>ML682037.1:7505548-7702964 GCA_007922195.1 Podocnemis expansa | reverse complement strand
AGATAGATAGATAGATAGATAGATAGATAGATAGATAGATAGATAGACTTTGAAAAATCTTTGTCTTAAAATCTGTAGCTGTCTCTAGACTTCATTTTTCAGGGATATTTTGATCACTTTATTTTCTTCACTGTCTGTACGCGGGATCTTCCAACTTCTTTCCTTTTTTATAGGAATTGTTGTCTGTTCTGCTGCCAAATATTAGCCACCGTTCGGTAATATTTTGTTCTGTCTAACTCTTTCTGAGGACTAAATAGCACCCATATACATAATTGATGGGTCGCCAAGAAACACAACTCTGACTATTATCCAGAAAGAAATCCATTTGTAGTAAACACATGTTCCTGAGTATGAAGCGAGTCCGCTGTTATTTAAAGCTCTGTTTCAAACTTCAGGGCTTTGTTTTGTTTTCCCATAAAGTTTAGTTCTGGGGTGCCCACTACCATTGCTGTCACTCAATCAACTCTGTTTGGGGCTGTTTAGTCACTCATAAATATCTGTGTTATTACTTTTTCAGCTAAACAGTTTCATTTCTCTAGGGTTTAGATGTGACACCCAACCACACCTCCCCCCCTCCTTCTCCTCAGATTGATTATTTATGCCTCTGACTTATTACTTCTCAGGAGTGAAATTATTGAGGACAATATACCTCTGGAAAAAAATTAACCTTTAATACAAAGACAGACAACTTCTCTAGGAAATAGAGCAGAATGTAACTGAAGTCGAGTTTTAGATAAAGAGGAGTGCCCGATACAGCCACCACCACAAAATGCCAAGTGTTAAGGCAAGCCAAAGGGTCTGCTCCAGCATCAGACAGAAGAATTAATTTATTACAGAGTATCAAAAATATGGTTAAGGCAAATTTGTTCCGCTTCTTCTTTCTTTAAGGAAGTTGTTTTAACCTACCACTTCCACACACCCAAATTTACTCCCCCACAGAGTGCCCCGGTCTCCTTATTCCTTGTGAACCTCCCTAAATCACACCCAGTGCCTTTCTTTTCAATTCATTCCTTTAGTATTAAGCAGAAACGTCAACAGCTTGAAAGTGCTCGCAGCTTGGGCGTGCAAGTTTCCCTTGAGCAATAAGCTTGCAAATTAAAAGTAGACGCGCAGAAAGAGAAGTCCATGCAATGCACGTACGGAGAATTAAAAAAATATGCACACACATCCTATCCACACAGAAGGACAGCTACCCTCTCACCCCACCCCCATATATTTGGAGAATTAAAAGCAGATGCTTAAGCACCCACACACAAACGTGTGTTCACGCACGTGTGTGCATTTCATATATACGTTCACATATGCAAAACCCTCCCGTAGACGGAATTAAAAAGACATCAAACCAAGCCTCATAGCATCGAAGTGGATTAACCCGCAGAAACGCTGCAAGACTTAAAAATTAGAAGCAATCTGCTGTTTGGATTGACAGAAAAATTTGGTTATTTTCTTTGCAAGGACGAGATACAGTCTGGCTTACTTCTGGGGCGAAACCTCTGCCTGGCCCCTCTGAAATCCCCCTAAACCAGTTCCCCTGAAGTACCTATAAATATTTAAAGAAGACCCAATAAAGTGTTTACTCGCAGGTTTGCTTTGCATTATCTGGGTCATGACCCCAAGTTTGGACAGCAGGACAAAAGAGCTTTGACTTGGGGCTTGAAGTCTGGTGTTGGAGAAGGCTATAGCCCCCCCACCCCACCCCAAGCAATTGTTTGGACCAGCAGGTTAATTTACTGATTTGGTAACAGCTCTGAAGTCTGGAGATAGGACTTTATTTATCTGGCCTCCTTGCTCTCGGCTCTTACTCAAGTCTCCAGAGGAGCGGACGGTGAGATGTTTCCTAGAGCGTCCTAACTCCAAATTGGAATAAAAAAATCTTTTAAAAGAAGTTGGGTCTGAACGCCACATAAACACCACCCTCAAATGGAAAATACCTTGTACGCTCTGCAAAATATGGAGGGCCTAGCAAAGGAAAATATCGATTCCTCCCAGCCCCAGGCTTAATGCTTAAATATAGATATCCTGTTTTGTGGAGTATTTTCAATAAATTGGGGTTGATGAGGGAAAGCAGAGGAACCAAAAAACCTTAAATCAAGCAAACCCCTACTGGCCTCAATGAAAAACTCAAGTCTCAGATGTCTCTGTTGCAGAGGATGTACAGCATCACATCATTTTAATTTAATGTTTTTAAACGAAAAATAATAATACTCTGGCATGTCAGTTTACCCCAAGAGGAAGCACGCAAAATAAAGCCTAGGGTGTCTGGGAGATTATTTGATTTGTAGATAGAGAATTATTTTGTTAAAAGCTCCTTGTTTGAATACGAGCAATAACTCAGTCTTATTCTGCCCAAAAAGCGTTGGTTTAACTGCTTTTCCTTCCTAAAACCAAAGAAACAGAGGGCAACCCGGAGTTTAAAGCTGTCTAAACTTCTCTTCAGAGGTAGGGCCTCTATGGGCACCGAATGTAAAAAGTTTGCTCTTGATAACAGCATTCATGTATTGAGCATAGAGAACTGACCCTGGGTGGATATGCAGAGATATCTTTGGGAGGGTGCAAGCTCTGAAAGTGTTTCGTATTTTAGGACTTGCTTTTAAAGAGTCTTGACTTCTTCCTGGGCATGTTTAAGAAAGGAAACGTTTGTTCAGAAAAATTGCTGATGATGTGAAGAAAAAAAGGCAAATGGGAAGTTAGATCTTGCCCACATTCGTAAGAAATTTTTTTTTAAAGTAGTAGTTTATTTCTGATATTTCTCCTCTCCTTCCTCTCTTTTCCAAATTTGGAGCTGCTTTGCAGGGGAGAGCAATGGAGGCGGAAAAGTGGGAGTAAAATTGCTGTATCGGAAGAAAATAACCCATGATTTGCACAATAAGGTTTCGATGTTTCTGAGAGCGTTATTTACTCTGACGACCCGCCTCTTTATGGTGAATGTTTTTATGATACAGAACTTGGGTGGGATCAATGACACAGAAGGTCCAAATACAGTAGCCCCGTGCTGGCCAGTTTAACCTTTCCTTTCCTCTCCAAGGATTTTTGGAGAGTTTAGAAATCGCTACACTGGCTTTTCTGGTAGGATCCACTCTATTGGTGAAGAAACGCAGTAATGGGAAGTGTTTATACCGCCCGGGGCAAAACATCTAGACCTGTGGGGGGGTTAGTCTTTAAATCTAAACAGTTGTCTCTGTCTGGAAACCATCCTTCTGGGTCCGAAGAAACTTTTTTTTTTTCCCTAATATGGGTAAAAAAGTCTTAGAACCAGCAACAAAAAGGCTACCGGAAAGATAAACCTTCAACAGTGCGCTTGTCAAAGACTGTTTGTGTGTCTGTCTGTCTGCTTGGGGGGGGAGGACACTCTCTGTGTGTCTGTGGGTGTCCCTGTGTCTGGCCACGGCTCTGTGTCTGTATCTATGCGTGTGTTTGTAAATGTCCGTGCGTCTGGCCATAGCTCTCTGTGTCTACGTGTGTGTTTGTGAGTGTCCGTGTTTCTGACCATAGCTCTCTGTGGCTGTGTGATAGCTGTGTGTGTGTGTTTGTGAGCGTCTGTGTGTCTGTCCATGACTCTTTCTATCTATGTGTGTGTTTGTGAGTGTCCGTGTGTCTGACCATAGCTCTCTGTGTCTGTGTGATAGCTCTCTGTGTCTGTGTGTCTGTCCATGGCTCTCTATCTATGTGTGTGTTTGTGAGCGTCCGTGTGTTTGTCCATGGCTCTCTGTGGCTGGTGGTTATCTATATCCGTGTGTGTTTTCGAATGTGTGTGTCTGTATCTATTTGTGTGTTTGTGTGTCCGACTTTGTGGGTGGGTGTCTCTACGTGTCTGTTGGGGAGTGTGTGAAGGCAGCAGAGGCTGAAGTCTCTCCTGCCCCTTCAGGAGAGGGAATTCCTTGAGAAGACTTCACATGGGTGTCTGGCGGAGGCAAGCTGTAAATCCAACTGTTTTATAGCCCTGGCAGCAGATGTTTTAAGGCGCACTTTCCCCCTTGGATTACTGTTTATCACTAAACTTCTAGGCCTCTACTCTAGCGATTCTTGGGGGGGGGGTGATTTTTCCCCCCTTTCCATTTGATAGCTCATCCCTTTCTCAAACGGCTTCTTTTAGGGCTTCACCCTAAACCAGCCCTTCTTGGCCACTGCTGATGTTGAATAACTCGGGCAAGGGTGTTCCTGCTTTTGCCCTGCTTTCCATATTTGCAAATTAAGGGCTCCTGTTCTCGGATCAAACCTTCATCACCAGGGGAGAGGAGAATTTTGGGGAGGGGGGGAGCAGGAAGGGAGGGGGAGCCTGAAGTCACACTACTTTCTAGGGGGAAGCCGTCCTGGTTGGCCTGTGTTGTGAAACAGCTTGTCTGTCTGTCCGCATCCTCCCCAACGCGTCCGTCCTTTGGAGAGCCCTCTTTTTTTGTTGGCAAAGCGGGGATGAGCCGCACCCTTTTAAATGAATCCATGTGGCAAAAAGAATCCGAGGCGTTTTCTCCTTTGGGGGAAAGTGGTGGATGGGTGATACTTTTAGCCCAGCAGACTAGGGCTGGTGGGCATGGCAGATTCCGTTCAAATGCCTTTTTTTAAAAAAATTTTTTAGCATATGCCAGGCATGGGTGGAGAGCAAGATTTGGAGATAGCTGAGAAACACTGGCTGAAAAGTGTGTGTGAGTGAGAGACTGGAGAGTCATATTTAAATCCACAATTTCTTATCACGAAGTTCAGAAACATCCTACTTTGGAGGGTCTAGAAAATGCCCCAGCAACCAACAAGTCACCAATACAACAGCATCCTCTCTTCATGTCTATTTGCTTGCCACATCTGGGCGCTTGGATTTGGCTCTACTCATCGCCCTTCATTTTCATAACGCCTTGTCAAGGATGCAGAGAGCTCATCCGAGTCCTCTGGCTCCCTCTTGGCCGTTTGCAAGCTGCCATGCACCGAAGTAAAAGGGGCTCTGCTGTCCCATTGCTGTTCTTGAAGTTTTCATGAGCCAGGCGCCCTTATTTTTTGGCTAATAAAAAAGCAAGCCTGCTAGAAACAAACACCCAGGCAATGTAAACAAGACTCTCGTGGCCTCCGTAACCATGACGATTAAAATGTGCAGCATCTAAACACACGCCCTGCTCCCCATGAGAGGTTTATATAGTTAGTGGGACTGCTAAAATGCTGTGATGCACACAGTATTTATCTTGGTTAACCCTGGGGCTGCCAAGGAATCTGTGTCCCCCCTCCCTCGATTAACCGAACTGGAAAAAGCCCAGGATTTTTTGAGATTTCACAGCTGAGGTGTCTGTTCAAACACTAGAAATAGGGAACCAGATCCCATCAGAATGGTAACATGATTCAAAATCGAGATGGGTTTCCTCTATTTAGAAAAATCAACCTAAGAAACTGTTTGGACCTCTTCTTTCAAAACCCATCTGATTATATTCTTACTGCGAAGACTTTTCTCTCAGAAATTTAACTTGAGAGCGCTTTCTTTCACGGGATAGTAAAAGGAAATGTGAGCCCAGAGAAAAATATCATGGGATCACTCGAAATCGAAAAGCTTGGGGAGAGAGGCAAAAGGCCTGGCCTTCTAGTTGGGCTAAAATACACATGCAAACGAACAGAAGACAATTGTTTTCTCGTTAAAAACTGCTGGGTGCTACACCCCCCCCCCAAAAAAAGGCTGCATTCATTTATATGATTCAGTACTGTTTAAATAATAATGTGGTCTTAGCAAAAAATGGACCCCATTGCCAATTTTCTCTTCTCACCCAGATAGCATCATTTCGCTCTATCTCTGTATTTACAGTTCAATGACTTGAATGCTTAATTTAGTCTATTTTTCGAACACTCCATCTACCCATAAATCTGCCAGACTTTCTCTGTTACACAATGCCAGCAAATAAAGAGGACATTGACTTCCAAAGCAGCGACGGTCCAAATAACTAACAAAGATAATCTATAAAACTGATTTGGAAGGAAAGAGAGGAGATGAGTTCCTCAAGTCTAATCGCTCCGACACTATAAACAAATGGCTAACCTTCGGAAATTAAGTTTGCTTTAATAACCTTTCATAAACAGACTTCTGTCTTGGTGGCTGGAGAAATTATCCTGACTGGGCATTTCACTCCATACATCATACAGTGGGGACTGAGGAGAGGTTTTCTGCACTCTGTAATATTACTGGGGTCTGCACTTGGTCCCAAATACTGGCTTTCTTCAGGCAGGTAGGAGGAGGGAAGGTAAGGTTTACTCCAGTTGTGAGGCATATGGAGCAACAGTATGTGTTTCCCTATATCCATACATATGTGGAAGGAAGGAAATTCATTTGCTCGACCAGTGCAACCCATTGTGAATAAAGAGGCGCACAGGTGGCTGTTACGTTACTCAACTGGCTCTAGACATGATCTCAATCTATTGAGCACCAAAGACTACCATAAGAAGCGAGGAGTCCTGTGGCACTTCAAGACTAACAGATTTATTTATTGCATGACCTTTTGTGGGAGAAAATCCCACTTCATCAGATGCTTTGAAGGTGGGGAAACTAGACTAACAGGGCTGCCCCTTTGGAACAAAGACTACCATGTAGCTTTTCCACCAGAAACTCCCTAGGAAATAGACCCAGGAAGTCTGGATTCACCTTGGTGGTGAAGCATAGGAGACAAAGGGATGGTTGTATCAAAGGCATGAACATGCATACTTAGAGGTTTCATTTTAGCCCTCTGTGTTTTTCAGCATGTGTGTTGCAGGCGACTCTCCAAAGCTTGCATTATACATAAGATGAAATTTAGTCCCAAAAGAGCTTCTTATATCCGGGACCCTAAACAGGGCCTGTTCTGTTTAGGAGATAACTCCCTATTGGTCAATGATAATCTGTGAAATGGGATTTTTTAGTCTGAATCCTGGCAGACCTACCCTAAACTAAAGGTCACATTTTAAATACGTCTGGCTTGAGGATTCACTGAAGATGACACTTGAATGTTGCAGCTTCACTAGAGGCATTCTTCCAAATCAATTTCTTCAGCATCTCAAATTTCCACAAGGCCTCTCCCTCCCTCTCCTGTTAGGCTGGAGTGGCTGGGGGTGGAGGGACTCTTCTCTTAGGGTGAGATGTTCACTGTCCCAGGACGAGCCAGAGAATCTGTGCTATGCTCTTCCCCAGCCCCGGCTTTGTTTGACTGAATGCATTAAACAAGGGCACTCAGAGGTCATGCGTTATTGGAGCAAGCTCCATGCTTCCAAACGAGTCCATTTCCACCAGTGTCAGAGCTCTCCATTTTGGTCTAGGGGGAGGTGGGGGCTGAGGCTGTGGTACAAGGCATCTAAATGCAGTGAGGTGGTGGAGCTCGGGAGTGGCAAATTTTGTCCTTCAGACTTCAGGCAGGCCTCACTTTGAGGTAAATTTGGGGTAAGTTAGACCACATCCCCCTCAAAGGAAGACCACTGGTGCTGAATCAGGTTCAGGTTATTGCACAGGCTTCATATTTTTCTGGTCCTCACCCCACAGCCAGACCCCTGACTTCTCTTTGTCACATGTGAAGCCTATTCTGCAAAGTCTTACAGTGCCCAAGGTCCCCTAAGCAGTGCAAGATCAGTGGCTGGATGGAGTTGTGCACATGTGTATGTTATAACTTTTTTTTTTGGGGGGGGGCAGAGTGTGCTTGTGCAAGGTGTGTATATGAGGGTGTTTATGTACATTGTGTGTAGGCCCATGGTTGTATATGTTAAGCATGCATATGTGATTGTGTATGGTTTGAGTGTGTCTGTCTATGGGTGTGTCTGTGTATACCCATGTTGTATATGTTACATATACATATACAATCATAGGACTGGGAGGAACCTGTCACATCATCTCACCCTGGCCCCTGGGTGTTTATAGTGTGTTTTGTTATTTTTGGTGTACACTATAGATATTTGTGTATGGTGCATTTGTGTGTCCCTATTTTTGCATAATATTTTGGTGTCGCTCTGTGTTACATCTGTACATTTTTGTATATAGTGTGTGTGTGTGTGTGTGTGTGTGTGTGTGTGTGTGTCACATTTTCTGTAGGGACAAGTGTGTGCATATGAGATTACATGCATGTGTGAGGGGAGTGTGTGTATATTTGTGGTAAGGATGTTTGTACCAGTGTTTGCATATGTTTTGAGTATCCATGCCTATCTGTGTTCAGAATGAGTGTGTACGTGCATGTCTCTGTATATAGTGTCTCAGGATGTGAATGTGTACATTTGCTTGTAGTATGTGTATTCACAAATGTGTGTGGGATTAGGCGTATCTGGGACATCTAAGTTTGTGGTATGAGTGTGAGGGGGTTATGTACGATTGTGTTTGTGTGGCGATGGAAAATTGTAAATGGGGCTGTGCATGTGTGTAGTATGGGTACCCATGAGGAATGGAAAGCAGGTTAATAATTTTTTTCTGGATTATCCCAAAGTAACTATAAAATTTCCCAGATGCTCATCTCCTGTGCAAAAGGACCCTAAAACCAAAACTACCTGTATGGTACATGGGGCTGATCCACTAGTTAGGCTAGTGTGTTGGTTCTTTGTGCCTGGGAGAGAAATAATTAACCCTAACGCTAACGAGATAGACCTTAACTGTAAAACTATCTGCACCTCTTGACCACTGAGGACACCACCTTTGATCTCTAGACCCTTTCACTGAAATTTACAGTTAACCTCTTTATTAGCACTTTTTCATAGAGGTGGAAATTTTCAGGGTGAAACCCTGAAGCCATTGAAAAATCGGTGGAGCCAGAATTCACCCCTTTTGATTTTGCAGATGTTTGGGCCCATCGGTCTGAAAACTATTTATGAGCCTGTTTGATCAGGGAAAAAGAAAAGACTAAAGTCTGTAGCTAATGTAAATCAACGTCCATTCAATGGAGCTATGCTGTGCTGCATGGATTCAAATTCTGTACTGAAGGCTGGTAGTATAGGATTGGATTTATTTGAAGGTTTATTTTTTAAATATCCAACAACCCATTGATTTGTATCAATAACACAAAACAGAATATTTTTTTTTATGGAGCTCTCCTTCCTGCCAAGAAATTATTAAATGGCAAGACACTGCTTGTTTGCAGGGGTATTATAGCCCTGTTGGTCCCAGGACATCAATGAGAGGAGGTGGACTAACTTTTGTTGTGAAAGTTTGTCCCGTCCACCAACAGAAATAGGCCCCATAAAAGATATTACCTCACCCACTGTGTAACTCTCAAGGCACCATTTGCCAGAGACCTTCCCCACTTGGGTGGGGAAGTTGTTTTTTTGTTGTTGTTCTTGGTTTGGGGGGGGGTTGTTTTTTTTTGTTTTGTTTTGTTTTTTGTGCTCTGCCAATATTTTCCAGAATAGTTTGGAAATTAGAATGGAGGAACCACTTCATGAACGGAGCACCTCGTGTTGGGTGTGGAAACAAAATGAATAGATATGCTTTTTTTTGGCTGTTGTTATAATTGTTGCTTTTGTGCTAGGCATTGCACATACCAGCAGTGAGAGCCCCAAACAGTTTACAGCCTAAACAGACAAGAGGCTAGAAAGGGGAAACAGAGGCACAAAGAGATGGAGTCATTAGGTTGTTTTGTTGACCAGTGATTGCAGAATAGAATGACAAATCTATGAAAATAATCTCTTTGACCCTGATTCAGCCAAGCACTGAGGCACCTGCTTAAATGCCATTGATTCCTGGGCACTCAAGAACCTGATCAAAATTAAAACCCAGTTTAAGTGTCTTCACGTGCTTAAGGTTAAGCGCATATCCGTGTTTGTTCATTCAGATCTTTGGACAGCTAAGGTGAGATGTTAAGACACCCTCGCAGATGAAGTGGGTTTTTCTTCCACGAAAGCTCGTGCAATAAATAAGTTTGTTCGTCTTTAAAAGTGACACCAGACACCTTGTTTGTTTTGCGGTGACAAACACATTTCAGCTAGGTTTTCCTAAAGCCTTTCGACCCCCAAAGTCAGCTCATGCTAAGGTCATACCAGGGCTCTAAAGAAAAGATCGGAGAGATGAACTCTCTGGAAAGCGGACTACATTTTTTTTTTTTAACATTCATGTCACAGCATTGCTCCCCTCCCCTCACTAATGGACCTAAAGACACTCTATGGAGAGAGGATGAAGGGTTATTAGATATTGGAAATGCTAGAAAGTTGGGAATCCTTGCACCAGAAAGTCACAAACCGCAATAATTTAGCAAATGTGTACTCATAAAGCCAAAGTGTTGATCGCTTCAGACCATAGCCAGGCCTGTAGTAAACTTAGATGGCCAAAAAAAAGCATGTAAAATAGAGTGAAATACGATTTCCCTGAATACCACTTTGCTTCTATTACCCTTTGACTGTTTGGGACTTTAAAAGCTATACCTCAGCCCCCCCCCCCTTTTTTTAACTGCTTCGTGATCCAAACCTAATGAATTTGCTGTGCTACCAATAAATTAGAATCCATGTTTTCGCTTGGATTTTGTATTTCTAATTTCTTGGGGAAAGTCACTAAAGAGTGCGGCTGCGTCAGGTTAGCAAACTACCACGGTATAATTAGGGACCAGTACAGTTTATCATGTTTCAGTGAACCAACCACTGGTTTTTTTGCAGCTGGGGCTGGTGGCAAATTACAGATTGTATCAGCTATTTGCTGGGTCCTGTAAAAGGTGGGGAATTGTTACATGCTAAACTCTGATAAAAATATAAATCTGATAACCAAACAAGAGCTATCAGTGTCCCCTGGGGAGCATAGTATAAAGCGCAGTGCCCTTTGATTCAAAGTAACTTCATTGGACTAGAATATGGTGATTCTTAGAAATTGGTCCCTGACATTTCCTTGCCTCAATAGAATTTGATCAATACTGTGTGTATGGGGAGACTCGCTCATTTCCCACATCTATTCCCATAACTGTCCTGGAAACGTCATGTATGTAGCAGAGGTGTGTGTGTGTACACGAACCATACAAAAAAATCAGGGAATATTTGTATTTCTCCTTGTGTGCAGAAACTCAATTTGTTGAGTGTACATTTCTCTCTCTCTCTTTCTCTCTCTCTCTCCTTTTTTTTCTTTTCTGTGCCAAAACTGGTTACGGATATACCCTCTCCATGACTTCTTTCTGCTTGGCTCCCACTCAGATCCTACACTGAAGGCATTTATCATTTTACATCACAAGGTGGCTCCTTGATTTAACTGCAGAACCTGCTCACTGGGGAATACTTGGGGCATATGTGGTGGGCTGATGATGCGTGGGGGGGGATTAGTCCCCTTTTTATTTACCATGTCTGTGTAAAGTACATGTAAGCCCCCCTCCACTGCCCAACAACAAATATTTTTATATCCCCATGAAAACAACTTCCACAGGCTCATATCTCCTGGGATGTGAGAGGATTTGCAAACAAGGCACTGCATCCAAAGGAAATAAACTGTGCATTAGCTCAGATCTTTTTATGGAACTAAAACAATAAGTTTCTGGGCCAGAGGAGCTTTGCTGCGAAAATGGGCCCATTCTCAAACAGAACAAAATGACAGTTCGCTGAATTTTAAAAGCCATCTTTAATGAAGACAAACCCGTGAGCTAGGGAGGGCAAATACGTTTGCACCAGCCACAAAACTTTGCTCAATGGTGGGAGCCTGGGAGGGAGGAGAAATTCACAGAACACACACTTCACAATCCCCTCTGAGGAACGAGCAGGGCTATGCAATGTGCAGAGAAAATTGCAAGCCCCCAGCCCCAATGCATATCTTAAATCTCCACACCGCAACCACCGGTTACTTTGCAAGTGCAAAGAAACTGAGGTGGAGAAGAAACCGAATTGGGAATCAGGTGAGCAGATGGAGAGCGGCCTCGTCCTTTAAAGTGTCTTAGGAATCGACTCTCGTCCTCTCCTCCAGGGATGTTTGTCTTTCCTCTGTAGTCCAGAGCTGGAGAGGAGAGGGGCGAGTTCAGCTCCCCCTACCTTGGATGCTCTGAGGCGAGCGACTCTACCTCTCTGCAAGTGTCCGGCGTGTAGAAAAGCCCGAAGTATTTAAGGCACTCCAGACAATTGCTCATTTTGCGGTGAGTTATTGCGCCTCTGAGCCAAAGGTCATTAGGAAGGATGAGGGCAGCCATAAAACCGGCACAACCAGCGTGCTTTTCCTATAGAGATTACCATTATTGGCTTATTAATACACGATAATTTTGAGTTATACTCTGTAATAAATAGAAGAGGGTTGACTCGTGGCTTAAAATATTTTATGAATCTCCACGCGAGCATTTTAAGCAACACCAGGTGCCTCCCAATCGGTGGAAGCGGCTGAGCTGCCTCCTGTGGTCCAAGCCTTTTTTTCCACCCCTTCAAATAAAATAAAAGTGGTTTAAAGCAGCCGATTGGAAAGGTGGAACAGCGGAAAGGGAAAAGACGTGTCTTTAGGAAACTCCTAAAATAACTTAGTTGGTCTTCATTGGTTAGCAACCCCTGACCGAAATACTGAAAGCAAATATTGGGGGGAAAAGGAGAAATCTCTCTAGGCTTGCATTCACGGTGCAATCCGCAGTCCACGCTCTCTTCCAAAAATGGGCTGATTTCAGGGTTCAAGGTTTTCCTTTGCTCGCATATTGGCTAGGAGGAACCCAATCTCAATCAATAGACGGGATGTCCAGTCGTTTTTAAATTCCACGAATAAAAAGAGTGGTGCATGCGAACATCAATGCCATTGTAAAGTAAACACCGCCTTTTTTTGGGAAATATTTTGGTGTGTTTTCGAGTCAGTAATATCGAAGGCCAGCTTTCTAATTTATATCTTGTTTTCCGATGTTTAAGAGCCCTGGTGCTGAAACACACTTTCTCAAACGCTTCCCCGCACCATAACTCTGCCAAAAACACAGAGTTCATTGAGGGGAAACCCAGTAACAAGAATAATCACAGCAAGTTAGAAATTTAAACAATATTTTACATTCAAGCTCACATGCATCACCCTCTTCAGTAGCCTTCCCCCAGCCGCCAGCACCTTTCACTGAAATATATTTTACGGGCTTCACAGAGTGGAAAATAATATCCAGACTGACTTTTATGTGACACAAATAAGCTTAAAGGCCATGAAAACATGTTCCTAAAATTGTACATATGCACTCTACAGCAAAGGTAACATTCAGCCGTGGACCGGCCTGCAGAGCTCAAGAAATACAGTGTCTAGCCAACACAATTTTCAGTGTGTTTAATTCGTGATATGAATAAATCAGATAATTATTGGAAAATGGGTATTTTTAAAAAATCTGAATTAAAATAGAATTAATTCTTGCACAAATAAGTCCGACACAGTAAAAATACGTATTTCCCCTTACGAACTTTAATTTCATTTCCCCCCTTGAGTCCAAAGTCTTTCAGGAAAATTTTCTGAAATTTCCCAAGATTAGTCTTCTTCTGCAGAAGAACAATATGTAGAAGTACTCTGCCTTTAAGTTTCCAACCTTCCTTGTACACAACTCCCCTGCCCGCCCAAGTACCCGTGCGCGATCCAGCAACAAGAACTCAGAAATGTAACACGTTTTAAAAATACCTCCAAATCAAAATGTTACCAGCAATTCTGGCCTTTCCTCTAGGAAAGCGAGCATATGCAAATACCTTTAGACCAGCAAGCATAAATACTGTCGTCTTTTAACAAGCATTTCGTCTCATTTTAGCATCTTCTTTCACGCCAGGAGCACTCTTCTATGTGGCACACCAAAAAATTTAATCAACAAAGCGAAAGCGAACCTAGGGGGGGAAATAACATAACAAAGTTAGCGTCTCAGCTCAACTCAGAGGATGAATCTTCACTCTTCCTTTGTTAGGGTTTGCATCAGCGCCAGAGGACCATGTCTTGTGCCCCAAAAATGAAACTTTTTCCCTCCCCCTCTCTTGTGCTTGGGTTCAGAATCCAATCATTCGCCGTCTTCTTGAAGTAGGAATTGGATCTCTGCTTGGCTTGCTCTGTGTGTGTGTGTGTGTGTGTGTGTGTGTGTGTGTGTTTCAGCTGTCCTCTTGACCGAGGCGTGGGCAAAGAAATAAATAACATAGACGCAACCCCCAAGACGAGCATTTTAGGACAAGTTGCAGACTTGATAGGAATCCTTCTCCTATAACCTGGGTTTTTTAAAAAGGCTCCTTGATGTACTAAGTGATGCAGAGAGAGACTAGGGCTTTTTTTTTCCTTCCCCCTCCTTGTTTACAGCTACAGAAGGCAAAAGAGTCATAAATCTTAGGCAGCCTACAGAGAGAGACAACTACATCTGTATGCATCGTTAGAACTAGCTAATACCTAAACCCATTAGAAGAGCGTGTAGAGTTGGAGTTTCCGGTGTACATTAACTTACAGTTAAATTCTGGAGGAAAGGGCATTGTGAATTAACATAAAGTAGATCCATCATATACTTTGTCATATTAGATTAGTCAACCATGGATTTTTGTGTGTGCGTGTTAAACTTTTTTTTTTTTTAAGCCTTCCAGCGCAGTCTTAATTTCAGACAAGGGGCTGCCTTTTTTGCGTAAATACCATAAATCATAGATCAAGATTTTTTCAAGAAATCCGAACAGGCACCCCAATTAGCGTGCATAAGAAACAAGAAATCGCAGTGGTGTGAGGGAGAGTGAACTCAAGAAGTGTGCCAATGAAGGAGATTGGAAGAGCAAGAAAAGACTCTCTCAACAAGAAAAAAATAAGTCCTTCACCAAAAAGAAGCTGGGGAGAAGGTCAGAAAGGAAAGGGACCCTTTAAGGCAACACACACTGGAACCCAATGGTGGAAGGGCCAAAATTAGGAAACAAACAGAGGAGCTAAAATATTTTTAAAAATTCCTTGCACACGGGATTAATCCTATTGCACAAAAGGGATCTTTTTTCTGCGCTCATTTGCCTTTGTGTCTTGTTTCCACTCGTCTTGGGTCCCCATCTTTGCTCTAATCAGGCTGGATTTGCTCAGACATCGCAGGATCACAATCTCCACCTTAGTCATCATATTGCCCCCCAGCCTTGCTGGAAAAAAAATCTCCTCTTGCCTCGCCTATATGCAGAGATTCCCCCCTTTTTTCGCCCCCCCCCAAACCCCGCTGAGGTTGCACATAGATTATCTGAACTTTCCCTGTTCCCTTTTCCTCCTTCGCCCGTGAAAGCGTTAAAGGTAAGGGCCCGGCACTCGCGGCCAACAGCAGGCTTTTGTAAAGAAGATTTATTGCCTCAATCTTGGTTCACCCAGAGTTCACATGGATTTGCTGCTGCTGAGGGCTAAAAGATGGTCTCCCTTGACAAGTGTGACTATTGGAAATGCCTCTTTTCTCTCCCTCTCTCTCTGCTGGGCTCCTAAAGTGGAAAATGGTTTCTAATTGAGAACGAGACGGGGCTGTTTGCTTGCTTGCGCGCGCACTGCTGTGTTTTTGTCTGAATATCCGCGCAAAGACAACCTGCAGCGGAGGGGCAGAGATCCCAACCTTAAAAAAGGAAAGTAATGCAGGCACAGAGCCTTGATTTAGATTGGGGGATCAGGCCTCGTTGCAAAAACCGCGCTGAGCCTGTTGGCGCCTCAGTGCTGCTCGCACAAATGGCTCTTGCGCTTTAGATGCGCGCACAGCCCCAATTGTAGACTGTGGGAGTGAGATCTTCAGCCTCCTTTTTGAGGGGATGGAGGGGGGACTTGTTCCTAATCTGGATGTGATTGCCTGGGAGCCCCATTTTTAATTCATTTCCGAAGAGCTGCCCAATTAACAACAGCCCCTCTTCTTCCTCCCCCCCCCCATTTCCCGGTTTGGAATCAGTCAAATAATTTATGACATGCGTGGAGGTTTTAAACTCCTGCCGACGCATCAGCCATAGATTACACAACGTGACCTGCCTTCCAATGTTTCTTTTCACACACACACACACACACACACACACACACACACACACACACACACACACACACACACACACACACACACACACACACCAAATGAGGGGAGGGAACAAAGAGCGATCCAATCCCCTTTTATAAGGCACCTCTTTCCAACTTCCACCCCCCCCCAACCCCGATCTTTGCAGCGGAAACATTGTTTTTCTGCATCGAAAATGTGTTTGCACTTGGAACAACATCCGTATGCATTTGCCTGTAAAATAACCCTTGTGGTAATGTTAATAAGATGCAAATTTCATAGAGAGCTAATCTCTTCTTCTTAATTTATGCTTCAAGGAAATGAGAGGTCTTCTTTAAGACCGTTTAAAAATAGAGCCAGCCAGGTGCATAGCCTGTTTGGTGTGCCTAGTTATCTTCTAAATTTGTCTCTGGATATCTAGATGGCTGTGGGTGATTGTGTAGTCTAGTTTATATAAAATTATCGACTATATATAGAGAAACTATATATAGCATGGACACACACACACACACACACACACACACACACACACGAGACACAGAGTCCATTCTCTCTCTCTCTCTCCCATATATATAGTCTATTCTCTTTCTCTCTGGCTCTGAATCCAGATATATGTGGGGTGAATTTTAAGAAAGAAACTATGTACAGTTTATAGACCGTATCTATTTATGTCTTTGTATCTAGACATATGTGAGTGACCTTGTGTGTATTTATAGCCATAGATTCTATATAAGGAGACTGTATATATAGCATAGACGATGTATGTTTATGCCCATGTGTCTAGGGGTATATGCATGATGTACACGTTTTGTGTGTGCATGGAATCAGACTAGATACAGAGGTGTGTGTGGGACAGACTATTGACTTCTACCCATCCAGAAGTCCTCTGATTGAAGGTCTGTATAGTCAGAGAGACTATATCTATTTATATTTTCTATATGACAGGTATCTTCATTTTACTCAAAGCCATTTGGAAACAGTTTTGTATTTTTACACTTTTCTACAAGGTTTTTAGCCTCTAGCAATCTTTCCAACCTGTGCAAGAATCACTAGAAAGGCGACAGAAATAGTCTCAGTAATTCATAAATGACTAATGTAGGCCAGGCTAACTTTTCCCTGGTTACTGAGGAGAGCGGGCCATTCAGATGAAGTTTTGTTACTGGAAATCAGAAAAATGAAGCATTAGCGCGAGTCCAATATTTTAAAATTTGACTCAGCTAACTCCTTAGCAAAGATTTGGAACCTGGATTTTTACAGAAATTAATTTCCAGGATTTTTTTAAAAGAAGAGATCTGACAGTCAACGTGGCTGTCTTCATCTGTTAAATTAATCCCTTGCTTTGTTCCAAACCATAATCATATTCGCTTCTGATAAATAATTCATGCCTATATTTTACCTCTAGACTTCCTTGCGCTCAACACAATCCAGCCAGGACTTTTTTAAAAATAGATTTAAAAGTCATTTAAAACGATCAAACCGTTCTGATGTTTCTTAAACTAGACCTTTTTAACCTGGGGTTTAAAAAAAAAAAAAAAAAAAAAAGAGAGAATTTAACTCTTATCCAGTTTGGGCCAATGTAGTTAAACCGAGAGCCTTGCAACTCCCAGAAAGGCAAATATTCCTCCTAATAAATTTGGCAGGAATCCACAATGGAGAATATTGACCAGTTGGTTAAGCTATAGCGTTAGCCTGGGGGTAGCTAATTAAATGAACATATCATCACTCGTGTGACACCAGCATCTTCACCAGATTTATCCCAGGACTCCCAAACTAACTTTAGCTCAGTGGCGTGTAAACCAGCCAGATTTAAAAGGAACTTGAAACTACTCCTGAAATGAGCCCTAAATGGTGAAATCACATTGATATCCTGATCTGTAGATATAGTCTCAATAAACAGAGGGTCTGCAAAAATCCGGAATGGTTTAGGGACTGGATGTCTCTTGAATTGGTTATCGGAGCTAGCGAATTAAGCCCTGATCCATTGGGGGGGTCCCCCTTTTTTATTATACCTTTTAAGCCCCCCCTCCATTGAAAGTGATCGGATTTCCATACCTCACCCTTTCTGTGTCCAACTCTTCGGCCCATTGGCTGGTTGGGTTTGATTCATTCATGTGCATTTGAGTTTCCCTTCCAGTGGCTCGACCAACACTCAAAGGGCTCCTCGGGGTTGCGCCCTGGATATTTGGCAGCGCACCTTAAATTGCGCACCGCTGCGCGCTCCCGCGGCTCTGGCCTTGGGAGTTTTCACCTCCCAGCTGCTTTGGGGACTCAAATAGTCAGCCTTGCCCCAGATCCGAGTCCTCCTAATCTGCTATGGCAGGAAAAAAGGACCCTATTTCCGCAGATGTATCCAAAGGCGGGGATTTGACCTGAAGGCAGCAATTTTTTGGATTTTATTTTGCGCCTATGGATCCCTATATAATCTTTAGGATTTTGATATCTATAGGGGAATGCTTCCTATAGATCAAGCCAATGCCCCAATGAGCCATCAGAGGCGACAGGGTATCATGTGCGAACAGCCAGATGAGCGAGTTTCGGTTGACTGGTTGCTGGGTGGAAAGAAGAGAAAGTTACCGGCTTTTGGCTTGGTCAGATGCTGGAAGATGGGGAATTTACAGTTCTCCCATGAAAGCTCATGCAATTAATAAATAAAGCTTGGAAAGGACTCTGATGGGGGTGATGGATCTCATGGGAAATCTGCAGGACAGGGGGTGGAGGGTACTTGGCATCCCCCCAGGAAACTAGTTTCCAGTAGGGTATGGCGTTTTTACTACAGCCCCTTGCCACAGCAGAGAGAGCTGCCACCAAACGTCCATCATCTCTAAACACACAAGATTTGGGGGGGGGGTCGGGGGATTTCCCCTGCCATAAATAATCCCACTGCCTCCCGCAGTTGATTTCAGCAATAGGTTGCTTTGTCCCCGGCTTTTAGACTGGACGGTGTGTTTTGGGCACACACATGGAGAGGAAAGGGGTCGGTGGCTCTCTGATGTAGGGACATTTGGGTGAGCTGAGGCCCTGCCCCAAAGCAGAAAGTGAAGTCACCGCCTCCTTTCAGTGGCCACATTGGCACCAGGATTCAGAATAAGCCCCTGGCCCATGCACACGGACCTGCAAGTGGTGTGAGAACAGGGGTGGCTTGGAAACGCTTTTAGGGTTATAATTCGAATTAGACTTATTCCTTGCATCTTTTGATTTATCTCCCAGCCTGTCAGGGCCTGTATGAGCTAATGGCTTTGCGAATACACCTGGCTGGTGTGTTCCCAAAGAAAATCGTTTGGCTTTAAACAGCAACTTCCCACTGTGAAACTGCAGGATTTTGCTGTAAGAGAAAGGAGGACACGGGAGGAGACTGGATACAACGGAAAAGGGCAAGGGTTCATTTCTGAAAACCAAGATGCCCTTAGAAACACACCCATTCTCTACCAGGGGCCAAGCATCTGTTCAGCAAACAGTATTAGGTTTATGTGAAACAAGCCATGGCACCCAACCCCATGCATCAAGAGTTTATTTCACCTAAGGGCCCACATTGCAGGGTGAGCACCTCCATCAAGCCATGTAAGCACCCCAGCTAACCTGTGGTGTGTTCAACAGGATGGGCACTCAGCTGTGCCTCTTCCCAATTTGCACACACCAGACTTAGTTGCCTACTACATCCAGAGCAAGTCTTCCCACATGGAATCAGGGCCCTGCCCACACACCAATCATGGAGGGGGATCCCAAAGGTGCAAAGTTAGAGGGCATGATGGTTGGAGTCCTCAAGCCATTTTAATTTTTGGTTTATATTTAATCTTTTTTAACAGCAGGGTTGGGACCTTGATGCACAGGATGGCTGGTGAGACGTTCACTCTTGATCCCTAACTCGGAGCGAGTCTTCCTCAGAAGAAGCCACTGGAGACCTGTCCATGACTGTGATCCACAAGGTCCCTTTCCTGTTTGAGCCAAAGTCAGTCAGTCCTCCTTTCTCCCATCCTCCAAGCCTACCAGGGAGAAGAAACTGGAGATGCAAAAGCGTGCCTAGGACCATAGCCAGGGAAGGGGGCTTTGGAGGCTGTCTTTGCCAAAGTCCCATAAGCATGAGGTGTTGGTCCCATCCTAAAAAAGCCAAAACATTCATGACTTCAACGAGTGAAAGAGTTGCCTTGCAAAGGTTCAGCACGGCTTCAGAAAGCCAGGAGAGTCAGAGCTCAGAAGCCCCAGGCCTTCAGCAGCTACCTCAGCCATTCTATCTGGCCTCCCAGAAAAAGACATTCAGAGCAGAAGTTTTCTGGACCAGTCACCAACAAAGCTCACCCCAAATATTTACCAAGACACATTCATTTTCAAGGAAACAGGACAACTCCAAGCAAAAACCCCCAACCCATTTCCTTCTGTTATGTTCCATCTGATCCCAGGAACACGTTCTTAGTGTGTGCAGGCAACGGGTTTCTTAGCAACTCCAAAGAAGTGGTCACCCTTAGCCCTTTGAAAGTATGTACAAAAAACAGTATAAATAACCATGATTTACTCCAGAGTGTTTTGCCCTGCTTGGTTGATGTTTTTTCCCACAAGGTTATGAAAACAAACTGGTGCTAGAAATGAATTTTAATTCAAGAGTCATAAATTCTGCATACTTTCTTGTCCTAATTTCTTGTGCACTCACCATTGAATTTTTATACAACTTTATTTATTTGCTTATTGAGGCACAAAGAGAGAGATAGAGAGAGATGGATGGATGGATGCATGGATGGATGGATGTAAAATTACCTAGGAAGACATATGGAGAGAGAAAGAACAAAAGAGATATATGTTAAATTACATGGATAGGTAGCTAGATATAAAATTACCTAATCATGAAAGAAAGAAAGAAAGAAAGAAAGAAAGAAAGAAAGAAAGAAAGAATATACCACAAAGCTGGGTAACAGCAGAACACTTTGAAATTGTTAGAAGAGGTTCTATAGATGCTAGTTAAAAAAAAATTCAGGCATTTAACTGAATTTGGGTATTTCCTATCCACCAATGGGACTTTGAAATGACTGCAGCCAGTTTATTGCAGGCAGTTAGGTTAATGTCAACCGCTTCAAAGCTCGGATATTGGGAGGTGGGGGAAAAAGAAGGAGGCTGCTGCCAGGGCAGGGGCAGATGAGATGCTGTGGCCTTTTATTTTCTAGGTCCCTGCTGAGGGTCAACATGCTTTGTACTAATGCCCAGTTGGAAAAAGCATTCCATGCTATCAGGTATCCCTGTGACCATGGGGTGTGAGATCGGCTCAGCTGTTCAGCCACAAGCACTGGTTCCAAAAAGGATTCAGCACAAGGCCAGCAGGAGGAAGGGAGCAGGGATCTGGTCATGTCACAGAAACCTGCTAGTGAGCTCCCAAATGTAGTGTGGGCAGGATGTACCCAGACCTGACTCCTATAGCAAAACCCAAGCAGATGTGTGGGCTGACAGCCCTTGTAGAGCTATCCTGGAAGTTGGATCCTCCTCTCTTTCTACAAAGGGAGGGTCTTTATGGATTCCCCTGGTCTGTGAAGGAGTCTAGTGAGAAAATTACCTGGAAAACTTGCCTGGGGGCTGCTCACTCTTCAGCCACAGCTTCTCTGTAAACCTGGACCACAGCTGTGCCGTTCAAATTCCTTCAGCAACCCCCTCCTCACTTAGACTTCGCCACACATCCTGCGCCTCAGGGAAGTTCTCAGGGTCCTGCAGTTCTTGTGCCTCTGTGAGGGTTTTCTGCCATGGAAACCAAGCTAGGAAAATTGCTACAGTCCCATTATGTCATTAGACTGAAAGAAACAATACCACACCCTCTAAGTGTAACCAACTGTACCCTTAGGTCTCCCCACCTCCGTCTATTCCTAATTACCTCCTGTGTATTAAAGTGTATTGAGAGCTGTGCATAAGGCACCTAGGAATTGATGTGTGGCTGTAACCCAGTCAATAACAGGACAAGTTCAGCATGAGATCATAACTGGCTCTATGTAGTTTATTAAAGATCAGTTATAAAGATGTCCATAGCTACCCTTAAAACAGCCTTACAACCCAGTTAAATTTCCTCTCCGCATAGGCTAACATATTTTCAAAATCCAAGAAGGGTAGCTGTGTTAGTCTAGCTCAGTAAAACAAACAAGGAGTCCGGTGGCACTTAAAAACTAACAAATTTATTTATCGCATGAGCTTTCACGGGAGAAAATCCCACTTTGTCAGATGCTTTGAAGATGAGGGAACTTACCCCATCTTCAAAGTGTCTAATGAAGTGGGATTTTCTCCCAGGAAAGCTCATGCAAAAAAAATTGTTACTTTTTAAGTGCCATAGGACCCCTTGTTTGTATATTTTCAAAAACAACTCATGTTCTTATCTGCCTTGGTTTCTGGAGGGAAGTATGTTGAAAGGGGCCTGATTTTCAGAAAGGATGGAGAAAAGGCATGCGTGGGGGTGATTTTTCCTTTAACCCCTCACGGTCAGTTGACTAGAAATCACCTGGCTGCAGTACATCTGCTAGCCGTTATCATTGCCATCTCAGTAGGTTATTGTTCGGTAAGCAAATATAGTTGGAAGTCGGCTTGAACTCACTTGAAACTTTGACCCTGAAAGAAGTTAGAGTCTCACTGGAAATTACACTTTTTTTTTTTTTCAGATTGCTTGGCTCTTAGCATCTTTTACTATGTTGTTGTTGTGATATTCAAAATAAAAAGACCTTTTAAAAACAGGGCTGGGCTGTTTTCTTGGCTCACTTGGGCTGGTTTTCTCCAGGAACACTGCTCTGTTGTTCTTAAAATCACTTAGCCATCCTGTAGTTTACTAGGGGTTGGGCTTCACCCTTCTCTCACCCCCATTAATCATTGAGACAGCACTTACTTCTCTAGGCCCCCAGCCCTTTTCATCTCCCTGTTAGTATGCAGCTCTAAGTCCTGCCTGCTTGTGTACTTTTTTAATAATGGCCCCTGACTTCCATTAAAACTCACCCATTCCCCGGGACTGAAGGTTCTTGACTCTGCTTTGCAGGCATTTGTAGAAAGGTGCATTTAGGCTGAGATTTTCAGCAAGGCCTTTACAATGGGTCTCCTCGTTTAGTAAGAAAAGCAGCATGTTGATCCACTTTCAGCCCTGCAGAGTTCATGGCAGCAGCTGGACGAGAGGTGGTTCGTTTTCTAAGTTGAAGTATAAAGTTTTGTTGGAATCATTTGGAATCATCATCACAAGGGCGTTGCAGCACCCAAAAATGAAACGGGATAACACCACAGCCATAGCTTTGCACACAGAAATGAAAATGCAGCAGTGCAGATAAATGTAAAACACATTGCAGACCGGTTGTTCCCATGGCACCAGGGTATCATGGTAACTCAACTTTCAAATATATTTTACCGTTTCCCCCCCCCCCAGATGAATTACCTAGCAACTAAATCTACATATTGTAATTAACTGATAAATATTTAATAAGGGTTAGAACTTTATCCATTTGGCCTTTCCATCAACAAACTTTAGGAGGTAAACAGACAAAATTGAAGAGGACCTTTTCTTGCCTTTGAAATTTTGAAGCTTGCCTCAGCAATTTAAAAAAAATTATATATTAGTACAGAAGATAATCTGTTTGTAAAGGAAATGTTAATTTATAGGAGCCTGCAATGCAAAAAAATAGCTATGATTTGAAATAAACAGCACGTTCTTTGCCAATCAGAGAACAAAAAGCTGGCCAGAATCCTCTTCTTGCTTCTGTGTATGTACGTGCCTGTGCCTGTGAATGGATTTATGTGAGTATATGTTGGTTTGTAACTAACAAAGCTACAAGAGCGTGTATGAGTGGGTATCTCTGAGCATAGGGTAATGTGAGCATGTGTTTGTGTATGTATGTATTTGTGTGTCTGTATTAGCATCTGTGTGCATGAGCATGTGTGTGAAAGCGTTTATGTGGATGTGAGCAAATTTGTGAGCTCAATCTGGCTTCTATCGATGCCAAAAGCAGAACTCCCATTGATTCCAAGGGAAGCAGGAGCAGGCCTTATGCTTTAAAACAGCAAATAAGATTAGCTGACGTTGCCCACCGCTCAGAACAAACGGATTTAAAAATGCCTCATTTGTGGTGTCCCTAAGGAAATAAGCACGTGAAGGCCTTCCTGGATGTGTGTATCACTCAAGCCACCAACCCAACCCAGCTGCAGGAACACGGCTGCTATAAGCGAATTACAACCCCATCCCTGGAATTAAATCAAAACTCAAAGCTAACTCAATTGGGCCTGGTATGGCAGAAAGGTCAAAAGGGAATCTTTCTCCATTTACAATAATTAATGCATCCCAGCAATCTCTCCCCTCACCTATTCGCTGATGGGCAAAGCAACACCCACAGCCTGGAAAAAGGGTTAGTGGTGCCCCAGAAATGCCTAGCTATGCACCCAGCTTCCTACACTCTTAACAGGTGATGCTGGATTTGGTTACATCTTTCTTGATCTTCAGCTGCGAGTGAAAGCCGCTTATGCACAGTGGAATGAGTGCACTGCAAAGGCAGAAGAGTCCTTTTGTGAGAGTCTACATGCATTTATGTGCATGGAGAATAAAGTCCTTGTAAAAACAGCTCTCGTACTCTCTTAGGCTCAAGCCCTGGTAGGACAGTTTGTGTCGGTGGGTAAATTTATGTTTGCATATGAAAAAGCCCTTGTAAAGTAGTCTGGGGTTTTTTTGTGGATGTGTGCTTAGATTAGCACTCTTGCAAGAGAATCCATGGACTGATCTGCACCCAATTTTCACATTGAAGTAATGTGATCAGTTATTTTTGATAGAGCACTTTTAAGTACCGTAATGCCTTTGTTGCTGGTTGTTACCATTTAGTTAAATCTGTGCAAAAGTCAGGTTCAGACAAGCCATTGGAGCATTTGTGTGATGCGTGTAGAGACAGCGCGTTATAAACCCATACAGAGGACAGCTGACATGGAGGATGCCCTCCCCCAGTATTTTGATGTTTGGTTTATTTGTATTCATATTAGTTTTACTACTGCATTAGGTCCTAGGAGCCTTAGTGATGGTCAGGCCCCCATTGTGCTAGCTATCCTACATTACTGATTAGGAAACACTACAGTAGCACCTACCAGGCTAGTCATGTGCCAGGACCACTTTGCGCTAGGTGTTGTAGAAATGCAGAAGGAAAAGATGATCCTGTCCCCAAAGAACTTATCTGACTTTCTGTGCACAGGCCAATCTGTTCACTCATCAAAAAACTTTGCATGATGAAATTCACCTCCAAACCACCATGACATAATAAACAATATTCAGAGCCCAGGGACTGAAGAGTCTGTAATGGAAAGCATGAGTTACACTAAGAGGAGAGGTAACTTCTCAGGGATGTCCCCACTCCCTCCTCAGTTTCATCACCACCCAACATCCTTTCACTACTAAGACTTTTGGTGTCACCTCTTCCAGTTGCAACTACATAGGAACAGAGACCCAGATTCTCCAATGCATTTGGTCACCTTCCTCCTAAGGGGAGAATCTGGGCCTCCAACCCTGACTCCAGTTAAGTTCTTCACACTTGCTCAATTCCTCCGATTTCTTTGGAGTGACTCCTGATTTGCTCGGTGCTATCTGACAGCAGGTTTTGTTAATCTGGCAATGCAGAGTGTAAATAGAACTATTTGCTAGGTAGGATAATTCAAGAGTGGTCAAATTGTTGCTTTGTAAATGCTCTCAAGCTATATGCCTGCAAAAATGATACAGTCATCCAAGAATGAGCATCGCTTAGGATAATATGCAGTGCAAGAGAAAGTCCATTTAGCATGTCGTAAAACCTCCTCGCTTTGTGGAGAATTGCTCTGTCTCAATGTTGGGACCCAGGAGCTGTGCGAACGCTGATAAGAGCAGCAATAAACAAACAGACAGCCAAGCATTTTACAAACCCTCCTATTTATTACCATATGGCCCTCGGTTTCCAGTTAAACACATCACTCCACAGAGCTGTGCAGCCACTTCTGGGGAGCAGTCCAATGTGGCCAGCTTGCCACCTGGTAAAATAAGCACCCATAAGGGGAGTGGGCCCTTGAAGTGTATTTCAGTGTAACATTGTAATTTTACCATAACTGTCATAAATCCATTTGTCAAATGCCCTGGGAGACTCCATGGCCATCAGCCTTGTAATATTTTTTATTGTCAGCCTAATCTTTACAGATCAAATTAAGACTGGGGGACTTTATCAGTGGATCGAGCTGGGTGAAGGGTTATGTGAGTATTTCATTTGTTCTGCTATCAAAGGTGCATAGGCCTCTACCCCTGTCTGCTGCCATCAGGGCAGAAAACGCCTATTACTGTGTAATCAAATAGCCTTCAAGAGGCTTGCTCAGTGGGCTGATGTTCTGAATAAAGCAAGATGAATGTGGCATCCTTCTCCCAGCCTGCAGAGCAGAGGCGATCGCCTTGCATCACAATATTAATTCCCTTATTAAATTAAATAACACTAAGAGTTGTGTGTTGCTTTCATTAAGCATCGTGGGCGACTGAGCTCTCTACAATTTCTCTCTCTCTCTGTGCCATCCTTGTAATGCTGCACTAATTAGCAACAGGCTGGTGGAACGTTCTGCTGCTTGCTTCCCCCTCCTGCTTATTAATCACTTTGACTAATAAATAGACTACCTAGGACCTGAGGCAGGGAAGGTGGGTGCCATCGGCTAAGAGAAGGTTGGCTAAAAGAAAGAAACTGCCAGCCTTGAGTGGCACATGGAGCCTGGTTCAGACCCCATTGAAATGAAAGGACTGCCCATGATATCAGTGGCTATCAGGTCAACGCTAAAGACCCAACACAGGAAAACACTTAAGGACATGATCATAGAAACATAGGAATTGCCAGAATGGATCAGGGTCAAGGTCCAACCGGCCCTGTATGCTATATCTGGCAGGCCCCAGCACCTGATGCTGCAAGGCAAGATTTAAGAACTCTGCTAAAGTCAGATGTGTGTCACACAGAGCTCACTTCAATCACTAACAGTTAGAGACTGGTTTACAAACAGAAGCAGAAGGTTCATTATCCCTCTCCACACTTGTTTTCATTAATTACGGTAACTGGGTATTCCTTCTAGTCATATAAATGTCCAATCCCTTTTTAAATCTTGTCAAAGTTTTGGCTTAAGCAACTTCATGCGGCAGTGAGTTGCACAGTCTAACTATACATCAGCAGTTTCTTGTTTCCCCCTTTTTTAATTTAGTTGAACCTCCTCTTGTTTTGTGCTTTGAGACAAGGAACAGAGAAGCTCCTGATCTCCCTTCTCTAGACAGTTCATTATTTTATATGATTTTATCATGTCCCCTGTTCTTTCTTTTCTAATCCCATTCTTTTCCTTTTCTCTTCATACAAGATATTTTTTCCATGCCTTTGGTCATTCTTTTTGCTTTGAATCCCCTCCAATTCTGCACGATCAAATCCAGCCCTATTCAGCAAAGCATGGAAGTCCCAATTTGGAAGCACATCCCTACGCAAGATGGAATTTAAGCATGTGCTTGCATCTAGGGCTGCTTGACCATTCTTCACCAAAACTTTATGATGGAAAACTGTGTTTGCAATTAATTTTCATAAAATGTGTTTCACATTTCACAGTTATTTTTTTCAGAAAATAAAAATATTGTTTGCCCTTAAGAGTGTGTCTGTGAAATTCTTCAGGTTTTGCTAAATATTTTTGGTTTTTGGATGTTGGGAAATTAAAAAAAAACAAAATAAACAAGTTTTTGTTTTTCAATCAACAATTACCAACAAAAATTTCAATGAAAATTGAAAACAAATATTTTCACCAAAATTTTCTGGGGGGAAGGCCGGAAGGGAAGGAGTCATGTGGCACTTAAAGACTAACAGATTTCTTTTTTGCATGAGTTTTCGTGGGAGAAAATCCCACTTCATCAGATACTTTGAAGATGGGTGAGCGTACAGAATGGAATGAAAATAAATGCAAGGAAGTGTAAGACATAGGATCAGGTCATACAGTAACAGCAAATCAGAGCAGTTGTTAGGTTGAAACCTTGGGAAGGGTGAAGTCAAATTACTTTTTGTAATGGGAAAAGAAACCATAGTCTCGATTTAATCCTGCTTTCACACAATTTAATTTGCATATTAGTTCCAGTTCTGCTGTTTCTCTTTGAAGTCTTGATGTCCCAGTCAGTTCTCTGAGTACAGGGAAATCCAGCCACCTCTAGATAAGTCCCATGGACTTCACTGGAAGGGAAAAGGCTGCAGGCTTGCCCAACCTGTGGCCCATGGGCCAGAATTCGGCCCACCAAGGTCTCTTAACTGGCCCACGGAGCCACCACATGCACTCGTGTGGGCTGTGCAGGGCCAGGAATGTAAAAAAACAATTGCTCACTGGCCCTTGAGTGTGAAAAGAATTGCAGTGTGGCCCCTCATCTATAAAGGTTGGACACCCCTGCGTGGTGTCTTAGTTTTTAAACAGGGAAGATTTGCTAACACCCAGGCAGTGACGTTTGAAAATTTCAGCCTCAGTTTTTATCCCAATGACCATTTGATGGAGTGAGGTGAGCAGCAATGACTCCACACTTTGCAATGCAACATTTAAAAGCTTTGGTGGGCATTTTCTTAGCTGGGTCTGGACACCCAATTCCCTTTAAAATTCACAAGGCTTTGGAACAAATCTTAACCTTTCATTTATAAATGAAACAACTTAACAGCCTTTTGGGGGAGAGAGGCTGACAGTTAGGGAAAAATAAGTGTGTAGTTGGAGGCCGGGCATGCCAAATTTTGGTGAACTTTCCCCAGTGTTTTTTTCTTTCCCTGTTAATAAGCAACTGACGCTGACAGAACCTCTGTGTGAAGGGCTGTGGTTATCTCTTTATCTTGTGCAAACCAATCTCTCAGCAGCTTGTCACTGGTGCTTCTTTCTTCACACCAAGGGTGTGTAGGTGAGGAAAGATGGAGCCAACATTCCTAAAAGGCAGGGAGATGCCACTGACTGGAGAAGGCTGTGCTGCGCTGCCAGAGAGCATAGCCCTCCCCAAACCGATGATGCACTCAGCCCAAAACAGAGTTGCGAACGCAGCAGATGGGGTCCTGCACTCTGTGGCAGCTGCCTTTTGTTCTTAGACCAATGTGGGTTTGTTGTCTGAGGCCAGAAGACTGGAACAACCTTTATAATGAAGGTGCTGAGTGCCAATGAACCAAACTGCAAACCCTGTATGGATGGAAACCCCTTTAAGACAGGGGACATGGCAGCTCCTTTGGCCTCCCTAGTTTCAGCACCTATGCTCCAGGCTAGCCCTGCTCTAACTTAGGGCTTGTCTACACTTGAAACTCTGGCGCCTCATTGCATACCTTATTGTACCAATGGGAGGGCTTGTCCTGTTGACATCAGTAATCCATCTCCTCAAGAGGGTGTAGCTAGGCTGACAAAGTCTTCTCTTGACCTACTGTCTACGGAGGCTTACATGAACTTTTGCACACATAATTAATCTCCATCACTGGAAGTTTTTAAGACCAGATTAGACAAGCACCTGTCAGAGATGGTTTAAGAGGGTACTTGGCCCTGTCATGAGGGCAGGGAACTGCACTTGATGACCTCTCTTGGTCCCTTCCAGTTCCTATGGTTAGAGCCCTGCAAATCCGCGGATATCTGCAGATATCCGCCTTATAGCCGCATCTGCAGCTACAACATGGATATCCACAGACCATTTCTTGCCGATGCAGATCAGATACAGATCCACATATTTTTATCTGCACAGAGCTCTACCTATGGTTCTATGCATGCATAGATATGGATTGTTCACATCCCTGAGTGACAGTTCTGCTGGCCTAATTTTCTAGGATAGACAAGACCTTAGACTGGCATAAATTCAGAGATCTGGTAGCCTTCATTTAAAACTTATTCTGGCATAGCTCTTCATAGATTCATAGACTCCTAGGCCAGAAAGGACCTTTGTGATCACCTAGTTTGAGCTCCTGAAACACACAGGTCAGACCGCTTCCCCCAAATAATTCCTAGAGCATTTAATGACTCTTGGGATCTTGGTCCCAAAGTTAATTGTGGTTAGTTACTCACACTGCTGAAATAGTCTGCCTTACTTCCAGTCTGAGTTTGTCTTGCTTCAACTTTCAGAATTGTGTTGTAAACATGAGTCAAGGGTGAAAATACCAGACATCCTAGTAACACAGTGAGGAAGCCAAGGTAGGTGCCGCTAAGGAGATAGACCAGTGTTTCTGTCAGCACAGCTAATATGGTTTGGGGAGATGGCATTCCTCCTTCTGTCAGAGTGTGCTTCATTTGCACTAGGGGCTTTACTGGCATGGACTGTGTAGGGTAGATATAGCCTGAGTAACTGCACTGGAACCTACTGTGTTCATTTGGATATTATTCCAGTGTAAAGGGCTTGATTGGACTGTACCCAATGAAAGAACTCCCATTGACATCAATAGGTTTGATTCTCACTTACAGTAAGGTCCCTTTACACTGTTCAAGTGTCTCAGTGTAACTGAGCATGAGGGTCTAATGAGGTTAGGATGAAGCCATAAATAACTGAAGAATTTGGCCCAAAACCTTGAGTTCCAGTATCAGGTTCTCCATCGCCATTCATCTGCCACAGTCATTTTCACGAGTGCATAGAGAGTGTAAAACAGAACCCTCCTTCTTTGATTTTACACCCATTTTGCACAGGATTAAATGTTGACTTGGGCCAGGATTTTCAAAGAGGCTGTAGAAAACCAGGCATCCAACTCTAAATGAGATTCCAGCATCTAATGCTCCTAAGGCCCATCAACTATCATGACCACAAAACTGCAGAGCAATGGCAAATAAGGCCCCCCGATGCACAGCTGTATTCATGCGCCTCATTGGACGCAAGTAGTCCTGATTCTCAGAAAGATAGCCAGGTTGATCTGTGTACAGCAAAAACAATGAGACTCCTGTGGAACCTTAAAGACTTACAAATTTCTTTGGGCATAAGCTTTCATGGGCTCCAACCCACTTTGTCAGTTACATCTGATGTTCGTTGCATCTTCCTTCCTTCGTTGCATCTGACGAAGTGGGTTGGAGACCATGAAAGCTTATGCCCAAGGAGATTTCTTGGTCTTTAGGGTGCCACAGGACTCTTGCAGCCCTTATTTTGATCCTGGATTTAACGATCCATTGACAAATGACTTTTCAATATGAAATAGAAATGGGGTTAACTGCTAATGTGACAGCATGATCCATAAAGAAAAAGTTGGTGGTAATAATAATGCTCCCTAGATGTTGTTTAGCATTTTTCATCTAGAGCCGTCAAAGTGCTGTATAAATGAAGTCCACATCATCGTCCCCATTTTACAGATGTGGCAACTGAAGTGACTTGCTAGTGACTGTTAGGTCATCTAACAGACCAGAGGTACATCTGTGAACTGAATGCACCACGTCCATGTTCCAGTTCAATGCCCTATCCACCAAAGCATGTTCTTTTCCTATTATGCAAGAAACTTTGCCAGACTATTTCTAGGTAAGGGAGAAGCAGCTTTGGTCTTGATTCCTTGTCATTCTTACCCTTGTACCACTTAACACCAGTGAGGATAGTACAAAAGCTGATGAGAATGGGAGTATTTTGTGCATACTACCCACTTAAATGCAAGTTTGCGAGAGTCAGACCAGTTGAAAATAGGATCATATAATCTGATTTCACTGAGAACTGGTCTATATGCAAGTTTTGGGCCAATTTAATGAAAAGTGTGATTTTAAATGTGTGCCACTTTGCATATGGAAACTGAAATAGCATTTAAGTGTTCATTGCACAAAGCTAAATGGCTAACACTCATTTAAAACTGATTTGAGCATTCACAAAGTGTTTAAGTAATTCATTTTTTAAAACCAGTTTAAGATAAACTGGTGCAACTCCTGCCTTTGGACAATCCCTTAGGGGAATACTCTTTGGTTCCATTTGTGCAACATGCATAGGAAAAAAGGTGGTTTCTACATGGAGCTAGGCCTGGGCTATAATTCAGCATTCCTACATCAGTTAGGGGTCAGATATTTTTTAACCATAGCTATGTCAGTATAAACCCTGGAACAGACACACTGAGACTAATGTTTATCTTATCACTCTGACCTGGTCACCCTTAAAACTTAGGTTGATTTAACTGTGTTGTTCAGGACTATGAAAAATGTTGTGCTTTGTCCAATGTAGTTAGATCACTGTAACACCCACTGTAGATGCAGCTAGATCATGGAAGAATTATTCCATCAAACTAGCTACCACTTCTTGAAGACAGTGACAAAAAATTCCCCTTCCATTGCTGTAACTGCTTCTATAGCATTTATAGTATAGACATACACTAAGGGACAAGTATAGGTGAAAGTCAGCGGCTTTCACCCCTTCTAACGGCCTTTCGGCAGTCTGATTTGTCTTGTGTCCTCCAACTTTCACCTCACTTATAAACTAAACTACTTACTCAGAAAATCAGACATGAAAACACAAAAGTATTGCAGCATCCTAGTATTGAAAAATGGCTCACTTTCTTATTTTTACTACATATTCATAAAATAAAGCAATTGGAATATAAATGTACTTGTCATTCAGTTTATAGTATATGGAGCAGTATAAACAAGTCATTTCTGTATGGAATTTTAGTTTGCATTGACTTCACTAGAGGTTGTAAAACTAGGCAAACATTTAGATATACCCAGAGGCACACATTCCTGTTTTAGAACCAAAGATAACTAGAAGCTATACAAGCAGAAGTACTCTTATGCTAGTGTAAGTGGCATCTCCACCAGCGATTACCAACCTTTTCAGTAACATGGCACACATCAGTGAAACAAACAATTCCACAGCATACCCGCTTTTTTCAGCTAACTGATTACTCATAAATGTCACATTTAAAATGGTTAAGGTCTTACGCGAGAGGTACACAATAATGTATACAACAAGCTAAAGGGGGATCAAATGTATTAATATTTCAGATCCACCAGAAAAAACTACATCATCTCAATTTTGCCCTTCGGCTACCTGTGTTTACAATGTTCACGTTTTAGGATCCAAAGACTGATACCTCACTTTCAATTTGATGATTAATTTTCATGAGTTTTATGAGATGTAATCTTGCGTGGATAGAATATATTCAAGATGAAATGTTTGTGCTACATTGATTTCATTACCTTTATACAAAATGTCACAGCACACTTGGACAGTTCTCATGGAACAGTGGTTGAAAACCACTGCCCTACACTAGGGTCAGGTCTACTCTACAAAATTTTGACAGCATAATGGTGTCAAACAGGAGCATGAAAAAAACAGCCAACACAATTACAGGAATACCCCCAGGATTGATGTAGCTAACCCAGTTATATTACTGCTTTAACAACATAGCTAATGTTGTTCAGGGAGTGCTTTTACTAGCCATAGAAAAACTCCTGCTGGCATAAGCTGTGCCTACACTAGGAGACTTTGTTAGTATAACTATGCCTCCAAAACATTTCTAGTGTAGACAAGGTTTTAGCTATCCAGCAACCTGTCTACACTAGGCATTCACACTGGCATAGCTCCATCAACGGCTGTAATTGGGGCAAATCCCTCAGTATAGTCAAGACCACACTCTAGACTCACATTAGTGGACCAGAGTAGAATTTGGACCTCCACACTCAGAAGAAAATGACCTCATGAAGCTGGGCACTGAAATGGGGAAATGCCTATTGCAGATATATCTCTAAAGGTTCTTTTCTTCCCTATATGAATCACTGAATGAAAGACAAAAAGAAGGAGTCCTGTGGCCATTTTAAAGACTAACAAATCTATTTATCTCATGACCTTTAGTGGGAGAAAATCCCACTTTGTCAGACACTTTGAAGATGGGGAACTTACAGAATGGAAGGAAGATATATGCAGAGAAGTGTATCTTTCTGCTCCAATAAATCTAGGAGAAACAATTTTGTTTTCAGATCCTCGGCTCACTCAACTTTCTCTCTTTTTAGCTCCAGCCAGAAATAATAAATAGATGATCTCAAATTTTCATTTGAGTCTATGAGTCCACCCCTAGCCAGCAAAGCACTTAAAACCATGCATGATTTTAGGCAGGTGCATCAAGGTAAGGGTATGCTTAAGCGTTTTACGACATGACAGTGCTGTCACCCAACCACGCAAAAAAATTGAGACTGGCTTGAAAATAATGAGATTTATTTTATAGTAAGTTAGAAGGTTCTTTTGGCTTATGGAATCTGAACATTTAGAGATCCAGTTTTCAAGCTTTTTTCCACAACCAGGAGAGTGGGAAACTTTTTTGTTGCAATTAAAGCTGAGTAACTCACATGTTCACCTGAGTCCTGGAACAGGGGCTGCAACAAAAAACACCAAATATCATAAGACTCACAAGAAAAGTCACAAAAGATTGCAAGTGGGGGGATGCAGGCGCATGCTTACATGCTTGGCTGAATTAGTGCATAAGTCACTTTAAACATAAGTCATAACTGGATCAAGTTTAGGTCCAATCCCCATAGAAATCCAGTGACTTCACTTTGCACTGACTCTATATTTAATTGTGTATGTGATTCCCCTTCTGCATTTGGATGCCACTGAATACCTCTGACCAACTCCAACATCTCCTCCCTATATTTTCTGGATGCAAGTGATTCCAGCCCACTGGAAAATGAAAGCAATATTGAAAGGATTAGATATATGAATTAGACATCACACCTTACCGGCACTGTATATAATCATGAGAGTTCCCCCAAATAAAAGCAAAGCATCAACAGTGCCTTCTGTTTCTAAATGTTCTGCTGCTATTGGTTGATGGACAGTTATTGAAGCGACTCAGCAGCAGGATTTTAAATGGTTATAATATGAACCACTCTCCAGGTAACCATTATATCTCTTAAAAACATTTTATTACCAGGGCGAATGTATGTTTTAGCAATGCTCAGACGGCTACTTAATGTCATGTTTATCCCAAGCCAGAAGCTCTTTGAAATAAATGAGAGTTTAAGATCCAGTTTCCCTTTTTGTGTAATGGAGCTAAAGTTGTTTAAATCATCAGCTTCCTTATAAACGTTTCACTTTAAAAAGTCAGCCTATTCTTCTCCATTAAAAGTTCATTCATCACAAGTGGGGAAAGGGGAAACCATGGCAAATATCTTATGGGAAAGATTGATGGAGATAGAGAATGGTCTCCTTAAATCATGGGCTCCGTTGCAGTTCTAGCCTCTAGTCCTGAGAATAGGGTAGCATGCTGGCCAGGCTTCGCAGAAGCGGACTGAGAAAGATTGTGCTTTAATTTAGCTAATGAAGATAACAAGAGCAGTGAAGATGTGATGACATGGCCTTTAGCATGGGCTAGGTACCCAAGTGCATACCCAGGGTCCCTCGTGCACTTATATTGGGATGGCTTTGGGTGCCTACCCCATGCGGAAGCCACCACCATGCAGAAACCAAGTCACCAGGTCTAAACTATTCTTGTTATCTATATCCAGCTGGATCAAAGTCCTGTAGGTAAGTCAGCCCATACTACAGTTGCACCTTCATTGCAATGCAGACATACCTAGAAAGTCCAAAGTTAAGTATCTGATCCCACCACCCACCTGCTCCAATCTGTATTCTCTGCCCTGTTCCTGGTGCACAACCCATCCCTTGACACACTGAAACAGGTATTTCAGCTGGCACAGGGGAGAAATGGGTGGAGCCTTTTCTGTCCAAACCTGGACGCACGGAAGAGCATAATATCTCCAACATATGCTCCTCCCACACAATAGTCCGTCAGTGTAGGAGATAAAAGGGGAACCTTTCACCTCCTTACTCTACAGGATGGGCATGCCAGATGGGCCACAAAAAAAAGTCACCCATTTATTTTTGGCTTCTTCACATTTGTAAAATAAAATCTAGATATACTGGACTATCTTACAGAAGACGACATACTTTATATTAAAGTTCCATTCCTAAGCAACTTCAGAAAGGGTTAACAGACGATCCACAGATTTCTCAATCAACTGCCAGGGTACCCAGTTTGGTTATAATTAGACTAGGCAGAATTTTATTTTTTTGTATAATTTTGACAGATAACATCAATGATTATTTAAAATATTCTTTCCAACTTTTATGTTTACAGTTTCAGGAGACTGCAGGGGAGAGGGAGCATTAGGCAATGTGGCACATCAGACAATGCTAGCACCAGTGTTGAAATTGAAGAAGTTAAGGGTTTATAACCACTAAAGCACAAAATTATCCACATCAGATGTCAACCTATATTAAGTTAATATCTGCTCCTCAAATCAAACTAGTAAGTTTTTAATTAGCACTTTTGCCTACCTGTAAATGTCAATTGTTATCGGTGGACACATTTTTCCATTATTTGTGTGTTTGTGTGTAATGAAATTGATGTTTACCAACGTTTACTGATAAAAATCTAATCCATCCAAGCCTCTTATAATCATGGCTAATAATGAGATTTATAATGCCTTCCACTGATGTGTTTATAACCATCCATAACACAAACGACTTCTGTCTGTAAATACATATAATTAAACACACACAGTCTGCTAAAGGCTCCAGCCATAATGACTACTGTTGATGGTCTCATGGGCAAGCACCCAGAATGGAACTCAAGTTTCAGGGTTCATTCTTGGATTTTTCAAAGTATTCAAAAGGAGTGACAAAACAGTCAACCTGAAACACTCAAAAATAATGATTCAGGATCCCCAAAATCAAAATATTATCTTAAAATCATGTTTAAAAACCACCACAATACCCAAATCTTTTCTAGTGTTTATGATTAGTAGATCTCACAGCTGGTTCCAGAGAAGGATAGCATTGTTATCCCCATTTTACAGCTGGAAAAACAGAGGCACAGACATGGGGAGGTGGGTTACTCAGATTACCCAAAAGACCAACTGGAGCACAAGGGACAGGATGCATCTCTTGAGTCTCAGCCCCTAGACCAGACTGTCTCTCCCTGTCAGTTAAGCATAAATGCTAGAATCTCTCTCTTTTTTTTTTTTTTTAGTGGCTGCTGGGATTCTTGCTTAATCACACAGCTCCAGCAGCTGGGGCTGTAAGAAAACAAAACTGTTTCATGAATCTTGTGATGATATCATAAGAGTGCGTAACACAAATTGACGGGCCAATTCCCACTGATTTTCATCAGGAGCTATTTAACTCCTGTAGATTTCTTTGATAATCTTATTCCCACAATTCTCAACTCTGGCATAGATCTTCTGTGTGTCCCGCAGATGCAATTTCTGAAGGGACTGAGTGGTGTTAGGTATGCAACTCTGACTGACTGAGGTTTGAGCTCCTAACATTTTTAGGATCCAAAGGGGCAGCGATGTTAGTCTAGCTCAGTAAAACAAACAAACAAGGAGCCCTGTGGTACTTAAAGACCAACAAATATATTTATCACATGAGCTCTTGTGAGTGAAAAACCCACTTCATCAGGTGTTTGAAGATGGGGGAATTTACAGAACAATAGGAAAATAAATGCAGGGAATATGCAGAAGGTCCTGGGTTCAAGCCCCAGGGGGTTGGCCTTGATGATCTCATGAGGTCCCTTCCAACCTTATGAGTGTATTCTGTAAGTCATGGGACCTGGTCATATTGTAACAGCAAATCAAAACATTTGCAAAGATTCAAACACTGGGGAACAGCATAGAGGGAAATGAGGTCAACTCACCTATTGTAATGAGAGAAAAATCTGATGCCCCCATTCAGTCCTGAATATTATTAATATAATTAATATATCATTAATAGGGACAGAGGATTTTTCTCATTACAATAGGTGATTTGACCTCATCTCCCTCTGTATGCTGTTCCCCAGTGTTTGAATCTTTGCAAATGTTTTGATTTGCTGTTACAATATGACCAGGTCCCATGCCTTAGACTTCCCTGCATTTATTTCCTATCGTTCGGTAAATTCTCCCATCTTTAAAGCAACTGATGAAGTGGGATTTTCTCCCACAAAAGCTCATGCAATAAATATATTTATTAGTCTTTAAGTGCCACAGGACTCCTTGTTTGTTTGTTTAACATTTTTAGGGTATGTCTTTGGACAGGCTGTAAAAATATTCAAGTTGTGGACTTATGATATGTGATTTTATTTTTTTATCAGCTAACCTGTACTTTCCTGTATGAAATAGCTTCTATTTATAATGGCTCCAAAGAAGATTTTCTTTGTGTGTTTGTATCTTAATTCTAGTGGGGATGGTCCCAGGTGCATAGTCAAGGATGAGACACAGCTGATATTTCCGAAACCTCTAAAATCCACCTATTGACTTGGATTGCCTTGAATAAACATAATACCTTGGGACTTCCAAGACAGGATCAGAACCAAGGTCCATCTAGCTCAGTATCTCATCTCTGACAGTGGTCATGACCAGGTACTGCAGAGAAAGGTCTAAGAACCTAGCAGTAGCCTATGTGAGATAATATGTCTTATCCTAATGTCTGTGGGTATGTCTACAGTGAGTAGAAGCCCAGAATTAGTAGAATTCAAGTTACCAAAAGTAGAGCTTGTTCAAGCTTGAGCATCTACATTTGGAGCATCTCCAGATTACAAATTATTGAACCCTGCGTGACAACCTGAGGGTCCAGTGTCTCCACTGTGTTATATGAGGCTGAGCCAATACCACCCATATCCCAGAATTCCTCTCTTGCCCCTAGTTCATCTTGAGAAAATTTGACTGTCCACCATCCTGACAGTTCAGAGGACAAAGAGGCCCATGGGACTGCGGGATACTTTTGGCAGACTCAGCGCGCAAGACCAGTAGAGCTGTGCCAACTTCAAAGCAATAGCGCTTGAACTCTGGCCGTGGCTTGACTCAAACTCCAACTCCCAAGTCCCATAGGATCCTGGAACCCTGATTCTGAGTCATGAGTTAGCAATTTTTGTATATACAGAAAGGGAGTTAAGCTAGACCCTGAGTTTGAACTTGGGCATATATTGCAGTGAAGACATATGCTAAGAATCAGAGACTGGCTAAAACCCCGAAGTAGAGAGGTTTAACATTCCTTCCAAACTTTGTTATAATTAATTATAACAACACTAAGTCAGTTCTTTACAAAACAAAACAAAAATAAAAAACTGGACTGTGTCTCACCCATATTTTTAGGAATGTTCCACAGAAATCTTGGCAGAGCTGAGTATGTGCTGTCTTCACCGGTCTTAATGATGAAGAAAAGGAATGAAATGGACACGTTCTTCAAAACAGTGAAAGACCCAGAGACAGAGAGGAAGACTGGAGGCAATTACTGCCCCCCGTGTAAACGCCTTCAGTATATCAGTAAAATTAAAACACATGGAGCGAACATATAAAATTGGCTGGCTAATAACAGAAGCAAAAAGTTGTTAATCAAACACGTGACCCTATAAAATAAAGGGAATAATTGGAAAAGATATCCAATTTATCCATTGAATGCCTCCAACATGCTCTTTATCACTTAGATGGACAGAATATAATTGATATGGTGAAAGCCATCAATCTTCGCAACTGGGCTTCCTGAACAGAATACAACTATTACTGTCATATTATGACACCATAATATCAAGATCAATGACATTTTAAATGCACTCCAGTTATGGGCAATTGGTGACAATAAAAACAGTGACAAATTGATGAAACAAGCACCAAATGATCTGGTGTCTAAAATAAACCATAAATAACCTTCTTAAAAAAATATATTTGCTGAATTCACAGTCACTGGGGGTGGGAGGCGATTTGACTTCCCCAGCTGATCAATTTCCTGCAAGAGTATTTTCAAGTGCTGCATGATCTGATGGACTGCAGTTTTCTGGAAGGGGAATTTTTCTGATTTGATTTAAGGGTCATTCCCATGCCACTTAATAATACTATCGTTAGCCTAATTGTGGCCATAAGACAGAATGGTATTATTTAAAAATGAGAGCCTCCAAGTTATTCTCTAGCTGAAAAATCAACACACTTGGATGGCGCACATAATGCATTCTGAAAAAAAAATATAATACATCACAACAGCATTTTTTTCCTGCTGTGTTAGTCCCTTAAATAACAATAATGATATTCGTAGGGTGCTTTTCATTGGCAGAGCTCAAAACTCTTTGCAAAGGAGGATAATAGCATGAACAGAGTTTTTACAGATGGGAAAACTGAGGCACAGAGAAAAGAAGCGACTTGCCCAGGGTCACCCAGCAGGCCGGTGACAGAGCTGAAAATAGAAGTCAGGTCTCTTGAATCCTAGCGTGGGGGCTCAATTCATTAGATCAAAAGAGTTTGAAGCCAAGGCTGATATTTTTCAAAGTCACCTAAGGGGATTAGCTACTCAAATACATTAGGCAGCTTTGAAGAGTTGAGTCTGAGTGATCTGAGCATGAGGAAGCATGGTCTAGTAGTTAGAGTAGCAGACTAATGAATTGTGGAGCAAATCACTTCTTCTCCCTAGATGTTTCCCCATCTGTAAACTCAGGACAGTATCTAACTAACTCTTGGGGGTGAAGTTAGCTGTTGGGGCTCTATACAAGAATCTCTAGAGCAGGGGTCTCAAACATGCAGCCTGTGGGCTGACTGCAGCCCCTAAAGCTATTTCCTGTGGCTCACAACAACACTATTGTTACTGATATTTGCAATGTTGTTGTATGAAAAGGTTTCAGTGGTGTGGCCCTTGGGCTACCGTACTAGTCCTCATGCAGCCCGCGTGGTGATTTGAGTTTGAGACCCCTGCGCTAGAGGTTGTGTTTTAGCCTGTCTTGCAGGAGGTCAGACTGGATGACGACAACACTCCTTCTTGACCTTACAAACCCACAGAATCTATGCGATAATATCAACACGACTGATTGAATGACTCTTTATTTATTCAGCTGGATCTTTGCAAGGTACAATAAAAGAACACCAGAGAGCACACAGTTCTGGGATCCTTTGCCAGTCCTTTAAAAATACATTAACAAACTGCCCCTTCTGTTACCCTGATCAGCTACATAACCTAGCAACAACATGCATATAAGAGCTAGCCATCTCCTGGTACAATCTCTACTCCAATTCCTACTGAGAACCTTCTCTCGATGAGCAATTGAGAAAAGGCAGACTTTGCAGCTCGCCCCAAGGGCTAACCAACATAATCCAACTGGTTTCACTTCTCACCCTGAGCTCTTAGACTCTGAAGTCCTCTGGAACTCATAGACACGTAGCTAAAAAGGCTAGTTTAAACCTGCAAATGACCTGTGCCTCACACTTCAGAGGAAGGCAAACCCCTACCCCTCCTACAACGTTTCTGACAAACTAACCCAGAGGAAAATTCCTTCCTGACCCTAAATATGGTGATCAATTAGACATGTGGACAAGACGCCTGGGAAAGAATTCTTTTTAGTAACTCAGAGCCCTCCCCATCTAGTGTCCCACCACCAGCCGTTGGAGATGTTTGCTCCCAGCAGTAGCAGATCGGTTACATGTCTTTGTAGTTAGTAGGGCTCTCTTGGAGGGTGCCAAGGTCCAGGGTCAATTGGCCTTTTGGGGCCCCTGGCCCTCCCCTAACCTACGAGGGCAGGGCAGGCCGGTCTAGGGGCCAGTCTCTGCATTTCTGCTCCACACCTGGTGCCAGCTGCTCCTCCCCAGGGGGTGTGGTGGGCTGGACTCTGCGCTTCCACCCCACCTTTGGTGTGGGATCCAGGACGATTGCCCCACTTGCCCAGCAAGGGTGGCCTTGGGAGTTAGTCTCTTTATACCATCTCCTCCACAAACTTATCAGGTTTAGTCTTGAAGCCATTTAGGTTTTTGCCCTCGCCGCTTCTGAAGTTACTTAGCCATTTGCAATAGCTGAGAGAGGAGAGAGAGCCATTTGTCACAGACGGCACATACGCACTGCACAATTTCTGAACTTCTGCAAATGCATAATAATATTTTACATTCTTCCAGGCTGTTTGAACACTGCCTTATTGAATTGGGCTCAGAATAGCTCCCTCCAAAGTGCTTCCGAGACCCATCTTATTCCATCTTTTTGATGGATATGAAATATGAGAGACAGTGGGGGATTGTGAAACTTTGACCACTCCTTTATGATCCAAGGGTCATTTTCTTCGAGATGCTAATAGATTTTCTTTGGTACACATATTACAGCAATGTAAAAGGGCTGGCTAACTGCTTCATTCTGGCCACTCACTGGCTGGTAACAAGGAAACATTTTCCTGGGAAAGAAAACAAACACGACTGTTTCAATGTTTCAAGAAGAGACAGCAGCAGCTCAGTCAACTGTGAATGAGCATGAGAGGACTGGATAGTTTTTCTTTCAATATGGAGCAGGGACATGAAACTGATACGCTTTATCTTCATAACTTTCCAGGCAAAGACTTTTCTGCAGAGGGAAAAAGGGACAGATTTTCTTTCCTACTGAAATTTTAATCAGTAGGCTATGGGACTACAGAGTTGCCTGTCACCATTTATAAAAATATTGCCTGGTGGAACATTTGACAAAGATTGTCTCTTGGTAACCAGAATTATCTATACTGAGCATTGAAGGACCCACACTTATTTATTTAGATTTAAACTCATAAAAAGAGGCCTGGCCAGGGCTCTAAGGTAACATTTTAAAAAGTGCCTAAGGGCAGGATTTTCAAAGGTATTTTGTTCCAAAGGGGTAGCCATGTTAGTCTAGTTCTGCAAAACAAGCACAGGGTCCTGTGGCACTTAAAGATGAACAAAAACTTATTTATCACTTGAGCTTTCACGGGAGAAAATCCCACTTCATAAGATGCTTTGAAGATGGGGGATTTTCTCCCACAAAAGCTCAAGCGATAAATAAGTTTATTAGTTTTTAAGTGCCACAGGACTCCTTGCTTGTTTTGCAAAGGTATTTAGGTATCTAAAAATGAAGCTAAGTGGCTATGGGATTTTCAAAAGCACTGATGCAACCTAACTCCCCTTAGTGGGGGCTAGGCATCTAAACACCAGCCAAAATCTGCCTTTAGGTGCTTAATCTGTTCAAATTTTCTTTGAAAATCCTACTAGTTGCATCTGTAGGTGAGTGAAGACTCTTGGAAAACTGTCCTTAAATGCCTTAAGGCAAGTCTCAAGTTTTAATTCTTGGTTTTTGGTTTTTGCTAGTTCTATGACCTCTTGCAGTCCCCCCCGGTATTTTTCTCTTCTGGACAGAATACAATGAACCTAAACTTCACGATTTCTCCCATGGTCTTGATAACTGTCCACAGTGCTTGAGGTCTGACTGTGGCAATAAGTCTGCTAAAGAAAAAAATTCCCATCTTAACTTTGTGCTGTGGGGAAAATAGAGTTTGACTCAGCAAAAATTTCCTTGGAAAGGCTCTGCTTTCCTTGGGCAACTTCGATTTTTCATTGGAAGTCCAAAACCTTCAAAGTTTTGGTTGATTACTGATTTTTTTCAGTTGTCAGCAGTTTTTGGCCCAAAACAAAATATTTTGTCTTCCTTTTTGTGAGAAGAACTCAAAATTTTCTGTGGAACACACCAGCTTTTCCCATTTAGTCTTCTAAGTCACCGATATTGTAATCAGCAGGTTTAACTATTAGAATAAGCTACAAAAGAAAGGGGTGAAGTCTTCATTGATTTGAAGACTTCATATCAAGACTAGATGCTTTTCTGGAAGATAGGCTTTAGTCTTGATGCTATTCTATGACTTGTGTTATACAACGGAATAGGAATAAATGATTTAATGGTTTGTTTCTGGCCCAATAATTCTGTACTCTTGGTCCTGCCTCAGTGCCGAGGATGGACTAGCTGATCTCTTGAGGTCCTTTCAAGTCCTACATTTCTATGATTCTATGAACCTATGAATCTATATTTTTTATAAAGAGTTTTGTGAAAATGGGGGCTTCTTTAAGGGTTTTTCTACTCTTGAAATGCTATAGCATCCCAGCTGCAGGGACACAACCTATGCCAATGAGAGAGGTTCTCCAACTGCCATAGGTAATCCACTTTCCTAAGAAGCGGACGTAGGTCAACAGAAGAATTCCTTTATTTGACCTAATGCTGTCCATACCAGGGGTTAGGTCAACTCAACAGCTATGGCCCTAAATGACACAGTTATGTCACCTTAAAATTTTAGTGTAGACCAGGCCTAAAAGCATCAACTCCTAAATTCAGCTTACTGCAGGAGTTGCTGAGCTTTCATTTAAAAAAAAATAATGTTTTTAGTCCTCAAGATTGCAGAGAAAAGCACGAAAACATGACCTGTGTCTAAAGAAGAGTCCCAAAAGAGAAGGCAAATTAAAACAAAAAAACTTATTTTAAAAAAATTCTCATGATTTTTGAGCCAGTCACATGATTTTCATCATTTGTATTCAATATATCAGGACACTATTGCATTGCATACCAATATCTACTTTGGTGACTATTCTGAGACTTAAGCTTCTTTTAGCAATGGGGTGTCATCGGACATCTGTATTTATTTTTCCTGTGGGTGAACTTTTAAAAAGAAAATCAAATATTATTATTTAAAATCCCCTACCTACTTTACCCACATCTCTGGCTTCTTTTCTGTACTTATTTTACTGTCCTTAGTGACATTTGCAGTGCTTTTCAACATAAAATAATACAAAACCTAGCTCTTTGTTAGCAGAATGCATCTGTAGATCTCAATGTGCTTTACAAAGGAGGTCTATATTATCTCCATTTTATAGATGATGAACTGAGGCACAGGGAGGGGACATAACTAACCCAAGGTTCCCCGCAGGTCACTGAAAACACTACTAAGTTGCCCTTATTTCCGCTTACAGGTTGAGATCCTGTTTCAGACAGAAGCCACAGTTGGAATCTGCTGAGGCAAGATTTAAAATGGAAATAAATGAGAGTTAGGAGCCTAGGTGGTTTGGAAAATCTCATTAGGTGCCCATCTGTAACATTAGATACCTAAATACTTTAAAAACTCTAGCACCTAAATGCCTCTGAAGTTTAAAAATGGAACTAGTACTGATTGAAAAGCTCCCAAAAAACTTTGCTTCTCTGGAAATTTTTTGGTTAATATTTTGTTTGTTTTCTCTAAATTTGTTGTTTTGAAAAATGTTGGAGAAAAAATACTGAAATGTTTAATTTCAAAATAGTATCTTCCTTTTCCCTTCTGCAGCTCCCCCACCACATTTTATCACACTTCTGAATTATTACCCAACTATTTCATGTTTGGAAAAATCAAAGAGGTATAAAAAAAAATGATAGGTTTCTTATATTAATGCACTTTTAAGCCACCTCTCGTCTTTTTCCAATAGAGGAAAAAAGGTGGATAAAATAAGGAAAACTCCAGGAAGGGTTTTTAAAAAACCTGGAAGTTTAAATTTTTCATAAATCAATACAAATAAAAGTTGTTTAGTTTCTAAATGTTCTTTCGAAGCAAAAACACACACATAAAAGGATTCATTTCAAAATGTTGTTTCAGAACAAAAACATCCACAGAAAATCAAAATAACACCCAAAAACTTTAATTGGACACTTATTATGAAATTTCTTGTGAGCGTCTTTAATAGCCACTCACCTGTAGTTCTGACTTAAATGTCTAAGTCCCTTGGACATCCTGCACAGTAGTTATGTTCTATCAAATTTAACTATGTTAGCCTTATTCATATATAGGCTTGGACGGATTAAATTTTTATATCAATACATGTTAATTTCATTGTATACACAAAAACTGATGGAAAAAAATATTTCCAGCGACAGCGACCAAAATTTGCAGATAGGCAAATTAAGAAAAATGCTGCTCCAGAATTTATTAAAGATTAATTTAAGACTAAAATTTTTCACATGAGGCTGACTGTGTTTTCACTGTTGTAAAGCTTTAACTTCTTGCACCTCAATATTTATCATCATTAAATAGCTGTCTGAGACTCTCCATTAGTTTCTGACAATTGTGAAAATGTAAATTGATAAAAATTAAAAACTGCTGAAATCCCATAGTTTTGCACAATTGTGAAAATTTCAATGAAAGTACAAGATTAAAAATAAACATTGATATTATCTCTGAAAATCATTTGAGAACAAATTCCAACAGACGCATTTATAAAACAGTAAACGGTTCTCTCTTTCTTACTTTCTCTCTCAAATTCACAGGGGATATCTTGCAAAATAACAGATTCTGGACACTCTTCTCTCCAGTATTCTCAGCTGTTCTTCATTACGAGTCAAAAATCTTAAAGTCATGCCTAAGTCATTCTGGAAAATACTACCCCTACTTTCCATTTATAGCAGGAATGGATTATGAGGCACGGAGACCTTAAACCTGTCACTGATCCAGGATTGAATGCTGGTTATCCTGGGCCTGGAGCCAGCCCTATATTGTGGGAGGATTCCACGTTTTGGAGAGGACAGGAAACATATCCCTGACAGGTTGGGGATTTTTTGTTTATTTTCTTAAAAAATGGCAGCTGTTGGAAATTGCTCAGAGGTTTGGAATGCTCCAAGTAGCCCCTTTGGAGTCGGATAATAGACAGAATATAAGTGAGGAAACATTTTCGGGTTTAACCCGCAGTCATTAGATCTCTCTTAATTAGGTCACCCAACAGGAATAGTCTGACTTGAAAGGCTAACTTCAATGGGGATGGCAGGGGTATAGCCTACAACAGAACACAGACTTAATTTTTCCTGACCACCATGCCACAGCTAGAGCGCCATCGGACTGTCTGTCAAGAAAACATCATACTAGGCCAGAAGATAATCTGGCTGCGAAAATAAGAGTAAGGCATAAGCACCAGAGGACCATTCTAGGCCCCCTGGCTCCTTGAGTCTCACAATAAAACCAGAATCTCAGCTTTCATCACCAGAAGATAAAAGCAAGTTTCTAGCCCTTGGGGACACAAAAGCAAGTTTGAAAATAGATCAAAGCAGAGCTGCTGCTTGCTTGAGTCTGCAGACAGCCTGAAGCAATAGCTCTGTGAAGTGCATACAGTGCCATTGATCTCAACTCTGAAACCAGCTGCCTTCCCAAGGAGGACGGAGGCTACAATGTAGGTGTGGGGCTGTGTCATGGAGCTGTGGTCCTGAGGTCTCATGAGAGACAAGTGTAGGGCCTCAGAGGACATGTTTGCACTGCAGCTGGTAGCAAGCAGCCCAGACTGGCTAGACAGACTTGTGCCAGCTTCGCTCGATCACGTGCACTAAAAATAGTCAGGTGGCTACTGCAGCTCCAGTGAAAACTCAGGCCAGCCACCTGAATTTACAAGCAGGAAGTTAAGAGACTGTGCTACTCATTTTAGTGCACTAAATCGTGTCTCAAAGGGGGAGCCATGTTAGTCTCGTTCAGAAAAGAGAACAAGCAGTCCTGTGGCACTTTTAAAGACTAACAAATTTATCAATCACATGAGCTTTCATGGAAGAAAATCCCACTTCGTCAGATGCTTTGAAGCTGGGGTAACTTACAGAATGGGACGAAAATAAATCCAGGGAAGTGCAAGTCCTGGGGTCAGGTTAGACTAACAGCAAATCAAATCAGCTATTAAGATTCAAACACGGGAAACGGCACAGAGGAGGATGAGGTCAAATCACCTGTTGTAATGGGAGGACAACCCATTGTCACAATTTAATCCTGTTTAACAACTGCTTTGATTTGCTGTAACAGTCTGACCTGTTCCCATGACTTACACTTCCCTGCATTTTCCTCCCATTCTGTAAGTTCCCTCAGCTTCAAGCATCTGATGAAGTGGGATTTTCTCCCATGAAACCTCATGCAATAAACAAATTTGTTAGTTTAAGTGCCACAGGACTCCTTGCTTGTTTTAAGTAAAGTCTGTCTCCAGCGGTTGGGAGGTATGCTTTCAGATGCAGTTTACACTTAAAGATTGTCTTAATTTGGTTTTGCTCAGCAGGTGTAAATCTTCATTGCTTCACTGATGCTAATGGTGCTATGCTGATTTGCAGCACTTGGGAATCTGTTGGTGCCTTATTAGTCTACATTAGTTTTACCTCCTTTTTGACGCGCGCTCTTAGCCAAAATGGGGGGTCTTGTGAATTGTTTCCTTTATGATGAGAAATTGGCAATAAAGTCCTGTATTTCTGTGGTGCAATCCTTTATTTTTTAAAAAGTGAAAGAAATTAACACTGGAGATGAACCTTTTGAGATATTTTTCATTGCAAAATCAGCAAAAATATTGATACACCCATAAAAATGCATCCACCAAAGACCTATGAAACAGAAGTGTCTAGGGCCTACAAGGACCTTAATCCAGCTCTGCAGTGGACTGGCAGAACAACAGTTTAGGCCAAAGAAAAGATGGATTCATGTAGTGATAGAAGCCTCTCCTTCAAAATGGACAGGTTGGTGCTACTTACGAGAGACTCTTTTGTCAGTTTGATTTGGATTTAGTCTCTCTGGAAAGCCCTCCCCTCCCTGACATCTGGGATGACCGCCGGTAATGTATGATGCACAGCGAGAGAGAACACCCACTTAATTAAAATACAGGAGATATACTGCCTGGGACAGAGACACTAACAACTTCACGTGCAGCTGCATCTTATTTGAGGCATCTTTCATGCTTGCGATGATAGTAAACGGCTTTAATATTGAAATATGTGCCATTTACTAAACTCAACCCATCCCTGTACAAAAAATAAACCAACTCGTGGCTTGATGAAAGATACACAGAGTAAATACATTAATAGGAGGTAATTGAAAACTCATGGGCAATCTTTAAGCAATCATGCACTCGCACACGTCTGTATGTCTGGGAGCATCTCCTACTCTGTATGACATAGGGCTGCCTAGTACAATTTTACAAATCACAGGGCTGGTGTTTTATGGTGCGAGGTCTCCAACTGTATCAGCAGTGTCATATTTAGATTCTAATTATATTTTGAAATGCTTCAATGGCTTCTCCTGCCGAGCGGCATCCACGAGGAACCTCGGGTTTGTTCTCCTCGCTGAACAAAGGGAAAAATTGTACAAGTGATCAAACCAATCTCAATGCACAAAGAGATTAACAGATTCCAGGGCCAGCAGGGACTACTGTAATCATCTAGTTTGACCTCCTGTGTAACACAGGGCATAGAACTTCTCCAAAATAATTCCTAGAACAGATCTTTTAGCAAAACATCCAATGCAGAAACAATGGGGAATCACTTGCCTGAAGGGATAAAGATGTTACATTTAGTTTTCCTTCCCAGCACCTGAATATTAATGTTATATGATAATGTCTGATACTCCAGCTGTACAGAGAAAGAGAATTAAATTTCCCATTCGGTATTTTAGTGATTTCAGCTTAACCCTCCCGGCTTATATTGCAGCCAGAAACCTTGCAAAAATAGTGACACTGGTGGAATATTTATTTTCATTCGCTCACCTGTTCTCTGTCCCCAGCAAAGCACTTGGCCATGTATCTAAAGCTTGGTAATGGCGGTTGACAAGCAATACACAAGCTATGAAATGTAGCTTGGATTTTTTTTTCCCCTTTGTTGTACCTACATTAATGTAGCACAGCATTTTCATGACTCTGAGTCAATGGGGTATGGCGTCTCATCAATTCAGCGTTATTCCTTTCGGGGAAGTGTATTAACTGAGTTACCCAGCCAGCATTCTCCAAGCTGGTGCATCGACTTTTTCAGTAGCACCTAAGTGACTTAGGACCCCAAGTTCCATTATTCAGAAGTGGCCTTTATTCATCAAGGGCATTGATGCACCCAATTTCCCTTCAATTTCAACAGGAGTTTGGTGTCAAAATACCACTTGAGCTTTGGGAACCTCAATCTCACTAAAAGTCATTGGGATTTAGACTCTGAGAGGCCAGGTTTACAAAGGCATTTAGACATCTAAAGACGCAGACAGGAACCCAGTGTAGTTGCCAAAAATACCTCAGGAAAAAATAAAATCAATAGGATTTAGACACCTAACTTGCTTAGACTGTTTTGAAAATTCCACTAGATATCAATGTGCATCTGTTGGGACGTCAATACCTTTAAAAATCTGGCTTGAAGTCATATTTGAAATGGGGTAGAATCATAAAATCGTTCTGTAAGTTCGCCTATCTTCAAATTGTCTGACTAAGTAGGATTTTCTCCCATGAAAGCTCATGTGACAATTTTTTTTGTTTTAAGTGCTGTAAGACTCCTTGCTTGTTTTGGTGAACTAGACTAACACGGCTACCCCTTTGGATCATAGAGTCACAGAAACTGGAAGGGACCACGAGACATCATCAAGTCTAGTCCCCTGCTCTCATGGCAGGACCAAGTACCCTATTAAACCACCCCTGACAGGTATTCATCCAACCTGCTCTTAAAAACTTCCAGTCATGGAGATTGCATAACCTGCCTAGGCAGCTTATTCCACTGATTAATCACCCCGACAGTTAGGAATTTTCCTGATGTCCAACCTAAACTTTTCTTGTTGTAATTTAAGCTAATTGTTTCTTGTCCTACAGTCAGCACCTAAGTCATTAAGACACTTCAGAAAATTTAACATGGTGTGTGCGTGTGCATAGTAGAGTACGCAATGTATATCCATCCATACATTTTAATTTTTTTCCCTTTTCACCAAGAAAACTGCCCCAGTTACAAGGTATGATGTTAATAAATTAGAGGATTATAATAATTACTCATAAAATGATAAAAAATAAATGGTAATAGCAGGAACATCTCATCTCTGAATGCCTTTCCATCTAACCCGAGTGGGGGTAGAGGGGACCACGTGTGCTGAGTGCATTCTTAGGAGGACAGCAATTATTTTTTATTTCCCATTAAAAGTATTTAGCAGTTCTAGTAAACACCCATCCTCCCATGCTCAGACATACACATCTGGCAGTTTTCAATCAACCATTCTTCTTTTGTGTGCCTTGGATATGTAGCAACGATTACAAAATTTGTAAAATGTATAAACTTAATCAGTCCTGACACACATTCTTTCTTCTCTTGGCTTCCTAGTCCTACTGAGCTCTGTTTTCTATGATTCCCCTACAAAAGACAATGAAATCAGATCACCTAAAACAATTTCAAGAGGCAATTTTTTTTCATCCTGCTTAGCTCTCTTCAGCTTTTGAAACCCATGACATGGATTCTCCTTTACCTTGCATCTTGTACCGTCATTTGGAGCATGAGGAGAGCTGAATTTGTAAAGTTTTGGGTTTCCTAATGCTATTCACTGTAATCTGAAGACTGTGTAAGTATTCACTCACTAAGTGGAATTTTAAACCATCTTTTTAAATGAGCCTTCCAGTTCACTTACAAAAGCCCTAAGTCGAGTCATAAATTTTATCCCCCAGTAAATTAGCATGTTCATATATCGCTGTGTAGAAACAGGACAGTTTTAGATGCTACAATATCCATGCTGCTTGCTCATATTTCATTTTGAGGGAATAACTGATGGAAACAAGGAAAGAAACAGGTGAAAAATGCTGACCCACTTAGGGTCAAAGGGCAACTGAATGCTTACAAATTCAACTTTCACTGACACATCCATCTTTGGAACAGAACTTGACCAAGTAAGAGGAAAAGAATGAGAGGAACTTGGTCATTTGGAGCTCAATTCTGCTTTCGCTACAGGTTTAGGCAACACCACCACCTTTGGTTTCAGGGTCATTTAGTAGATGGATGGATTTTAAAGGACTGACAGTTCTGATCCTTTATATCATGAAAGTCCAGCACTCTACCTAGCTACTCCCCCTGTACTCAACCCAATAACTTGAATATGAATCTAGTAAATGTCTGATCTACACTCATGGGTGATCAGATTCATCCCCATAATCAGAAAACTCCCACTCTTCTTTCCCTCATTCTCATTCAACGACCCACATTGAGGTAGACATTTTCATGAGAGGCTTGCCCTGCTGTCTTTGGATGTGCCTTTCTAGATTACCAACATGAGACTCCTGTTGAGAGACGTCCTTTCTGACAATCAAGTCCCTTTATGGTGTCCCAACCAAAAATGGAGGGATTCTAAATCACTAGACCCTTGCAAAAATTTAGGTCCAAGAAGTCCTTGTAGATATTCATCCTTGAGGTGAGAAAGCCCTACTCATCTCCAGACAGATGAAATGAACTGGGCTTTCCTACAGTCTGGGAAAAGGCTGAAGATAATAAGGCAAGTGGTGTTACCCATCCAGCCATGTCTGAAGTTAGGCATGCTAGCAACAACTGAGTCACACAAGTGAGATTAGGAGATGGCAGGGTAACATCCATTTTTCCCTAGTGTGAGGCTCAGGCTGAGGTATAGGCATAAACTAGGTAGCTGGGTGCCTGCCTGACACACAGTGTGTCTATCTTAAGGCAGAAACTTGTGTGTTTAGGGGGGGCTTTTACAGCAAAAATATAAGCACCCAGTGAGTTATGTAAGATTGGCTAAACTCAGTCAGACCAGTTATCTAACCAAGTATCCTGTCTTCTGACAGTGGCCAGTGCCAGGTGTTTCAGAGGAGATGACTAAAATAGATAATCAAGTGTTCACCCCACCAGCCATTCCCAGCTTTTGGCAAACAGTAATCCCTGATCATAGTGGCCGATAGTCATTGATGGAACTATTCTCCATTAACTTAGCTAGTTCTTTTTTCAGCCCTGTTATAGTCTTGGCCTTCACAACAGCCTCTGGCAAGAAGTGCCACAGGCCAACAGTACTGTATGTGAAGTACCCCCTTTTATTTGTTTTAAAACTGTTGCTTATTAATAACTCCCTAGCTCTTATATGAGGGAATAAATAAGATGTTCTTCTTCACTTCTTCCACACTACTTACTTTATAGACTTCTCTAATATACCTCCTTTGTTATCTCCTTGCAAGCTATAGGTCCCTGTTTTATTAATCTCTCTTCACATGGAAAGTTTTCCATATCCCTAATCATTTTAGTTACCCTTTTCTGTATCTTTTCTAATTCTACTGCAAAATTTTTGAAGATAGGATGACCCAGGTCTAAATACAGTATTCAAGAACTGAGCATATCATAGATTTATCAGGAACCAGAATGATCATAGAGAAGTAGGAGAAGGAAGAACTCTACCAGACCTTCCCCCAGTACTCTAGCTAGAAGAAAATAGTAAATCCATAGGAGTGCACAGGTGTGGAGTTAAATAAGGCGAGAGGGAGAGGGAGAGAGGGTGTTCTGCTTAATTAGGTAATGAGGAGCCACTGGTGCCTGAAGCAGCCTGGTATGTAAGAGGGCTGGTGACAGGAAGGAAGTTGATTGCTAGGAGAGTTGTGGGGTGGGTTTTGCAGGTCAGATAGTGCTGGACTTATAAATGGGAATATAATATTCTAAGTTAAAAAACATAGGTGTTGTACTGAGGAAGTATGTGAATGTCTTTTCTAAGAGAGGATGCTTAGAGCCTATAGCTACAAATTTTTTTTGTTTTTATTATCTATTGCTTTCTGAATGATTTTTAACCAGCTTATTTGACTTCTGCTGCTCCTAGAGTGGATGTTCACAAAGAACTACACCCAGTGTCTTTGAGAAGTAACTTAGATTGTGTTGTTTTAAATGCATAATAGGAACTATTTTCTAATATACTTACTCTTAATTTATGAATGTTAGATTTTTCTGCTATTTTTATGTCTAGTCACCTGGTTTTGTGCAGTTTCTTTGCAGACTCTTTTGGCCTTCACTATTCTGAGTAGTCCTATATTACTTGCATGCTTTGCCATCTCCCTTTCTATTCCTCTATTATGAGACTGTTGAACAGTATTGGTCCTAGTAAAGACTCTTGTGGGATATCACTATTAACCTCTCAGTTCTGAAAAGTCTATTCCTATCTTAGTTTCTATTATTTTTCTAGAAGAAATGAGGAGTCCTGGGGTATTTTTAAAAACTAACAGGCTTATTTGTTGCATGAGCTTTGTGTGAGAAAATCATCTTTTGTCAGATGCTTAAGACTTTTTCTACCATGAAAGCTCATGTGATAAATAAACATGTTAGTTTTTAAAGGTACCACAAAACTGGTTTGTTTTTCCTCTTTGGACCTCTGAACTAGTTACTGATTAGGAGAAGACCATCTCTCTTATCCCATGACCTCTTATTTTGCTTAAGAGCCTTTAGTAAAGGATCTTGTCAAAGGCTTTCTGAATATACAAGTATACTAGAGCACTGTTGTGTACCTGCTTGTTGATTCTCCTCACTCAATTTTACTAAACTAAGGCATGAGTTCTCTTTATAACAAAATCAAATTGACTCTTCTGTCAACAAATAGTATTCATCTGTGTCTGATAATTTTGTTCTTTATTATAGCATCAACCAATTTTTCTACTGAAGTTAAGCTTATTAGCTAGCAATTGCCAGTTTTGTCTCTGGGGCCTCTTTAAAAAAATTGGTGTCCTATTAACTTTCCTCCAGTGATCTGGTACAAAAACAGATTAAAATGATTGGTTTAAATTATAGCAGTTCTGTAACTCCACATTGAGTTTCTTTAGAACTGTTGGGTGGATCCTACCTAGTCCTGGTGACTTATTACTACTTAATTTATGAATTTGTTCCAAAACCTCAGACTATTCCTCAGATTTGTTACTTAAAAAGAATGGCTCAGATTTGGGCACCTCCCTCAACCTCAGCAGTGAAGACAGATGCAAAGAACTAATACAGCTTTTCTGTAATAGCCTTATCTTCCTTGAGTGCTCCTCTTGCATTTCAATCATCCCCACTGATGGCTTAGCAGGCTTCCTGCTTCTTGTATATTAAACTAAAAATGGCGCTGTTCTTTACTGGCCTTCCTGATCATGTTTTTACACTTGCTAGACTTCATGCTGCTTCCTATTTCCCTCAGTAGGATTTTACTTCCACTCTTTAAAGGGTGCCTTCTTGCTTCTAATTGCTTCATGTACTTTGTTTGGTCCTCTTGCTACATGTCTTATCCTGGTGTCCTTAAAAAGCATTCTGGGATTTCACTTTTGGCACTGTATCTTAATTTCTTTTTAACATCTTCATTTATCTGTCGCTCCCCCTTCTGAAGTTAAATGCTACCATGGTGGGTTGCCTTCTCCCCAGAGGAATGTTAAATTTTATTATGTTATGGTTGCTGTTACCAGCAGTTCAGCTATGTTCCACTTAAGATTAATCAAGAAGGGCCTCTCCTCTTGAAGGTTACAGGATTAGCAACTTCAAGAAGGTCATTTAAAGTATCATACTTTTTCTCTGCATCCCAGCTTGAGGCGATGTACCCTGTTAATATGGTGTTAGCTGAAATCGCCCACAACTATTGAGTTTACTTTATTTTTATAGTTCCAAAAAGATAGCTGTCTTAATCTAGTTCAGCAAACTAAGCAAGGAGTCCCATAGCACTTAAAGACTAACATTTATTTATTTATTGCATGAGCTTTTATGGGAGTAAAATCCCACTTCATCAGATGAGTTGAAGATGGGGAACTTGCAGAATGGAAGGGAAACAAATGCAGGGGTATGTAAGTCATGGGATCAGGTCATATCCCTGCAACAAACTACATCAATGTTGTTCACATAGCTGCACAAAAGCCACCATCACAGGACCTAATCAAGCCAGCTGCTCCATCAAGGACTCATCCACCAATGTGACTTATGTCCTCATGTGCCAGAAATGCCCCCACACCTTATACCTTGGACAAACAGGTCAGTCTCTTTGCAAAAGAATAAATGGGCACAAAACTGACATCAAATCACAACATTCAAAAATGAATAGCTGAGTACTTTGATCTGCTTAATCACTCTAGCTTGTTACCAAGTGGGTTTAAGCAAATAGGTAACACAGCAAGACTTCAGAGAAACTCCAAAATTGGAATTGATATGCAAATTTGATTGCATGAAAGCAGGGTTAAATTGTAACTATGGATTCTTTTCCCATTACAACAGATATGACCAACTTCCTCTATGTGCTATTTCCCAGTCTTTGAATCTTAACTGCTTTGATTTGTTGTTATAGTCTGACCTGATCCTATGACTCCCTGCAATTATTTCCCTTGCATTCTGTAAGTTTCCCCCATCTTCAAGGCATCTGATGAAGTGGGATTTTCTCCCACCAAAGCTCATGCAATAAATCAAGTTCTTAGTCTTTAAGTGCCACAGGACTCCTTGTTTTTATTATTTTGATGGGCTCTCTACTTTCCCTGAATGCTTCAGTCACTATCATTCTCCTGGTCAGGTGGTTGGTAATCTTCCTACTGTTGTTCTGGAATGGAATAACTAGTTGGAGTCCATGGTATAATTTGGTTAATTTATTTTTTTCATTTGACTCTGCTTTTTCTCATAATGCCACACCCCCACCAGTATATCCTAATCTGTCCTAATATGGTACTACCAGGATACAAAATATGCCCAATTGGTTATCCTCATTTCACCAAGTTTTGCTGGTGCCTGTTATATCAATATCATTACTGAATATGATTTTAAGGTGCCCAAAAGAGTTAGATGGCAGCTGAGATGTGGTTATGTGGATTGCAAAGAGCAGATATAGCTAAATTTTGGGTTCTTAGCCCCTCTTTGTGGATCTGGGCCCTTGTCTATGTAAGCTGTAAACTCTTTTGGACAGAGGCTGTTATGCATAATGTATTAGTGTTGATAACAAACCCAGGTTTCCTGCCTTTCACTTGTGTACTTTCTTTGCTAGACCATACTACCTTGCCAGAGAGACAGTCACTATCAGTTTGGGCTTAAATGAACAAATGACCTGGGGAACCTGCAGATTTTTATACATCATAAACAATCTCCAGGGCCAGCCCATCCTCAATACATATTAAATTAGCAAAGTGATGCTTAAGTAAATCTTTTCTATAATTAAGTGCCTTAATCTTTATTTTGCATGTCCCAAATTTGCTTGGTAAGGAATTATGGCCTTCACTTTATTTAAATAAACTCTTGCATTTCGTTTCCTTGTGGCTTCTTCCCTTGCAAAACCTATTGTGGTACAATTTACTGTCGCCCAGTTCCATGACTTTGTTCATCAAATGTATTTCTGCAGGATGTATTGTCCAGGCCAATCTTCTGCTGTATATTCAAGTGGAGATTCTGCCTCGTGCAGTAACGTTTGACTGATTACCGTAATAGGAAAATGTCACTGTGCTATTTTTTCCATTAAACCCTGGAATGCTGTGTGTAGTATGAATGTCCAAGAATATCTGCACTGAAGACTTCTTGTGAAGTATTGTAATGGCTTTTAGAAAACACATTATGTATAAGTGGGGGTCTTTCAGCTAGACATCTATCTGTACTAGACCACCTCATGCCAGAAGTAAAAGGAGAGATGTCTTTTCTTCCCTCTCCTAATTTTCCTGCTAGAAGTCCCAATCTAGCAAAGTGTTTTGTCTAAGCATGCAAGTGGTACCGTTGACTTCAATAAGGATTACTAATGTTTTTCAAAATTACATGGGAACAAAAATAACATCCCTTGACTACTTCATTATAAGGGATGGCCTTTATTTTGGACTCCAGCCAGTACTTAATTTGTAGTGAAAGAGGTGCTGGGTAGGGGGCAAGCAATTAGGGGCTCTGGCTCAAGCAATTGTTTCACATTCATAATTGATGAAGCAAGCCCAGAGGTGCCAAGGCTATGAACTGCCAAGCCCAGAGCCATCCGGGCTCAGCTCTGGCAAAAATTAAGCACTGACTCAGCCTTGCCTTCCCTATATCTGTATTTTGCCTTACTAGGACAGGGGGCCTGGAGCATCTCCTTTCTGTCGCTGACTGAGTTTGTGAGTGGAGTAAATCATTTAAACCTCTCTGCATCCTAATTTATCCAGTGGAAAACAGCCCATAATTCTGTGTAGTTACTTCTAGGGTGGAGGCAAATCATGCAGTGGGAATGGATTCATTAAAGTTTAGAGTGCGCTTTGATATTTCACCTCTTCCTCTGCTTAGTCCAATTGCTCCAAATCCTAAGGCCTTGACTCTCTTCTCAGTACTGACTTAAGCAAACTCCCACTAAGTCAAAGGGAAGTATCTCAAAGTAAACGCTTTGTCCAGACCTCAGGAGTTGTCTGATTACCAGTTACAGTGGAAGTGTGAGTAAGCTGCTCCCCCCCTCACGTTGAACTAAAGACTTGGATTCTCCTCCCACCTTATTTAATCTGATGTGCAACCTTGATCAAGCCCCTTTCTCTCCATCTTGTCTATTTAGACTGAGCTGTCCAAGGCGCCCAGACTGTGTCTGCACCTTGCGGCTCTGACCTCACTAGAGGTGCTACCCCTCTTCATATTAATAGTTACTCTTTGAATTTAGCATCACAATCTGCATTGTTTTCCAGAGAAGAAATTGATGTTCCTGCATCCTTCGTTTTAGGGCCTTATGGGTTACAGGTTAGGTATATCTCAATGGGGCCAGTGCCCGTTGTTCAGATCAGGGCTTTAAAATGATGATAGTGACACAAGCACAAAACCACACCTAAGCACTTTTTTTTTTAATTTGCCTTGTTTCTTTGAGCCTTCACTCTGTACGTGTGTTAGATTTTCAAGCTTTTCTCTGCAACCAGAGGGGCTAGCTTTCTTAATATAAAATTAAAAAAAAAAAAAGCTGGTATTCTCATGTATTCAGAGGACTCCAGAAGTTGAGTCTGGGAGAGAAAAACCACTCATTGCATATTACAAACCTCACAATGTGAACCAAAGAGCAGGCAACACCAATTTTATTATTTTTAAACAGCACTCTGTAACAAAGAAGGAAAGTATAAATATGTTTATGCTTTACCAAAACTCATTCCTCAGGGCTGCCATAAAGCATAAAATGCAGAGGGGGTAGAAATAAGATATTGGACATCTGATGGATCTCTCAAACTATTTCATATTTTGTCATTCTAACTTTCTAACACAAAATAAATAAATAAAAAGGCAAATTGACAAAATGCACCACAGGGAGTGTGGATTGCAATGGATAGCTTTCAAAACACAAAGGGGGTATTATTGCACTATGTAAAATGCATTACTGTATGCCTTTTGCCTGCCATACGCTCCATCTTCTTGTATAAATAATGGAAATTTATGGCAATTTCCCCCTTCCTCTGTGCTGTATTTTGTTGGAGGAGGCAGGGACAAGCCTGTATCTTTGTACACCCTGAACTCCAGGAATGAATACAGAAGGTGATTCAAAGTTTACTTACCCTTCCTAAATACAAGAGAAGAAGTTTTTCATAGCAATGTTCTGGATGGTTTGCTCTGGATATTTCTTGCCTTTGGGTTTTTTTTTTGGTTTTTTTTTTTAAATGTTCAATGAAATAGATAAAATCACCCTAGGATCAGTGTCTGGGCTTGTTCTATCAGTGACTTCACTAAGAGCTACCCTCACCTAAAATAAACAGAAGACACTTTCAAAAGCAAAAGGAAGCATGCAAGAGTTGGGGGTCTGTATTGGCACACAGGATTTGGTGTAAAATTTTCCAAGGGATGATGGGGGAGACCTTTAAAAGGGAAAGAAGTTTTCCCATCCCCCCCCCCCCCCAAAAAAAAAGGGAAAAAGAAATCAGCTCCAGGATTTGCTTCTGAGAGAGATTTCCAGTCTTTAATAATAATAAATGTGCATAATTTCCCTTTGTTCCTTCTTGTTCGCTATTAATAGAGATGAGCTGAAGCCCAAACACTAAGTCCAGATCTGGATTTTGGACACACACAGCCTACAGTGATGGTGGAGTGTAGATTACAGACAACGTGCTCAGCTAAATAGCAGCGTATGCAATGAAATGTGGCTTAGAGGCATGGATTACAGTGTTCTACATGCTGCAACCCGAAGGGTACGTACTCTACACACCCACGCTGTACATCACACATCTACAGTGCTGGTTTTATCAGTGTAGTGTTCCCATGCCTCCCTGCTAGGGGTTTTTTCCTACTGCCTTTCCCCCTCTGGGAGCCTTTTACTGCAACGTGTAGCTACGCATGTAGGCTGAATACTACACAGAATCCCAGATTAGGATTGGGAGGGAACTCAGGAGATATTTAGCCCAACCCCGGCTCAAAGCAGGACCAACCCCCTCTAAATCATCCCAGCCAGAGCTTTGCCCACCCAGACTTAAATGTACAGGTAGCCACAGAACTTGAGATCTTTGTGCCTAGGGGTTTTATTCTGACCAATAGCTAGATTTTCAGGACTATGACTAACTCGTAGCTTCAGAAGGCACCATTAGGTGATCCAATCTGACCTGTATATTACACGACGTTAATTATCACATAGGTACCCCATACTGAGCCCAGAGACTTGAATTAAACCAAAGCTTTCCAGCCCTCAGGAATGCTCATGGTGCCTGGAACAGTAGGGAATTGCTTAGGCCAGACATTCTCAGATGATCCCAGCTGGCAAACCACATCCCACCCTGCAGAAAAGGGGAAAAAAAAAAAAAAGAATCTGTCCTGGGGGGAAACTCACTGCCCTCGGTTTCCACTGAGCTCATGAGAGGCAGAGGTTGCTCGGAATCTCATAGGATCTCCGCAAGGATCTGGGGTCATAGCGGATAACAAATTGACTCAACAATGCAGCACAAAAAAGATGAGTACCATTTGTTAATGGGACGGTCATACGTAACACTGCAGGTGATTGCCCCGCTCTAGTTAAGCTCCCAGGGTGACAGCGTAGCTAAAGAAGAGACAGATCCTGGGTTGCATGAACAGGAAAACCACAAGTGGGAGTTGCGAGGTTATCTTACCTCTGCCTTTGGTGCTGGCGTGAGTGCTACTGGAATACCGTGCCCAGGTCTGAGGCCTACAGGTCAAGGAGGATGTAGGTAAATTGAAGAAGGTTCAGAGAAAGTCCCCAGAATGGTTAAATGATTAGAAGAGGGCCCTTAGTGACAGACTCAGGGAGCTCAAGCTACTTAAAGATGGCTAAGGGGTAACTTGACCCCAGTCTATAAGTACCTACATGAGGAAGAAATATTTAACAATGGGCTTTTCAGTCAAAAAAAACAACAAGGAGTTGTGTGGCACTTTAAGACTAACAGATTTATTTTTTGCATGAGCTTTCGTGGGAGAAGATCCCACTTCCTCAGATGCTTCGAAGATGGGTGAACTTACAGAAAGGAATGAAACTAAATGCAAGGGGGTGTAAAACATAGGATCAGGTCATAAAGTAACAGCAAATCAGAGCAGTTCAAAGAAAGGCTGGATCCAATGGCTGGAAGTTGACAGACAAATTCGGACTAGAAACAAGGCATACATCTCTAACAGAGTAATAAACTACAGGAACAAATTATTAAGGGGTCATGGTGGATTCTCCATCACTGAAAATGTTTAAAAATGACATCAGATATGTTTTCTAAAAGATTTGATTTAAGAATTATTTTGGGGAAGTTCTATGGCCTGTGCGGTACCTGAGGTCAGACTAGATGACCCATCTTCCTTTTAGCCCTAAAAATCTGTGAATTTATGACCCTGGTAAGGCCTCAGCTGGACAATTGTGGCCAGTTCTGGGCACCACACTTTAGGAAAGACGTGGACAAACTGGAAAGAGTCTAGAGGAGAGCAACACCAATGCGAAAAGGTTTAGAAAATGTGACCTACAAAACAAGGTTAAGAAAGTTAAACTTATTTAGTCTTTAAAAAAGAAGACTGAGGAGGGACCTGATAAGTCTTTAAGCATATTAAGGGCTGCTATAACGAGAATGGTGATCTGTTGTTCTCCATGTGCACTGCAGGTAGGACAAGAAGCAATGGGCTTGTGAGGTTGCTACAAGTGAGATTTAGATTAGTTGTTAATTTTTTTCCTATCTTTACAGTTAGATCTGGAAGAAGATTCTGAGGGATGCAGTGGAATCCCCTTCATTGGAGGATTTTAAGAACACGTTGGATAAACACCTGTCATGGACGGTCTAAGTTTACTTGGTTTCCCCCTAAGCTTGGGGGCAGGACACAATGACCTCTTAAGCTCCCTTCCTGCCCTACTTCTCTATGTTGCTGTGATTATCTTGCAGGACTGGTTTAACAACAGATTGGTGCTCAGTCATGGTAAGTGGCAGACAAACATTTTATTCTCATGTAACATTATCTATGTTGGAGCTTTATTGTAATGCAGCCTAACAGATAAGGTAATTTGCTGGGACTAAGATATCCCAAATTCTATTCCCAGCTGTGCTAATACTTTTCTAACGTAACCTTGGACAAGTCACCTTATTTCTCTGTGCTTCCATTTCATCATCTATAAAATTAGAAGTGCTGTTGTTTTGTTCTCCTTTGAGATCTACAGAGGAAGAGCTCTTTAAAGGGACACTGGTTGATATTATGTCTAAAACTGCTTGAAATCTGGAATTGTCATCATAGTAAATTGTGATTTTGATATAAAGTTGAAATCCTAGACCCTTTCAAGAAATAGAATAGCCTGAAATTATTTCCTTTTGACCTTAATGAAATGTTCAGTCTGATACAGCTGAAATATTTCATTTGGACTTTTATCATTTCTAATATTATATTGATAGTAATATAGCACAAATGTCAAAACATTGAAGTCCAAATAAAATGGTTTGATTAATTCTCCATTAAAAAATTTCTTAAATCCAAGCATTCCTGCAAAATGTGTCAATTTAATCAAAGCCCCATTTTCCCCATGGAAACCTGCTTTGTCAGAAATTTTTTAGCTAGTTCCAGTTCTCAACACTCAATCTGTTAAGGCCAAAATGTGGAATGCACTGCATGACAAAGCCCTGAACTGAGAGAGACACCCAAGGAGAAATTCATGGAGGACTTGTCACAGTGCAGTGCAAATCACTTATTTTCATTTCAGGTTTGGGATTCTTTATTTATGGTCTGTGCTGTGCAACAGGTCAGATTAGAGGATCCCATTAGTCCCATATGAAACCTGTGATGTCAATTTTTACCAATAGAAGGGAGGTGAACCTACAACTGGCACACCTCAGCAGCAATAAATATGTCCATTTGTATAAGGATTTAGTCACTCTACCGGGACTGGAAATTTTAAAAGACCCTAAGATTTTTTTATATGGGAAAGTTGTTTTGGTATAAGCTAAGGTGTCAACTCGTGGTACAATGAAATCACAGTAAACATTCTTAATTTGTATTAAGAGTGGCTGATTACAATTTATATTAAGTCAATTTGGAATAGGAAAAAATTAAACTAAAATCAATCACCCTTAAACCAGAGCAGCAGTCTCCATGCAAGAGTCTCCACCAGTTTAATTGTCCCGTTTCTTGTTTAAACTGATAAAGTTAAACCAGTAAAACTGTCCCTCATGTAGATAAGGCCAAAGGGAATGAGGTAGTAAACTACCATGGAAAAGTAGTCTACAGATCATCTTAAATTAAGGTCCAGCTTCTTTGTCACTAGTAATGCAAGATTTTTTTTCTCCCTGGGGGAACAGCAGACTTTAATTTGTGCCAGTGCTAAGCCCCAGCACTGCCAGACTTGCTGCATAAATTATGAATGTAAAAAAAATTATTTGAGCCCTGGCATCTAATTGCTTGAGTCTCACATTTCATTACAAATTAAGCATTGACAAGCAGAGACAGTAGCAGCTACTGCAGCTCTTCAGTGACGCTGATTTATGCCAGGTGACAATCTGGAGTAAATTTTTTAACACACCTAAAGTGACCTAGGAGACTAAATCCTATTTTCAAAAATAGCATAGACATTTTAGAACTTAAATCTTATTTATGATCAAGGAGATGTAGGCTGCTCCGAAGTCACTGAAGTACTTGAAAATTTGACCTTCAGTCACTTAAGGCACAGTTTTCAGAGGCCCCTAAGTCCCATTTTAAAAAATTATCTAGGAGCCTGCATCAGTTAGGCCATATTTTTAAAGGCATGTAGGCACTTAAATATGCAGATAGGTGCCTAAATATCTTTAATAAGTGCCAACTGCATCTTTAGATGCCCAAGTACCACTGAAAATCTTGTCCTTGAACCTTTTGAAAACTTTACTCCTGGCCTATTATCTCATCAAGTTTTGTCTGCTTAAACTATGCTAGATTGCTTCAGTTCCACCCACCCCACAAGCTACAGCCATCCTGGAGGGACCTCAAAGAAGAGAAACAAAAGATGACGAAAGGCCTGCCAAACGTGGCCTTGTTAAGAGGAAATGTTGAGAGAGAGACAGGCATGTTCAGACTGGAGCGAAGATAACAGAATGGAGACATGATTGCTGACAGCAAATATGCAAAAGGTTCCTACAGAGAGGACAGCAACCAATTATTCTCATTAGTAAATGGGAAGAGAGCAAGGAGCGGGGCTTATGATGCAACAGGGAAAAATTAAGCTAAACATTAGGAGAAAGTTGATCACTCTAAGAACAGTTAGGACAATGGAATTTGCTGCCAAGAACGGCCGGGGGGTTGCTTTTACTGGTGCTGCTTGTGACTAGAGACCCATTTGTTGAGGATGGCTTAGGAATAATGAAGTGATTCCTGTCATGATGGGATACACTGATCGCTAAGGGGTCTTTTTCAACCCAAAATGGCTCGGCAGTTCTCTGTGCATGACTAAGAACTATTTGCGTGACTAAAGACTGAAGAAGTAACATTGCCTGTGGGATAGGGGCCCTGGCCTCATGTGTGGAGGCTTAATTCCTGATTCTGCCTCTTCGCTAGTGGTAAATACACCAAAGGCCTGAAATGGGATGTTTGATGGGTGGTTTGAGTTACGGCAAAGAACTCTTTCAGGGTGTCTGGCTGGTGAGTCTTGCCCACAAACTCAGGGCTTACTGGATTGCCATATTTGGGGTCAGGAGGGAATTTTTCCCCTGGGCAGATTGGCAGGGGTCCTGAGGTTTTTTGCCTTCTCCTATAGCCAGAGGTGAATTAGGCACCCATGCCTGGGGCTCCCTCCAGGCCAGCACTGATGTGGGCCCTGGGGGTGAGGAGGGAGAACGGAGCCTGGCCTCTGGGCCAGTCCACCTCCCCCCTTACCCCCAGCACTGGCAGGGCAGACGTGGAGGCACCTGGGCATGGGCCTAATAGACCCATGCAATAATCCACCCATACCTATAACAAGAGGCATGGGGTCACTTGCTGGTGGTTTCTCTGTATCTTGAAGTCTTTAGGTGGTGATGTGGGGACGTCACTAACTCAGTCATAGGCTAGATGTCTCTTCCAAGAAGGGGTGAGATGGCCTGTGTTGTGCAGAAGGTCAGACTAAATGACCCTTCTGACCCTAAAATCTATGAATCTCTTGTACAAACGTGGGCAAATCAGTTCTTGTCTCCAGCCCCCATCTCTTGCCTCTTTCAAGTAAACTCCCCAAAGCAACTGTCGCTTTGTTCTGTGTTTGTACACTCAGTAGCCCGCTGCAGTCCTGGCCCAGAATTAGGGTTCCCTGGTGCTACCGTTGAACAGTACATCACCTCGCACACTGTGTTCCTGGTCCATGCCTGGGGCTCCCAGACTTTATTGCCATATGCATAAAAAGATAATTGAGGGGGTCTGATCTTAGGTGGGGAGTCTGGCTGTGACTAATACATGTAAGATGAGACCATATTACTGTCCCTGCTAAGGAACTGAAGTTTGTAATGATGGGATCTCTGATTTTTCCATGCAGCTGGGCATGTATAGAAATCAGACATGAACCTGAATCACAGAGTTCAGATCCAAACTTTTCTGATTCTGATTTCCATGATAATCTATTGCTCTGCATGGAGAGGATGTTGTACCATTTAGACTGTGTGGTAGCAAGGAATGGGGATTTCAGGGACAATTAAAACTGGTCAAAAAATTTCAAAGTAGTTTTGTGGATAAAAAATTAAAACATTGGCAAAATGTTTTTGTGAAAAGTGTTTGATTTTGGCAGGATATTTTTGTTTTTCTTTAGAAAAATTGAAACCTACAGACAGAAATAGTTCAGCCGAAAAACCAAAATATTCCAGTTTGGAATTGCCTCATGGGAGCTGCAGTGTGGTTGTCAGGTCTCTGGTTTCCCCTCTGGGCTGTGTTCCCAACCAGACTACATCTCCCATGAGTCACCATATCCATGATGCACTGTTCCCCCCCCCCCCAAGAGGGGAGATTATGGTACAGCATGGGAGTTGTAGTTTGACTAGGGCAACTGGCCCATTGACAAGGTGGCACCATTTTAGAAATGAAATATTTCAAATTTTCAGCCTAAATACTTCAGTATTTGAATTTCTGCTGAAAAAAAATCAAGCTTTTCTGCAGAAAACCAAACTGTTGTAGCCAGCACCACCCACAACAATCTTAGATCTGACATAGGGAAGAAGTATTTCCTACTAGTTAAAACGCTGGGCTAAGACTCAGAGAAAAAAACCCACCACAGATTCTATTCCAATCTCTGCTATTGACCTGGTGGGTGACCTTGTTCAAGTCATTTCCCTTCTCTGTGCCTCAGTTTCCTACATGTAAAATGGGAACAGTGATACTAACCACCTTTATGAAGCACTTTGAGAGTTAATGATGCAGAGCACTGTATAGGAGACAATTTTATTAATTATTATTATTAGGGGGTCCTTCAAAATGCCATAGAGTAGAACTGAACTCTGGTACATTACAGTGAATATGCACAGAATAGACTAAAAGTCCCAAATCATCACCATGCATTTGCAATATGCCAATTTCCAACCTGGTCAGAGCTGGGATTTTTTTTTCCCCCCTGGCTGGGGGGAGGGAGAAGGCTTTGCTCTAAGACTTTCGCTTTAGCTTGCTTTTCTTTTCATCTCAGTCTGAACTGCTAGCACACCCCAGTGACCATGAAACAAACAATCAGCCAGCTTGAGGCTCATAATACGAGAAGCAAAGCAGTTAAAGGCTGGGAAGAAAGTGCTTGCAGCAGGGACCGCAACCAATCTAGGCCATGAAAATGGTAACTGTGCCTAACACATGGTTCCTAATGAGGGCAGGAAGTGCTAATAAGACTGGTAGGAATAAAGCCGGGGTGGCAATACAGTACTCGAATTAGTGATGTTCCTTGCTCTAAGTGCTCCCATAAAATGTATTGAAGCAGCTAGACAGACTGATTTTTTTTATTTATTGTTTCTGTCCCTAAAGGGCTCACGGCATCAGGCAAATGAAGCCTATGCAGAGACCGGGAAGAGGACAGCAGTGGGGTCATTGCATCAATTTGTGCCTCTGTTAGGTGTCATGCTGAAAGTTTCAAGCTGGACTCCAACTGCATTGCCAGAAGAGAACAGCTTGGCTTCCAAAGGTGCTAGGAGAGTTACATTCACAGATTTCAGCCTATTTAACATTCCCAGATGTTTGATTTGTCCATTCTTCTTGGCTGTTCTACCCCTTGCTCCACCCTACGTCTGTGTCTCACCTATTTAGATAAGGGGCAGGAACCATCTCTTATTCTGTACAATGGTTAGTTCTTGGGCACTTGTGTAATGAACATGACTAATAATTCTAGTTGAACTGCAATTTAACTATTTATATACATTTGTCTTTCTTTCCTGACCATCTAATACCCATTGACATAGGACAACATACAACACAAACCACGCAAAAACCCCAGAAGTTAAGAATGTTATTTAGGTTGCAAAGGCCTGCCCTCCAGAATTAAAAATGCTACTTTTAAGGAACAAAAAAAAAAGGTGCTTCTCTAACCTGATGGTCTTCTCCTTGGTGAATTTCAAAGGCTGGCTGACAACAATGGACACGTCCAAGCTGAGAGTCTCCGAAAAAGATTTGTTAAATGGAAAAATTTGAAGCAACCTAAATTTAGGTGTTGCTATTAGCTCCCCTTATAACAGTATAAACACAAAGTAGAGGGGTGGATATACCTTTCTCTACCCCCCCCCCCCATCAGTGTGATGACTTTGAATCTGAGGTACCTATCCAAAGTTCAGGCAACCCAGACAAGATGGAAGTGATGCAAAAATCGGGGGGAGAACCAATCCAAAGCAGATGGCAGATGTCACATCTGCGCTTCATCCTGAACAAGAAAAAGCTGCATTATTTCAGAATAAGCTTTATTAGATACATAAAAAAAATGTGAGACTTAGTTACTTGTGCATAGTTGCTGTGATTAGGTCCTGGTGGCTTCTAAAACAGTGAATGCTGCTTGAGGGCTCACAAACTATTTATTTAGAGAGAGAATATCCTATTACTACTCACTACAGATGTTTTGCTTATCTATTGACCTGTACCACCTAGCTACTGTTTTTCCAAGGTGCCTTTCACTGAAGCAGCATCACAAAGTTTCTTCAACGCCCCTCACCCATCCTTTTTTTAAACTTTTGAATACCTTATTTTTGTATTGCACTTGTAAACCATTTAACAACTTTGATGCATGATTTATCCGTCATGAGATAAATTTGCACAGTAAGATCTGTAAATGTGCGCTTATTTATGCCATATATAAGCAAATAAAATAAAATAAAAACTTTCCTCTAAGCTTATGTGAATGTTTTAATTTTTAAGAATAAGTAAAATATACTAATTAATCCACCTACAGAATTACCTGAAACATTTTACTTCAATTTTCCCATTTGTTGCCAACAACAAAACCAGCAGCCTGGTGGCCTCCCAAATCCCTCAAACTATTGGAAGATTGTGTCAAGTTTTGGTGTCCACTGTTCAAAAAAAGGACGTTGATAAATAAGGGAGGGTTCAAAGAAGAGTCGTGAGAATCATTAAAGAGAGTAGAAAAGATGCCTCACAATGAGAGATTCAGTGAGCTCAATCTATTTAACTTCACAAGGAGAAGGTCAAGGGGTGGCTTGATTACAGTCCCTAAGTAGCAACACGGGGAACAAATATTTAATAATGGGTGGTTCATCAATCTAGGAGATGAAGGCATGACACCATCCAGTAGCTAGAAGTTGAAACCAGACAAATTCCAATGGGAAATAAGGCAAGTTTTAAACAGAGTAATTACCCATTGGAACAACGTCTAGTTTGATGGTCTTCTAGAAGATCAACTCGAGGAATAATTCTGCAGGAGCTTTATGGCCTGTTCCATACAGCAAACCAGACTAGATGATCACAATGGTCCCTACGACTCATGCTTTGCTCACCACCATAGGATCCGAGCACCTCACAGCCCAAGATGTTAGTTTTACAAACAACTTGCCCTAATGTAAAATGATGAGACAAGGAGCAGGGCCATGCAGATCAGGGCCTATCCATCCATCCACATCAGTTCTCATACTGGCACCCACCACTTTTGCATCTGAGAATCTTTTATCCAACTATTCATCCTTGGCTCATGTCTCTAGCTCACTTATAACATGGAAAGCTATAAATAACCTGTATATTTTGTCTTTACACAGAGACTCATACAATTTGTTTCCCTTTGCTAACCGTAAGTCATGTCTATCCTTCCCAATCTATGCCACCTTTTATACTGAAATACGAAGCTCAATTAACAGCAAAAATTGCATTGAATGGAAAAGACAGAAATCCTAAGTGATACTAAAAGTCTAAAGAAAGACTAAGTTTTTTTTTTTCTGTGTAGATTCATTTATGCGGGGGGGGGGGGGCCTTATCACTTCTTCATTGCCTTCTCCGCCAGCCGTTTCTGACACTTCCATGCCCCCACTAGACAATGAGAACAGCAAGTTGAACACTGTGCGTCTTCATTCTTCCAATACATGGAGGGACTGAAGACTTGTTCATGATCCTCCTCCTTTTTGGCAAATCTCAGACTGTGCTGTGTTCTTGGAGTTGTGGAAGCACCTTAAGGAAAACTGAAGACGACATAAAAATGATGTTTGAGACCCATGTATGTGTACATGTAGCATAATGAATCACACCATGCAACTCTTTTAAAGTTTTGGATTGTGGTTTTTAAAAGTTCTTAGAGCGAGGCTCAACAGCTTTCACAGTCACTTTCTCCCATGTGTCACCACCTTCTGCTCCAGTAAAAATCTGCAATGCCACCATGCCGTCCTCCTTCGTGTGCCTCTACAAAGCTCACCTCTGCTGTGATGCCCATGAAAACCTCACAGTTAGGGGATACAGCTAGTGTGTGGTAACCACCATCTATTGTGCTGATCACAGCATCTCATTCTTACCTTGGGATCCCCTTCAGTCTGATGTATCCACTTGTTATTTCCCATCTTACGCGGTGGAGTTGTCTACATAGGGAAACGACCAGAAGAGCTGTTCTGGAATAGCTAGCCAGGGGGACACTTCCTGCAATAAAAGCAATTTTAGTCCAGAAAAATTACTCTGCATTGGGAGCACATTAATTATTCCAAAATACAAGTGACCTTTATTCTAAAACAGAGTCCCCAAGGGGTGGTATTCTGGGCTAGTTTCAGAGGGTTGCCGTGTTAGTCTAGTTCAGCAAAACAAGCAAGGAGCCTGGTGGCACTTTTAAAGACTAACCAATTTATTTATCGCATGAGCTTTTCTGGAAGTAATCCCACTTCATCCAGTTCATGGGGTTTTCTTCAGGCATCTGATGAAGTGCGATTGCACCCGTGAAAGCCCATGCAATAAATAAAATTGGTTAGTCTTTAAAAGAGCCACAGGACTCCTGGTTTGTTTTTCTGGAATAGTTAATTTCACAGTAGCCAACTCAGGTCAATTTCCCCATAAAAACAAGTTGCTAAGCCCCAGTCTTGCAAAGTACGTGGGCCACGTCTACACAAGAACCTCTTCACTCGAATAGAAATGCCCGTACGCCACACAGATAAAATGCTTCTAGTGTGGACGCAACTGTAAGCAACAAAGCTGTATTTTGTACCGCTGTAGTAAAACCACTCGCCACTTCCGTAACAAATTATGCCACTAAAAGTGCAGACTCACCTGGGGGAGGGGTCTGTTGGCGCAGTTATCCCTCTGGGATTACACCTCATTGCCCTCCCGATTGACAGAGCTACAGCAGCAGAACTCTGTAGCGTAGACCTGGCTTTTGCTGCAAAGAGTAATCTCATGAAAACTACTTGTGGTCATGTGTTAAATACTTATGAAAGGCCGGATCCGTGCTATAAAAGTTGTAGTAAGATAATAGGATAGGTGTGTGATTTTTAATAATATAATTATCAGGGCCAAATTAAGCAGCCTCAAGGCCCTGGGCTCCCACCATTGTGGGGTCCAATCTGGCCTGGGGCCCCAGCCTCCCACTCCCATGGGGCTCCCCACCTGGGGCCACAGCCCTGGAGCAGAGCAAACACTACACGCACCAGCCTGCTCCACCCTTGAGGGTAGACCTGCTGGGTCTGGGGGCAAAGCGGGGCAGAAGCATGGAGCCCACCCCTGCCCCCTCCCCAGCACCAGCAGGGGCCCACCCAGTGCTCCCCCAAGCCCCACTGGGGCTGAGCAGAATGGCTGGGGGGAGAAGAGATGGGTGGATCAAGGCTGGCCCCCTTTATGCCCAGCTCCAGAATTTCAGCCCCTATAACTCCTGCACTAATCAGGCCCTGAAAATTATTCAGATATAAGCCCTGAATAGATGCAATTAGATGAGTATAGAGATGCCTCATGCCACAATAGCTTACTTTGTCTCCCAAAGCAGAAAGAAACTTTCTTTCCGCATTAGAGGATGTTCTCTTTAGTCAAGTGCCAAAACCTTTATATGTAGGCAGACCTTCTACCCACACTAGTCTACAGGTTTTGCTTCACTTGTGGCACCAGAGTGTAGATGCTCCCTAGATTACCAGAAGGGGTTTTTCCCTCAGTGCAAGTGATTCATCTCCCCTAGTCTCAAGAACTAGCTCAGCAGAAGAATTTTATTCACCTAGTGGATGAGGACCAGGAATTAGGTCCATTTGCCAACAAGCATAAATGTTTTACACTCCTGAGCGACCTAGCTAGAATGATCTAAATCTGACCAGGCCTTGGTTTACTCTTCAAGCCTACACTGATGTAATTTATGTTGGTCAGCAACATGAAGAAACCATATCCCATGGTGACATAGCTAGACCTGCAGACCGTCAGCATAGAGTTTCTCTTGACCTAGCTCCTGGTGTTCAAGGAGGAACTGTTCCTACACTGGAAGAAAAACTCTTTCTGCTGGTGTACTTTGAGATCCATGCCAGCATAAGATCTGTAATGTAGACATCGTCTTGCACTCATGCTTACCTTTCTGACCACAGATAGTCCCCATTGAAAGAACCACTTCCAAATAGTAAAGTTAAGCACATGTTTACAGTTTTGAGACCTTAAACCGCGAGTTCGTTGTGGGCAGGGACCCTCTTTTTTTGTCAAATGTTTGTAAAGCACCTACCACAATGGGGACTGTAAGCACACCACCATGATTTTAAAAAGCTGATTTTAAGAGTGACTAATAAAAGCAGCCAGGTACATTAGAAACAGAAATGGAGGGGGGCGGGAAACCACCCACCACACATTTTTACTGTAAAAACCAAGCAAAATACCACATCACCCATCATGCTGCCTTGCAGCATCTTGACATGTGTTGGCCTTGTAAAGGTTATCTTACATTGCAGAGCATCAGCTGTCCATGTTAATCCATTGTTGTTTCATTCCTTTCCCGTCCACACAAAACTTTTAATAAAATTTTGAGTTGTTAATATTAACAAGTGTATACAAACATAGATCTGTGCGTTCTATGTTCATCTATGTGCCCTGCTCCTCTACAGTTTCATGAGCGATGGCAGCCTCATAAGATTTTAAGCTTCTGTTAATTTGGCTACAGGTATAAATTTCATTGCAAAATTGCCCCACACAGAACATATCTAGCTTAACATTTGACATCTTTAAGGTGCACTTGCCATGTGCAGAGGTTGCAGAAAAAGGTCCCACTGAAAGTATTTAATAGATATGAATTTATTTGACAGTAGATCTCCCATCACCATCACCTTTATTTAGAGATAAACAGAATGCGGCTGCTCTTGGGTTATTAGCAATTTAAATATTTTGAATTCTCCTAGGAGTTTATGACCATCGTGGAGACTGAAAACTTGGTATTCCACTTTTCCTGCATGCATGTGCCCATGCAAAGACACAATGCAAACGTGCTATTTATTTGCATTCAAGAAGGTGGGGGGAAAGTAGGACAGAGGGTGGAATTCAGGTTATCACCGAGTTTGCTAAACTCACAGTCACCCTTAAATTTGACACTTTGGAACTGCACAGGTAGAGGGCAGATATGGCTTGCTCTCAAGATAAAGCCCTCTATTTGCAGAAATGAATGTTGCCACCTGTTTGGATTGACTGCATCCATAAAAGCATTAAGTGACCACTTGAGAAATAGAGCAGGTGCATTGGCATGGAGCAGGCCTGGGTTAGTAACTTCTCTGATTCAATTAAGACAGCCCAGCAGTGCTCAGAGAGAAGCCCATACAGACTTTTATTTTATTCGAACACACAAAGTCTCTCCCCCCACCCCCACTTTCCCTTTCAAGTGCAAGATTTCCTAGGTGCCATCTGCATCCAGACTGCAGTTGACAAACAAGGGGAGAGTGCTACTGAATGACTTAGAGAGACAGGGGGACCTTGTAAATATTAATCAGGATGCTTTTCTCTGTCTCCACAGGAAGTAAGCAGATGGGGAGTGGGACAGTCTTTTTACCCTGCTGAAGAGTGGAGATAACTTCACCCTAATGAATTCCACCAGCAGAACATTTTTACATAAAATCAATAGCTGGATATGAAGTTTAAATATTTTATTAGATTGTCAAGTGGTCATAAACTGTCCAAAAGTGGGGGGAATTCACCCAGATCTTTGCTACTTTTGTGCAAAAGTCCCAGATCTCATGCAAAGAAAGGGGAGTGACTTTAAAGATAGGACAAGGCCCCTTGGAGATTGGGAAAGAAGAATGAATGGAAGGATTACATTCCATAATTAACAGTTGGAAATAAATTGATTCACTTAAATTCTACTCAAGTTGCTAGTCATTCAGGTGTTTTGCTAATTTGTTAATGTCTTGCATGGTTCTTTGCACTAGATGTTTTCTTAATAAATCATTACACACAGATTTTTCCATTGGGGGGAAGTCCATTTCATTTTGCACCACACTTTTGAAAAAAAAAAAAAACAATTTTGGGGGAATGTTTTCTTCAGAGAATCTCCTTCCCCATAACTAATAAGGAAGGCAGAACACGAGTACATTTTAAGCAAAAGTGTTATCTGTTCATTTAATATTAACAAATTGAATCGAATTATTTTAATACCAATTAACTTGTAGCTGTCCCTTATTAATAGTAAGTTAGATTAATATTTCTTGGAAGCAGAGCATCGTGTTCAGTGTTACGTGCCTGGAATATCAACTGGAGACAAAAACAGCACTTTGAGTCATGAGGAGTTGGGCTCTTTCCTTCATAATTACCCCCCCGTGGGTTGTTTTGTTCTTCCGCGGCGGGGGCGCCCCCCCTTTTTTTTAGTCAAAACTCAGAAAGGACATTTTTAATGTGTGTGTGTCTCTAAAGGTTGCTAGCTTAAAAAGACAACAGGATCATCTTTAAAAAGACTTAACAACTGTCCCATAAAAATTGATTTCATGATTTCCACAAAGCCTCCACTTCCATATCATTATACAGCTAGACAACCACTTTTAACAGACTCTTAACCACTAAGAAATGTAACGTTTTCTCCACATTCCTAGTATCTTATTTAATTTAACTGTAGTTTGCTTTAAATTGAAAACCATTCTGCAAGGTCCGGCGTCCTTTAAGCTATGGCTGATGACATTGGAGCTTATTCAAAAATATATTTTCTCACCCCCTGATTGTTCCGAAGGAGACTCAGCTTGGGGGAGAAGAAAGCGAACCCAGACTTTCGAAATTAAATTTTCTTGCTGGCAGCGGGAAGGCTGGGGAGGAATTAAGGCAGGCGGCTTTAAGAGAGAGAAGGGAAGCAATTTTGCCTCTATTACAATGCTTGCTTTCGTTTGAAAAAGAGTGATCAATGAAGCCACCTTGTCACTGGGGCTGTGCAGAAAGTTTTTCTCCTTTCCTGCTGCAAAAACTCCCACGCCCACCCTTCTATTTTCATTGCAAAAGTCATTCCCAGCTCAATGAAGAGGAAAGGCTGGATGCTCTGTTGCAAAGTGGGGGAGCCCCAAAATGCAAAGAGAATGGGGGGGACCTGAGCGTTCAAATGCACTGACCTTGTAACTTGCCAGCAGGGGGAAGGAAGAAAGTCAGGTCCGTGCCTTGCAGCGCAGGGAGCGAGCTCCGCTCTCCCCTCCTTTCCCTGCGCCTCTGCCCAGGGCGAGGGAAAGTTACAAATTGGCACCATTAACTCCTCCAGCGGGCCCATGAACCTTGGCCATTGGCCAGGAGCCGGCCACGTGATCGCTCCTGCCCCTGGATCGAATTGCAGCCGGCTTTTTCCCCGGGCTCGAGGCTCCCATTGGCCATGGTGCGCGCAGGACCCGGGTTCGGGACCCGGCCGGGGAGGATGAGCTCTCCGCTGCCGCCGGGCTGGGTGGGGGCGAGCCGGGCTGGCTTTGCAGGACCCCGTCCCGGGGAGCGGCCACCCCAGCTGCATTTGGCATTGCAGCGGGGTCCCGGCTGCGCTGGAGGTGCAATAGGAGGGGGGCCCCAAGTGGCAATGATGCAGCCTCCCGTGGGGGGGCCCGGGCCCCCTGCCAGCTCCAGCCACCCCGCTTTCGCCTCCCCGTCTTGCTTCAGCTGCAGCCAGCCCCCCTCCTGCCTGCTGGCCCCCTGCTCTGGGGCTCGGTGCCAAGCCTTGCACAGAGGGGCCACAGCAGCTTTTGAGTGGATGAGAGTGAAAAGGAGCCTTCCCCAAACAGGTGAGTCAGGAAAAGTCCAAGTCACTTTTTTAGAGGATTCACAATTTTTGGCCACAGGGGTCCCCAAAATGCCTTCATGCTCCAGCTTTGCTGGCCACTTTCAGAAGTTTTTGCACCTGGAAACCGGCTGTCTGTCCAGGGATGGCTTTCCTTCAGCCAAACCATGCAAGAGGAAGCAAAGTTTTCTTTAAAAAAAAAAAAAAGAAAGAAAAAAGTTCAGAGTTAACTGAGAAGTTGGTCGCAATGGGCCAAAGGCTCTCCAAAGAAGCGTTTGATTTTAGGCAGAGATGTCGCTCATCTTACACAGCATCGACTATTTATTTGATCTGTAAGAGCCACACAGAGCATTTGAAATAAAGTTGAGGATGAGGCTGGGAATGGCTTTTGCTTTTTTGAGCTGGGGTTATTATTGTCGTCTTGAGAGCAGAAGGAGCGACTGTTTTGAAATGTATTTTAATATTTGAAAATGAAGCTTTAAAATGTCTTCAGTGTTTTCAAATGAATCTTACCGGAATTTGCCTTTTGTCTCGTTTGAATTTAGGTGTGAGATCACCTGCAAAAATAATTTAGCCCAAAATAAAAGGATGAAACAGAGTCCTGTTTGGGTATAGTTTTTGCAGGCTGGTAATTGGAAAGTTTGAGTTAAAATTTTAAGTCTGGGAGCTGGGAATTTGGCTTCAAAATTATTTTGCAAGAAGCTGGGACTTTGGCAACGTTCAGGACTTTGGAAAACTCAAAGGATATCTGGTATATCGTTGTGATTATCCCCAGAGGAAAGTTCATAGATTACCTTTTCAAAATGAGAGGCGGAAACACTTTCTCCACCTATTAAGCCTTCTAATGAAAGCCATTTTCTGCGCTCTTCGATAAAAGCAGAGTCTTAACAGATCATTAGTAGTTTCTTGTTGACTTCCAGCTAAACCTGGCTCCTTGAAAACATATCTTCCACTAGATTTATCTCTGTGATTTAGCTAGATATTGTCCAAATTTGTTAGTCTTTAAAAGTGCCTCGGGACTCCTTGTTTTTGTATAAATTGAGGGTTTTTTTTTAATGAAAACACCTCCTTTCCTTAAAATGACTATAATAAAAACCATGTATGCAACCAGATTCATGTTTGCTCCAAGCTTTTTGCTGGCAAGTTTATTCCAAGCTTTTGCAAATTTGAGTGACCTTTTTTTAAAAGTGCAAATGTTGTTACAAAATATCTCTAACTGGATGTGAAATAACGTTGTATTTTCTCAAGGGGAAGGGGGGCAGGAAATGCAAATCTCGTCCCAGTTTTCGCGTTGAAAAATTAGATCGTTTGGGGCTTTTAGAAAAGAATTGATATTTAGAAGGAAATCCAGTGAAACAACCTGAGTCAATTTTCAAAAATAATAATTAAACCGAGTTCATTGTCTCTAAAGCATTTTCTCTGCTGTTTGAGTTTAAGGTTGTTTTGACTGCTGTAAACAGAATTAATTTCCAGTTTCTTCAAGTCTGAATAAAGAGGCTCAGCCTTTCTTTTTTGCCAAATTGATGTTTGCTTCTCTCCTGCACTTTTCTGAGGTGGGTGGGAGGCAGTGACCTTTCAAAAGGCGTTTGGCCAATTTTCTCTTCTGATCTGTATCTGTAAGTTGTCTCCAACTTCTCCCGGCTCTCTGGAGCAAAGGCAAATAGCTGTTCAAATGACCAAGAAAACAACCACGTGGTTAATATGATTTTTTAAAAGTGCGACTAAATGCTTGCTCTTTGTTTCATCTCATTGTTTCACCTTCAAGGGGGGAAGGAGGGCAGTCGGTTAGCTGTCATTCACTGAGGGCAAAAATATAACACCATCAGGAAAGTTATTTTTGATGGATAGATAGCTAGGAACTTGCTTATTTGCAGAGGGAGGGGAAAGCAAATAAGACTCAAATGGTTTCAGATGTTTTAGTGTGTTTCACTTGCATGATTTTGTTTTTTAAATTTAGGCGCATTTTTTAACTAGATGCAAAGGCAGGTGGATATTCTTTGGGATATTCTTTGTGCTAAAGTATAAAAAGCAGTGTTGAGACAGCCGGGGAAAAGTAGAAAGACAGAAGGAGACACAGAACTAGAGAGGCAGATTAGCTGGAGAGAAAGGTGGTTGATTTAAAAGTGAAGATTTTCCTTGATATTTGAAGTCAATATCTTAGATACTCTGCAAGAAGTAGGGCTGGGGCGTTTGCCTTAACTTAGTGGGTCGTTTGAGAAAGAAAGAAAGAAAGAAAGAAAGAAAGAAAGAAAAGAGTTTAGCTGGAAAAGGAGTCTCCTAGCCATCAGCCCCCTTGTGTTTAATAACACTCTCTCCTCTCCCCTTTGTCTCCAGTGAGATCAGGAGACTCTGGTTTTGCTGGGGACACAAACGCAGGCTCTCCTAGGACCAACTTCAGCACCAAGCAGCTGACCGAGCTGGAGAAGGAATTTCACTTCAACAAATACCTGACAAGGGCCAGGAGGGTGGAAATCGCCTGTGCCTTGCAGCTCAACGAAAGCCAGGTGAAGATCTGGTTCCAGAACCGCAGGATGAAGCAGAAGAAGAGGGAGAAGGAGGGTTTCTTTGAAGCAGCAGCTGCCTGCAAGGGGCTGGAGTCCCCTGACAAATCAGACATCCCCAGCCTGGCTACCTCTCCTAGCAGAAGGGAGGAGGCTACCACGCCTCCAATCTGAGTGAGGCTCTTGCTTTGTTAAAACTTCTCTTCTATCTTGGGCAGAGAAACAGGAGAGAGGCTTTCCCACCAGACCCACTCAGGCCCCCCACCTGCATTCAGCTTGCTGGTGGAGAAAGAAGGGTGCAGTGCGCCTAGGAAACCCTGCAGCTGATTTGGAGAGGAAAGCACACACCAAAAACATCTGCAGGGACTTGGCTCATCACCATGCCCAAGAGCAGGGGTAGCAGCTTTATGCTGCAAAATCAGTGTTCTTCCAAAAGGTGCAGATGCTAGATTAATGAATACCATTCTTACAAACTAACAAAGACTTCCCCACCACATTCCCAGAGCAGAGATGAGTAAATAGGGTCAATTTCCTTTCAAGATCATGAACTTTTTACCCCCCAAAATGCAGGCAGGCAAAGTTTTCACACCTCAAAAAAGTGTCTGGAGTCTTTGTCAGCAGTTAGGACTTTTTTACACTAAAAGTTTCAATTAGATTTTTATTCACAGTGTAGTTCTTCTTTTCTCACACTCAAAACGTTTCTAAAAAATCCTTAAGTCACCAAAAAGCTTCCATTATTTTTCACAAAAAGTCTGATTTTTCACGGAAGACACTGATGATTTTTTTTCACGAAAAGGTCTGACTTTTTTTTTAATTCATGTTACTTTTTGACCAATCATTTCCCCCACTAGGTTTCTATGTGAGTTTTATTATTAATTTGGAAAGAAAAAATTCCACCAAAATGATTAACAAAATTGTTTTGTGGGAACTTTTGATGAAAAAATGGCACCCTTTCTTTTCATCAAATGTTTGTTACATCTTTTCTACAAAAAGTTTTGCCAATTTGTGGGGCTAATTTTCATTTTGTTTTAATTCAAATTCCAAATGTTTTTATTTTACTGGGCTCTTTAAAATGAACTGGGGCCATTATCGCCAGGGAATAATTATTTTAAAATTACGTAAGACAGTTACACCCCATTTCTCTAAGGAGAATAAAGCCCTTCAGAAGTATTTTTAAGATGCGTTCTGGCCACAGACAGTTCTTCTGATGAAAGATGGTTATCGTATTTTCTTGGATGTCATCTTTACCCTCCCACCCACATATCTAAATGATACCCTTGTGGGTGAGTTCCAAAGGGGTAGCCATATTAATCTAATTCAGCAAAATAAGCAAGGAATCCTGTGGCACGTAAAGGCTAACAGATTCATTTATGAATAAATAAATTTAGAAATAAATAAACATTAGCCTTTACGTGCCACAGGACTTCTTCTTGTGGGTGAGTTAACCATCTCTGTGACGTGATCCTAACGGGGAAGAAAGAGCCAGGTCTTAAGCCTCTGGAGTCAGTGGAAAGAGTCATTCTGGTCTTTAATGGTCTTTGGATCTGGTCCATGTGAAACAAGTAATATGCAGCATAAACTCTGGGCTGACACAGATATTTGATCAACCAAATGTGTTTTCTCTGCATCTTTTAAATGTGCTTGTTTTAGGCTATGAGCATCTTCAGCATTAATAGGTAGGAGAGAAAGCGTGAGCTCAAAATCAGGCTTAGAAATACAACAGGCATGATAATTACGCTTTAAAGAACACCCACAGTCAGTAAAAGCTTAGCATATTATTTATTTTCACATTTCCAAAATTCTTCATTAACAATGAAATCTTCTGCAGCTTGGAAGAAATGCACACCTCATATTAAAAGTGGATTTAATTTATGGCCAGGAGCAGTTGAGCAAAGGCAACGGAAATAATTCAGACACCAGGAGTGGTGTCAAAGACATTTAACTGGAGGCTGCTGGGATGGAGAGGTGGCAATAGTTGCCTTTTAAAACCTTTATAAAGGATTCAAGAGAGGCCAACATTTTATCAAGAACAAACGCTAACTGTTAAATTCCAAAGGGGGCAGTCGTGTTAGTTTAGTCCAGCAAAAGAAGAAAGGAGTCCCGTGGCACTTAAAGACTAACAGATTTATTTATCACATGAGCTTTTGTGGGAGAAAATCCCACTTCATTCTTCAAAGCATCTGACAAAGTGGGATTTTCTCCCATGAAAGCTCATGAGATAAATTTGTTAGTTTTTAAGTGCCACAGGACTCCTTGTTTCTAATTCTTAAAATAATCCAAAGTAATGTTAGAGCCACTTATGCTGAGACAATGTCTGCACACAGGGCCTTGCTTTCGGGAAATAATAGGTCCATTTTCACCACCATGCTTTATTATTCTTATTTATTATTTTCTTATTATCAATGTTTTATTACTAAATAGAAATGCCTTTTGTGCATGGAGAATACCTGTTTATTTTCATGAGGATCATACATTACAAGAGGCTACCCTAGTGAAGGGAATTAGGTGGCTTAAAAGCACATTTGATTTAAAAATATACCTGGCATTCTTTTTCAACGCCGCTGAATTTATACCAAATATTATGCTACCAGACTTTCCCTCGGTCTTCTCTTGCCACTCATCACTGACAGAATTAATGGGGTGGTAGCTGAGGTTCAACACCTCTAAATAAGACACACATCAGTGGAATTTCAGACAGGATAAATTCTAGAAACTGTTGCCTTTTCAATTTGATCTTTAAATTTGCCATTCACTCCATTTTGCTGGCCAAAAAAACCCATGACACTCTAGCTAGGGCACCAAATATGTTAATTTGTCAGCACTACTCTCATTTTGTCTTTTTCTGTTGCAAAATTCTAATCACACTTCTGTTACAAACTGTGAATTGTTCACAGAAGTTTTTTTGAATTGGGGTCGCTACTGTGATTTGCGTCTTTAATTGTTTACTCACTGCAATGTTTAAGTGTTTACTCACTGCAATGTAACTATATTTTTATCTCCTTGCCTATTTAAAAAGTTCTTCTAATTTAAAAAAAAATTATTCTATTTGCAGGGGGGGGAGGTAAATTCAGACATTTTGATGAAAGGACAAAATGTCTAGGGAAGAAAGAAAAATCATGTTGGAGTATTGTAAGATTTGGTCATGACCGCAAACTAAAAATGGCACATCCTCCTTTAAACCAAAGATGTATAGTGAATCTAGCTAAAATTCATGAACTATAAGACTTCTTTTGATGCAAGAGAATATTTAAAAGGCACGTGAAAATGAAGGACTCTATTGCAAAATGTCTACCTCTTACTGGCCAGGACTATCAGAATGTACAGCGTGTTGTTGAAGCCATGTCAGTCCCAGGATATTAGAGAGACAAGGTTGTTGAGAGAATATCTTTTATGGACCAAGAGGGCGGGAAGAAAAGCTCTGTGTAGCTTGAAATCCTGTCTCTCTCACCAAAAGAAGTTGGTCCAGTAAAAGATATACTGCCCCCACCTTGTCTCTCAAACCTACCAGAAGAATGATATGGATTTATTTATTTATGTATTTATTTATTTTCTTTGACTATGAAGTGGCTGTGTGCTGTGGTGGGGAGAAATGGACATGTGAAAGGATAACATTAAAAATTTGTCTTGGTTTAATTCTATTCATATTATCTCATTGTGGAGGCTTTTTTTTAACACCTACGATAACAACTAGACACCAGTGAGTTGGAATCTGTGTATTGCAGTATGATGGGGCCCATTACAAACATCTTGTAATAGACATTTCCTACCCCCATACTTTGCAAGAATGCACTGTGAATTTTTCTTTCTCTCCTACCTTGAACTGGCTTACCTGGACCAAATTCACTGGAAAGCAGTAAATATATTACAGCCTATTGGAAAATAAGGGAGGAATCTGCAAAGATATTCATATTTCCAGTAAAATTTGATGAAATTTCAGAATTAAAATATAGATATACATCAGTCAGCTCAAAATACCCCTCCCATCCCCTTTTCGCAGTAAGTAAATAGATTGCAAGCGTGAGGTATTTTATACCTACTGTAGGCTGAAGTCCTAGGTGCACAGACTGTGGCTCCCAGATTGGTATTGGTTCATGTTCCAGCTTCTTAAAAAATTGTTGTGAAGTGCATTGCTGGAACATCAGGCTTATGAAGCATGACTGGTAGACGTGCTACAAATAGGGAACCCTTAATCTAGACTCACAGATTTCCAAGGCCAGACGAGACCATTATGATCACCGAGGAGGCTGACTGCCTGAATAGCAGGTCAGAGAATTTCACCTGGTGATTCGAATGCTGAGCCCAGTAACGTACAAGCGAGCCAAGAGCATGTGGTTGAATGTCCACAATGTGTGGCCAAATGATTGTAGATTAGGTCTTTAGGGGCACATTATCTCCTTTTATTTCCCTTCTCTTGAACCTTTCAGTGTCACATTTTCAGGCTTTTCTCCGCAACCAGGAAGCCGGAAACTTGCTGTTTTAGAAAAATGATAGCTGAGATGCTCACATAAATCCCATGATTCCAGGAGCTGGGACTTGGAGAAAAATACCAAACTCATGACAACATAACCGCAGTTGGCAACATTGCATCTGGAGTACAAGCAAGTGTGGGGAATGCCTTAATAAAGATCCACTGCTGAATCAGTTTCTTTTGTCTCAGCATCACACACCCCAAATTGTGTCTATTGCGTTTGGGCCTGTTGGAGCATTTCATATTTCTGTGTTGTACAGGCTTCATTCTAAAATTACAGCTGTCTTACAGAAAATCCATATAGGCCTACTCTTCCTTTCACCTCTGACATTTTGACCTCTGCCTTGCCTAAGGACAGAGTTGCCCCGGTCATTGACTAACCCGGAGTCAATAAGTCTGCCTTCATTAGCATAAAACATGAATCTAGTGGCAGTTTGACAAATTATAACTTCGAGCTAAAGATCTGCCAACTAGCTAACTATTTATCACTGGAAATGGTAAATCATAGGAATCCTGATGACTCAATTAGAAAGAAAGAAAGAAAGAAAGAAAGAAAGAAAAGGATGGTTAAAGACAAACCCTTGCCTCAAAACATGAAAATGATCATGAAACAAGCATTCTGTTTGCTCTCTTTACAGATTGCTCCCTCTTCCTTTCTGTCATTCTCATTCTCTTTCCTCTGCCTCTCTTTTTACTCATTCCCTCTATCTCCCCATTTCATTTTTCTTTTCCTTTGTTGACTTCTCTTTCCGTATCTCACTTCTCTTTCTTTCTTTCTTTCTTTTTCTTTCTTTCTTTCTTTCTTTCTTTCTTTCTTTCTGTACATCATTTTCTTTCCTATTCTTGATTCTTTTCTTCTTTCTTTCCATCCCCCCCATCCTCAGGTGCATGTATCTTTCCAGCGTCAGAGAGAAAGTCATCCCACTCCTCATCAAATTTCTCCTTTCCCTTAACACATTGCTTTGCTGATCCCCAGCCCTACTAGGGAACTGTAAAGGGACAAGAGCTTTCTCTAGCAGCACCAGGGCCCACAGAGAGTTCATATCTCTAGATATGAGCCATGCTGCCTTTGCCTCTGCTGAGCTGTAGCAATTGATGTCAGCAGCGTTTACAGATCTGGCATCCTGTAGGTCAGGGCTTTCAAATTCAAAGCACCATGAAGGCCACATAAGGACTAGTAGAGGCCGTATGAGGACTAGTATGTTAGCACAAGGGCCGCACCACTGAAACCTTTTCATACAACAATATTGCAAATAAAAGTAATGATAGTGTCATTGTGGGCTGCAGGAAATAATTTTAGGGGCTGCAGCAGCCCACGGGCCGTGTGTTTGAGACCCCTGCTGTAGCTCCTCCATGGTGCATGCAATCCTTGTTCACCGAGCTGAAGTAAGAGTAAGTTTATGTCACAGAAATCACAGATTCTGTGACTTCCCGAGACATTTTATGTTTCAACCCTGCAGCAGTGGGGTCACAGCTGTCAGCTGGTTGGAGGGAGACCGCAGCTCCCAGCTACTGTGGGTGGTGGGAGGACCCAGGATGCTGAGCTGCTGCAAGGACCTTGCAGCTCCCAGATGCTGGCACCAGAACGCAGGGGATCCCAAACCTCCCAGCTACCATGCCCCCATGCCCTGCAGACCTGCAGCTCCAAGACACTGCAGGGCCCATTGCAGCTCCCCTGCAGCTCTGAACCACCGGGGCCCTGCAGACCTGGAGCTCCTTGCCATGGCCCTGAAGTGATCAGCCACTGCAGCAGCAAGTGTTGGACCTCCCTCACCCAGCGGGACTCGGGCTTTCCCCATTTTATCACAGTTATTTTTAGCGAAAGTCAGCGAAAGGTCACAGTCTTCCGTTAATTTTTGTTTATTGCCCATGACCTGGCCTGACTTTTACTAAACTAACGGTGACAAAATCTTAACCTTGTGTCACCCTAGAGCATGCTCCAAAATCAGCATTTTCTCTGGCTTTGCTCATTTTACAAAGAGAACTAGATTTTTAACAAATCTGCAACCTGGAGACAGAGGAGACCCACGTAGGAGAACCAGGTCCTGCTTCGCTTTGTGCCAGACTCCCAGGTTTATTCTCTGTGGCAGGATGATGTGCAGAAAACAGGCCACAATTTTGGCCTAGCCTCTTCAAGCAGTACAGAGGTGGCTTTTGGGGTAGGTGAAGCAGGTGCATGCCTATGGCCCCAAGCAGAAAAGGGCCCCGTCGCCTGCTTCGCCTACCCCAAAAGCTGCATCTGCCTCAGTTGACAGCAGGACGAGCTGGCCCCTGGAGCTGGGGCTGGCAATGGGGGCGGGAGGGGGGCCAGGGCTGGATCCGGTGGTGGAGGAGCTGGGTCCGTGATGGGGGAGCCAGGACCATGAGAGGGGGGCCCGTGGGCCTACAGGGACCCCCCACAATGGACCTTTGCCTAGGGCCCCCAGTAGCCAAAGGCCACCTCTGGCTGCAAGGTGTGACACCAGAAGGGAAAGGCACACTCACCCAGAGATGGGAAGACTGCAAGGAGCATGAAAAAAGAGAAAGCATGCATGAAAAAGAGCCATAAAATCTTGCATGTATTAAGCAAGGATTCAATTTCCTGCTCTGTAGCAACTGAGCCTGCTGGCCCATGCACTGATGTAAATGCTCTGGTGTAACCGGTAGAGTGGCATAAATGCAGAGCAGTCCTCACTGAGTCTCCATAGCAGTGATTCCAGTTTCACACCAGTGCAACAAGAACAGAGTTTGCCTTTAAAAATTAAGGCTACTCTCTGAGATTGAATGCAGAACTGCAAAATGCCTGCTATTTCTCTCCCCTCAGCCATAATGCCCTTTCAGTAAATACATTCTTTTAACCAGGCTTGAAACAAACAGCAGAGCCTAAATTACCTGAGGCCAAACAGCTTGTCCTGACCCCAGAGACACTGTTTTCCAGTGGTGAAAATTCTCAGTTTGGGGCCAGATTCTCAACAGCCCTAGCTCGATCAAGGTCAATGGGGCCAGCTCCCCAGATGGTGCAAATCACTGCTCCATTGGAAACAGATCCTGCAGTCAAGAGGGAGAGATCCCCCCACTGGTGGAAGTCCGCAATAGCTCCATGACAGTCAATGGACTGATCGATTTGCACCAGCAAAGAATAAGGTCTTTTATGTCTCAAGCAGTTGTGCTGACGGGCATGATCTACTCCCAAATTCACGAGACAGACCATTTCACACTCTAATTACATTCTATTGTTTCAAATAAAAAGAAAGGAAGCAAGAAAGGAAGAGGGAAAAAAGACAAAGTTAACATGAAACACCACGCTAGCATTCATTTAAAAATATACACTGCATAGAGATTTATGACCGAGGATGCTTCCTATAAATCAAGCCAGACTTTCTTTCCTCTGTGCCATGCAGAAATATAAACACCTGCATCTGATTACTTTTATTCTAAACAGAAAAACAGGTGCAAACACCTCTGTTTTCAAAACAGAGAAAATAAGAAATTTAAATAGATACCTGTGGAAGAAGGTATGGTGGTCTATGTGTAAGTGTGTACGTATTTGGGCATTAGCAACTAATTCGAACATTCTCAGTGCCTATTACCATAAATACTCATACTGAATCAAAATAAAACTTTATATGTATATTTCCATTATTATTACTTATTTGTAAATAGACCTAGGATCCTGTCTAATCTATCCAATTATTGTAAAATATATGAACTCAGATTAACCACAAGTGTAACATGGTGGCAGCCAATGAAGCTACAAAGATTATGTACACATAGAGGGGCAGATATATGTGTGTGTATAGGGATAGATAGATAGATAGATCTACAGTGTTATGAAGAACAATATTCTTTCTCAGTTAAATTTGGGCTAAGTCCACTGGATTCAGTGGGCATACTTTGAATTTACATCGCTGTAATTGAGTCCTCGGCTTTTTCAATCACCGAGCCCTAGTGCTGAATTTCTGCCACTCTTAGCCTCCCTGAGTAGTAGTTTACATTGTGAGAAACCCCGTTCATTTCAGTGAGGTGCATCATAACTTAGTGGAAAACGGGAGGGTCAACTGTAAAGTTGTGAGGCCTGCAGGCTCCAGGAGAGTAAGTCACTTTAAGAGCTCCATCACCTCATGGGACAATAGCTAGGCCAACAGAAGCATCCTTCCTTTGATCAAGTCAAGTCTACACCAGTAGGTTAGGTCACTATCACCTCTGTGCTCCAGGTGTTAATTTTCACCATAGCTCCATCAACCTAGCTTGAAGTGTCAGCTGGGGCTCACACGGGACCCACTTATTTTTTCGCCTTGCATCATTTTGTTACAGACAGAGTCTATGCTGCTGCTGGCCTTGGAAACCATCTGTCCTTACTTCAATAGAAGGTCTTTTTGCCCCTTTTCTCTCCGTCCGCTCCTATTCCCCCATCTTCATTGCAGAAGGGTTGATAGTTCTCTGCCACAAAGAGTCCCTCACCACCTTTTCTTCTCCACGGGAAATATCACCCCATGTCTATAGATGATCAAATGAAAGAACAGTGGAGAGCAGGTATTCGTCCAAAGTCACAGAGGGAGCCCAGCTGACCTGGGAGTTGAAACTAGGTGTTTTCACCTTCAGGAGTACGTTGCCCAAACCACTTGAATATCATTCCCACTGTCTGAAGTCCTAAGCATGTTGAGCTCCCCCGTGGAGCCAAACAAGTGCTTGGATCTCACGCCTGGCTCAGTTTTTCCATTCTGCATGAGTTCCGGTACTGTGCTCATCACCATAGTTTCTGCGTTACATGCAGGACAAACTAGGCATCTAGCCCAAGCACACAATGTCTGAAGCTGAAGCAGAAATCAGAAGAGAGATCTCCTAATGCCAGCACTCTAGCCACCAGCCTTCCCACTCCTACACATCTGACCTCCACCAGCTCCATTGAAACAACTCATGAGTTACACCAGCACTAGGGAGATGAGAATCCGGCCTGGAGTGCCTTGTCCGCATGAGAGACCCTGAGCAAGTTGGCTTGCATTCTCATTTTGTCTAAGTGTGTCAGTGGGGGATGGGGGGATAGCAAAAGGTCCTTGCTTCAGCGGATTGTGAGGAGGAGATCAATAGAAAGAGACAGATTGGAGACACATTTCTATCACTCTGCGCTGCTGGCTCAGCACCCCTTCCATTCGCTGCCAGGCCCAAAGAAGGCAGGTGCAGCCAGGAGCTCCCAGCCTTTCCAATTCAAACAGGTTTCTAATCCCTCCACTGGAGGGTAAACAGCATTGAGTCACGCCTGGGATTAACCACACAAATATCTCTAATGTATTCAAATGCACTTCCCCAATACCACATTATAAACAGAGGTTACTAATGAGCAACCGCTAGTACTGTTGGGAATCATAATGCGTTCATCCTGTGCTAAAAAGCAAGAGGGTTTTTTTTTTTCTTTTACTGGATTCTTTCTTTCTTTCTTTCTACCAAGATCAGGGAATGGGAACATCTCATGCAAACTAGGTAGGCTGGAGGGGAGTGGGGGGGAGAGATGTTTTTTATTGTAAGAGATGACATTTTTATTGTCTCTTGTATTGCGCTATTTTCCTTTTTTATTATTATCCATCTCCAGCTTTATTTTAGCTAGTAACAGAAGTGAAATGATTTTCCAAAGAGATTTTTTTTTTCCATCTCTACATTGCCTTTTTAAACACTCTAATAGAAAAATATTGCACAGCAGCTGGGGTGCAGGCGCAGCAAGGAGGATAGGCGTGAATATGGGAGGGGGTGGGAGGCAAGCAATAAAAAAAATCAAAGGAACCCATAAAGATTAATTATCTAATTAACAAAGGCATAAAAATATAGCGACGGATAAATAAATGTCTTGCCAAAATTTGGTTGGGAAATTTTACACTATTAGTTGGGGCTGTAGAAAAATGCAGACAATGTTCTTCCTTCATTTGCTCTGGTGTCAATTAGAAGTAAGTAAGTAGACTGTAGATAGTGGGCCTGATTTTGGAGTAAATCTGGAACTATTTTCCAATGTAAATCAGGAGTAACACAAGTGGTGTCAGTACAGCTGGTTCTGATTTCACACCAGCATAAATCAGGATCCACTCCACTGCGGTCAGTGGGACTAATTCCCATATAATCTATACCAATGTAAATCAAGTGTAACACCGTTGGAGTTGGTAGTATGGACTCTGATCTCACAGACACCAGTGTAAAACAGCAGCAGCTTCATGGAAGGCAGTAGACTTAATTCCCATTTTACACCTGTATAAATCAGGAGCAACTACTATCATATGTCATATTGTCATCTGTCATATGTCAACGAAGTAAACTGGGCTTCAGTCTCATTTTGCCTGTTTATACTAGTTTGGGAGGAGTAAATGGGGTTGTAACATGGGCCAATGTAACTAATTCTCCCTTTCAGGTTGGTTGCAGGGGTGGTGCAGCTATGTTGGTCCTAGGATACCAGAGAGACAAGGTGGGAAAGGTAACATCTTTTACTGACCCAACTTGTGTTGGTGAAAGAGGCACTGAAAAGCCCCTTTATGCTGCCAGAGTGATGCAAAGTGGCCTTTGTGTAAATGAGAATCTGGTGTAATGTGAGAGGACAATCTACCCTATTATTCTGAGGGCCAAATTGTAAATCCAGTACTATCACCAGTGAGCATTTACTCACAGGGGTGTCTCCACTGTAGTAGGCCTTTTGGCTAAGATCAAGTGTAGTGGATGCCCAGTCACTCCATTGATCTAACACCTTGATTGTCTGCTCCTTTTTTAACATGCTCTTAATAAAAAATTTTAAATCTGTGAATCTTCCATCTCCATGCGTGGACATACGGGGATTGATCAATGTGCTGCATGGGCTGTAACTACACTTGGTCTGGCCTTCGAATATTATCTAACTAATCCAACTCGAAAGAGGTGCCACAGATTTTCTACAGAAAAAGCAGGGGGAAAGGGTGGGAAATGATATCCAGTGGATAGTCTCCCCTGCTTACTAGAATAGGGTGATCTTTTGCAAGAAATTATTTGATTTGATTAAATCACCACCTTCACCCACTGCTTGGAAACTACCCATCAGCAAAGCTGCGATTCTCTGCTTTATTTCACACCCTTTGTGAATGTCTGTGCAGAGACGTGACTCCTGCCTGCATTTGTCTCCTTTCTATCCACTACATGTTAGCAAGGATTGGTCTACATGACAAAATTTGCCAGCCTAACTATGTTCTCCAGAAGCTTGGGTAGGAGAACCCTAGCTCCCACAGTTATGTAGACAATACCTTCAGGGCAGACACAGCTGTGCCAACAGAAGTTAACATCATTCAAAGAGACAGCGTTCCTACTCCAGCTGAACTCCTTCTGTTGGCCCACAACAAGTCTACACTAGGGGGCAATGACAGCTGCAGGCCCATGGTGCTGTTTTGGCCAAAGCAGCTTCATTTCCTTATGCGGAAACGGTGGTGCTTTGTCGTTCACCCAGAACGACCCCAGCAAGAGGTTTCAGTCACCACTCGCCTTGCAGTAGCCAGCGTACTGCCTTGCAAGTCAATGTGGCTTCCACCACCCCAGTAGCTCATTGCAAGGGGACCTCAATAACCCTTTCAGCCCTAAGTTCTTCCCTTGGCAGAGTCTTTCTCCAGGACTCAGCCCCTCACACGTAGCAAATTCACTGCTGTTTTAGAGAGAGAGTACACAGGTGCCCTGTACTTGGTCCTGCCATGAGGGCAGGGGACTGAACTCGATCTTTCATGGTTCATTCCGGTTTCTATGAATTTTACTAGGGTTAACACACCCTTCCCCTCAGTCCCTGCATTGAGGCTGGTTTATAATAAAACAAGTTTGTCTGTCTGTCGGCATAGGTTTAAGCAATACCAAGTAGAAGTAATAGGGACAGAAATATTTACAAATGAACAAACAAAAGTAAAAATCGGCTATTGATACTGAAACTCAATAAATTCAAGCTAGTTGTTCAATGTTTTGTCACTATGGTCAGTCTTCCAGCATAGCTGGCCAGCCTTAGCCAAAATCCAATCACAGAGTGCAAAGCATTTGGCTTTCTCTGTCTCCTGAGGTGAAAGGGACTCTCTCTCCTGTCTCTAGAGTCCAATGAACCCTTGAAATGGATTATTCCCAAAAAAAGGTCCTCCCTCTGTCGGCTGTAGGCTCCACAGCGCCTGACACAGACACCATGCTGTCTGATGTGGACGACGGGCTGGCTTCTCTCCCAGTTGTATGTTTGTTTTAAACAATGCAAATGATCTTTCTGTAATGTCCATAAGGAATGAACAGCCGAGTGTCCTTGGCCACACCTCACTTGACGCGTCCGCCCTTCTGCTTGTCTGGAAGAGCTGTTTATCAGCTTTCCTGTACGTGCCTGGTTTAAACAAACATTTCAATCCTGTATTTTCAGCATTTATGCAACTCTCTGTAGGTGAACAGAACATACATCACACAAGAATGTTAATGATCAGTGACTTATTCATTTTCCAGTAATAGGTTCCAGGCCACCTTTTGGATAAACATCATACCAATCGTGTGTGAGGTGCACTGAGTGTGTCAGGCCTGACACAAGTGGCCGATGCAGTCGTGAACCATCAATGGGCCTCTGTGTCATGGAAGCTCCAGGGTGCAAAGACAGAAGAAGGCATGGCCACAAACCACACTGCACTCAAGCCAAGCCTAGGTTTCAGGATGAACCCTTGAGGACAGTGGCAAACAAAGCATCAGATAGAGCAGCCTCTGGAGCTGCTCTATCTTACACCAGAGACCAAAACAGTCTAGGACCCTGGATTTTAGCTAATGGGCCTCGTCAAGGTGCACTGGCACCATCTAAATCAAAGCCATAGTTCACAGGTACAGAGTTGAAGGAGAGTATTTGCGACTTGTAATGAACAGCATGGAGGCTAGACACATAAGCTAGGGGGGTAGGGAACTGTCTACAATTCCCTGACTCTGGTGGTGTATGTAACTAACCATACAACCCCACTCTCAAACACTGACCACTGCAACCAAAAATACCTTGTGGACTTGGCTTTGGGTGAATCCTTAAGTATTCAAGATAACCACTTGGGCTGTGGTTTTAAAAGAGATATGGATGCCTCACTCATGATAATGAACTGAAGTTCACATTCATGAACTTGTTTTCATGATAATCCCACAAAATACTATTATGCTGTTTTGAGAAACTGAAGCAGAAAGCAGTTCCCATGACTGGCCCAAGGTCACACAACAAGTTTTCAGTATCATCAACTGCAAGCCATGAGTCAGGATCCACAAAGTCATGAGTTTGGGTTAAAAAAAGATGAGATTTTATTTAAAAATAATACATGTGGGGCTCTCTCTTTGCCTTCTGATTTCCAAGCCTCGAGGATGTACTAGGGTCATGTTTCTAAGCGGGTGTCTGCAACCAAGAGGGCTAGAAATTTGGTGGTTTTTTTTTTTTTTTTTTTTTTTTTTTTAATGCAAAAGCTTTCATTCTCAGGTAATCACTTCAGGAGCTGAGGCTTTAAGAAAAATATCAGCTATTGTGAAACTCATGCTAAAATCTGGGAACTGAATGCAGGTTTTCTAGCAACCAGGCCATAAGACTAAAGCTGATCTGAAAAAGGAGTTTCAATTCTGCAGGAAATTCCAATATTATGAATTTTGTTTGCATTCCAAATTGGAAGGAAAGGCTGAAATGTCAAAATGCCCTGTGGAAGATAAAATCCGAAAATGTTTGATTTGAGACCACTGAACCATTTCATTTCAATAACATTGAAACAATGTAATCTATATAATAAGATTCCACAATTGTCAATTGTCTGTCACTCTGAAATCTATAACATCTGTTCAATCAGTGTGATATGATAAGATCTAAGAGCATAGATGAGAGCTGTTTTTGTTCAGAATAGCAGCAAATTCAATCATCCATGGGATTCATGGCCTGCTACCATCAAATTTTTAAGTTCTGAGCTATTTGGGGTTTCTTTACACATATGAATTAAATCCAAGTTACAGTTAATAGTATAGTGTAAAATATTCAATATATCGTATAATACATACACAATATTAAATACAATATAGAATCATAGAAACTGGAAGGGACCATGAGAGCCATCGAGTCCAGTCCCCTCCACTCATGGCAGGACCAAGGGCCCTCTTAAACCATCCCCAACAGGTGCTTGTCTAACCTGCTCTTAAACACTTCCAGTGATGGAGATTCCCCAACCTGCCTAGGCAACTTATTCCAGGGGTTAATGACCCTGACAGTTGGGAATTTTTTCCTAATGTCTACCCTAAACCTCTCTTGTTGTAAATTAAGCCCACTGTTTCTTGTCCTATCTTGTCCTATCATCAGCCAGTAAGGAGAACAATTTTTCTCTCTCCTGCTTGTGACAAGTCAACTTATTCCACTGGTTAGTCACCCTGACAGTCAGGAATTTTCTCCTGATGTCCAAACTAAACCTCCCTTGCTGTAATTTAAGCCTGTGGCTCCTCGTCCTATCATTGGCAGTTAAGGAGAACAATTTTTCTCCCTCCTTGTAACAAAGTTTTAGGTACCTGAAAACTGTTATCATGTCCCCTCTCAGTCTCCTCTTTTCCAGACTAAACAAACCCAGCTTTCTCAATCTTCTTTCATAAGCCAAGTATTCCCGACCTTTAATCATTCTTGTTGCTCTTCTCTGGACTTGTCCAATTTCTCCACATCTTTCCTGAAATGAGGCACCCACAACTGGACACAATATGCCAGTTGAGGCCTAATCAGGGCAGAGCAGAGTGGAGGAATTACTTCTCGTGTCTTACTTACAATTCTCCTGTAAATACATCCTAGAATGGTGTTTTTGCAACAGCGTTACACCATTGACTCATATTTGGCTTGTGGTCCACTATGGCATCTAGATACCTTTCCGCAGTACTCCTTACTAGCCAGTCATTGCTCATTTTGTATGTGTGCAATGCATTGTTGCTTCCTAAATGGAGTACTTTGCACATATACATGATTCAAATATTTTAATACAATATAAATGTTGAAGCAAGTGTCAACATTATTAAATCGACTTAAGAGCTATGCCCTGTCTACCCTGGTTTACATCGACTTAATAAGGTCGACTTAACACGTTAAGTCAAGCTAGCTGCTACCAGTGTGGACATGGGCAGTCTACAGGAGTTTTGAATGTGGATGTTCTAAGTCAGGGGTGTCAATGTCAAATCACCATGAGGGCAACATGAGGACTAGTACAGGGCCGCATGAGGACTATGACATTAGCCCAAGGGCCGCAGCACTGAGACCTTTTCATACAACAATATTGCAAATATTGGTAACAATTGTGTTGGTGTGGGCTGCAGGAAATAGCTTTAGGGGCTGCACGTGGCCCGCGGGCTATGTGTTTGAGACCCCTGTTCTAAGTCAACTTAACAAGGTCAACTTTAAGTCAGCTTTGTTAAATTGACTTAACTGAGGCTCCAGTGGAGACATCTCACAGTGTGGCTCTCTGTCCCTCTCTAGTGATCAGACCTTGCACAGAGGGTTGAGTCTGTACACATTGTTTAGCTCAGTGGTTCTCAAACATGGGTAGACTACACTTAGGACATGCAGAGGTCTTCCAGGGGGTAAATCAACTCATCTAGATAGATGCCTCGTTTAACAACAGGGTACATCAGAAGCACTAGCAAAGTCAGTACAAATAAATTTCAGATGGAAAGAGACTTGTTTGTACGGCTCTGCATGTTGTTTCAGTGTTTTGCAATCTGGGAGGGAGGGGTCATGGTTTAATTTATAATCATAAGGTAAAAGAGAGACAGCAATTTCTTAGTAACAGTGCACTGTGACACTTTGATGTTTTTATGTTTGCTCTTGTAAGCTCGCGGTTTAAGTGAGGTGAAACATGGGGTATGCAAGACAAATAAGCCCCCTGAAAGGACACAGCAGCTTGGAAAGGTTGAGGATCACTGGCTAACAGAACTGAACTGAGACTGCTGCTTCTAGCTTGAGAAGTCCCACGTTCAAACCTTCTACACTTGGTCCTGAAGGATGATGTTGCAGTCAAGAGGGGGACCAGAAGTGGTATTAAAAAGAGGTGGGACTGGTGCTGCTCTGGGCCTTCAGTCTCTGCTCAGACCTAAAAGCTAAAACCTATCAACTGTTCTGATTTGCTGTTACTGTATGACCTGATCCTATGTTTTACACCCCCTTGCATTTCTTTTCATTCCATTCTGTAAGTTCACCCATCTTCAAAGCATCTGACGAAGTGGGATTTTCTTCCACAAAAGCTCATGCGAAAAATAAATCCGTTAGTCTTTAAGTGCCACATGACTCCTTGTTTTTTTCCTAAAAGCTAGAGCCTGATTAGATCCAGGCAAAACCTTTTTTTCAAGTTAAAAATGCAGATTCAGCAACACTGAAAGCTTTCCCATATTAATGGGTTTTACCAAGCTGGTCATTTTGAGAGGGGAAAGAATTCCCCTTTCCTCTAAACTGAAGCCTTTCAACATTTTCAGAATGAAACATTTGCATTTGGGGTTTGAAATGACCTTTTTTTTGGTACAATTCGGGTCCAATGACACTAAAGGAAACATTTTTTAAAAAGTCAAAAATAAAAATAAAACACTTCATTTAGCCTGAATAGTTATTCTCATTTTGGGGGCATTTTCAAATCACCTAAAATTCTGAACATTTTTATTTTTGGTCTGACTTCGATACATCAGAGCTGGCAGTAAACCAAAAAGCTCCATTACTAACATTGAATCCCAGCTCACGAACTGACCTTCTCTGTCCCTTAGGCAAGTCACTTCACTTCCTTGCTTCAGCACCTCATTTTTAAAGGGAGATTGTAACAGATTGGTGTCAGACTTGGAGGGAGGCCACACCACTTCGTTACACAGCTCCTCAGAGGTCTGTATACTCAGTCCCTGAGTCAGGACAGGACAAGCAAGCCACTTGGGTTCCAGTGGGGCTTCATAGGTCTGCTGGCGTTGTCACTCCAGGGGTAGAAGAGCAAGGGGGAGAGGGAAACACCGGCCCCCCGATGCCACCATGTCCTCACTGAGAGCCCTAACCATAGCAGAGTGCTCCAGCATAGGATTAGTGGGGCTCCAGCCAAAACTCACCAAAAAGTGCTCAGGTTTGAGCACAACCAGGAAGAGGTCAGCTACCCCAGGACATCTTCCTCCCCCACGTGCCTGGGTACTTGCAACTGAGTCATCACCCACCTCCCTAGGGTGAATTGCAAAGGGCAGCCCCAGCAAGCCCTCAGTGATGCTAGCACCAGGCAGGAGGGGTGCAGATATTCGGCCTCAGAGGAGAGACAGCCATTTCTACCAGCCACTTTCTCCTCACTGAGCTACACGCCTTGCTTTTATACTTCTCCTTCCTGTCCCGCCTCCGGCACGTCTGATGGATGGGTGGTTGCTGCACCTGGGTTTGCCCACCAGTGGCATGTTTTGGCCCCCTTGGCGTCAGCCTTGGAGGGAGGGAGGCCACAGGCTTGGCTACAGGGATAGTAATATTAGTGTGGTGCTCCATCAACATTGTGGACACCACAGTCAGCATGGATCTGCTGTGCGTGAAGACCCTTGAACATGGCACGTGCTTCATGGGCCCACTCCTGTGAGGTGTGGAACACCCCCCGAGTGGTGCTGAAAGCTGTTACGGATGCCAAAATGTCCAGTTCTTTACAGGGACAAACCCAAGACCTTCTGAAAAATTCCAGGAAAAACAAGAGAAAGAAAAGCAGCCATCTTTAGAGAGCCAAGTGCCTGAAAGCTAGGGCCTTTTCCTTGCATGCAGAAGATCTGGCTTCAAAGTCCTGCTCCGTCTGATTCAAAGCAGGGCCTTGAACAGGGCTCTTCTGTACATGCCTGGTTTAAACAAACATTTGAGTCCTGTTATTGCCTATTCAGTGTAATGTGTTCTCTCTGGTTATGAACAAAAATTCCAACCTGGACTTGAGAAAGTTTCACCAAAACTGCCCCTTGCCCATGCAAAAATTCAGTTGAGACAAAAAGTCATTTATTTTGGTGGAAAATTCCCATCCAGGACTACCCATAACTTCTCGTCAAGCTTGTGAATGTCTTTTAGAAAGACACCCATCTTGATTTAAAGAGACAGGTGGTAGACAATCCCCCATGTCCCTTGGTTTATTGCTAGGTCCTAGCCATTCAAATGATGTCACCTGGCCATTTTCTCCCAGGACATGCAAAATTCCTGACACTGTAGAGATACGAGGTAACTAATCAAGGATCTGGTGAGCAAGCAGGTTTTATGGATCAGGCAGGGGGGACTCTACACCGCCTTCAGAGCTCAGAGGGCAGTTTCTCATGTCAGCATGTTTGACTCCTACGTGCAAATATGTACACACTAAATCCCTGCTGCCAGGGACTGTGCATTAGAAACAGAAATACATTATGCACTTCACCTGTCATGGTTGAAATAGCCAGATCAAACTCCTCTTACTCCCGCCTTAAATTTTTGTATGTGTGTGTTTTGTTTTAAAAATTCAGCCCTAAATCATTCCCGAAAAGTGTTCCTTACCACCAGCTAATCAATCCCACCCCTTAAAGGGACATCTGGCAGCCCCCTTCCTGAGCCCAAAACTTTATAGTGTACATTTGAGGCGATTTTGAGTCATATTAAAGCAATGGGCTTTTTTGAGTCTGTTGCTTCTATATGGAAATGGACTAATTAAAAGCACTTGTGTGGCGTATATCTTCTCCGCATACTTATCCATCCAGATGTTTCGCAGTTGTGCATTTCCTAAATATGCCATTCCACCCTGTTTGACTCGGTATTATTAAATCATCTACACATTTTCAAACAGCAGCCTGAGCTTAAAGTCTTTGCAAATTTCCACACATGGGGTCTCTGAGTCTCAATGCCAAAGTCTCGATTCACTTAACATTTTATTTATCACGGTGCTATAAAAGCACCCTCCACATTTAAGCTTGTATGGAAGGGAGGCTGCTTTGAGAATGTACCTCACAGCAATTTGTTTAGCAGAGAAACTGGATCTTGGGTTCTTTGCAGACAGCAAGAGTTCTGAGTTGTGCAAGGCAGCCAGCATCAAGGAGACTTTTGGGGGTGCAAGGCCCATGACTTTCAGACGTGGATGCCTCCAGGGGAGCAAAATAGCCGCTCACGTAGATTGGGAGCTGCTGGGTTCTTGGTACATTCTTTAAGCTCCCAGTCTTCAAGCATCTGAGCAAGTGGGATTCTCTCCCACGAAAGCTCATGCAATAAATAAATATGTTAGTCTTTAAAAGTGACACCAGACTCCCTGTTTGTTTTGCTGGTACATTTGAAGGTCTGATGTTGGAGGCACATTGGGTGCTGGGTTCTTCTGACTAGGCACTGGTGTCTGCATAAGAAGTGAAGGCTGAGATTTCCAAATTAGATGCCCCAATCTTTGTGATTTGCAGTGGGATTGTGGGATGCCCAAGGGAGTTAGGCATCTAATCACTTGGCGATCCTCTTAGGTGCCTAGCTACATCTTTAGGAATCTAAAAACCTATCCCTATACAATTGAGGAGGATAAACCTCCTAAAATTTTAATCTTGGCACCCATCATCGTAATATCTGACTGTCTTATAGTCTTTTGACCATTTCCTTGGTGGCAGGGAAGACATTCCCGGTTTACAGATGGAAACTGAGGCACACAGAGACTAAGTAAGTTGCCCAACATCACTCTGGAAGATTGTAGCAGAGTAGGGAACCAACCCAAGTCTCCCAGGTACTAATGAGATGTGTCTTAACCAGCCTTCCACTTGGCCAACTTCTTCACTGGCCTTGAGATCCTAGCTCTATCACTTCAATGTTTTCTGAACATTTCAGCCCACAAAGGCCTCCAGTAACCTCAGCCTAATGGTCTAAATTTAAGCCAAGTTCCAAAGGGCCAGCTGTGTCAGTCTAGTCCAGCAAAAAAACCAAGGAGTCCTCCCTCGCATTTATTTTCATTCCATTCTGTAAGTTCCCCCATCTTCAAAGCATCTGACGAAGTGGGATTTTTCTCCCACAAAAGCTGATGCAAAAAATAAAGCTGTTAGTCTTTAAGTGCCACAGGACTCCTTGGTTTTTTGCTAAATTTAAGCCACCTTTTCTGAAACTCTTGACCTGGAAAATAAAAACTTACTTGGGTCATTACATTAGAAAAAAAGGGGGTAATATTTGCAACATGATGATTTATCATTTAGCCTGAAAAATAGGTGTGAATTACAATTCCTCATCCAGTATGCTAGTTCAAGTCTCATCACATTCCTAACTCTCCTGTTGCCACTGGTGTCTATGAGGGTTGGTCTGTGGAAACATCAAGGAAGGACCACAAGATTTGACCCGTTCATATTATCCATGATCTGACCAGTACACAGAGGTGTTTGGGTGTATAAAAATCTCTCACCCTGAGCAATTTACAGTCTCTAGCTTTTCTGTGTAATTCTTCTAGAAATATCTCAAAAAAATCTGTAAAAAGTCCCAGAAAGGAATGAAGTGAAATAAGGCCCCTTCTGGTGACATCCTTGATTTCAGGAGAGGCCACTCAGCACATTCCTGGAAGCAGCTAAGATGTCCTAGGACTGGACCCGCAAAGCAGAGAAGGCTGAGGCAGAGAATGAGGGAGAACATCTGGGACGCGTAAGGAACTTGAGATGCAGCTGGGTTTCTTCACTCATTCGTGTCGTATAAAGTCCACGTTTTCCAGATCAGCTTTCCGCCCCTAAATCTTGAGCATGCCATCTGGAGTGCCCCACCCTGAAGGGATCAGAGAGAAGGCAAAAGTTCCTTAAGCCTCCGCGGCACAGATGTGCCGACCCTGGGAGCTTTGAGAAGAAACACTTGCTTGAACTTGCATATTGTTTTACTGCTTTTATGGTGAGAAAAATCACCTCCTCCGTTCCACTGCACACTTCAATTTCCCTGGGTCTTAATCATTACATGTCTGATCCATGTATAAATACAAGAAAACAGCAATGGAAAACAAGAAAATCCTGCAAGGGGCTATTTCTACATGGATTTACTAACAATTCTCTTCTTCCCAACCTGAAAAGATGCATAGGAGCAAAGAAAAGATTTATACAAGGACTTTTAACCCCCCTGGTCTGGCCAACATCTAATTCCAGAAATTATATTCTGCCTGATTAAAATTTCCCCTTCAGTTTCATTTGTCATTGATATTTCTCTTTGTTTCTTGTATGGCATTGCTGTGCATCGTTACATAAGTGCTGGGTTCCACCCCAGAGGCAACTGCATTTCAGTGGCAGATGAAGTAGATGATGGTGACACATAGCAAGCTTTCTGATGACTGGAAACAGCATGATAATCCCTATCTCTTTTGATTCACTTTGCATCTCTACAACTCACAAGCTCTTTACAACAGAAAGCAGCATCAATCTCCTGATTTTACAGGCAGGATAACTGAGGCACAATAAGCTGCTCAGGGTCTGAACCCAGGTCACCTGAGTACTATTCCAGAGTGCTACCCACTAGACAACACCCCGCATTGAAACTACTGGACTATATTTCCTACCTCACAGGGGCTGTTGTGAGGCAGAATATGTTAAACGTGCCCAACTACTGCAGCAAAAGGGCCTTAGCTGATTAAGACCCCACCCATTTGTATGTACAGTTAGGATTATGTTTTCCACTGTGCATTACTTTGCAGTGCCTAGCTGTTAATCCTCAAGAAAGAGATCTTGAAGTTATCCTGGATAAATTCCAAAGGGGCAGCCGTGTTAGTCTAGTAAAGCAAAAAAAAGCAAGGAGTCTTGTGGCACTTATAAATAAATCTGTTAGTCTTTAAGTGCCACAAGACTCCTTGCTTTTTTTACCCGGGATAGTTTCCTGAAAACACAGAAGCCAGGAGTCACTCAATTAAATGATTAGGCAGCCAGTTTAAAACTAACATAAGGAGGTACTTCTTCACACAACGCGCAGCCTGTGGCATTCATTGTCAGGGGATTTTGTGAAGAACAAAAATATAGATGGGTTCAAAAAAAGAATTAGATAAGTTGATGGAGGATGGGTCTGTCAATGGCTGTTAGCCAAGATCACCAGGATGCAACCCCATGCTCTGGATGTGTCTAATACACTGTGCTGCTCTGTTCATTCCCTCTGCAGCATCTGCAGCGGCCACTGTTGGAAAAGAAGACAGTGAGCTAGTGGGCTACATAGATCATTGGTCTGACCCATTGAGTTCAGGGAAATTTCACCAAATTATTTCAGTCAGGGGAAATAAACAACCTAAAAAAAGAAAAAAATACAATGCAGAAGACATGGGAACATTTCCACATTTCAATCAGGAATGGCTTTTGTGTAAAAAATATTCCTCTGGTTTTATTGTCAATGAGTGGCTAGCACCTCTGCTTAATATGCAGAAAGTCCTGGGTTCCAGCCCCAGGGGGTTGGACTCGATGATCTCACAAGGTCCCTTCCAACCCTATGATTTGATTGACTGATTGAAATTAGTAAAAAAAAACAAAAAAACCATTAATGAATTCTCAGCAGCGAAATGCAACATTTAATTTGACCCGGAATAAATTCTTCTCCTCCCTCCCCCCAACTTTTTGATTGGCCAAGAATTTTGAACAATGCTGAGCTGAGTTTGACCTGAAACGAAATTTCCTACATCCTTCAATTTTTCAGAATTGCCCAGGTAACCAAAAACTCCATTATTCACCCAGCTCGTGTCCTGAATGCCCTCAGCTCTAACTCATGTCAGTGGGCCCTATCTTGAGCTGTTTGGCCAGCAGGGGCTTTACAGGAGATCTACAGCCTAAAAGAAACAGCCCAGATTCATAGCTGGGACGGGTAAGAGATACGCAAGGTCAGGCACAAAGGAGTGACATACAAAATATGCTGCCAAGTGGGCAATGCTAGATGCTTGTGCACTGATTTGGCAAGGTGTTATGTGCCACCCACGCAGGGTGGAATGGGGACGGTCTGGATGCTCAGGTTTTTTCTTATCACGGCATCTATTACCCCCTGCCCCAGCCTGATTTTTCACACTATGTTCACCTGACCTCCAACCACCTAATGTAACCCACTGGTGAGTTCCAAAGGGGCAGCCGTGTTACTTTAGTTCAGCAAAACAAGCAAGGAGCCCTGTGGCACATAAAGACTAACAAATTTATTTACTGCATGAGCTTTTGTGGGAGAAAATCCCATTTCTCCCACAAAAGCTCATGCGATAAATAACTTTGTTAGTCTTTAAGTGCCACAGGACTCCATGCTTGTTCTACAGGTGAGTGTACGTATGTTTAAAGTCTGCCCATGCCAGCCCGCAGTAGATACGAGTTATTACAGATACGAGTTATTACCCTGCTTGCAGAGCTTTGAACCATGCTGTGGCTGCCTTGACTTTTTTAGCTCTGGAGGCCCTGTTTGATCCCTACCGAGTTCTGGCCACCAGGCCAATCCTCCATATCGCCTCCCCATTGAGAGGGAACTGGGATCAGTGGGAAAACCTTCTTCCCAGGATCCAGAGGGCTTTTCACAGCACCCACCCCCTCAGAGCTGAGTCGGGGGAGACTAAGCAGTATGAAAGCAGGCCAACCTCATCTCCTTAATTGCTTCAAAGGTGCTCTTCGCTTTATTGGCGAGCTGCCTAAGAAAGCCTGTTATGGGGGCACTCGACATTTCCTGAATGTCCCTCTCCAAAGGCTGAACACCTCTTTCAACAGCAATTTATTTGCATGACTTCCTCCAGAGCACAGATAAGGAGCCAGCTTGCAGCGGGGGAGAGGAAGAGAAGGAGGGGGTGGTGGTGGTGCATTTATGATCTGGTGGGAGGCAGATAAGAAACCTCTTGAGTGCTTGGGATGAAAGGAAGAGCAATTGATTTCCCCATCAAGTGTCTTCTTACATCGAATTCAAGTGGACTCTGCTGCAGGTAACAGAGAAAATTTGCTGAGCTTCCCAGAGTAACTAATCACCGAGAAAGTGGAATAAAATTCTGAACAGCAACATTTGTCCTCCCAGCTCGGCCTAGGGGATTTCTGTGGTCGTGACTAGAACTAGGCAAAACTTCTCGCTCTAAACTTTTTTCTTTGGTGAAAAGTGCAGATTTGGTAACTCCAACATATTTCAAGAATCCAAGCCCATGGGAATGCAAATAAATAAATGAAATACTCCAAAAGGTAGGGGAGGAAGAATTGGAACATTTTCACAAGAAAATGTTACAAGTTTTCAGTTTGGAACTGCATTTGGGTTTCAAAATGTCTTTTACTTTTTTTTTAAATAAATTAAAAAAAAAAGTCAAAGCCCAAAATCAAAGGTATTGATTTTGTCAAATGAAAACATTTTAAGATAAAATGACTTGTTTTTAATTCAGCCAGAATTTCAAATATGGTTAACGTCTGTCCAGATTGAACTGATGCTTTTTTGATATTTTGAAATTGTCAGTGAATCAAAAAACCCATTTTTCACCCAGTTCCAGTCATAACTTCTTCCCACCAATAGCTCACCTATATATCTAGCTAATTAGGAGGAGATCCAAGCTAGATTGGAATGGGATCAGAGTATGGAAAAATGGATAAGATTGAGATTAGAACCACTGATGTAGGCGATCTATACCAACTATTTCCACTCCCCATGTTCTATATTTCAGTCAAAACCAGCCTCCCCAAATAGATAAATGATCCATTTCTTGGTTGAACTGGCACCTGCTATCTATGAACTGCTGTTTAGGCACTTTTGGGTGTTCAATGTTTACCTCCTTAAACACAGACTCTGCTGGACAGGTCATTGTTAAGGAAGAAAAGTCCAGATTTCCAAATGTACATAGATGAATATATTCCCATTGAGAATCTGGGCCTAAAAGATTTACAGGGCTGCTGTGGTTTGTAACCAGTGTTCATGCCCTCAAAACATTGACACCCACCTCTTGACACCCTTTGCTTTGTATCAAATATTTATATTAAGGCCTCAGTTGAGAGTGAGGCACCATCGTATCAGGAGCTGCACAAGATCAGAAAAGAAATCATTCCTGGCTTGGAAGGATTTAATATTTCATCAATTTTAAGACTAGATTGGACTTTTATGATCAGCTAGTTAGGCCTCAGTTTCTTCTTCTGCCATTTGTCTATTTAGATTATAAAATTTTTGAGGCAGATCCAGGGATTGTCTCTCACTCCATGTCTGTGCAGCGCCTCTCAGGACAGGATCCTGACTAGGGCCTCTAGATGATACTGCTCAGTCCTGCTATTCTTGCAAATTCATCAAGAGTCTTGCAATGTGCAGAGATTTGCTTAAAGCCCCAGCTCTTGGAGACAGGTGAGAATCCCAAATTTCATTTTCAAAGTCTTCCCAGTTTCAGAAATAAGCTTGCAAACATAATCCCTAAATGCTCAAAACCTGTAACACAGATAAAAACAACTGTAATTGTTCTTTTTAAAAGATCTCATGATTTTTAATACAATTTTTGATTATTTTTTTTTAGCATTTAGAGTTGCCAGTGAATATTATCTATCCCATTCTATCTTTAGAGTGCAAGCCACATTGTCCCCATTTTACAGAGGGGGAAACTGAGGCACAGAAATGCTAAATGGCTGGCCTGCCAAGGTTCATTCAGCAGCCAGTGACAGAGCCAGGGCTAGAACCCAGAACTGGCAAGAAACAAAGGCACAAGAGGCTCACTGCACCCTTTGTGAAGCAGATATTTGTTGCAATGTAGCTAAAATAACATTTAAGCTATCCTAGGAAAGGCACAAATGTTTCAGAGCTGGGAATCCATTAACTGAGGCCAGATTTTCACTCGCCTCTAACATGAGAAGGGGAGTGTAAGAGTGAAAGTGACATTTACACTTGCCACGTCAATTCATTTCTTTATTCATCTGTTTAAATCCCCCGCTGCCTTGGGATTAATCTACCTTTAAAATGTGTGTTGCAGCCCATAACATTAACTGAGGACATTTCAAAGCACACAAGGACTTCTGGGGCATCCATTGCCTGAAGCTGCTCTTTATATGGTGCTGCTTTGCTCATTTTCTTTCTCCTTCCCAATCCGGCCTCTCCCTCGCAGCGCTGAGAAATTATTTCATGCCCTACAAAAATGTTTGCCACACCATTCGCCATCTGAAATGTAACATACTCCTTGTTCGGCTCTTTATGACGCAGACACAAGGGCAGAAACAGTTTTGTTTTTTAAAAAGGTCTTTCCCCTTTGTAATAGCAAAACCAAGAAATCATATTTTCCCTGCTTTTGCTGGAGGGTGTATTGAGGCATATCATCAGCACTCAAGTCTTATACTAAGGGATAATTGTAGAGGGTGTGGACCAGTCATACCTTTATAACTGTAAAGATAATCTAGAGTGAAATCCTTGTCACTTAGCACTGAAACCTCTTTTTGGCTAAAGCATCGCTTCTAGAAAGGCATCTAGTCTTGATTTCTGCTGAAAAAGACCTGGCGGTTACTGTGGACAAGAAACTGAATATAAGCCAGTGGTCTGCCCTTGTTGCCAAGAGGGCTAACGGAGTATTAATAGGACCACTACTGGCAGATGGAGGGAAGTGATTATTTCCCTCTATTCGGCACTGGTGAAGCCACATTTGGAGCTCTGGGTCCAGTTTTGGGCCCCAGGCTACAGGAAGGATGTGGACAAATTGAAGAGAGTCCAGCGGAAGGCAAGGAAAAGAATTAGGGAGCTGGAGCCGATGACTTATGAGGCGCGGCTAAGGAAAATGGGTTTATTTAGTCTGCAGAAGAGAGGAATGAGGGGTGATGTGATAGCAGCATTCAACTGTCTGAGGGGTGGGGGACAGTTTCAGGGAGGATGGAGAGAGGCTGTTCTCAGTGTTGTCAGATGACAGAATAAGGAGAAATGGTCTGAAGTTGCAATGGCAGACGTCTTCCTTGGACATTAGGAAAAGCTATTCCGCTGGGAAGTTGGTGAAGTATGGGGCTGGAGGGAGGTGGTGGAATCTCCATCCTTAGAAGTTTTTAAGGTGCAGCTTGACCAGCAGTCATCCAGACCGTGGTGTATCAGTAAGCTTGGATGGATTAGATTTTTGTTGGTAAATGTCAGTAAGCATTGATTTCACCATCCACCCCCACATGCCGACAAAAAATATTCCCATAGATGATAATCGACATTTACAGACCAGTGAAGTAAGAAAAATGTGATGTGAGAACTTATTAGAGCCCCGCCTTATTGTGTATGAAACGTGTTGTGATGCTGCTGTTTGTTGAGCTGGAGGAGGGACGCCAGAGACGTGGCTTTGATTTTTATGAATCACGTCATTAAATGATCATTTTCTATCCCGTCCCATCCCCCACCCATTTTGTTGCTGTGGTGAACATTCAAATTGCCAAATGTCGGAGGGACAAGAGCCTGAACATTGCAATTAGCCACTGAAATTAAAAAACAATAAAAAAATGAATTCCTATAAGGTGAAACCAGGAGGGGATTAAGGCAGAGACTTTAGGGGCTATGGTCCAGGGCTCTGGGCTAAGCAGGGACCCACTGCTCTGCAGAAATAAGTCCGGTCCCAGTCCCGTCCTGCAGCCAGCTGGTCAGTCTGTCCCAAGTCCAGAGCGCCTTTCTGGTGCTGGCCTGCCTCACCCCCAGGTTGCCTGGTCTGTCTGGCCCCAGGCCGGCCTGAGTCCCAGCCCCCAGCCCCGATTCTGTACTGGTCAGCACCGTGATGCCGCCCCACAGTCCCAGCCATTCCCAGCACCAAGCACCAGCCTCTGCTTCTTGGGCCTCAGGCTGCTGGGGACTGAGTGACACTGGCCCAGGCTGCCCCGTGGGCTGGGCATCTGCCCCAGTTGGGCACGGGCAGACCCACAAAAGGGATAATCTGGCCCGCGGAGGAAAATGTTGGAATTGCAAGTTATCACTTTAAAGGGGTGGTGGACAGTTGCCTTGTTCTGTTTGCAGCCAGGAGCCAGGCATGAGCGTAGAATCAGTCACGGAGACTCTGTACAGTTTAAAGCCAGAGAAGGTTATCGGATCATCTAGTCTGACCTCCTGTGTATGATATTCCACCACCACCACCCAGCACCCATCCACTACACCCAACAATGGAAACCCATAGACTTTTATGTGCCATGGGCAAAGACGATAAGAAACCAAGGTGCACCAGTCCTCAAGGCCAATGCAATGGCAGGGAAATGATTATGTACCCAGAAAAACCTGGCAAGCAAAGGGTAAGAAACCCCAGAGCGCCATACCAATCTGACCCAAGAGAAAATTCCTTCCCAATCCACACTGTGGTGATCAATAAACCCCAAAGGATGTGAGTAAGAATGAGGCAGCCAAGTCTTGAGAGAGAGAACACACAACCCGGGCCCCACACCAGTGTCCTAGCCCCAAATTCGTAGGCGTAGCAGCAGGTCTCAGTGTCGAGATGGATGAGTCAGTTCATACCCCTTGAAGCTACTGTTTCAGACTGTCTGCAACCTCTGGCAACCATCGGTCACCCTCAGGTCCTCTTTTCAAGCCGTTCTTTGCATCCCTGAGTGCTAGAAATAAGCACATAAAATCTGAGCCTCTATTCTTATATGCATGCAAGAGCTGTGACCCTAGACACGGATTTCAGTGCCTCTGTCTTAATTCAGCACAGCTCCATTAACTTCAAATGAATAAATCATAGGGAGAAAGTACCGTCTATTGCTAACTTTCTGGGGAGTTGGCATCAAGACTGTCTTGTTATCAGCATGGTTCCATTCAAGGTGCGATCTGGGGCAAACTCTCTTTGTGCCTCAGTTTCTCCATCTGGAAAGGGAAATAGCATTTCTCTCCCTTACAAGGATATTGTGCTAGAGTTGAGAATTAAATAACCGTCCTGTTGTGTAGCCTGTGGAGAAGAGCTCGCAGGATGATTGTGTGCTGTTTGGGGCAGGGACTGTCTCTCATCATTTGTACAGAACAAAACGGGCACCTGATCTCGGTTGAGGCCTCTAGATGCTACCATTACACAAATGATTATGATTACTGTTATGGCAAGAGGTGCTGTTACACATAAGCTTCTAAGCTCTTTTTCTTAACATGTGAGTGAAGTAGAAATGCTCATGTACTTAGTTTTCAGTTGCATAAAAACTCTAGATAGAAGGATCTGCATAAGCAGTAAGAAAATTTGCTTTCTGCTTTGGTGTCTGATTAAATTTCTTTCTTAAAAGACAGAGTTGCTCTGTATGAACCATACACTGGTGCTGGGCCGAGATTCCTAGGAAAAAGGATTACCATGCCTGCTCTTTAACCATCTCTGTTCCAAGACTGCTATATGCGTGTAAATAAACTTACACTTAGGCTATATCCAGACTGCACATCACTGATTTCTCCTCCACTGGGAAACCAACTTACAAAACTTTGATACCAGAGCCCGCTAGGCAAAGGGGCAGTCCTGGTGACAAAGAAAATGGCATCACTATTAATCAATAAACAATAACAATAAATAGAAAATAAATCCAGCCTCCAAAGAGAGCAATCACAAAAGCACACGGTCCGATGAGAAACCCCAGGTGGAAAAGCCAGGCACCAGCCCTGACAGCATAATATTTCCATCTCCACCAAATTCCAGATGTTCCTGGACAGTTTACAGGATCAGCAATTTTGAGCAAAATAAACATGCTGGCCACAAAGTGCCAGCCTCAGCAGTCCTTGAAAGGAGCTCTGTTTGTTAAGGCCTGCTCTGCAGAGAGCATGCTGCATGAGGGGATGTTCTCCTGGCTCAGACTAAAAGGGCTCTTGGCCAATGACTCTCAGGTGCCTGTTTGCAACTTGGTTGTTACTTTCCAGTTGACACCCAGGCTGATTAGATCAAGGAGAAGGGAGGGCAGCCACTCAGTTAATGCAGCTGAGAATGCTTCTGTTCTCTTGCTGATATCCCCCAAGAGGACTTCCTGCACTTCCGATCTGACAAACTTCCCCATGAAAACTTGTGTAACACCCCCCACCCCACTACATGTGGCACTTTGTCCCCCTCTAGTGGGATACTGCTGGTACGTTCACGGCATAGCCGGAGAAGTTAGAAAAATCATTTGCTGGAAGGTTGCAGCATAACATGAGTTCGTTTCTCAGAATGCAGATGGAGAGCATGCAAGCAGGCAGACCAGAAAGCCACAAAGCAGGCTATTCCCTGCAGCACACTTCTTCCCACCTTGTTTTCAGCTGTCTCTTTTCACACTGCTGCAGAGCACAGAGCCCTCTAGAGGACTGAGAAACAGCTTAGAAATTAAAGTAATGGCCTACAACTGCAACACAGTTTTCAAATACATCAGGGCCATGAACAGAGGTTGATGACCCTGCTATACCTCAGGCAGGCGAGGCTCCCGTGTTGTTCTCTAGACAGCTGAGGTGCAATCCTTGCTGCCGATGACCCAGCTTGTTTAGGCTCTGCTTTGGTAGATCACTTTTTATAGTGTGATGACTGGACCAGTATGGAACCAGTGTGGAACTGGGGAAAGAGGATCAGGTTTTAAGGAGTAACTAACTTGGTGTGGAAACAAGGGGGTTGCAGGGAAGTAAGTCCAAGGGGCTAGCTCCCAAACTTGAGAGCCTCGGCCCATAAACCCAGCTACTCAGTATGCTTCACATACATCTTTTTCCTAAAGCTCTGCTTGCCTGCTGTGTCCCTAGTGGCTGATGTGACAGCCTTCTCCAGGACGCGAATTCCTCAAAGAGGTAGGAGCTGCAATACCCCATCAGACAAATTGCCAGTATCTGAGTCTGCAGAAGGCTGAGCTGCGAGCATTAAATTCTGGAGTCAGGCAGCTTCCCCCTGTTCAAGTGTAAGCTAGAGCAGCTCTGGGGCTGCTTTAACTCATACTGTGCGTCTCCGGCCATAGGAAGCAGAAAATAAGTGACCATACCTGGAGGAAGGACCAGCCCCATGCTGGCTGGGGAGATCCACTAGGCTGGTGGGATTCTTAGGGGTTTGCTTTTGAGTGCCATTTACATTACAGGCCGAGGCCAACCTAATGTGGTTCAGCAGATGTCTACACTGCACTGCAGGGTGCAATTCCCAGCTCAAGAGCAACTGACTGTACTAACGCTTTTTGGAGATAATGAGCTAAAAACACAAGTGTAGATGCAATGGTGGCTAGCTGGCTCTCAGGCTGGCTCATGTCTGAGCCAGCCAGCCCCTCTCACTGCTCATGTCACCACAGCTGTATGTCTGTTTTTAGCAGCCTAGCTCAATCAGAGCTAGCATGGGGATGTTTCCTCAAGCGGGTATCTCCAGCTTTTTTAGACATACCCTGAGAATCAGGCACAAGGTGGAGCTGCTGCTGCCCATCAGACGCCTGTTCAGAGGATAATCGGAGGCCTCGGATCTGCAGTGTGATACACCTAATTGTCTGAATTCACTTTTAAAAAATGGGGGGGGGGCCAAACCAAGAGCAGAAAGCACAGATCCAGACAACAAAGAAAAATCAAACTGACGATTGTGCTCCAAAGCCCTAATAAATTACAAATGTAAGTTTCTCTGGAGACATCAAAAAGACTCAAGACTGAAATATAGATACATATAAAAATACATATATTTATATATATAAAATCACCCCCTCCAATATCTGCAAGGGAAGAACTGTAAATTACCAAGCACATTTCACATGCTTGGCAGACACCTAAAAATGTAAGAGAAAGAGACACATTTGTTTCTAGCAAATGGATGGAAGGCTGAGTTTTCTCCTCCCCCTCCCCCTTATTTAATAAAAAAGGTAATAATAACTCAATGGTATAAATACTGAAGATGACAGAGCTGTTAGTTTATAGTTACAAATAAAATAAAGAGATTAATGGAGATATATGGGGGGCTCTTTAGAATAAATAGCTAGTCAACGGCTATAAAACACAGGCACACATTGGTGCTGTTTATTGGCAGTGTACAAAGGACAAATATGTGTGCATAAGTGGTTTAGAAAAGAGCCAGAAGAATGACTGGAAAAGACACCTTGCAATGAGGCTTAGGGGGTCAATCTGTCTAGTTTATGGAGGGAGAAACTGAAGACAACGTGAGCATGGGCTATAAGATCTGCTGTTTAAGTCATCGGAAAAATTCCCATTGGCCTGAATGGTTCAGGATCAAGTCCTTAGTGTCTATTATAATGACACCTAGGTCTTAAATTCCAAGGGGATAGCCATGTCAGTCTAGTCCAGTAAAAGAAATAAGGAGTCCTGTAAATTTGTTAGTCTTTAAATGCCACAAGACTGCTTGTTTGTTTCTCTAGGTCTTAAAGCATCTTCAGGAGTCTGACTAAATGGGATTTTTCTCGCACGACAGCTCACGCGATAAATAAATTTGTTAGTCTTTAAAAGTGTCACCAGACTCCTTGATTGTTTTGCTGGACTAGACTAACATGGCTACCCCTTTGGAGCTAGTTCTTAAAAATGCTTTTCATCAGATGATCTCAAAGCACTTACCAATTTTTATATTATGTGAATGTTTAAACTTCCGGCACCATTGTGAGGTTCAGACGTATTTTTATCCTAGTTTTGCAGATGGGGAATGGAAGCACAGAAAGGTTAAGTGACTACACCAAGGTCACACAGGAAGTGCATGTTAGAGCAAAAAAAAACAGAGCCAGGGTCATTAAAGTGGTCACCCAGTGCTCTGATCACTGGAGTATTCTTCCTCTTGAGAACATAAAAGATACAGACAAACTGAAAATGGGTCAGGAAAACTTACAAGAAAAATTCTAAGAGGTGTCTAAAATTTTCCAATGAAACTTCTTTTTTAATAGAAAAATATGACTTTCAATTAAACATTTTTTTCAGAAAGCATGTGCTTCCCTAGAAATGTTTCAGTTTTGGGTTAGAAAACAGAAAACCCCCAAACCGAAAAAATTTTGCTCTGCAGTGGGTTTTAGCTTTTTTTTTTTGCCAAAATTAAGTGGGCTTCAGAAGTTTTCCATTGAAAATATTCTGGTTTTGGCTGCCAAAAAAAACAAATAAATAAAATTCATTTTTTGGGTTATGGTTTTTGATGAAACAGTCAATATTTTCCAAGGAAAATTTTAATCAAAAAGATTTTTTTCTTTATTTTTGTTGACATTATCTTCAGGAAAAAATCTAGAAATGAGGTCTGGGAAACCTGCCTTATGAGGAGAAACTAAAGCAATTCACTATTTCATTAATATGAGAGCAGGTTAAAGGGTGACTTGATTATGGTCAATAAGTATTTACATAGGGAGATTTCTGATAGCAGAGGGCTCTTTAATTTAGCAGCCAAGGGAGGATGTGATCCAATAGCTGGAAGCTGAAACTAGACAAATTCAGAATAGAAATAAAGAGCCATTTTTTAAAATGAGGGTGATTCAGTGATGGAACAATTTACCTAGGGATGTAGTAGACTCTCCATCTTTTGAAGTCTTTAAATCAGGACAAATGTCTCTTTCTAAAAAATACACTCAGGCTCAACCAAAAATGATGGGATTGATGCATACATTTCCCTGGCTGAAGTTCCCTGACCTGTGTTATGCTGGAGGTCAGAGTAGATATCACGATGGTCCCTTCCGGCTTTAAACATCTATGAATCAGATAAAGGGATAATCAGATCCAACAACTGAAAGTCGAAACTTGACAGAACCAGACTAGAAATAAGGGGCAGTTTCTTCCCAGGGAGAAGGATTGGAACCGCTTAGCCAAGGATATGATGGATTTTCCATCATTCCAAATCTTTAAATCAAGATTGGATGTCGTTCTAAATGAAACACTCTAGTTCCACCAGAAGTTATGGGCTTGAGGCTGGGTGAAATTCAATGCTTTGTGCTATGCAGGAGGGCCGAATAGATGATGGTAACGGTCCCTTCTGGCCTTAAAGTCTATGAATCTATATGGACTTTCCATCTCCATGAAAACCGCCATCAAAGCACCCCTGCTACTCAGCTGTTCCGTAATCTAAATCCTGCATTAATGGCTTATCAAAGCATACCAGTGTGCCTCAGATCAACTTACTGAAGGCAGTCGCTAGACGTTGCTCTAATCCCCTGGGTGCTGTAAAGTTGTCTGCACATTCCTCGTGGCGTGATTCAAACCCGCTGTGCCCACCGGAGGCGGCACCTGGAACGTGCCATTGTTTGATTCGGAGGGATATTCATCATTTTAGTTCCCACCTCGAGGGCCCTGTGCTCCATGGAGCCAAATGCCATCTATTCCCATGTACTTGAATGCAGAGGGTCTGTCCACAGGGTGGTAGAGAGAGTGTAAAAAATGGCACACAAGCCGGGCATTATATGGACACGTCACAAGAGACAGAAATTTCCAGAGGGGTAGCCGTGTTAGTCTATGTACAGCAAAAACAATGAGAGTCCTGTGCACTTTATAGATTAACAGATTTTTGGGGCATAAGCTTTCGTGGACACAAGAGACAGACCCTGTAAGCTTCGTCAGATGCAAAAGACGGACCCTGCCACAGGGAACTTGTGATCGAAATAGGCAAGACATCAAAACTATGGAAGGGGAAACAATTTGCCGAAGGTGAGTGGCAGATCCAAAGACAGAATTCAGGTGTCCTGAGTCCAAGACAGGTAACAATAAGCCGCTGAACACTTCATTTATAGAGCTGAAATGTTTAAAGGCCAACAGGCACTGTAAAATCTTCAAATGAATAACAGCTCCTGCCCAAAAGAGTTTACAGTCTTTAACAGTTGCTTCAACTTTCATTGGTTTCTGTGGCCTCTTGTCTAAATCCTGTTAGGATATGAGCTCATGGGCTATGTTCACACACAGGGGGTTATTTTGATACAAGTTGTTTCGAAACAACTTGTATCAAAATAACGCCTTATTTCGAAATAACTTATTTTGAAATAACAAAAAGTTATTTTGAAATAAGGAAAAAAGTGGGAATCGAAATAGCATGTCCGGACAACAGTTATTTTGAAACGAGTCACCGTCGTTTCGAAATAACATGTTCCGACAGGATTGTTTCAAGACAATCATTTCGAAACAACATTGTTTCAACACCAAATGGGGTTTAAGTTGTTTCAAAACAACGCCGTTGTGTGAACATGGCATTTCTTATTTCGAAACAACCTCTGTTGTTTCAAAATAAGACTGCTGTGTGAACACACCCATGGAGTTGGGGTAATAAACATGGCTTTGCCCTGCATATGGACAGGAAAGTTCATGTTTAGCACTAGGTCAGCCTGGGAGGGTCACTTTTGGATGAAGTGGCCCAGTTTCTGAGCCAAATTATACAGTATAATCCTTGCGTCCCTAAAAGGGAGCTCGGTAGCTGTCAGGATCAAGCCTGGGAACTTCTGGATCATAATGTGTGAGTTTCTATGCCCCAGCTAAAAGATCACCTACGTAGGAGACACAGCCACCCCTAGTCAGTCTAATCACTACCGAGGGGGGCCAGCGCACCACACCAAGTAAGCATGATTTACATGTGCATTTTAGGATTTGCATGGGGGAAAAACAGCAGTAGTAAAGGGCTCTTTAATCTGGTAGAGAAGGGCATAACGAGAACCCATAACTGGAAGTTAAAGCCAGCCACACTGAGATTGGAAATAAGGGCATAGTTTTTAGCAGTGACTAAGACTGATCACTGGGAAAACTCCCAAGGGAAGTGGTGGATCCTCCTTTGCAGATCACCTTTAAATCTGGAGGAGATGCATGAGCCAAAAAAAAAAAAGACATTGTGTAATGCAGTGCAGTTCTCTGGCATGTACTGTACAGCAGCTCAGAGTAGAGCAGGGGCATAGCCACAGGTGGGACTGGGTGGGCCAGGGCCCACTCATGTGGAAATGAGGCCCACCCACCACATCACCGGGCAGCAAACTCTGCATTGCTGCAAGTCACTGCAGTGGGTGGGCCTTATCTCGCCACCTCTCTCCTCATCCCACAACTCCATTTGGCAACTAGAGCATCAAGGACAGTTTTTGGTCACAAGACCGGACACAGGCCTTGACCTGGGACCAGTCTGAAGACTCAGGGGCCTTGCCAAAAAATAGGGGCCAGTTGCACCCCTGGAGCAGAGGATCTAATGAGCCGTTTTGGCCTGAAGGTCTAGGAACCCGTCATTGCTCTGCAGCTTGTGTTTATCTTGCAAAGGCAGGATGGTGGCATTTCATGCTCCCTTGGCGCTGGCGAGAATGACTGAAAAACATGCAGCCTTGAATCAGCTCCAACCCACCAGGCATTGTCCCACTTATTTTGTATAATTATTTCAGTTGCAGACTCCACTCTGCTTGATGCTACACAGACCCAGAAGCAGATCCAGCCCCCTGTTCAGAGGGGCTGACCAGCTAAGAAATCCATCACGTGTTTACTCCTGGAAATTCTTTGCAGTCGAAACGTTGCCCCTAGGAGGCCCTGCTGTCTACCCTGAAGAAACAACAGATCATGTTAAAAATTCCTTACATCGTGGCTTTTCTTTCTCAGTCTCAGATGGGCCACTTCAGGCTGGGATCAAGGCCGATTTTACAAGCTCAGCAGAGTTAGGGTTGGCTCGGCTTCCAAAAAACCATGACTGGTCCCCTGTTATATTATTTCCAATAAAACAAGAGTGCTAGAAAAATTGGACTCACCCCAGCTCAGCTCAGTCCTGCTCTGCAACTTTACAGGGGCCCCCATGCTCCCTCATGCAATTATGCTCCCCCATCTCCATCATGCCCTTCAGCATGGCAGCCCCAGTCCCCTTCCACTACTCCTCATTGTCCCTTGCTCTCCTCCACCATTACAGGAGCTCCTCCTCCTCTTTTCCTCTGAACCAGGCCTGGAGGAAGGCTGGGAAACAGCTCCCCTCCACAGACACCAGAGCCACCTTCCGAGCCAGAGCCTCAAAAAATGAGCAAAACGGTTCCATTGACTTCGGCACCATCTCCAGCTGCACCGGGAGCCTCGGGTGTCCTGCCTGCTCCTTGAAAAATGGCCTGACTAAGGAGGCTTCCAAGGGAGGGCTGACTTTCCAGGAAACTGTTTTCTTCATTATAAGGCACCCCCTCCTTCCAGCAGGCTCCTTTCCATACAGGAGGGGAGTGATGGGGAGGGGAGCAGCACAACTGAAACAGCACTTGCGTTCCCTCCATCCTTTTCCAGCATCTGCAATTTAAATTGCACAAGCGATGAAATTTACTCAACGGAGGAGGAAACCTGCATTCACTATTCCTCCCACCCTCCTTGTCAGGTCTCTCCCTCTCTTTTTTAATATCAAAAACAGTGCTAATGCTCAGCAGAGGTGCAAAGGAAGGTCACCTGGCCTTTCTAAAGTGCATTTCTTATCCTTGTTAGGCAAAACAACGGCCTCTGAGCTGTGACTAGAGTGTGTCGGGGAAGCTCATAAAGGTAACTGTCCCTTGTCTCTTTGGAAATGTCAGAAAAAGTTCAGCTGTTCTTGGGAGCAGATATGTTCTTGACTGGGTACAGCAGAGTGGGGAAATAAAGAACCGAGACTTTCACGTACAGAGGCAAGAGATGAAATCTTCTTGGCCGCAAATCTGGTTTATGGCTTTTTCAGCTGAGAGGCTACATCTAAAACTAAGCTAACCACTTGGGTGAGGCCTAAGCCTGTACAGAGAGGCCTTATTGCCTAGCTGACAAGGCACCAGCAAGGTACTTCGGAGACTCAGTTCCATTTTTACCACTGGCTGGAGTGCTGGGTGACCTTGGACAAGTGACTTCGTTTAGCTCTGCCACAGTTTCCCCATCCTACAATGCTTCTGACCTCCTTTGAGATCTGCAATTGATAAATATTAAGTAAAAGCTCAGTATTACAATGTCCACCTCTCACCTGCTTTTACAACCCCCATCACCTCAGTACTTGGCTGTCATGCATCACTGTTTAGATTCACAACACCCTTGTTGTAGATAAGATATATTAGTTTCATTTTATAGGGCAAGAACCAGTATTGGCCACTCTCGTGGGTTTATCACAAGTCTCACAACGTTTGGGGCTTTCCTTAAATTCTGAGCTCCTAAAGTCATGCAACTATATCTGCATCTCAGCTTTATTTTTTAAAAAAAGTATGGGTATGTCCGCACGTCTCTTTTATTTCGAAATAACACTGGTTATTTCAAAATAAAAGAGATTAGGTCCACGCGACGTATTCTTGTTTCCAAATGACGGGCTCCGTCATTTCGAAATAAGAGCCGTCGTTTCAAAATAGCTTAAACCTCCTTTAAATCGAAACAGCTGTTATTTCAAAATAACGCTGTTTGGACGTGTTATTTTGAAATAACCATTATTTTGAAATAACAGTTTTGCCCTTCTCCTTCCCAGGGTGTCTTCCTTTTAGCCTATATTGGGTGGGGGCATAGCCCAGGGAGGAGGCCATGTTGCCACACCTCCCATGGTCCCCGTCTCCTAAAGCAAAACAGCAAGTCCTGTGTTTGGACATGCTATTTTGCTTTGAGCTTTTCCCTTAATTTGAATTAACTTATTTCAAAATAAGGACTTTATTTCAAAATAACTCATTTCAAAATAACTTATTTTGAAATAACGATGTACGTGTGGACATAGCCTATGTTTCTAGGTCTCATGGTTGCAAAGAAAAGTTGGAACATGTGTCCTTGAAAGGCGTAAAAGCCAGAAGGCAATGGAGAAAAGGCTTAGAAATATTGTTTTTAAAGCAGCACGATTTTTAACCCAAACTCATGATTTTTGCACTACTGAGAGGACCAGGATAAATTAAGTGAACATTTGATCTCACACTGCCCAGGCTGTTCCTGCCATGGGTTCAGTTGTGCCATGAACATGGAGACCCATGGGGGGGATGAGCTGTATCACTCCCTAGCGGGACTAAAGCCCTAGTCTCCCCTGAGGCTGCACCCAGTCCATGAGGATGCATCTGGATGTTGCAACTCACAACCATATCAGTAATGAACTGACAGGGGATAGGAGCCCTCGGGTGCTGACCTGAAGGGGTGCTAGCCAGGCCCTTGGAGAAGGAGCCCTGTCCCACCATTACAGACCATGATCCAGTAGACTTTGACATTCCCATCAGCTGCGCCAACCACAGCTCAGGCCAGCTGGTGGCCATGGACTCTCACTGCAATGGGAACAAGTCGCCTTCTGGCCTCTCTGGCCCTACACTGGGTGCAAGAAGGAACCTGTGAGGATCCAGGCCAAGCAGGGACCAGGCAGCCAAAGGAGGGGCTCAGGGGGCAGAGCCCATCCCACACACGCGCATGCATGCACGCACGCGCACACACTGCCGTGGGACAGGCCCTGCAGACTTACAATGTGTCTCTCACTTTCCCTCACTCCCACTCTCTGTTGCAGCTGCTGCCCCCACAGCAGAAAGGGGGGAAGAGCAGGAAATGGGCTCACAGACACCCCCGTTGGCGAGGCACTGCCACCAATGGGCGGGGAGCGCATGCTTGACAATGTAAGTACTAGCCCCTCGGGTGCCGGAGACCCATGATACGCCACTGCACAGCATCCTCAGTAAGCCAGTCCTTGTGGGGGAGTGGCAGGACCACATCTAGGGGACACGGGAAGAGCCACCGCTACTTATGAATGGTTATTGTGGAGGCTGTGTGGGGGAAGAAAACATGCATGCTTTTGCTCCTGGTGTACTTGGGCTCTTGGGTTAGAGGGAGAATTTCATTCTCCTGTGGTGCCATCTGGCCAAGACCTTTCATCAGCTCTAAATATAGAAGATACCCTCCTGAGCCTTCCCTCTGGCGCCGCAGCATAAGGTAACAACACCAGGGCAGATTGCAAGTCAATTATTTGTCCCAGAGGTTTGGAGAAGGGCAGTTCAGTTACAGAGGCGATCGTGGCTGGATAAATTTCTAGAGTATTCAAACAGCGGCTTGAAGGGTATAATTCACCTGGAGACTCCAACCTGGATCAGTTCTTATATGAAGGCACAGAGGCTGCAGCCTGTTGATAAGCCCAAATTGCTTCCATTTTCACAGTCTCCTTGGCTCACACATCCCACCTCCCTACACAGGACTGTTTCTTTCATCTTCCCATCCCCACAGTGCTTCTTGCGGTTCAACGGCGTGCGGGATCAAATTCTACTCTCAGCTGACACCCAAGCCAACGGGAACTGAATCAGGCTGTGTGAAAACTGCATTTGGCCCTTTGCCTTCATAACCACTGGAGTCGCAGCAAATATTTAACACTAATGTAGCTGAGCAAATCATTTGCAAGGAATAATTCCATGGCACTTTGCCTCCTACTTCCACTGATGAACTGTCTGCGAGAGGATCCGAAAGCTCAGCACTAATTCTTGGTCTGGATTGTAGATTACGGAAGGTTAATGCTACATGTGAATATACAATTAGGCTCTCCTTTAGGCAGCTGAGGGAACTAGACTATACATAACTCGATCTCATGAAAAGTTCCAGGGGGTAGCTGTGTTAGTCTAGTTCAGCAAAACAAACAAGGAGTCCTGTGGCACTTTTAAAGACTAACCAATGTATTTATCACTTGAGCTTTCATGGGAGCAAATCCAACTTTGTCAGATGCTTGAAAGCTTCAAAGCGGAGTAGGATTTTTCTCCCATGAAAGCTCATGTGATAAATAGATCTGTTAGTCTTTAATTGTGCCACCGGACTTCTTGTTTGTTTTGCTGAACTAGACTAACCCGGCTCCCCCTTTGGATATACCCAACCAACGTGGCTTCAATTTCAAATCTCATGTCCCCACCAGAGCTACGCTGATTAGCTGTGCGCAAAGACAATTGGGGGAAGATGAAATAATGTTTGTTTTACATTGATTTTCGTTACCCACATACAAAATTTTACAGCACACCAGTGTGCGGCTGTTCTGCTGGATACGGCACCGAGTTGGGACTCAGGAGATCTGGTTGTTGCTGTTGACCTACTGAGTGATCATAGGCAACTCCTCTTTCAGTACATCAGTTTCCCATCTGTAAAATGGAGATAATAATATTGCCCTCTTTTGTAAAGTACTCTGCAATCTAAAAGATAAGAGCTGTACAGTGTAAGAGCTAGATATTATCACAAAAGCAAAGGGGCCATAACTCTGTCATTAGCCAGGTGTCCCGTAGACAGGAGCCATACAAGTTTCCCACACACAGATCTACCAGCATTCTGCAGATCAGCTGTTCTTTGACCCCTACTGCCCCTCCTTGAAGACTTGCAGCTATTTTTAACATCACGGGCTTCTCTGCCAAAACACATCAGTCCTGATCCACAGTGCCTTCTGCTGGTCTAATCCTTCATCCCCCCCACAACTGCTATCTCCAATGTATTTCAGTCCTACCTTGCCGTAACTTGGCTAGTCTGCTCCCGAGCTCCTCCACAGTTTCTCCAGTGCAGTGATGGCCTGGCTTACCTGCAACACCCCGTCACTATTCCCACTCCTGAATGTCTCTTAAAAAGAGAGAAACGGCTCAATCATGTTATTGACAAAGGAATGCTAGGATGAGCTCTACCAAACCCACCTTTGTTTATGGGCTAAGGCAGTAAGAAAGAGAGCTAAGAGGGTTCAGGGCCCAAACCCCACTGGATTCCAGTAGGAATTTGACACCTAACTATATTAGAGCCCCTTAGAGACCTGAGCCAAAGACAAAACTGGACCTCAAATGGCTTTGTGGGAAAAGGGATAATGCACAATAGGGGCTGTATGCTCTATGAAGAGGATGTGCTTTTTTTTTTTTTTTATGAAAGCAATCCCAAGTTCAAATCCTGGGGATGCCTTAGCAACGGTGAGCAAAATCTCTGGCTGTTTATTCATTATTCTTGAAAGTTTTTATGTAGACAAAGGGACAATAAAATGTTACCCTATCTTATAAAAATTACTATGAACTGATTAATATTAAAAGAACCTGACTAATGACTCTGGCTGGAGAACCCATCTCTGCTGGGCATGCTAGAAAGGTGACCAAGTTTCTAAACACTTTGCTTCTTTGGGGATGTCCTTGCTGTGAGAACTTTTCCATTACAAGGACAGTCCATACTTCACTAGACCTCAGTTCCACTGGAGCAGTCACACGGTTTTCACTAATGTACACTCCAAAATCTTGATGTTACCGATACAAAAGACATTAATTTGCGTGCTGTTTAAAATATAAATCTTACACTAGAGCACTAAAAAAGCAGGTCAAGGGATCTCTTAGAAGCTGCCACCTGTCATAAAATGAATCTCTAATAATTTCCTTCCAAAGCCATAAAATCAAAGTATCTGTGAATCCTGTGAATGTTATCTGTCTAGCTACCCATGGATCCCAGTAGGTACATACTTTATTTATCTGTCTAAGTAAGAAGGGAGGTAAAACACAGCTCCATGGTGCAGAACAGACTAGAGCTGTTTATTGCACTTCACATACCAGGCCCCTAACCAGACCTGACTGTTGAGTTAAACAGTAGCATCTGAGGACCTGACAGTCTACAGAACGGATTAAGACCTGCCTTCCTGTGTCTCAGCCACAGGAATTTGCATTCCATAAGGGCAGCGCCTTCGGCCCAGCCAAGAAAAACGACAGACATTGGTTTATTTTCTAGTGGAAGCCGGAGTGCCATGTTCACTTTGCATTAAAAGTCAACCTTATTTAGTCTCCAAGAAATTAATGATTCCCGATTCTAAAAGGTCTCCAATATTTGAACAGTCATTTGGCGTCTTGACAGAGGCACGCAGAAAGAGAAGTAGTCAAATATGACAATTGGCTTGAAATATGAAGGCATCTAGCCCTCGGTAATATATGGACTGCATTCCCTGTAAAAATTATTTATTAGGAACTTTTAGTTACTGAGTGGCACCGTGATTTAGTGCTCTTCGAATGATCGCCGCTTTTGCCTCTGGGACCCAGGGTTCTCATGCAACTTGCGAGGCTGAACTTAAACGATGCTAAAAAGTTACTGTGGCTGTCTCAGCTCACTTGAGGATGGACCATAAAACTGTCATAACCGGCTTAAATCAAGGTTCCCTTTTGCTCTGGGAATTCCAGAGGACACCTTCTTGCCACATGCACCAGAAAAAAAACATTGCAAAGGACAGTGGGTGAAAATTCTCTTCACCTGTGCTGGTCTCAAAGTGGTTTCGAGTGGAAGATCGAGACTGTGATGGTCATAAGCCAGAGGCACTACGCAATAAAATGCCTCAAAAATCTAGTCCTGGCATATTCACTGACAGTGGACAAGTCACATTTCTATTCCACCTATTGCCTGCCTTTGTCTGTTTTGATTGCAGTTACAGCTCAGTGAAATTCTTCATGCTAATTCTTTTAGCTGAAAAAGCAGATTTACTGACACTGACGTTTTTTGTGAATTTGTGTCAATTTTGCCAAATTGTTCTGAACAGAAAAAAAATGGAAGAAAACAAATTAAAAAGACAAGATTGAAATGTCCCATTCTGACATTTTCTAGATGCAACAGTTTGGTTTTTTTTAGTTCGAAACAACTTTAATTTCAAAATTGCCTTTTTTTAAAAAATTGGAAGTATTAGAAAGATCCACCCTGAAATGAAAAGACTATGTCAAAAAAAATTTTTCTTGCACCCAAAATGATTTTTTTTCTTTCAACTTCTTGATTGGTCCAACATGGTTTTTAAATTTTTGTTTTCAGCTTGACCTGAATTTTTTTTCCTTGATTTTTTGGAACTGCCAGCTGTGACAGCCTGCTCCCCAGATCTGGTCCGGTGTGCTGCTTTTTCCTCCCAATCCCCAGTCCTGAACCCCAGTTCGCCCCATCTTGCCAAGTGGTCACTCACTCCTGAGTCAGTGAATTTACAGAATATCTTTTGTCTCCTCCAGGTTCTTGCTTGCTGCTGTTCTGTCTGTCTCCCACCCCCCTGAGCCATGCTAAACATGCTACACATCCGTTCACACGCATGAAGTTGTAGGAAACATGATATCATACAAATCATGTAGAATAGGTTATGAGCATCCATAAAGAAACATCGCTTGGTGTGACTGGCAACAAATCATACAATCACAGTGTACAAGTGAACAGGAAAATCGTATAGATCATAACCCAGGGTGCACAGATTGGCATCCTGTGACAGCAGCAAAACAAAAATTAGTGTGAGTAGGGCAAGCTTGCCCCACGTTGGTTCTCAAAGAGCTACCTCTCCATTATATGCTGAGAAAGTCACACCCCCTTGACCATCATGCTCCGGCTGGAGACTCATATATAAGGGACTTGGAAGCCAAGCAGTAGCTGGGCCTGGCTGATGAAGGACAATGACAGACTGCTAGCTCTCATCAGGGAGTTGAAACAGCCTCTCAGACCTGTCAGTTCTTTCTCCCCAGTGTAAGACCCTTAATTAACCATATTTCCAATATTTAGAAGAAGGAAATTTAAAGTCGCCAAGAGTGATACTGTGGATCTGGTAGCTCTGATGAATTTCCCTTTTAACTGCAGCCAGTCCAGTAGAAATGATGTGGTATCGATAATATTTCATGTGATTCCCACCCCAGTGTACAGGCCTCAGGAGTCAGGGTTTGAGGTTGCCATTTTCTTTGTATTTAATGGCCTTGTTACCGTAAAGATGCTGATTCATTAATGTTGGAAATAATTATGCATCATAAATTTGTCAGTGATATTCTTGTTCATACCCTATTGCATCGAAGCCGGGAATGACTTCATCATGAGTAGAGACAGGGGAGCAATGTAAAATGTGGATTTTTTTTTCAAAATCTCTCCTGAACTTCTAAGTCTTTATAGAAGTTTGATAATGTCTTGTTTGTCTTTCAATTAAACCAGCACATTTCTCCCTAGATGCTCTGTAGTACAGCTGTGCAAACATTGGATTTCTCAGTTCACTGGCATTTCCAAAAAACCCCGGGGGGGGGGGGATTGTTTTGGGTCGAACTGAAAATAATCTTTCAAAAATTTCAGCGAATCAAAGAGAAAAATAAAACTTCTTTGGGTCAAATAAACATTGCACTCAATCCAAAATTAATGTCTTGTTTGGATTTCAAGTATTTTTAAAAACACTTCTGCCTTTTTCAAAAATAAGATTGAGGGAATTGAAAAATCCAAATGTTTTGACTTTTCTGGAATTTTTCTTCTTACGTGGTGGCATTCTCAACATGAACAATTCTGCAGTTCTGGCTATGGAGTGGAATTTTCAACTGCAAATACACTGTTAGCCTAACTTGTCCTAGACTGAAATCTGTGGTAAAAATCGTAATACCACAGGGCTTGACAAAACTGGCTCCCAGCTGGGTACCAGCAATTTTATTTTTAGTCACCAGAGGGCATTTCTGCAGCAGAACTAGGAGCCAGGCTACAAGCACCAGTCACCATTATGAGCCAGCTCCCAGGTTTTGTCAAGCCCTGGAATACTACCAGGAAATTTGGTTTCTAAATCCATGGATTGAGGGAAAAGGATGCATGAGGCTCTTGCACCCATAACCTGTAGGAGGCGCTGTTGTAAATTATTGATATTGCATATAAAATACTATAATAAACTGGTGTCAGCTAGGATTTTATGGGTGTCACTGTGATACTTTACATGGCTTGTGAAATTTTCAGAGACACAGAATTCAGAAGTCCCCTCTGCCCAAGCAAAAATCTTTTCCACTTGGTCTAAAGAAAAATCATTCCTAGCTACACAGGGGCTTGGTACAGTACATGGTCAATGACCTATAGTGGAGGAGTTCCCGGCCCATCCAGAAGGGGGTGCTATTACATATACACGCTAGCCATGATAAGATATTCTGATGGCTGTAACCCTAGAGCCCGAGTCCAGTGGGAGAGCAGCCCAGCTGAGATCAGGCTGCATTTTCTGTTCAGCTTCATCAGCCACGTTCCATACAGGGCATATTTGTTACAAGATGACATGCACAGCCCTTGAGGCATAGAATAATCTATCTCCACGCCCTCTCCCCCCATTGCCTTAGCCCATTTGATTTCATCTAACACTTGGCATATTTATTCCAAAAGGTGCTTAGCTGGAACTTAACCGTCTGCTTTCTCAGTCTCCTTCCAGTCGGAAACGCAAACACTAACCGGGAATTATGATCTCTCGCGTCTGCATCTGTGGGCAAGTCAGCTGAGTTATAAATGACTGCTTTTCCTACCGGCATGAGATGATGCAAAGCAATCCTAAAGCCCCAGCACTCAGACAGAGAATCTTATTGGTTAAGGCCACCCTACATGAGAAATATCGGTTTGGTTTTGGTTTTTGTTCCCATTTTTAAAAAAAATTTTTCCATTTCCCAGAAAGTTTTCATTCCAAAGTTTTCTGGGTTTTGATAAAAGAATTGAATAGTTCTCCCCAACCCAAAACAACTGAAAATGCTCAACATTTCTCAGTTTTTAGCCAAGTTTTGTGGTTTTTTTCATTGAAAACTCAATACGTGTCATTAAAAAAAAAAGTGAAAAATTCCAATCAGCTCTGAAGGCAACTCTGACACTGAGAAGTTTTAATTAACCTGTGTTTTGACCTTGCCTGCTGAATTCATTAGGTGAGTGTAAAGTATCATATAAATAGATCAGGCTATTTGTTTATTCCTCATGTTTACTAATGCAGATACGAAACCTTCACCTACAGCTGTGCCTCTTGGGACTACAAAGGAGGATTTTCCATGTTCTATAGTCATCCTAGCATCATACCGGGCTAGATTAGTGTAGACATCTTGGCTATATCTACACTGGCAATTCAGGTCAAATTAAGGAGGCTTAATTTGAACTAACTTAGTCCTTGTCTACACTAGACTTTCATTAAGTCGAATTAAGAAATTTCTCAATTCAACTTAATGAAAGCTTAATTGAAATTAATAAGAACCTCCCGTTAGTTCGAACTAAGCCTTAATTCAACTCTTTAGTTCGAACTAAGGATGGTATAGACCTGGATTAACCCTTAATTTGACTTTATTAAGTCAAATTAAGGGTAGTTAGGTTGAATTAACAATAACAAAGTGGACTAAAAGTCGACTTAGTCCACTTTGTTAATTTGAATTAATAAGGTCAAGTTTACTTTGAATTAAAATCAAACTTATCAGTTTGAATTAACAAATTCAACCTAACTTTTTCTAGTGTAGACATAGCCCTACAGTTCTGTTTGGGACCCACCCACGTAACTTTTTCAGTTGGCCCCTGAGGGTCTCTATAGAGTTATATCTGGGTCTTCTCTCGAGAGTTGGACGCCTTTTCCGGCCTGGAAATTGACACTTTTGTAGCATGTGACATTCCATTAAAAGGTTAATTCAGCAAAGTTAGTTTCCTCAGGCAGTGTCCTGCCTTCCGGGTATAATCAGCGGATCAGACTTAGTTGTGATGATGCCATGCTTCTAACTTGCTGTCCTGCTGGGCAAGTGTGTTCTCACTTGATATCCAGCTGGGGTGGAGATCCTCCCATCAATAAACGCATTGGTTATTTTATTTTTAGATCACCCCTGTGGCTCCAAGTACAGCTGCAGTCTTCTTGGAGTCTAAAAAAAGACCCAAGGGTTTGTGCTTGGGGACATAAAAAAGAACTCAAACACTGAGCTATTGTCCCTCATTTTCAGTTTCATTCTGTCACCCAGATCCACATAGGAAAGCTTCAGAGATCTCAGAGGGTGTTGTGGGACGCAGGCAGCTGCTCCAAACTGCGTTAGCATTTGGTTGGGAGAGGGGCCGTATTGGGAGCCATGTAGGGTGATCAGATAACAATTGTGAAACATCTAAACAGGACGTGGGGGTAATAGGCTGCTAGCAAGACAAAGCCCCAGATATCAGGGCTGTCCCAGTAAAAATCAGGACATCTGGTCACCCTACATTAGATGCCAAAGGACACCTCGCCCTCGTCATGTTTCACATGGCAAATCCTATGTTAAATTTCATTTAAAACCCATCTTTGCCTTAAATTTCAAAATAAACCTTCCCTCCAATAATAATGATAAAGCAGGGAGCCACCACTGTGGACAGCAGAGATTTTTCTTGTTGACACCGAGTTTCCGATTAATGGCAGTCAAACATAAATCCTTCTTCATAATTGCTGCACTTGGGCTCAGTTGTATGCATGGAAAAATGGATTTCTTAACCCACGCCCCTACACACGTGCACACAATCTGAGATCATCTCATCTGGAAGCACCCCCAAAGAGAGCAAAGAGAAAGGTACAGAACAAAAGCATTTCCCAATTCCCATCAAGTCTCATCCAGCCCTCTCCGTATGCTTCTCAAACCACCACCCTCTTTTAGTACACCCGTTCAAATCCTGTCCCGGTCAGCCAGTAAGAGAAAGCTGTTACCATTTGCTAATTGTTTGGTGGCCTTTGGGAAATGAGTGGGTTCCTGCCTACATAACCACCTCTGCAAAACTGACACCGTTTCTTAGCAGGGAGGCCAATGGGTCATAGGGGGTGAGCTCCATGCTCTTATCACTCATAGACCTCAAAACACTGTACAAAGGCCTATCGTTACTCCCATTTTACAGACAGCAAAATTGAAGCATGGAAAGGGGCAGTAACTTGGCCAAGGTCAACCCACAGGCCAGAGCCACGACTAGCACAACGGTCTCCCAAACCCTAATCTAACACACTGCCCCCCCCCACCCCAGATCCATGCTGCATCCGAGATGTAGCTGCTCCAGGTGAGAATGGAGGTACTGTATGTTAGTGACATAGAGCCAAGACAATGTTATGCTATCCTTGCCTTCAGTCAATCCGCTATCTATTTGCATTTCTAAAGAGTAGCATCTTGGAAGGGAGGGAGCAGCACTGAAAGCACCAACTTGAGAGCCCATTCCTGCCACAGACTCTTTGTCCAATATTGGGAAATCACTTAATCCGTCTCTGCCTCAGTATCCCATGTGTAAATTGGGGATAACTGCATCTTCCTGCCTCACAGGGGAGATGTGATGATAAATAAGTTACTGTGGGGTGCTCAGAAGCTGCAGGAACAGCCAATAATGTAAAAACTTATAATATTGTTGCAAAAAAAAAAAAGAAAGAAAAAAGCAAACACTGTTCTGGGCTATATTAACAGGAGTGTTGTAAGTAAGACACGAGAAGTAATTCTTCCTCTGTGCTCATCACTGATTAGGACTCAGCTGGAGTATTGTGTCCAGTTCTGGGTGCCTCATTTCAGGAAAGATGTGAACAAATTAGAGAAAATCCAGAGAAGAGCAACACGAATAATTAAAGGTCTGGAGCACTTGACTTATAAGGGAAGATTGAAAGAGCTGGGTTTGTTTTGTCTGGAAAAGAGGAGACTGAGAGGGGACACAATAACAGTTTTCAAGTACCTAAAACTTTGTTACAAGGAGGGAGAAAAATTGTTCTCCTTAACTGCCAATGATAGGACGAGGAGCCACAGGCTTAAATTACAGCAAGGGAGGTTTAGTTTGGACATAAGGAGAAAATTCCTGACTGTCAGGGTGACTAACCAGTGGAATAAGTTGCCTTGGCAGGTTGGGGAATCTCTATCATTGAAAGTTTTTAAGAGCAGGGTAGACAAACACCTGTCAGGGATGGTTTAAGAGGATACTTGGTCCTGCCATGAGTGAGGACCTCGGACTCGAGGACTTCTCAAGTCCCTTCCAGTTTCTATGATTCTATAGATCAGTACTGAACAAGAGTCCTTGAATCCAAACAGCCCCGAGCTAGGCAAGTGGTGTAAGCACTTGACAGGCAGCATGGTCTAGTTGGAAGGCTACAAATTAGAAGATTTGGTTTTCCAATATTATGTGCATTATGGTAGATAGCGATGATCAGAAATTCTCTCTGACATAGCATTTTGGCTTCTTTGTCAAAAGATGCCAATTCATCACAAGCCAAATTCTTAACAAGAGAGTCAGTTTCGATGCATCTCCAGATGCAAAACATTTTGGAGAGTAAGTTACAAAATTGTTGAAATGTCCCATTTTGACCTTTTCTGAATACAAAATTCTAATTTGGGGGGGTAGAAATGAATTTTTGCTTTGGGGGGGTAGAAATGAATTTTTGCTTTGAAGTTTGGATTAATTTATACTAGACAAATTATCTTTTCCAAAAGAAAAAAGAAACAAAACTTTTTGAAATGAGTTAAATGAATTCTTTGGAATGCCTTGATCTGTGGGTTTTAGGTTTTTTCTTTCTCCTTCAAATTTTAGTGAAAAATTGCAAGATTTCAACCTTTTGTCCTAATTTGGGATTGCACTGGGAATATTTTTGAAATCTCAGACATTCCTACAGCCCAGGTAACCCTTTCACACTTGGACCTAGACGTACGCTCCTAAAACACTTAGGGCAGGATTCACAGTGTTATATAGGCACCTAGCTCTTAGTGCAAAACCCCAGCAAAGGAGAGGCACAAGCCAAGCCAAAAAAAAGTCCCATCCTCCTAAGATCTGGACCATCCAACTTAAGCTACTTCAGTCTCAACTTCCCCTGCTTCAGTCAGGGGTCAGGACTTTGTGCAGGTGCACGAATCCTCTGAGCAGCAGCTTACACCATCCTCCGCATCCCCAGGATGTCACCCAAGCATTCCCCGGAAAGGGGCAGGGAGGAGCGAATATGGGTGTCTCCGGAGCCGGTTGCCAAGCAACTAGGCCTAGCCTCTGCTTTGGACAAACAGCCGTTTTCAAGGACATGCCTCCCCCCATTGTCAGTCGGCTGCAGAAGAGGCTTTTGTAGCCGGCGCTTTCCCAGCAGCCCTTGCTGAATAGGTGAGAGTTCATGAACCTTCCCCGGCGGCTGGATAAACAAACAAGGATCTGAACTTTGACCTTCGGTGACACTTCCGAAACCTCCCGCTGTCCACCCCCGTACCCCAAAACACACATTGACTATTTTTATTTGGACTGTCATGACCAGGCCCCTAATTGGGTTTGAAACTTTCTGCAGCGAACCTGATCACTTGCTTCAGATCAACAAAGAGTCTAATTCTTTTGTTCTCGCCCTGCTCTCTGAGCCACATACACAACCGGGTCCCTTAAACTGGGGAAACAGACAAACATGGCTCTGTAAAGGAGCACAGGCGAGATCTGTGTTTTGTGGTCATTTATCACATTATTTTGTCCGTTTGCTTAGCTTCAAATCCAGTGCCTGCAGGCAAAAAGTGCTTCTTTATGAAAATTTCCTTTATTCATCACGCATGCCTGTTGGCTTGTTCTTGAGAGTTTGGCCCACTCGTTTGTTTATTGTAGGGTTGGTTGTGAGTGCAGAGCTCTGGATGCTCAGTCGTTACAACAGGGCTGGCAGTGAGACCTGGGCCCACTACTTGATTTATTAAAGGTTTGATCATGAGGGCTAGACTGATGGTTTAGTATTGAGGGGCGTTCACAAGGGCTTGGCTATGATGAGCACTGATATTTTTATGAAGGGTTGTTCACAGTGACTTATTATTGTTGAGCTGCCCACGAGAGCAAGACAGGCCATGTTCAGACCACACTAAGCCTCTTGGTTTGTTATTGAGCATCGCTCAAAAGTGCTGAGTTGGGAGCATTGGCATGTTCTTGCAGGGTTGTTCAAGAGCACCGAGCTGGTCACATCAGTTTGTTATTGTAGTGGTGATCAAATGTGCTGTATCAGGCACACCGGCTTGTTTGTGTACAATCACTGCAACTTTGTCCATGGTATTTTCCCCTGAAAATAAAGTTGCATTTGTTTCCAGACCTGCAGTGCTTTCGACAGGGTTCCCAGAGCCTTTCTAAGCCTGGATAAACTTTAATACACCCAACCAAAGTCAGACGTCATCTTCATTGCCTCAGGGTGACCAGATGTCCCAATTATATAGCAACAGTCCCAACATTTGGGGGCTTTGTCTTATTACCTATTACTCCCATCCCTTGTCCTGATTTTTCACACTCGCTGGCTGGTCACCCTACTTGCCGCATACTCTCGATAGTCAGCTCGGGCCTACAAGTCAGACAGCCAAGACAGCTGAGCCATTTGTTTCTCAAGCAGTTATTGAACAGAGCTTCCCTTGCTGTACCAGATAGAGGCCGTGGCAAGCTGTAATGGTCACCCCATGCTTGGTTTTTCGGCTCAGCGGAGAAGTGCTGGTTTGCCTGGGATCTGTCCCAGAGACAGGGAGTGGATGGGAGAAGGGACCCACACATAATCCCCCTCTTTAAAGAGGCCAAGCCTGTCTCCCACCATGGCAAAGATGGGCCTGAACTGAAATACCAGACCCAAACTTCAGTGCTGTTCAGATATGGCTCCACAGTTGACAGACACTTCATATGGGTAAGCCTGGGTATGAAGAGGATCCAGTTCCAGATCCAAACAGCACACCTTAAACCTAGAGGTGGTTAATAACAAGCATCTTCCTAGCTCCTCCTTGCTGGTGGCGGCTCACACCATCAAGTGATGCTTATCTAGGCTTCTTGGTTTGTGCACTGCTATTCTGGAGTGTATTTGACAATAAAGCCAACCCGAAAGATCTATCTTTCTGGCCAGAAAACTAACCCACCAGCTTACAAAGCTGTTGTGCAAACTGGCAGCACACGGCTAACATCAAAATATGGTATCTTCCTGAAAAAAAAAGATGCTCTATCTTCACCAACATTTACAAGCTTGACAGAGGAATCCATGAGTGAAATTGTGTGACCTGTGTCATGCAAGGAGTCAGGCTAGATGACCGCAATCACCCTTTCTGGCTTTAAAAATCGCTGCATCTAGAGTTTGAAAATTGGACCTGGATGGATCTTAACACAGAGACAAAGAGTCATGCAATGAAATTATTGACCAATAACTCTAGAATGAGGTAAAGGAAATATTTTATCATGCAACATGCTATTAACCTGTGAAACTCCAAGCCACAGGATGTCTGAGGTTGTGAATGAACAAATTGCTAAGCACACTAACATAACTTTGCACAGCACTCAACAAGGTAAAACAACAACAAAGGACAAGCCATTCACATGCGTCAGAGCATAAACTGACTCCCCACACCAGGGATCAGGGAGAATATATTCCCCCTCATGTAATTTATGGCATAAACTGCCTGGTGCATTAAAAATGTTTCAGCAGTTCATACTGGTCATTGCCACAGATTGGGTGCAAGGACTGAATAACCCATGGGTCCGCTGGGTTTGGCAGCAGGTGGCATACCCATTACTGCACTAGGCAGGATATTGGATCAGCGTAACAGTCGAATTCCATATGGCAGACCCCACGTTCATCTTGTGTTACTTTCTTATCACCAATGGACACGAACTCTGTAAACCAGGGACATGTCAGAGGGTGGTTCAGCAAGCAGTGGGCAAAGATGGTGTCTGCCAGGACCAAGCACCCCTCCTGATTTTGGAGAGCACCAGATTACCCACTAGTGTCCATTAAAATTGGTTCCTTCAGCCAAATATCAGTTAATCAGAGCCGACCTGACAAGCAGAAGTAATTTATATCGGTTGCTAAAGACGCAGGCAAATGTGGCCGTTATCAGCACCAGAAAACATTGTCTGTAAATAATGCAGCAGGAGAGAGCCACTCATTTATTTCGTTGGTATGAGCCATTTGTTCAGCTTTCGCAGGGACCCACGGAGAGATAGTGGTGGAGAAGGGCAGTCCTTGGAGGGGAGGAGTGTCTAATGGCTACAGCAGGAAACTGGGCATCCGGACTCCTGGATTCTAGTTCCAGTTGTGGAAGGGGAGTGGGATCCAGCAGTCGGAGGCTGGAGGGGTTGGGCAAGGCAGACTGAGACAGGACTTTTGAATTTTATCTCCAGTTGTGAGAGAGAAGGATCAAGTGTTTGCAACATGGGACCGGAGTTAAGAAGTCATTGTAAGATTTTCTTCAATGTAAGTATTCTCCACTCTCGCATCTGATGAAGTGGGACTTCGCCCACGAAAGCTCACGTTAAAAATAAATGTGTTAATCTTTAAAGTGCCAGAGGACTCCTTTTTTGTCTTGATTAAATCGTTTCTCATTGCTTCAGTTTCCCCATCTGCGTATTGGGGATGATGCACCTATGTGACCTCCTACAGAGTAGGTTCGGGAGCCATAATCCATTAAAGTTTGCAAAGAATTTTGATGTCCTTTGCACCGAAGGACAGAAAATCATTATTTTTCTGGCTCAGCCAGGACTTGTCATGGGTTTTCGTTTCTCATCTCAGAGCCAGCTAATTCCACCAGCCAACAGCCAGTCCCAGCCAAATAACCTCTCACAGCTCATTTCACCCCAATCCACTTTACGTCCAGTCCCAGGGGCATTGTTTCTCTACTGAAATGCAAATGCCTCTCCACCAACTTGTTGAAAATAAGGAGACTTTTCTAACCAAGGACACCTGGACAAACCTCTCTTCTCACTGAGACAAAGGAGGGGCTCTTAAAGAACCACCCTGATTCAATGGATGGAATTCGCTGCTGGATTTAAACTTGTGGATCCAGGCCACAAAGACACACTGGCTGAATGGTGGGTTCAGAGCCCCAGTGGGAGTTAAACACCTAAATCCTTTGAGGATCTGGGCCTAGGAGTGTGGCTGAAAGTGCCCGCATTTCTGTGGGAAGCATAAAGTTTGCACCAGATATTGGTCAAATAACATAACTGACAAGTTCTTAAGTGTGAATTTTGTCTCCCCCCACTGGATTGTCAGGGCCGATGTGGAACCAACTAATGGAGCTGTTTGGAAACCAATAAGGATTTGGGGAAGGAATTGGGGGACTGGGAAGAGACAGAAAATGTTTAGTTTTCTGAAAAAATGCAACTGTCCCCCTCCCCAAAACAAACCACACAACTCAAAAAACAAAACCAGACATAACAAAAAACCCCACCATAACCGTTATTTGTGATGTTTTCGGTTTCCAACATTTTTTAACCCCAACCTCCTTTTATTTATTTTCAAAGCTGGATTTGTTTTTCTGTTCTTCATCAATAAACAATCAAAGTTTAGAAAGAAAGAAATTTTTTTTTTGAACTTTTCCAATTGAGGAAAAAAGGTCATTTGGAGGCAACAATAGATTTTCACGTGAGAAATTTGCATGGATCACATTTAAGTTTCAGCTCAAGTTCTACTGGTTCTGTTCCCCTTTTGATGTAGAGTCAGATATGTAAGACTGGAGGGGACCTCAGGACGTAGCTCATCCTCCCCACTCTGTGCCACGACTATACCTACGCACATGCTCATATTAAACATAATAATTCCTATTCTTACCAAGTGCTTTTCAACACTAGATCTCAAAGCTCTTCACCAAGGTGGTCTGTCTCATTATCCCCATTGTACAAAGGGGGAAACTGAGGCACTGAGCTGGGGCACGATTTACCTAAGGCCACCCAGCAGACCCATGGCCAAGTTGGCAAAAGCAAATGTCTATAATTAGTTCTAGCAACAGAAGCATGTGTTTCATAGCGCTAAATACATCAGAAGCCACATGCTTATGATCTTCTTGGTAATTCTGTCCATTGCCTGTGCCAGATGGATTCTTCATAACAGCCTCAGCTTTGAAATGGGGTGGGTTTATTTATTTATTTATCGGAAAGGCTGATGAGAGCATCTTGGAAGCCACCGATGATTTTAAATAATGTCCTTCTAAAGCTTCGGGAGTGTGTGAGAACTCTTAAGGGGCCTGGTGATATTTAAACTGATGACATATACCTTGAACAATTTCCAAGAATCTCATATCCAGTCATGAAGTCAGTGAGAAAGGAGAGAGAAAGGGAGAGAGAGAGAGAGACCTTCTCTCTCTTTCTCCTTTAACATTATAATAAAATGAGGAATGATTCATCAAGAGAAAGGAAGGGAGAGAGGGGTGCAGAATCCCAGAGACCATTAACCTACTTTGCAATTTCAGCCTTGAATTTGTACCAGTAATTCCTTCTCCTCTGAAATGGCCCAGAAATGTGGAATTCTTGGCTGCGTCTCCACAGCGATGACAAGGAGAAAAACTCAAGATGCTGGGATGTCCCTGAAACGTGATGGGGTGGGAGAACGGGTCAGGATCTGCGAGGGGATATGGTCTGGCAGAAATGTGAGGGGTGGGGACCTACTCTCAAGCTCCACTAATGTGAATTCATTATAGTTAGTTGAGTTATGTGAGCAGGATGAGACTGAGTGCTTCCACAGCTGTGGAAAGTAGGGATAGGATAAAGAATAACCTAACGGGACCATTGGGCCAAAATAAAAAAGTCTGATGATGTTCAGCCAGGACAGGTGCAGAGTCCTGCACTTAGGATGGAAGAAACCCATGCACTGCTACAGACTGGGGACTAACTGGCTGGGCAGCAGTTCTGCAGAAAAAACCTGGGGGTTACAGAAGACAAGAAGCTGCATATTTGTCAACAGTGGCCCTTGTTGCCAAGATGGTCAATGACATATTGGGCTGTATTAGTAGGAATGAGGGAAATTATTTTTCTCCTCTATTTGTCACTAGTGGGGCCTCATTTGAAGTATTGTGTCTAGTTTTGCCCCCCCCCCCAACTACAGAAAGGATGTGGGCAAATTGGAAAGAGTCCAGTGGAAGGCAAAAAAAAAAAAAAGAGAGATTGGGGGCTGGAACCCATGACTTATGAGGAGAGGCTGAGGGAACTAGACTTGTTTAGTCTGCGGAAAAGACAAGCGAAGGGGGATTTGATAGCAGTACCTGAAGGGGGTTTCCAGGGAGGATGGAGCTAGGCTGTTCTCAGTGGTAGTTGACAGACCTAGGAGCAATGGTCTCAGATTGCACTGGAAGAGACCTAGGTTGGATATTAGAAAAATCTTTTTTCCATGAGGATTGTAAAGCCCTGGAATGGGTTACCTAGGGAGATGGTGGAATCTCCACCCTTAGAGGATATTAAGGCCCAGCTTGACAAAGCCCTGGCTGAAATGGTTTAGTTGGGGTTGGTCCTGCTTTGAGCAGGGAGTTGGACTAGATACCTCCCAAGGTCCCTTCCAACTCCCATCTTCTATGATTTGATGACGAACCTCCTCAAACCTCATCACTTTTCTTTCGGAGTGCAAGAGGCTCTCGTTTGACCTTGCATTCAGCAATAAACACCAGCAGAGCAGCAGATGTGAATAAATAATAAATAAGATTCCTATCCTGTTCCCCTGTAGGGGGAAGGAAGAAACACATGTGCTAAATGCTGGTCATGTCCTAAAAGTCTGCTTGTCTTATGGGGTGCTGCACTCATGAAGTCAGTCTAAGAAGCTCACCTGAATAGAAAGATGTAGAGAGTGGGGAAACAAAAGCAAAAAGGAAGGAAATGATTTGGCCAAGGTGCCCCACTGAGTCCGTGGCAGCAATGAGCACAGCTCCCCCAGCACCAGAGATCTAGCACTCTCTGTCAGAGGAACGATGACATTGTGATTAAATTGGGCTATGACACCACAGGCTTTACGCTGGATCCATAAAAGTATTTCTGCACTCAACCGCCACCATACACACCTAACAGTTAAAACATCAGTCCCCAAAGTCACCCACCCCTGTAGATAAAGCACTGCCCTGATACAAATATGGGGATCCGCATCTGATCTGCATTTGCAAGAAATGGGCCACACACACAATGCAGATATCTGGGGATATAATGCAGGTATCTGCAGATTTGCAAGGCTCTCCCTGTAGGCACCTATGATTATGCCTACACTAGCAAATTAGACCAGATTATGGAGGCTTAATCCAGACTAATTTGGTCCTTGTCTACACTAGGCTTTGCCTAGTTTGAACTAAGAAATTAAAAAACTAAAAAAGCTTAGTTTGAACCAGTAAATTTGAACAGCTAGTTCAAATGTAGAGCTTAGTTCAAACTAGCACGATGTAGTTCGAACTAAATAAATTCAAACTAAGTGGTTAGTTCAAACTGCATTTTTTATTTTGAACTAAAAAGTTAACTCGAACTAAAAAGCTGCGGTTAATTCGAAATAACCAGGCTCTGCTTAGTTTGGACTAAGCAAGTCCTAAGCTTTTAGATGTATACATAGCCTATGTTTCCACCACTCAGGTTCCCTAGATGCTTCATTTTCTGCCATCGGGCACATGCAAAATCATCTAAGCCCTGTCCCACCAAGCATCTTGGTACTTCAGTGCTGGTATCGTGTCATCCTGCCTACCTCGGCTGCATGCCCAGATCCTGTAGGAAGTCTCAAGGGCTGCCTAAAAACATGCCTACTGGATCAGGTACTGCAGCCACCCCCACTAAAGAGGGGGTGCCCCTCTCATGCGCTTTATCAGCCAGTAATTAGAACATTTGCCCAGAAGGTTTGTGATCCAGATGCAAGTCCCCCTTTGTCTACTTCAGCAGAGGGACTTGAAACTTATTTGCCTCCCTCCACTTTAGCTGGTCGGACCACTGGGTTACTGAGTGCTGTGCAAAGTGGGAATCCATCCTGATGAAGCTCTTCCATTTTCTATAAAATACTGAAACGGTCATTAGGCCAGGAAGCCTGTGAAAACGGCTCTATTTTCCAATGATTAGAGCTCTCACCTGGGAGATCCCCTTTCTAATCCTTGCTCCAATAAATATCTTCTGTGTCTATCCAGTGCTCAGTGCAATGGGCCTCTGAGCCTGGGTCAGCCAGATTAACAATTAATAATAATCTTCCAGCTCACACCTGTACTTGAGCCACAAAAGCCGTCCTTCTTAACCCGAGTAGGTGAGAGACACCCAAACTTTGTGACTCCAAAGGCCACTTTAATAATTACCGGGCGCCTGAAGGCTGTACCTAATGTGCTGCGCAGCAGGTTTTGAAATTAAAAAACAAATGCAGGCGAGAGATTACCTGCCTGCCCTTGCACTGCAGTTGATAGGTGAATAGAAATTGCTCATTAGCTGAGTTCATCAGTAACACACACACACATACACCCCTGCTGTTCTCAGCTTTGTCCTTCCGGAGAAGTTAGATGGGGGAGGACTCTGCGGACTTAGGGGGAAGATTCACTCCTGCACCAGAGCATCCGTCTGTGCAAAAGACGGTGAGATCGGGGCTGCTGAGAAGCCATCTGCACTTTCCTGATTCCATCACAGCCTCAGGGCAACTCAGAGCTGGTGCTGGGCATCTCTAAATTGCACCTTTGGCTTAGGGTCAATGTTTTGACTTAGTGGCCTTTTGGTCATGACTCACCCTTGACATGACCCCCTTCCCACACTGCATAGGGGACTGTTTGGCTCTCATCCTTTTTTCAAGGCAGCTCTACCAACAGGGAACTCCCTCTAACAGGAGGCCTCTCCACAGACATTTGGGGGCCAGACTGCAAACCCTTTGTGTTACCTGAGCACTGGCTCCTTGAGACGGATGCTAAATTTCTGCCTCCGCTCCACAAGTGCAACGTTCTGGGAAGCTGCGGTCTCCACATCAGGGTCCTTTAAGCAGTTTCGGCATCAAAGAGAAGCAAAGGTTTTACAATCATCCATGAAGGATTTTACAGCCATAACCTGCTCTGAATGGTCCTGATAAACCAACCAACCTGGAAATAAATACAGGTAAAAGGGTTGCAAAGACAGTCAGGTTTTATATCCACCATGCAAAATGGTTCATGTCAGATCCCTAACTCCTGCCTTTTGTCAGCTAGTTACAACCTTAAGAATATTCTGCTTAACGTTGAATCCAGCTTCCCATGGAGACATGTAACCAGGGCCTGAGAAGCTGTGAGGAAAGACCCCGATGACCCTTACTGCAAATACAAAGGTGTCCTGAACAAACCGAACATCCTGCGTGATAATTATTTTCTGCCTTAATCTACTGTTGTTGTGTTACACTTCAGAGACAGTTGCATGTCACTTATGGGCGTCCACATATTATCTAAGCACACAGATATGGCAGAGTTCTCCACATATGAAGCAAAAATACACAGTTCGGTGGTGTCTGAATAATTACCAGAACAGGGGGAAGAGATCTGACCAACATTTCTCCAAAATAAAGGTTTAAAACTCTGGTGAAACTGAAATCAGAAAATGGCACCAGTTCCAGAATAATAGGGGTTTGGCAGACAAGGGGTGAACAGCCTCCACTGGCTGGAAGTTGGAGCCAAAATTAGGGGTGAAATGGTGATGTCTCCATCAGTGGGAGCCTTTAAATCAAGACGATGGTTCTTGCTAAAAGATGCATTCTAGTTCAATCCCAAATTGTATGCAAGAATCACTGAGTGAGACCCAGGGCCCGTGCTACCCAGGAGGTCGGACTAGATGGTCATATAGTCGCGTCTCGCCTTGGAATCTATGAATTATGCTTGGTTTAGAGCCAGGGAAGGGAAGGCACAGAGAGTTTAAATGTCTTGTCTAGGATCATGCTGTAAGTTAGTGACTGTTCTGGGAATGGGCATCACATATCTTGGCTCCCAGCTGTCTTGTTTTAAGCAGCTCAGTATGGACAGTGTTAGAGAAATATAAGACGGTGGTTATTATTCAGAGGTATCTTTGTTCAGTAAACGTACATGAGTGAAAAATAGGATGGAATTAAACAATAATGACCCAAGCGCCCAGGTATTTCCTGGGAATTAATGGCCAGCTGGGAGGAACTGATGGCCCAAGGAGCTCACATGGACCATTAACTCCAGCCAGTCATTAGTCCCCAGGAACTACACTGTGCTGCACCGAGCTCATCATTGCTTGCACAGGCTGGGAATAAAATAAATCTAAGCATGTTTTTATGGGCACCACACTTTCATGAGGTACATACAGGGCCCAGCTAGGGAATAAATGCCCTGTGCATTAAGCAGACAGATCGCTCCCATCAACCCTCCGCATCCCAGCAGGTTATGATACAAATTAAAGAGACAATTACAATGGTAGCATGAGACACGTGTTCTCGCCGCAGGTCTGGCCCAGTGGCAAGAGCAAGATGGTGCATGTTTGGAGGTGGGAGCAAGAGAAGGAGGGGCTGGGAGGAAGCAGAGAATAGGTGATAATGAGATACTGTGAGAGAAAGACAAAGACAAATGGGGAAAGGAGGGGGAAGTAGTTCTTTTCAGAGAGAAGCTTGGTTTTTCGTTCCATCAGACCAGACAAGCACCATGGTCTAGGACTCTACGGGTTCATACTTGAGACTGGGAATCCAGGACACAGCTTCTACCACTGACTTTGAACAAGTCCTAACCCCTCCCATGCTCTGGTTTTATCTTTTTGAAATTGCCAACAAACTGAAAAAATCCATTATTCATCTACTTACATTGTTGAGTTCAAGAGCTTCCAAGATTCAAAAATGGATTTGATAGCTATCAGTGATCAAAAGCAACATCGCCTAGTGAATAAAGTCCCAACCCTCACGCTTTGGAGACCTGCATAACTGTTCCGAACTTTGCTATTGCATGTCCTTGAGTCCTTGCCCCTTTGTGTGCCTCAGTTTCCCCACCTGTAAAATGCAAGTAATCATTAGATATCTTCAATTCAAGACTCATGGTTTTTCTGGATGATGGGTTTAGTCAAACGCAAGTCAGATGAGACGATCTGAGGGTCTGCTCTGGACTTACATTCTGTGAACTGCTGGTGTCCTCTACAACAAAAAAAACCTTCCTTCTTTTCTAGCACTTTTCATTATCAGATTGCAAAGTACCTTACAAAGAAAGGCTATATAATTATTCCCATTTTTAAGATGGGAAAACTGAGGCACAGTGTAAGGCAGTCATTTGTTCAAGGCTCAGTGGCAGAGACAGGAATAGTCCCAGTCCAGTCCACTTATCTACTGGATACACCGCATCTTGCAAAGTGCTTTGAAATCTACCCCTGAAATCTCTGCATACAAGCTACATATTAATACACTAGATACAGGCACATTGGTAACAAGAAGAGCCATGATTACACTAGGGAAGATACAATTTTTATAAGACAGCAGACAACCTGCACCTTGAGAGCATCAGCCACCCATTAAGTGAGAGGAGGTAGGAAGACGTTGAGGACAAGCTAGCTGTCCTCGGATGCAACTAATACCGACCACTTGCGGAGACTGGATTAGCTGAACCACTGATGTGACCTGCCCTCTTGCCTACTCTGTTCCTACTGAACATGCCCACATAGAGTCCTTTACATTAGCAACTCCATATTTCCAGTCATTCTCAGATATCCACCAGCTTGATCTTCATTTTTATTAGTAGGAGACGTGGCACCTAGAGGCACAACTGAAGTCAAGGCTCCATTGTGCTGGCTGATGTGCGAGAGTGAGAGATGATCCCTGCCCTAAAGATCTTACAGTCTAAATAGACATGAGTAAGAGGAGAAACTGAGGCACTCACCCCAGGTCAGCAGCAAAAGCAAGGCAAAAACCCAGGCAACATCACTGATAATACAAGGAGGAAATTCAGTTTACATGGTACGAGCATCTGTCAGGGATGGTTTAGGAGGGTCCTTGGTCCCGCCATGAGCGCAGGGCACTGGATCCGATGATCTCTCATGGTCCCTTCCAGTTTCTGTGATTCTATGGTTCCCGTTACTATAACACAGGAAGTAGGGAACAACCCTAAATCCTCTTTTACAGATAGGGAATTAAAGACACAGGGAGGTCAAAGTAATGAGCCCAGAGGCTGTTTGTTGTGGAGTAGAGAATAGAAGCCAGATCTTTCACAATCCAGCCTAACTATGCTAAATATGGAGCCCAAGATCCTTCTTGAACACCACTGAGCCTCATTCTTCCTTGGGGCACAAGAATCATTTAAGAGCATCTGTAGTTCCAAACCATGGGTGCACGATGGTATCAGGCTTGGCTCGCGCGCTTCCCACACCTTCCTCCGGCAACACCCCTGCACCGTCTTCACTCCGGAGACATGCACGTTGAGGAGGTTCAAGCAAATAACACCATAAAAGAGACATTTGCTTTAATTCTCTCCGGAAGGGACAATTGAGCACAGGCTGTTTGCAAGCTGTCGGCAGCTCTTTATTGCATACGCTCCCGCTCTTGCACAATGGCATCCGGGAGCAGATTGGCAAGGTTCAAAGGTCATGTGCCCAATTCCCACCTGCTGGACAGCAGTACAGGCATGGGGAAAAGAAATGACAGCCAGAGGTGCAAAACTCAGCACAAAACTAGCTAGGAATCAAGGGACACTGTGAATCTTGCTCCAGGCCCTAATTTAACATTTACAGCAGCAGTACCCAAGCCTGTGCATATTGAGTGAGTTTTACAAGGAATACAAAGAAATCAGGGGATGACAACGATAATTGTTGGCAAGAAAGTAGCATGGAGCAGCCACCCACCGAGATCAAGGTCCCAGTTAGGTGCTGTATATACATGCCCTGGACAATTCACAGATGAAACAGAGAGTGGACCCACACAAAGTAGAAATGGCAAGGAGGAATCAGGTTGTCACAGAGGCAAGAGAAGCAGCATGGGGCCTGTCTTCTTCCAACAGAAACAGCTGGGAGCTCTCATGAATTTATCCCATCATCTAGGATGGGGGGCTGCTGCCTTCTTCTCTTCCCGCACATAGAGTCCTCGGCTGGGGTGGGTTTGGTGGGGAGCAGAGGGCTCTGAAAGCAGAAGGGCTTTAGATGAACAGCATGGAGAAACGGATGCATGGAGCTGCTCATGCTTACCAGAGTGACTTCTGTAGGCTCTCCACAGGCTCAGGCGAACCTCATGGCATTGGTTGGGCTGAGAGCAATTCTCTCATTCTGAACATGTGTTTTAAGCACACTGCAGACTTTGATGTGTTGGTTACACTTGGCTCACGTTTTCCTTCTTTCCTTTGCAACCACAAGGGCAAGACATTTACTTTAAAACTGAAAACATTAATTCTGTTTTAGGTCCCTCATTGGCTACCTATGGCTTGACCTAGCCCTGCAGGGTAAGGTCTTCAAGACCTGCTCACATCCAAGTTAGATGACACGCAGGGGTTAAATTACTGGCGCTTTTTACCAGTGCCAAAGTCACACACGCAATAATCAGAGCGTGAACACCAGATCTGGGCTCAAAGCCATCTTGTCCTTTAGCAGACTGGGTTTTATCCAAGTTTTCCCTTCTACATCAAGGACAGTAACTTCACAGAAAAATAGCAGATTTAAACAAAAAAAACCTAATTGAAGCCTTCCTGCTTCAGCTGCAGCTCAATTTACTGCAGTGAAATTCTGAACACCTAGCTTACCGTGGGAGTGTGATCAAACTGCCTTCCTCTGCGCTAAAAGTAGTATTTAAATACGATGATCTTGTGTTTAAGAAGCTGGCTTGGCACTCACAAGCTCTGGATTCAAATGTCATTTCTACTCCCCACTCCCTGTGGGTATGTCTACGTTGCAAAGAGAAAACTTATGGTGCTGAGTCTCAGAGCCAGGAAAATTGACTTGGACTTATGGGGCTAGGACTATGAGGCAGAAGATATCAGTGCAGATATTCCAGCCTGGGCTTTGAAACCAGTAAAGTAGGAGGGTCTCAGAGCCAAGGCCCCACCTTGAGCAGGAATATCTACACCGCTATTTTTACCCCCTCAGCCCAAGCCCCACAATTCTGAGTCAATCGCTCTGGGTTTTGAGGCACCGTGCCATGCATTTTTCTTTGCAATGCAGACTGCACTGTGTGACCTTGGCAGCTCCTTATCTCATTCTGGTGTCCTCACTTCAAAAAGGACATCAACAAATTGGAAATGGTTCAGAAAAGTGCTAACAGAATGATTTAAGGTCAGAAACCACAAGAATATCTCCAGGTCTCTTGTCATAAGGCTGGAAGTTTGTCACCAAAGTTTGGGAGGCTCTTCTGGGGTTTGGAAAATTCAGATGCTTGCCCCAATCTGTTTGAACTGCGAATCTTTTCAGATGCACTGATTTTGGGATGATTTCAGGTACGTCAAGTTGTAACTTCCCTGGAAACAGCTTTCCTTGTAGCTTTGCCTGAAAACACAAAACACAGAGGTGTTCTAACAAACACAGTCTGGGGGGTTCACATCCTGGCTGGCATGAGCAGCACTGGAGACCTTTAGCAACGCAGTCTTCAACAGCAATAATGAACGCACTAGGAAACCACCAGGACCACTGGGAAAAAGCAAGAAACTGCAGCAGCTAAACTGAAAACCAGATAGAGGCCCAGAAGGGAATGATTCCAACTTTTGAAACTGAATCTGCACTTTGCAGCTGGCCCTGCAAGAGACTGGACAAAAATGCTGGATCAGCTCCCATCTGAATTCTGGGAAAATTTGGTACCGATCCAAGGCACATGTCTACTGAAGGAAGAATGGGTCAAAGGAAGAATACAGCTGATTCATGAAAAGGTGTGATCATCTGAACCCAAATGCATTTAGAAAGACAAATGTTATAAATAATAATAGGGAGTTAGAGTAGGCAAGTCAGGACTCCTGGGTTCTTTTCATCTGACTTGCAAACCACAGCTTCACTAGTCTACGCCTCAGTTCCTCATCTGTCAAATCAAGACAATAGTATTGCAATTCATGAGATGTTACCTGTGGGATGTTTTACTTTGGGATCTTCAGATATAAGTAGCTAGTGAAACACAAAATGTTTTGAGTTTGTGGCTTGTGGCTCCCAGACTATTAGCCAGTTTGACTATGAATCATCGTTGGCAAAAAATCCCTCATGTTTAACTCATTTTGACTGTTCAATGCCCATCACTTCTTGAGAGTAGAGATAAATGAATTAAAAACTGGCTAATTGGTAGGCCTCAAAATGTAATTGTAAATAGAAAATCACCACCCAGGGGACATGTTTCCAGTAGGGTTCTGCAACTGGTGGCTCTTGGCCCTATGCCAATTTAAATTTTTATCAAGGACCTTCAAGAAAATATCATCACTGACAAAGTTTGCAGAGAGCCCAGCAACTGGGAGAGTGGCAAATAATGAGGAGAGCAGGTCAGCATCATCTGGATCACTTGGTAAACTTGGTGCAAGCAAACAATATGCATTTTAATACAGCTTCTAAATGTAAATGTATACCACAGGGAACAAAGATGGAATAAGGGCCACATTTACAAGATGGAAGGCATCCCAGGAAGCAAGACTGAAAAAGATGTGGGTGTTGTGGTTGATAATCAGTCAAAGAGATAACGTGACCCTGATATCAACAGGAAGTCTTAACTAAAAGTAGAAAAGTTATTTTACTTCTGTATTTGGCTGAATTCTGCTGGAATATTTTAAAAGATTAGAAAACATGCCATATAGAGAAAGACGTAAGGAGCTCAATCCATTTAGCTTAAAAAAGAGAAGACTAAAGAATGAATGGAGTACAGGCTACAGGTACCTACACTGAGAACAAATATTTAAGAATGGGCTCTTCAGCCTAGCCTGGTATACCATAATCTATGGCTGGAATTTGAAGACAAATTCAGACTGGAAATAAAGGGTAAATTTTTGACAGAGCATAATTAACCACTGCAACAACTTGCCAAGGGTCACAGTGGATTCTCCATCATCACTAGCCATTTTTAAATCAAGACTCGCTGTTTCCCTAAAAGGTCTCCTCTAGAGCTAAGGCCTGTGTAAGACAGCATATCAGACAAGAGGATCACAACCACCCTTTCTCACCTTGGAATCTTACACTCTGTCTTTTATTTTTTAAAATTCTCTTTTCTTTAATGGGGCTTCAATAACAGAAGGGGCAACCGCAGCTTGAAATTGCTGGAACAAAGACCTTTTCATTGAAAAATGGCCTATTTTTAAGTGAGATATGGTGAGGAGGTAATAACTTTTACTGAAACAACTTCTGTTGGTGAGAGGCAAGCTTTCAAGCTACACCGAATCCTTCTTCAGGACGAGTTTTGCGTAGTTGGAAAGCTTGTTTCTTTCACCAGTAAACGTTAGTTTGATAAAAGATATTCCTGCACCCACCTTGTCTCTTTAACATCCAGGAACTAACACGGCTGTAACGCACCACATCCTTTTTTTTTTTTTAAAGTGACATTTTTCACACAAAAAGACTGATATTGAATTTTTATGTTTTTTCATGAGTAGAGGGCCTTTTGGTGTTTTTATTTAATTATCCAAAATGTCATAAGTGTTTTCCACTAGATGAAAAATTGGGTTTTCATTTAAATGAAACTGGTTTCCCCAACACTTCAGTAAGGCTTTGAATAAAAAAAAAATAGTGGGGTGGTAAGAGATCATCAGAGGGAAATGTGAAAAATTTAAAAAAAAACAACAAAAAAAACCCACACAAGTTTGCTTTGAACAGTTCCAAAGGAAAACAACTCCAACAGCTTGGGTTTTGCAAAAAAAAAAAAGAAAAAAAAAGAGTCCCATGGCACCTTAAACACTAACACATTTATTTGGGCATAAGTTTTCATGGGTTAGAATCCACAAAATAATGCATCTGACAAAGTGGCTTCTAGCCCATGAAAACCTATGCCCAAATAAATGTGTTAGTCTTCATGGTGCCACGGGACTCCTCATGTGTTTTGCTGAAAGAGAGTAACATGACTCTACGCTTCTGGAATTTGCAAAAAGGATTTCACTTTCCAGCCCTTTCCAGTGGGAGCACAGTTTTGATCCGCAGTGCAGCCATCAGAGTGTAGAACCCAACCCCATACCTATGCAAAATCTGCACATATGTGTGCAGGCACACATGCAGAAAAAGTTGATTTACAGCACCCAGACTTCTCTCTGGGGACTGTGGCATGATGGATGCTTCCTTCATGTGTCTCCCTCTTGGATACTGATGTGAACCAGGGCTCCTCCACTCTAACCGGTCTGGTACTGTCTCTTCAGGAAATATGGCGAGAGCTCCATGGAGTCTCAAGCAGCGCTCCGTGACAGAAGGCACGCTGCTCGGTGGAAGCACGCCAAACGTGTTAATGATGGGCCTGGGAAACAAGAGTTGGAGTTCAATCAAAACCCGAGGAATCAGCAGATCTGGCTGTCTCACAGAGAGGGCCATGAGCCACTCAGTTTAATTCTGGAGTGAAATTTTAAATCCTCCCATGCTGTTGGGCTATGGCTCAGGAAGCCTAAATGACTAATCCCAGCTCTCTCACTGAAAAGAAGAATCATTGCCACTCCCCATGCCTCAGTTTCCATTCCTGCCCTTGTCTCTTTCGGGCATGCACTCTTTGGGGCAGGACCACTCTCCTACTGTGTGCTTGTGCAATGCCTACCACAATGGGGCCCCAGTTTCAGTTGAGGTCTATAGGTGTTCACTCCATTGGTGAGAGTGTGCAACACGTCACCCAGAGGTGCTGAATCCGATTCACAGAGGACATGCATCCATACCAGTCATGGCCTACGGAGCTTCAGGTTAAGTGCGGCCGCTCATGTCTGCAGCCAGGATGATTCCCGGATCAGTCACAGGGGCATCAGCCAAGAGGGAATGTCAATGGCAACATGTAGCATAGCTTTGCCTTGAGCTGAAACTTAGCCAAGATTTTCTAAGCAACTAAACAAATGGGCTAATTTTCTGAAATGCTGAGCATCAACTTCAGTGGAAGCTGCTGGGGGCTCAGCTCTTCAAAAAGTCCAGATGCCTAATAATAAACAAGCGGCTGAGGTTTATCCAACCATTTTTGCAACTCCAATTCATAGTTTAGACCGAAAGGTGCCATTCAGTCATCTCTTGTGACCTACTGTCTGGAGGCAGCCAAAGGATTTCCCCCTACATTTAAAGACTCATGAACCATCACCACAAGGGCTGGATTTGAATGCCGCTTCCTGAAGGTTTTCCCTGCAACATCAGAAAGTCACCACATGCAAGCAACCATGCAGGACTGTAGCTCAAGAGCAAAGATTTAAGGCTGCACTTCTCAGACAGTCCCCACTGAAAGCCAATGGGACAGACACTCCTAAGACACTGTCTTGCTTTTCAAAAGCCACCCCGAGGCTGCATTTCCTCAGGGCTTCATCTCAAGGAAGGTAGAACTTTTTAACTGAGGACAAAGTGGAGGGCTGCGAATAGGCTGGGCCAGACTTTCCTCAACGAGCTGAGAAATCGACAAGGAAGGTGAAGGACCACGGAGAATCTCTCACTGGGGGAAGGAAGAGGAAGGGTAAATCTGACCCTCTCCAAACAAGAACTTTATCCCCTATCCAAGTGCCACTCCTATATAAGGAGTCTGAAATAAAACCCAGATTACTAAATTCTGCTTTTACCTGTGTAGCTGTCAGCACTGAGCTGTATGACTCCCACCATGCAGGAACCCACGTTCACCGGGGCAGCGATGAGCTGTGCTCCCTTGTACAGAAAGTTGCACACACTTGCGCTTTATCTGCACAGCCATCAACAGCCTTCACCTGTACAGTCACCACCAATGGCCACTTGCACTTCACTGCTGTGCATGCCTGACTCTCACCTGCCCTGGATCCTGCTTCTCATCTGCATGCTCAAAAAGGGACCCTTTGGCCTCTTCCACCCAGTTCATAGAGTTGGGGCTGTTATTACTCAGTATGGTTAAAACAGAAGTAACTTTTGCTCCAAAGACCCCGATCCATGGAGCTTACAAGGTATGCACTACAAACAAGGAGTCCTGTAGCACATTTAAAGACCAATAAATGTATTTAACGCTGAGCTTTCGTGGGAGAAAATCCCGCTTTGAAGATGGGGAACTTACAGAATGGGAGGAAAATAAATGCAGGGAAGTGTAAGTCATGGGATCAGGTCACACTAGAACAGCAGATCAAAGCAGTTGTTTCGATTCGAACACTGGGGAACAGCAGATTCCTCGCGTCCCAAATGGCCGTATTCCAGCATCACCTCCAAGTCTCTATTCTTTTCCTTCTGCAAGTCCCACCTTTCTCCTGAGGCCTTGCTGCCCCACTTTACTTTCAGACATGCCTTGTCTCCAACACACAAGGCTGTAATCCCCTCAGAGGACCTACCCCTCCAGACACTATCTGGGCTCCCATTCCAGCCTGGCTCTCCAGCTCTGCATGGACAAAATGCGGCATCAGCCCCACCCCATCGCACTGTCTGGTCCAGGCACTATTATCCTCAGGATAACAATCCTAGCAACATGATTCGCAGCATCATTGACTGGGGCGGGAGCAGGGAGGGATTTTTATGCCTTCAGGGTTGGATGCTGTGTAGCAATTATAGCATGGAGCCTGGCCTGGTGGAGGGAGAGGCATGTGCAACGCAGCGCTGCCTCGAAACAGGTATCAGGCAGGCAATCCATCATGGGCTGGGTGGCAGATGCTTAAAAAATAACAGCGAGGGGGGAACGGTGGGTTCAGATCACATGATCCCTTCCGGGCCAACAGGAGGGGGTCGGTATGGGGGAGAGCTGATAGGCGGCTGGCTGAATGGTACTGGGAGGGTGCTGGGGTGACCTGGAGGTGACCTTGTTCTCTCCCCCCCCCTCACTACATGTACAGCTGCAGGGCATTTTTCCCATCTGCCTGTCTTTTTCCTTCCACCACTCACTCCATCAGCCTGTTCTGCTCTATGCTGCTCGACTGGAGGTTTCTATATCCAGCTCATCTCTGGATGAGTTTAGCAAGACCCTCTTTTTACACACTAAGGAGGCCTCCGCACAGTCAACGGAGGGAAGGGGCTAAGTACAAGCGAGTGATTCTGTCTAGAGGGCCCAACTCCCCACATTGCAGGACCCAGATTTAATGGCATCAAAAACTGCTGCCACTCACAGTTAATATAGCTGGCAGATGCCCTGCTGGGAGACGCGTGGGGGGAAGCCCACCACCGAGCAATTCCCCTAGCTAAAGTCTATCTATCCATTCCCATACACCCCCACCCCTTCTCCCTTCAGGCACCTATCAGCCCCTTCCCATCCATCCATCCACACACCTATCTAGCTAGCTATATTTTTATCCCATTCATGTCCTCATCAAGTCACAGGGTCTCTACAACCCCAGTGTAGTTCCAGTGAGGTCAAAGCATTTACATCAGAAATTAAACTGACTCTAGTGTTGGCAATGCCTAGAATAGATCTGGAGCTCCTGAGCAATGGAGGAGGCAGGTAACTGACTTCACACCTGGATTGATTCAACGAGGGTGGCTTGGGTCTCTCTCTAATACCTGCCTCTTTTTCCTAAAGTGAGCACCAGGGAGCTGAGATGTGCAGCGTGGGGGATTACATCTGCAAAGCACTTCAGGTGCCTTTCCCCAGCACAGACATATTGCACTTTCCAAAGAAAGGCCCTAGTTTTTCTGCTTGCTGTTTACTCACTGATATCTGCTTGTTTTTAAAAAATAAATGGTGCAGTGGAAACAGAAGCAGCAAAGTGTGTGTGTGCAAGCGTGTTTATGTGTGACTGTGCGTTCATGTGAATCAAGATAGTGACAGCCCTAACACTGAACAGATTAGACCCAAACCCTGACCTGGGCTCCTCGGAGGCAGCCTATGAAATATACAGAGGCATTCTGAGTTTAAAACTCCAAGGCTCAGTCGAGCTCTTTGCAGAACTCCCATTGACTGCAAAATGGCAGGAGTGGGCCCTCTCCTGTTCCCAGCCCAGATGAGCAGCCACTGAAAAAATCTGGCCAAGTTCCAAAGGAGCAGCCGTTTTAGTCTAATAAAGCAAAAAAAAAAAACCCCAAACCAAAACAAAAAAAACAAAAAAAAAACCAGGGAGTCTTGTGGCACTTAAAGACTAACAGATTTATTTATCACATGAGCTTTTGTGGGAGAATATCCTACTTCGTCAGATGCTTTGAAGAGGAAGAACTTACAGAATTGGATGAAAATAAATGCAAGGGAGTATAAGACATGGGATCAGGTCATACTGCAACAGCAAATCAGACCATCTGTAAGGATTCAAACTCCAGGAAACAGCAAAATAGCCTACAGGGGGAGGGTGAAGTCAAAATACCTGTTATAATGTGAAAATTTTCAAAAGATTTTCAGACTGACTTTGGAGCCTGAAGAGACATCAAGAAACTCAAAGTGGGATTTTTGCCCACAAAAGCTCGTGCAATAAATACATTTGTTAGTCTTTAAGTGCCACAGGACTCCTTGTTTGTTTGTTTTACTGAACTAGACTAACACAGCTGTCCCTTTGGATCATTACCCTCCATCATTCATGAGTCTCAAACTGGCTGTCTGGATCACTCAGTGGGTCTGAGGTCACCAGCCTTCTTATTTCCTGAAATCAGGACCTGAGGCCCCATTTTCAAGGGCTTGTGCTCCCTGAACATGGATGCATCTCTGAAAAATAAACAGCAGGGGCTAAGCCACACACTCCAAATTTAAAGCCCCCAAGGCAGAGCCTGCTTTGGGCTGCATCATTCCCATTGCTTGGCTTATGATTCTGCTGGGATTGCAGAACTGGGCCTAAAAGGGGAGATTTCTCCCCAAGAGTCACCTTCCTCCTCAGGATCTCTGAAATTCAGATCCAGCTGTGAATTCTACAGCTGAAGCCGGCCTCTGCTCAGTGAGTGTCAGGAAGATGGAAAGCAAGGAGCCCAGCTGGGACTCCTCCTTTTCCTCCCCTTCTCCTCCCTGCCAGCCCTTTCCTCCTGGACACATACATCATCTGTATTGGCATGTTTGACAAACGCACAGACACCTTCACCCACTGCCCTTTTAGCAGGGCTGGCTAGGGTTGTTGATGAGGTTAGCATGTCAATAACGGCAGCATCCCCTCAATGCCACCTTGCAGTGCGTCAGCCAACATGTTGACAACATAATTACTCTGGGATGCTGGCTTGCAAAATTTCTGAGGCTCTTTCACCACCCCTACCCCATCTGGCCAGGTGAGTCCAGGGCGGGTTCCATCCAGATATGGGACTCGATTAAGAAGGAACAAAAGGAGAGTAAAGTCATTAATGCCAACCAGCATAGGTTTATGGAAAATAGATCCTATCAAATTAACTTGATTTTTTCTGGTGAGATTACAAGTTTGATCAATAAAGGTAATAGTGTTGATGTAATATATTTAGACCTCTGTCAGGTGCTGGACTTGGAGCTGCATGACATTTTGATTAAACAACTAATGATATAAAATTAACGTAGCACACATTACATGGATGAAAAACTGGCTAACCGATAGATCTCTAAATGTAACTATAAATGAGGGCTCATCGAGGGGGTCTGTTTCTAGTGGGTTCCTACAGCAGTCAATTCTTCACGCTTAGCTATTTTTCATCTTTATCAAACACCTGGAGGAAAACAAAGTTATCACAGACAAAGTCTGTGATTGATACAAAATTGGGGGCAGTGGGAAATAATGAAGAGGACAGGTCACTGATAAAGTAATTTAGATTGCGTGGTAAACTGGGCACAAGCAAAGAATGTGCATTTCAGTAGATTAAAGTAAATGTATACACTTAGGAACAAAGTTCATAGTCTGTACTTATAGGATGGGGGAGCCTATCCCGGGAAGTTCCAAAGGGGTAGCTGCGTTAGTCAAGGATGTTGATAAATTGGAGACGATTCAGAGGAGAGCCAAAAAATGAATAATGGACTAGAAAACGTGCCATGGAGTCACAGATTCCAGGAGCTCAATCTTTTAGCTAAATAAAGAAAAGGTTAAGCAGTGACTTGATCACAGTCTGTAATTACCTATATGGGGAACAAATATTTAATAAGGGGCTCTTCAGTTTAGCAGAAAAGTTGAAGCTAGGCAAATTCAGACTGGAAATAAAACAAAATGTTAACACTGAGAGTAATTAAGCACTGGAACAATTTACTGATGGTTATGGTGGATTCTCCATCACAGACATTTTTAAAAATCAAGGTTGGATGTTTTCCTAAAAGATCTGCTCTAGCCTTTCTTTTGGGGATGTTCTGTAGGCTGTGTTATGCATAATGGCAGAGTGGATGATCACCGTGGTTCCTTATAGCCGTGGAACCTAGGAATGAGACCTTCCTCTGGGACTGAAGAGAATTAACAGAGTTACTAATGGTTGATTAGACTGTTTACCAACAGTCATGCTACTCTGTAGTGGTCTTACATAGTCACCAACTCTTTAGATGTGAATGGAAGTAATATGTTTTTTAAAGACTTCTTAAAATTAACCCAGATCATAGAATATTAGGGCTGGAAGGGACCTTATGAGGTCACTGAGTCCAACCCCATGCTAAAAGCAGGTCCATGCCCACTAAATCATCCCAGCTAGTGTTTTCTCCAACCGACTCTTAAACGTTTACAAAGATGGAGATTCCACCATCTCCCGAGGTAACCCATTCCAGTGCTTCACCACCCTCCTAGTGAGGAAGGCTTTCCTAATATCCAACCCGGACCTCCTCAGATTCAAATTGAAACCACTGCTCCTTGTTCTGTCGTCTGTCACCACCAACAATAGTCTAGCTCCCTCATCTCTGGGGCAACCCTTCAAGTAGTTGAAGGTTGCTATCCAATCCCCCTCAGTCTTCTCTTCTGCAGACTAAATAAGCCCAGTTCCTTCAGTTTCTCCTCGTAAGTCATGTGCCACAGACCCCTCATTCTGTCCTGCAAAGCTTTATTACCAAAACACAAAGCATCCAATTCAGCTTGAGCAGCAACAATGTCTACTCACTGAATCAAGCAGAAATGACCATGAAATGAACAACTATATCAACCCCCTGACAATATAACTCACTCCCCACAGAACAGCCACCCCAGCCGCATCATAGTGGGGTTTAGAGTCAGTGGGTCTCCATATGACCTTGACTTTGAGAAATGACTCACAGGACTTCAGATGGTCCAAGAACATTTCACACATCACAGGTATGGAGATATTTTAGGGAACAGCTTAATGTCTCACACTATCAGTGCAATCCCACTGAAATTAGGGTGTGTGTTGTGGGTGCCTCTATTCTGACCACCCCACAGAACTTCTTCCAATGCTAGACTCAGAGATCCCAGGGCTAGGAGATACTGCTTTGGTCACCTAGTCTGACCTCCTGCATCACACAGAACTTCCCTGAATTAATCCGTGTTTGGACCAGAGCAGATCCAGACCCTCTTTCCATTGTAACCCACTGCTGAGCATATGAAACACATCCCGTTGTTTCCCCCACTCCAGCAGCCATGGGTTGGTTATTGCTTTTAGAGCTAGAGAGCTCTGTTTTTTAGCTCAACCTGGGGGCTCATGTATTTCGCTCTGGCAGCCCTGGTTCCAGCCTCTGCTTCAGCCATAAATGTGCTGGTTCCATGCTCCAGCACACCTGTGATGTACCAGGCGGCAGCTCATGCCAAAGTCCTCAGGTCTCCCTGCAACATTGCCTAACCCAGCTGGAATCAGGCTGCCTCACCGGTGTGCCACAATCATTAAAACAGGTATGAGAACGATCCAAATGTGTTTAGTGCCTAGACTTTACTGAACGCTTGTGAGCTGTTGCCTGCGTTCATCTCACTCCTACCATCTGTGTCCCAGTTCCAAGTTAATATTCAAGCGTTTTTATTATAAACCTCTGTGACTGTGAAAATCCCCAGCCAGGAGAGAGACAACAACCAGTGTGAAGCAGTGATCTCCAGCAGAAGGTGTTACATCCCAACCAAAAGCCCATCAGTGCTAGACAATGGATTGTGACATATCTAGCTCTTCTAGAGAAAGTACTCCCAACTACTCTACCGCCAATGAGCAAGCCTAATCTGGAACATGCACACAGGAGACTGTTCTAGGCCCCACTTGAACGGACTAGAACTTGAACAGGCGCCTGCAGGACATGCATGTGCACATACACAGCTAACCTAGAACCCTGAAAAGAGAAAGCTATAGAGCCTCGAATCGGCATGAGACTGTGCTAGGGCATCTACCAAGAAGTGATCCAGAACTCCCCTGGAAGATCTATCTAGAAACCCACACATAGACAGGACTAATCTGCCATCTCTTCAGGACACTGGTATAGAACGCAACTAAGAGACTCAGCCTGAATTTATTAGAGCATCAATACTAGTTGCCTGTGGGGATGGGAAGACTTGCTAGGAGGAGAATGGGGAGGGAGGGAGACTCGTGAAGAGAGAGACCCCCTCATGAGAAAGAGCTGGCTCTCCCCACTTCCCCCCAATCTCCTTCTCTCTGAATCCTCTAAGTGGAGCATTTTGCTGCGTTATTTACAGAAGCAGGTGATAAATCCACTGTGATTCTCCGAGCGTGAGGCTATAAATAACCACACACACCATTAAACCCAGCGATCACACTGAGCCATTTCCAAAGCAAGATGAAGTATGGCAGGCATGCGAAGAACAGAACTATCTCACATCCCCTCCTCCCCTGCGGAGCCCACCCGCTTCTACCTGGTGAGCAGCGAGGAGTCAGGACTCTTCCTCATTGCAGCAGAGAGAAGGGTGGTAAACCCTCTCCCCTATCTTGGCTACCGCTACCTAGGGACTGAGCTGCAAGGAGGCAGCCCTGAAGAACCCTGACTGGAGAGCTAATGTGTGGCAGAAATTGCCTGAAATAACAAGGGAAAGGGCAACACCTGAGTGGCTCCCCAAAGAGGAATAAAGCCTGCTTCAGAAGAAAGGAGGCAGGGGGAGCTGTATGGATCAGGTAGAGAAAGTGTTGGATACTCTGCTTGCAGAAGCTAGATGAAGGGGAGCAACTCATGGCCTCCTAAGGCCCCAAGTGAGCCTAGAGAAGGTGCTCTGGAAGTAGACCATTGTATAGCTTGCTGGGAAGAAGGGTATTTGCATGGAAGCTATGTAAATAAAGGAGCATGGGTGGATAAAAGCACAAGAGACTCTGGTCTGGTCTGTTGAAGAGGGGAGGAAAAGCTAGAAGAAAGGGAGTAAGGGTGTACAGCACTGTGATGCCCATCCATGACCCCACTACTGCCCATTTAGCCAGGCCCCTGAAATGGCAACTACAAAACAGCTGAGGAGATGCATGCACAGCAGGGGATTGCCTGGAAAGATGCCTCAACCAAGATGTAGACAACGGTGATCCAATGGGTACAGTGTACTTGGAACATCAGAAGGACTTTGGCAAGGACCCTCACCAAAGGTTCTTAGCAAAGGAGGCAGACAGGGGTTAACAAGTACTGGTTAAAAGACAGGAGAGAAAGAGTAATAATAAATGGACAGATTTCACAAAGGGGAGAGTTAAACAGTGGGATTCTCCAAGGATCTGTACTGGGACCAGTGCTGGTCAACATATTCACAAATGAGCCAGGAAACAGGGTAAACAGCAAGGTGGCGAAGTTTGCAGATGATATAAAATTACTCCCAAAACGTAAATCCAAAACTGACAGTGAAGAGTTACAAAGGGATTTCAGGGAACTAGGTGGCTAGGCAACAAAATAGCAGATGAAATTCAATGTTGATGAATGCACAGTAATCCATGTTGGAATTGGAAAACATAATCCCAACCATACACACAAAATGAGAGCATCTAAATCAGCTGCTACCACTCAAAAAAGAGATCTTAGAGTTATTGCAGATAATTCTCTGAAAACATCTGCTCAATGTGCAGTGACAGTCAAAAAAGCTAACAGAATGTTAGGAGCCATTAGGAAAGGGATAGATAATAAGACAGAAAATGTCTTATTAATGTCACTATATAAATCCATGGTATGCCCATCCCTTGAACACGGTGTGCGTAAAGCACACAGAAGCGCAACAAAAATGATCAGGGGTATGGAACAGAAAAGAAATGGCTACAGGGGGATATGATAGAAGCCTATAAAATAATGAATGATGTGGAAACAGTGAACAGAGAATTTACCCTTTCATATAACACAAGAATCAGGGGTCACTCAATGAAATCATTAGGCAGCAGATTTCAAATGAACACCTGGAAGTTCTTCTTCACACAATGCATGGTCAACCTGCGAAACACATTGCCAGGGAACATTGTGAAGACCAGGCTACAAAACAGTCAGGGATGCAGCCCCATGCTGCAAATATCTCTAAGACTGCCAGAAGCTGGGACTGAACAACAAGGGAAGGATCATCCAATTGCCCTGTTCTGTTCATTCCTTTTGAACTTCTGGCCATCTCCAAAACAATACTGCAGAATTAGAAGGATAGTCAGAGAGTGATGAGAATGACCAGGGACTGGACAAAGCACTCCACTAATGAAAGATGGAAACCAGTGGGCTTGTTACCTTAGAAAAGACATGGATAAGAGAGGTCAGGGTAACCATCTCTAAAACAATGGGTGATTGAGAGAAAAGACCTCAGGAATTTGTGTTTCCCTGGCTCATGTTTACAGAAGACACACAATGAAACTGAAAAGTGGGAAATTCAAAAAGTGATCTAAGAAAATCTATGCTTTCACACCAGATGGAGTTAGCCTGTGGAACTTACAGCCACTTGAAGCTGCTGAGGTCAGAGCTGAGCATGAAGTCAAAGTGGGACTGTCTGTTTTTGTGACTAACAAGAATAGCCAAAACTGGACTCATTAACGCTACAGTGAGATTCAGAAGGGAAGCACTTGCAGACAGAAGCCAAATTCGAACTGTTAGAGATCTGGGTGGGACTTCATGTAGCAGATTATGCCCCCCTACTCCTGTGGGGTCCTTACACTTTCCTCCGACATATCTGGTGTCAGTCACTGTCAAAGAGGGGGTACTAGACACCAGGAACAGCCAAAGAAAGGGCTTCTGCTCTTGGGGAGGGGGTAAAATGATGCCCATTTTTGCCACCCATCCCCAGAGCTGTGCAGGGGGGACAGCCCCCAGGAAAAGTGTTGCCTTCCTCCCTCCTCAATATGACTTTCTTCCAGGAGAAAACTGCAGAAAAGAGCCAGCCAGCATCTCCAGCCAGTCAGGCAGACATAGCCAAACCAGGGAGCTCCAAATGGCAGAGAACTCACTATGGTTTTGACTGGTCTGTGTCCTGTGCTGATTGACCCCCTCATAGTGTTTTCATTTTAGCTTCACCCCCATCTGTCTCCCTTTCCCCTCCACCCTCTTCCCCAGCCCTTTTCATTTAGCTGATTCCCCACCCACCCCACCTAAACAAACCATGAAACTAATGGGCCAGTTGCTACCATATTCTTCACCCTGCTGATATGTTCTAGTTGAGTGGTTCCCGACCTTTTCAAGTACGAGGACCCCTTTTTAACATCAAAAAATTTCATGGACCCCCCCATATGATAATAGTTTTTATCAGAGATTGACTGCAGGCAGTGGTGCTGCAGAAGGGCAGTGGAGGACCTGGACCCTGCCTGCTCCCAAGGGGTGGGGACATATCCAGGGTGTGGCTGCTCACAGCCAGCAAATATAATCATTTAGAGCAGAGGCATCAAACTCATTCAATGTGGGGGCTACAGTGGAAGGCAGGACACCTGTCCCGGGCCATGCAGTCGCATGGGCTCCCCTACCCTCTCTCCAACCCTGCAAGCTCTCCCACACCTTTCCCTTTCCCTACCCTGTGAGCCCCCTTTCCCCACGCTGACCCAGATCCCTCCTTCCCCTACATCCTGGTGGCAGGCAAAAAAATCAGTTTCAGTCACAGGCAGCCAGACTGGGCTCCTGCCTCTCCCCCTTCTGTCAGTTATTCAGAATGCTAGCCTTTGATTGACTTGTTCCCACATGGGACCCAGCCACTTTTCCTTTTTTATTTGTGATTCGGGCAATGTGCTGTCAATCAAATTAGCATGCTAACTGACTGACAGTGAACAGTTGGGATGGGGGGCAGTGCAGTGGCTCTCTGGAACCAGCCTAGCCTCCTGTGACTGAGACTTCAATTGTTTGACAGACCACAGCAGAGCTGAGCCAGGATTGGCTGGAGTGCTTCCTTTGTTCCCCTGTGCTGTGACTTTGTTCATGTGAGGGAGTCCGAAGCACACTTAGCTCTGCTGTGCCAGGAGCCTGTCTTTGGATTTTGATGCTGCAGACAGCCTCCAGGCACAGCCCGGGCAGCAGCTCCACACGTCAGATCAGCACCCTTGGCCGGCTGATTTAGAGCCCTCTCCACCATGGATTGCTGGCTGCCAGTGGCTGGGGCCGGAGGTAGTCACGGACCCCTTGCAATAACTTTGTGGGCCCCAGCGGTCCCCGAACCACAGGTGGAAACCACTGTTCTAGTCCTTCCTTTACCTAGCATCTGTCTTGCCTACTTCCAAAGTCAGTGCTTGTCCACCAGGAGCCCTAAGCAGGAATATTCCCCCCGACCCCCCAACACATAATACAAATCAGAGAGCCCCACTGAACTGCTTAGGGGGCCCTAAGCAATTGCTTAGTCTGCTTATGTCTAGCATGGTCTATCCATAAACTTTCTGAAGAATGGACTATGTACTATTGTGTTTGTACAGCACCAAACACAATGGGACCCGGATCCTTGTGGTGCTGGAGCAATAAGCATACTTTAATCATAATAATAGGTGGAGCTCACATGTGATCCACCCTGGTGATTCCTCTGTCTCTCTGATGCGCTGGGGCCAGAGCCTTAAGCAAAATTTCCAGCTTTCCTCCCTGCTGTAGTGAGTGGGAGACGTAGGCTAACAGGGGAACTGAGTTATGGTGAGGCATGATGGATGGGCGCCACAAAGTGAACAGTCCTGAGATGGAAACCTCCTCAGGTACCCCACCTAATAGATTCAGTCAAATTGCAGAGTGACTTAGCAGCGCTAAAGAGGGCATCCTTCAAGCTGTACAGCCCACTGGAGACATCACCTACAATGACCCTGCCGCAGACGTGCCTGGGACTTGCTTTCCCCCCATGACTCACAGCCATCAATATCATCCCCATTCTATTGCCACCCTCCCCTACTGAGCTGCTGCAATGCAACCACCTCCAGGCTAGGGGAGCAGCCAGCAGGCTAGCACAATACAATATCCATGAAGAAGGAGAATTTAGGGCTTTCTTTGAAGCATCGGTGATCTGAATACAGAGCAGAGGACTCCACATAGGGCCAGTGGCAGGAGAAAAGGTCCTTTGCCTCGGTTCAGTGGCTGAAACATCAGCTTTGGTCTTAACAGACCTTGGTTCTATTTTTATCTCTGCTGGTGACCTTGGGCTCTATGCCTCAGTCTCGCTTCCTGTCTTTGATCTGTTCAGATTGCGGCTCCCACAGAGCATGGCGCATGTTGCCAGTCCCAGAACGAGAAACCTCCATCCCAAAACCTCTGCCTGGATTTCTTGTCTGTATTCATCAAGGCTCATTGCTGTGTCATTTGCACTGATTCCACCAGATATTTCAGGAGCACCCTGCATTCTGGGGCGGCCCCATAAATATCCTGATAGCAGAACCCGATGTGTCCCAGCAGTAGCACCCTTAGGTAGCCAGCCCTATTCTCCAGTTGTGGCTTGGGGCTGTAGTTATCCAATCCTCTGTGGGATGGAACTGCTCAGGTCAAAGACCCAACACTGCCAGCACTAAAGAGGGATTCTTCTTTAGCTCAGGGCCTTGTTGCTGGAGCCCACCATGAAGGCTCCACATTCAGGGGGTTGGAAGCTTCCTGAAAATGTGGTGAACAGAGACAAAGGAAGAGGAGGTTGTGAGAATCAGCAGAGGACAGCGGGCTCCAGACAAGAAAGGAGGGTCCTGGGAGTTCCTACCTGCTCCTGGACTCATTTCAGTCCCTTCAGATCTCCCTTTCACCTCTCCGCCACACACTATGCACGAGCATACACGAGAACAGAGCCCCTGCAATATCTCCCTTGCTCTGGTTCCACTGCTGCTGCTCTGGTTTGCTGTGGTATCAAAAGAGAAGATTGGGTCAGCCCTGCCACCCAGTGCCTGAGATCCAGACCATCACACTCCTCTCTGCAAGACGAAATCAAGGAGCACCAGCTCATCCTGTTATTATCTGTAGCCTCAACCCAGATTTGGGCCCCTGTTGAGCCAGATTCTGCACAGAGTGAAACACAGCCCTGGCCCCCAGGGACTCACAGTGTGAAAGGACAAAGGGAGAGGGGAAACCGAGGCCAGAGAATGAAAAGTGACTTTCCCAAGATTGCATGGTAAATCAGCGGCAGAGGTCGGAAGAAGGCACCCTCCCCCATCATGTCCTGATTCCCCAGACTACTGATCCATCCGTTATTAGGCCACACTTCCCCTAAAACAAATTTTGCCACAGACTCTGGGGCTAGCCAAAACCATGCTACGCATGGGTTCCTCAGTTCCGGGTCTCTGCCCTGACTTCTGGATGCAAATCCAGACCCTGGTGTTTTGTTGTGTTTTGTATTTTTTTAAAGCTTGGGTTCCTCCGCAGCCGTGGGCTAGCAGGAGGCTGTATGTCCCTAGTCAGCATGCCTGAAAGGGAGGGAGACCCTGGAGCAGGCCCATCAATAGCCAGCCTGCTGCCGCAACGATTACTGTGCAATGGCAGCTCATTCCATTGCCTGTCTGTGGCTGTGATGCAAGGCCGGCCACTTGAGCGGGGATTTATGGCAGCGAAGGGAGCAGGGAGTAAATTCCCGACCCATCGAGGTAAATCATTGCGGGTGATGCACAGGAATGAGGTGGCTGACGGGGGACGGGAGGGGCTGCTGTGTTGGGACCAGGCCACCAACGTGCTTTACATGCCCATCCATCAATCCCGCAGAGGGGAGGGGAGGAGGTGGTAGGAGCAGAAATTCAGGGACATGGTGGAAGCACTGGGAGTTCTGGGAAGAGGAATCAGGGGTTTACCAAAGGGCCTCCTGCTCTGGCGGTTGGGAGTGGGTAGGATGCACAGGGGTCGGGACCTCAGCTGGTCCAAATTGGGAATTTCTCTTTCACATTAAAGTTCAACATTCCACTGTGTGATTTCGTCTTGAAAGAGAAAATACTTTGCAAACTTCCTGCAAAACAGACATTCTGGGAAAACTCTGGGTTGGGAATACTGAAAATCCTCAAACATGATTGCCTGACCTCCTGCTCCAACACACACACACTTTGAAATGTTGTTCCCTGCCAGGAACATGGGTCAAAACCGAAACAAATATTGTGGTTTCACCCAATGACTTTTGCTGGAAGAAAATCAATTCCCCTAAAATTTCCCAACCAGCTTTGGGCCTGATCTTGCAGTCCCGTGCTAACCGCACCCGGCAATCAGCCTGCAGCATCAGGCCCCATAGTCTAAAGATTGAGTCAGGCAAGGAACCCTGTTAACTTGTGCAACCCTTGCCAAATCTGAGCCTGTGGGGAGGGGCTATTATAATAACCTAATAAAAAAATAATAAAACAATTAATGGAACTGCCATAATGCTGGGAACTCATAAATAATAGCTCTGGTGGAGAATAAATCATAATAAGGGAACAAATCTATATAATAAGACAACTGAACATGCCTGAAAGAATCTAATCTAATTCTCCACTCCCCAAAAAAGGCTTTTTGCTATTATATTCCAGTGGGAACCTGAGGGTGCAACTGAAGTCAGGACCCCGTTGTGTCAGGCAGTGTTTCTGCTGCTCTTGGGTTTGGAAAAACCCCTTTGATCCAGTCTCCGACCCACTGTAAATGATGCTCCTGATCTGCCAGCATCCCTTGCCCCCATGGCCCGCTCCAAATGACGGTGCCCAAGGCCAAGGCAGATTCTATTCTCATTGGCTGCCTGATGATGGGGCCGAATGCCCATCGACCTGGAGACTACAGGCCTGATGAGCGCACTTTATCATACCAATCCCAACCAACAGAAGACAGAGGCACACCCATGTTCACATGGGGAGCTGTGGGCTTCACGCTGTAGCTGGAAGCGAGCCTACTTCTCCCAACATCAGCTCCCAGGGTGGAGCTGCTACAAAACACTGACCTCATTACATTACCCTGCCATGTGTCTCTCCCTTCCCTTCCTTGTTTGCAGCTAAATCCACCTGCTTCCTAATGAGGCATTTGTCTCTGCACTGGGTTGTTAATCAGCTTGACGATCCTTGCGGATACTGGCTGGTGGCTTATAAACAGGTATTTGCAATCACCCACCATGTCAGGACCTCCTCAGTGAGAATCTTTGCCAATTTTGCTCCCAGTGAGATGTATCCGAGTAGACCCGTGCTGGGCAGCTGGGCAGCTGTGAGCACACACAGTTCACTTATACCGTGTTGCCAGGTTTCCGGATTCATGGTAAAAATGACGACACTCTGGCATCTGCCACTCGAAGATGTCAAAGAACCACACAGGAGGGCCTGGATCCTGGTTTGACTGAAAGCAGGGGAGGTTTTGTCATTGCACTCAGCCCATGTGGTTGGTATTGTAGACAAATAGTTTATTTGCCACAAAACACAGCTCTGGGTCACTCACATAAATTCACATCAAGTTCGCCAAACAACTGAAAGAGTCAAAGTGCTTTGATAATGTCTAAACCAAACATTTCGGTCACAGCCATTTTGACAAAAGCAAAGGAAAGGAGGCAGCAAGTCCGAACATAGTGGCCAGAGCAAGAGTTGGAGCTGGATCCTTTATACACCTTAATTTAGTGGCTAGGAAACTCAGCTGGGACAGGGGAAACCCCAGTTCAGTATCCCCCTTGCCTGCTGTGGAGAAGGAATTCACACTTGGGTCCCCCATGTTGTAAAGATCACCTGAACTACGTGCTGGGAATCTCTCCTCTTGAAGCTGTTCAGCTTTTTAGAATTAACTAAGAGCCCAGATAGCACAGACTTGAACTTGGACTTCCCATAGTCCTAGCCACATGCTCTAACTCCCAAGCTAGATATTCTCAAGGACTACCCTGATGACAAACCCTTGTCATTATGAATGAGTATGCATTGCTGCTATGAATGACAAGGGATCAAATATCCCAAACAACTCCAGTAACCAGGACATGCTCCTGCAGTGTGTGTGATGAATGAAATGGGTGTGGAAGGGCGAGCAGTAAATTTTGAAGCAATGACGGTATGCTGAAAGTTTGAAATACCAGACCCAGGTCCAATTTGCCCAAACCCCCACTGTTGGAAAGAACAGTTTCTGGTCATCTTTCAAGTTTGGTGCATGATGCCTGGGTGCAGACAGACAGAGAGATTGGAGTGTATGGGGATAGCTCAGTAGATAGCAGAAAGAACAACTGCATGATTAAAAAAAAAAAATCCAATGCTCCAGCTTTTAAAAAGTAATTAGCAAAGCGCCAGATGATCTTCAGAGTTACTCCCCAAAAAACTAACAACGCTGGCCTATAAAAGCCGTCACGTTCCCTCGCTGAGAAATTGCTGCGGGAATCGCTGAGGTGCACAAAACCCAGAGATGGCAGAGGATTGCACTTCGCCAGCTCACAATTTTCATCATCATTGGATGTTCACTGGATTGTTATGCATTTAAATGTTATTTAATTGGATCGCAGAGTAGCTGCAGGCCACCACGCAAGCTATAAAGTTGATAGCCACTAACCGGTAATCGAAATTCCCAAATAGCAGCGCATCCTGTCTGATTGGGAACATTTTTCTTCCCAGCAAGTGAATTTTTCTCTTCTTTAAGTCACAAGTTCTTAAGGATAGGGTTTTTTTTCCTTCTTTTAACGGTGCCTCCCTCAGTCTTAAAGAAACTCACAACATGCATACTCAGAAACACACAGAGAAAAAACACACAATGCTGAGACAGAACACACAGCACACCTAGAGACACACAACAGTCCATCACACCAAAAAATACACAATGCACACACACACACACACACACACAATACATAGCACATGCTCAGAAACCCATAGCACACACACAGAGATACACAACATGTACAAGGACAGTAAACAACAATACAAGGAGGTCTTCACAAACCCAAAGGCCAATGCAGAGCTAACTCCTCAGTCCAGGAGTTGGGGGCAGTGTCACAAAGGGAACCCCCATGGACTGGAAAGGTTGCTGCAACCAAGCAGGGATACATCCTGCCCTGGTGATGACTACCCAGATGGGGTCACCTAGCTATACCAGTCCTGAAACCAACGCAGAGGTAAAACCTGACTCACACCTCAACCTGCGCATTAACTCATGTCCACAAACTGCTTCTTTGTGGCCTCTCCTGGCTTTAAAAGAGAGAATGTCAAAGACGCCTGTAGTCCAGACCTGTTCAACTTTAGAGCGTACTGCATGGAGCATCCCTTTGCTCAGCGAGCAGCATCAACGGGGTCAAACCTGCCTGGGGTGGGGACTCTGGGGCACAGGAAGTGGATGTGTTAGGTTTTAGGTTAGCTTGTCCCTCATCTGGAGTATTGGATCCAGTTTTGGGCTACAGAAAGGTTGTGGACAAACTGGAGAGTTAAGTGGCAGGCAACAAAAATGATGAGTGGGCTGTAGTATGGTCTGATGAGGAGAGGCTTAGGGGACTGGGCTTGTTTAGTCTGCAGAAGAGAAGAGTGAGAGGGGATTTGATAGCAGCCTTCAACTATCTGAAGGGGGTTCAAGGGAGGATGGAGCTAGGCTGTTCTCAGTGGTGGCAGATGACAGAGCTAGGAGCAATGGTTTCACTTTGCAGTGGGGGCAGTCTAGGCTGGCTGTTAGGAAAACATTTTCCCTAGGAGGGTGTGAAGCACTGGAAAGGGTGACCTAGGGAGGTGGTGGGATCGCCATCCTTAGAGGTCTTTAAGGCCCAATTTGACAAAGCCCTGACTGGGAGATTTAGTTGGCCTTGGTCCTGCTTTGAGCAGGGGATTGGACTAGAGACCCCCTGAGGTCCCTTCCAACGCTTATCTTCTATGATTCGATGTGAGAATGTGACACAGAGAAACAGACCCCAAAGAGATGATCTGATGGATTTTGAAATCTACCTGGGTCTATAGGCAGAAGATGAATGGCCCTTGGTAAGCTTGGAGCTGTTTACTGTTTCCAGGATCTATTTTCTCTATAACGTTTTTGTTCTGATTAAGTACTACTTTCTTTTTTTTGGAAGGCTGGATTGCCAGTGGTTAACCCTGTCATTGCCTCTGAGAGAACAGGGTAGCAGGGACTGAAATAAAGTCAGATCTGCTGACACAATCACAGTGATTTGCACCCTGAAGTCCTGGTTTAGAGTGAATGCTCTCTGGCCTTAGAAAGGGGGCAGGCAGAGGCCTGACACCCAAGTTCAGCATGAGGGGGTCAGAGGAGCAGTAACCTCAGGCACTAAGGGACTACTAGTATAGCACGTTAACAGTTTTCCATCAAAACAAAATTTCAGTGAAAATTGGCTTTTTTATTTGTAAAAGAGGGGGCAGTGTTGTGGCAAAATTTCATGTATGGTGAAATTTTTTTCAAAACACAAACTGGAAAAAATTATATTTTTTTTACTGAAGACACTAACTTTTCATTAAACCAAATTTTCTTTTACCAAAGTCAACATATTTTGCCTGAGAACTGAAAAGTTCTTACTAAAAATGGTGCAAGAACCAAACCTATCTACCAAAAACTTGTTTTTTTAACCTAAAACAGTTCAGAATCCAAAAATCTTTCAGCTTTTATTTAGTCAATGAAACACTGAAAAAATTTCAACTCAAACAAAAACATTTCAAATCCCACCCCTGTGAAATTTAATGCTTTCTTCAAACGACCTAGAACATCAGCTCAGTAGCTTGTAACACAGTTACATAGATTCAAATAATAAATCTGATGACACAAATCATTTGAGTCAGACACCTTAATGTAACGTATCTTCTTTTCTAAATGGAAGTTGGATTTGAACAATAAAGCCATACATGACTTGGGCTTTGGTCTCAGAGAGTTACTCTTAGGCCCTAAGATAAAAGCTGAAGGTAAGATCAGCAGAAATCCTTCATATTTTCCCTTCCATATAACAAGACGGGGATATAGGGATGGACTTTGGAACTCTTCCCCACTTGCTCCTGGATTTGTTAGCCAACCTGGCATGCTGTATAGCCCATCATCTCCCCCTAGCTGCTGAGCAGAGGAGACTGGGGTGCTATTTTTGGCCAGCCCTTCATATTAATCTATTTTAAGAGTTGGGACAGGAGCCCAGAGCACAGGAGAATTCGGAGTCTATAAATAAATACAGACTTGGCGGCCTCAGTTGTTGGGAATTTCCTACCCTGACAGGGTATTCTCACTGAATGATTCTGAATCCCTCTTTAAAACAAGACACACAGCAAGAGGGGTTGGATGAATTTTTAAAAACAATTTCTAACCTACTCAATTTAAGTGGGCACTGATGCTGATCTGTCCCAGTAAGTTTGTGCCAAGACCTCCCATCAAAGGCATTCCCAGTCAGCTTTAATAGGGTCAACACAACTTCCCCTAAACTGTCCTCCTTCCCTATGCAGGGACAGGAGTGTAGATACTCACATATAATCCAAACTGAAAGCATTAATCACCTGAAAACTCACAGTGCATGGAGTAAAATTACCTTCTTCAAGAAAACAATTTCCTCTGACAAACTGTAGCTTGCAATGAGAAGGCCTTGCTGTTATGTTGCAGTGACCTGACATAGGAATCTAATGTTTCTCCAAAGCTGGGAGGGGATGCTCAAAAATAATAATTTGTCTAGTCTGTAAATTTGGAGGATAAAATGGTATCCGGGTAGCACGACAAGACTTCAAAGAGAAACTGCAGAAATGGAACTGATATGCAGACTTGATTGTGTGAAAGCACGATTAAATCGTGGCTATGGATTCTTTTCCCATTACAACAGATGATTTGACTTCACCTTCCTCTATATGCTATTTCCCAGTGTCTGAAGCTAAACAATGCTTTGATTTGCTGTTAGAGTGTGACCTGATCCCATGTCTTACACTTCCCTGCATTTCTTTTCCTTTTATACTGTAAATTCCCCCACCTTCAAAGCATCTAACAAAGTGGGATTTTCCCCTACAAAAACTCATGTGATAAATAAATGTGTTAGTCTTTAAGTGCCACAGGACTCCTTGCTTATTCTCCTTAAAGAGAATCCCTTCCGACCAGGGTCACAGCAGGCAGAAAATGATCTTGTATTCTGAGGCACTATATTTACTCTAGGGCTAAGGAAGGGGACGGTAGGCCCTTGGCTTTCCCCCGGCATCTTTCCTTGCATTCCAGCCACAGAAAACTGCCACCAACAAACATGAGCCAGAAAGTTAGCATTTCTGGTCAACAACTCCCAGCTTTGAGAGGGGTGGGCTAGAGAAAGCCTCACTGGCAGATGAATAGGACAGTGTGTGACATTCCCCCCAGGACACAAAGCGAGGGCGCCACTCACTAAGTGTCGCGCCAGCTCCAATCGGCAGACAGAAGCACCAGCGCTAACGATCCAATCCAAGCTGCTCTCCTTATTAATGAGCATGCAAATTTCATGCAGCGGAGAAAGCCATTTCGTTCTCCAGCGTTCGGGAAAGCAGAGTGCCTTGGCAGCATATCCATTAATGTGAAGTCTCTCGCCTTGAGACAAACAGAAGGATGTGGAAGGAAAAAACAGCACAGGCAACAGAACACAGCCGGCCGCTGAAGAAGCTGGCTTCCAAGCCAGGATCTTCACAAACAAAGATACTATCCAGGGAGGAGCAATCTAAGTTGAAATGATCCACCAAGGCAGAAAAACTGACATCGAATGGGTGCTGTAGGTCAGATTTTAGGCTGTTGGGTTAAAAACCCTGTTATTATTTGCATGACAGGCGCCATCCCACCCTGATCTCAGCCGCATTGTACAAGGCAGTGTGGTCACACCAACAGACAATGTCTGTTCTCGCAGCTTCCATAGACAACTTGCCCAAGGTCAGCCCCCGGGCTAGCAACAGAATCAAGATTTTCTGTTTCCCTAGAGCGCAGTGGCTTACGTCCTCGTCCGAGGCCAGGTGCAGCTGGAATAAGAGGAAATGCTTTGGTCCTTTAGTAGAGATCCTTAAACATCTTTAAGCACCTAACTCCTGTTGATTTCAGTGGGAATTAGGCACCAAAATGCCTTTGAAGATCTGAACCCTAAAGCGTTTACTAAAAAATGCAACCACTTTACTGGAAGAAGAAAATGCTCTTTGAGCCGCGTTCCTTAATCTGAGTCTCAAAACCTGCCTGTTGTGCCTCTCGAACAGGCTGTTTGTTGGCTTTTAATTTCCTAGCCACATGCCAAAACCCTATGTCACATCGAGCCCACACATTGAGCAGCTGGTTTGAAATTCTGAATTTTGCAAATTTTCCTCTTCTATTTACAGTCAGCCGGACTAACGCCTGGAGCTAGAGGTGAGCTCTCGATGGAGGGATGCTTGAAAAGAATTTGTGTTTGTTCTGCAGCAAGCTGTTCATCACGGCTGCCATCAGGCAGGTCTTTGTCCTCTCTAGACAATCCCAGATGTGGTTAATGCCCGTGGGTTTGCTAAGCACCCTTCATAATTCAGGAAAACTAGCAGAAGGAGCCATGTTTGCTCCTCCTTTGCTGACCGGGAAGCCATCTCTGGAAATTCGGTCACCAATTTGATGACATTTGCTGTACTTATGTGCTAGGAGGTGAGACCACAGACGTACGAGAGAATCACACCACACTGTGATTGTGGCATGGTGCAAACAGTTGGCCGTATCACAGACTGTTGTCCAATCTATGCTCATCTTGGAGGTACCACAGCCATTCATGTGGCTATTACCTCTGCTCTGGACTGGATATGAGGCCTTAAGATCTGACTGTAACCACACTGTTGCTTTTATTGTTTCACTTTCCCCATAGAGAAGAAGAAAACTAGCAGAAGCAGCTAAGCCCCGTTTACGTATCGATAGCTAGAGACAACAGAAGCCCCTGCCCAAGGCAACAGGTTGCCTGGCAAGGCCAGATTGGAAGATGCAGGCTGAGAGGTTCCCTGATTGCCAGTGCAGGGGTGGGGGTTGTTTGACCAGCTTTGTGGCAGAGAGGCAAGAAGCACAGAAAGCCAATGGAAACAGAGAGAAGCTGTTGTGAGCATGGCCCAGAAAGAGAATGGGGGGACAGAGCTCCTTGGGGCACAGGACTGTCTGGAAAGGTAGGCTTGGGAATTTCTGAGCAAGCCAACTGCCTGCTGCTATTTGTTTCTACTGCATTCAAGATCCAGGACTTTATGTGCATTCTTTGTATATAAACTGGATTGCACCAAGAATAGACCTAATTCATGTCATCGATTCTGATTTCTCCCTTTAACAGAAACAACCAGCAAGGCCCCAAATATTGGCTAAACCATTCCAGCCCAGGATGCTCTGTGCATCTCCAGAGACAGAAAGCAGGAGATAGTCTTGCTATACCTGATCTTTGATCCAGGGCTCTGTGGAGTATTTACTCCCTTTGAGTCTCCCCATCTGCACTCCTGAAGCTTCCAGACCCCCTTCCCACCCGGCTAGTCTTTTCAGAGCCACAACTCCAATTTCAAGTTAATGTCACACAAGATCAGAGACTGAGACGGGACAGGGAAAGAGGTAATGATCTCAAACAGTGGAGACAGAAATCCCTGCAGACAACAAGGGGAAAGGGTGTGTGGGATAGGAGAGGGGCATGTAAGAGAGGACAATTCAGCCCCTCTCCCCTCAGTAGGTGCCAGCTCTGCTTTCTAGAGGCTTTTTGATCAACCCGAAAAATCCTGTCTCCTTTCCAACCCCCACCCCCGGAAAGCGACTCCTCCCTAACCTCCTCCCCAACACAGGGACCCCTCCCCAACGTAGGGACCATTACCACAGATCAGGTGCCGGCAGCAGGCAAAATGCAAAGGAAGCAGCCAAGCTTAAGAAGTTGAAATGCAGCCGCTGGGTGATCCATCATCTGGCGTCATGACTAGCCTATTAAATGCCTCCTGTGGGGGTGGGGCGCTTCTGCCGGGGGGGGGGTGTCCTTTGGCTGTGTGTGTGTGTAGATTGTGCGTGCACATCTGCAGCACAGTGTAATGCACAAAAGTTTAACAAGAATAATATTCAGCAGTTCATTTCAGTAATACGCTGCCTCCACCTTCACAGGCTTTACAGACATTCAGCCGCCATAAACCGTAGGTACAAACTGAAGAAATCCATATTCCCCCATTCTCCAGCTGATGAGACCATGGCAGAGACAGGGAAAGACTCAAGGCTGGAGTTTCAAAGAGCTGAGGCAGGTAACTGGCCCAGAGAGGCAGGAGAGCCTAGTGGTTAGGGCATGAGCCTCCTGTATGACAAATCTAAGTTCACATCCCTGCTTGGGCACAAATTTGCTTTAGATCAGGGGGTCTCAAACGCAAATTACCATGAGGACTAGTACATTAGCCCGAGGGGCTGCACCACTGAAACCTTTTCATACAACAATATTGCAAATATCGGTAACAATAGCGTCATTGCAGGCCACAGCAAATAGTTTTAGGGGCCGCATGCCGCTTGCAGGCCACTTGTTTGAAACCCCTGCTCTAGAGCTTCTGCACCAGGCTCCATTGACCAGCCTTTGCACTTTCAGGTGCCGATGTTTTGGCCTCAGGTGCTGAGACGCTAACTTCCATTGAGCAGCCTGGATGCTCTGTCCAACGTTCCCTCTAATTACTCGTAGACTGTGCGTGCAAACAATTTGTGTGCACAAAAACATTCCTTTGTGACCACCAATATTAGCACTACTGAATTTTTTTGTGCGCACTTTATTTTGTTGTGTGTGCAGGTTTCATGACCTGTCTGCGCGTGCACACGCACACAGCTTAGAGGGAACAGTGCTGTTGACTGGGAGTCACAGAAGCACCCTACATAGGCTGAATTTCATTAGGCTCAGGGCTCCTAAGTGCTAGAGGCTCTGTTGAAAAATCTCACACCACGTTTTTAAAAGTGACCTTTTATTTGGGTCCCCTGACTTCAGACACCCCAGACCTGCATTTCAGTTGGATTAAGCCTCCCCCACTGGATGCCACTGACTTTGTTTGGGTTCGGGGGCAGATTTCAACCCCTCTGCAAATCAAGGTCCTTTGTGCACCTCGCAGGACATCATCAAGATCAAAGAGTCACAGATTTAGAGGCCCAATGTTGCCATGAGTGGCTCTCTTAAGATTTTTAAGGCTACAGGGGCTTGTTCTGCCAGCCTAGGGCTTCCACACAGGTGTCACGGACGTCCATGCCTCCTCTTTATGGCTAGGCAGCTGGATGTGGTCCTGAGACGTTTTAAGATGGGGTCGTGCTTCAGTAAAGGCTGAGAAGCCTGATCTAGCCAGAAACCCACCCAACCTGCCAGAGACCTGACAGATTCATAGCCTGTAAAGCCAAAAGGGAACACTCACTCATTTAGCCTGATCTCCTGTATAACACAGGCCATTAAACTCCACCAAGCTACCAATAGCTTGCCTCTAACAGAGCTCTGCCAGCCTAGATCTGAAGTCATCCCAAGAGGAAGAAGCCACTTCCCGGCCGATCTGTGCCAAGAATTGAGCTGCCTCACTGATAAATGTGTCTAATTCGAGCATCCAGCCATGGCACATGTTCTAAAATTCTCCATTAGCTCAAAGCAATGGTTAGCGCCTGGTGGCTCCTCCCCCTGAAGGTCCCTTGATACTGAGATCCAGTGAGCATCACAATTTTTTTCTGATAAACTAAATGGGTTGAGCCCCTGGAATCTTCCCTGCAATTCCTGCCTCCAGCCTTGCTGGCTCCTGGCCACACAGAGTCATGGCTAAACATGAAACCGACCTCTGACCATGACCCTCCATAATCACGTGCATATGGATCTGCCTACACCGCCTGTGCGCGTGTGTTGGAGTGCATGAACCGGTGCTGTGGGTGATCAGATCACACATCTGCTTATAGGGTCTGCAATCAGGGAACTCAAAAAAGGAACATGTGTGCACGTGAACCTCTCCACAGATGCCAGGACCCTATCCTCGGCCACCCCCTGCCACTTCCTCCTCATGCCCCTTCCCACACCCTCTATTGTGCCACCCCATACACCGCAAGAGAGAGGACAGCTTAGCACAATGAGTTTCTGGGAAGAGGGAGCCATCCTCTGCTGATATCCAGATGGGGCTCCAAGCAGTTCCAAGGGAGCAGCCAGGCTGGGGGCTTTAGCACCAGGCCCTTTGGTCCATGAAGTCAGTTGCACAACGCTGGCAATGAAGAGGACAGGCGAGCAAGCTAGGCCTAGAGGATAGACCTATTGCAATTGGCAGCTGTTGCGAAAGGGTCAGGCTGAGAGCCCAACACACAGAGGGGCAGCTGCACCAGCTCAGTCCCACTCTGGAGGCTAGCATGAGCTTCTTGGAGAGCCACATCTCCATCCCTCAGGGGTAGATTTGAATCCTCACTCCCCTAGTGGCCAAATGATGAACTAACTGTGTCCACGTTACCCTGCTTCCCAGCCTGGGTGACTGTAACCAGCACATCATGGCCCTCTGGAGTTGATCTGGAAGCTGTTACTACCAAAAAACTACCCTCATTCTCCTCCACTCCCAGGAGAGAGTCCAGATTTTCTGAGCCCGCGCAGCTCATCACACTGGTAGCCAGCCTCAGGCGGGCTGGGAAGATTTGCACCAAAAGTGACTCATGCTCCTGCTGTCAGGGAAGTTCATTTGTTTCCCGCTGTCTCAATTCCGGCTGTATTTGTGTAGCTGATGAATAGGGTTGTTAGCATTAAACAGACTCCCAACTCCGCAGTTAAGTGGGTGGCATTGTAATAAAATATTGAGAGCATTTGCTCTCGGCAGCTGTGTTCCTGCCTGGATCCCATTTCAGACAAGGCAGCCCTCGATGGCACGTTATGCACAAGTAACAAATGTGCGCATTTTCCTTTGATCCCTGCACCTGGAATGCCAAAGCACTGGCGGTTCCATCCAGGGAGCAGAGACAAAGGAGAAGCAGCACAAATAAAGGACAACTGGGTCATCCTGGACAGACACCCACGCAGGTAACGCTCAGTGGAATAAATTACATCCCACCAAATGCAAAACTCTTTAAGGGGAAGGCTGTACACAAATTGGCACCAGCGCAGATAAACCAAGGCAAAAGGTGGATAGTCACCTTTCAGTTTAAGGCTGGTATACTTTGGTTTAACTTGCACTCTAAGAAAAATTGAATTAAGGCTGGCATCAGTCAGTTTTTTCTTAGCGAAGTTGTTTAGTTACACGGTAGGTGCCAGTCCAGGAACAGAGGTGGCCCTGAGCAGAAGGCAGCCACTTGCCTCTGCCCAACAGCTCCAACCAAATATGAATGCCCAGTTCCCAGGGAGCAGCTCCATCCTAACAATTGCATCCAACCAGAGAGTTTCACCCACAGGGCTCCTTGCTACTTGCAACAGCAGCCCCTAAAAGAACTGTGCATCGCACAACAACAAGGTGGCATGTCTTCCAAGACTGAACACCATTCCCATGTGAAGAAAAAGAACTGGTGAGGCTGTGCAATAGCACCACCTGGTGGCTTTTGCCATAACACAGGGTTAAACCAAAGTGTCTCCACTGTCTCTGGTGCAAGTTTAACATCAGACCTTAATTTAAACACACATAGGTGCCTGTAGAGAAGCATCCGTTCCCAAGGGTCTAACTCAACCTGATGCACACATGCTATAGTACAATTTGGCTTGGCGTGACTTTTCAGTTTCAATTAGAGGGAGTTCACTAACACCTTCTCCCATCCCAACTTCACATCCTAGTTAAGGCAAAGCATGTGAGTGCACTGCGTGGGTAGCAGCATGTGTGAGTTTAACCTTCTAATGATGGCAAGGCTCAAAGAGCTGCCTGGAAATCAACAGCAGTTACATCAACAGCCTCCCCTCAGCAGCTCCACACAGACATCCCGCTGTAGGGGGGAGAGCATGCCTGTACAACCTCAGTTCACTCCCATTGTGTATTTCTGTTATGATACATAATTACAAAATCACATAACTATTTTTTCCACAGAACTCGTGTCTCATTCCATGCGCGGGTTGGATTGCCCAAGGGCCTGCAACCTGCACTTTGTCTGATCCCAGGTGTGCAATCAGCCTGTTTGCAATGTCACAGCCTGCTGGCAAGGGGCAGGGACAGAGACAGGGTGAGCGAGAATCACCGCATTTTAGCAGAGGTGGGTGGATTCCCATGAAAGGCTCAAATAATTCCACGGGCTACTCCCAGCTGGGTCATCAGGTCTCCCCTCCCAACAGCGTTTTGTTATTGATCAGACAGGTAAGAATAGAAAGCTAGCCCAGGGCCAGCCTCCTTCAACGTGTGAAAGCAGTTGTGGGATCAGCAGGCATTCTTATCACATGCCCCCAAGCACTAAAAGGTCACGAACTGAACAGGCCATGCAGACTGAGCTATTCTTCATTAGTAAGAAAGTACCATTTAGCAGCCCATCGCGCCAGATGCTGCACTTGCACAGAGCCGCGGAAGGTCCCTGCCCCACTGAACTTACACTCCGAGCAGGCACTGAGCAAGAAAGAAACTTATACAGCCAGGAACAGGACCCAGGTGCCCAAGTCCCAGTCCTTTGCACTATCCACTAGGCCACACTGCTTCAGAGGGGAACAGCCTCACAGGGAACTTCCCCTGCCACTGTGGGTGGCTAGTGAAGGGGTGTCAGACTCCCAGAATGGCAGCACTTGGCTCTGTTCAGCAAGATGTGCCCATCCTAAGCACCCCCAACCCTCTGAGCAAAAGCATCCAGCACCCCAAAATTACACAACTCCTTCAGAGGCTCTACTGGCAGATCCCAGGCTGAGAATTAAGTTAGCAGATACAGCAGCTGCTTTTGTCCACTCCGCTTCAAGCCATCCATCACCAGGCCTTGACAGCACTTAAAGGTCCAGAGACAGAGGCAAAGCGCCACTTAGCACTGAGTTATCTGCAGCATTACAGCTTAGAAAATGTTATTAAGTGGAGAGATGTTTATACTCCTCGATTGAAATAAACCTCCGATCTTCATCACAGCTGCCCGTGTGCTGCTAACAGCTAATTCTTCAAAGGCAGAGGGTGAGGTGGGGTCTGGGGGGCATCCTGCTCCAGAAAATTACACTCTCTCTCTCCCCCGGCATACATACCCCCCTAGGAAGCAGATGATACAAATCTCCCCAGAGGAGATCTTTCATGTATTTCATGCTGACATGGGAGAAATGAGAGAGGGGAACTGGAGTGCAAGGAACTGTCTCTGCTTCTTTTAAAAGGAGATCTGTAATGGGAAATAAAACTGGGCTTTGACCCTCTAAAGGACTGAATGTGCTCCCCCCCCCATCTCTACTTGCTGTCTCTAAATGTCCATTCTGATCATTTGTAGAGGACTTGGAGAAGTGAACTGGGAGCGTTTTGAATGATATCTTTAACAGATATCTTTTCTCCCAAAAACTCTGTGGGCATCGGAGCTAAATAAGTCTGGAGAAAACCAAACCAAAAAAGTGACAGGTATGTTTAACAACAAAAAAAACCCAAAAAAACCAAAACCCTGCTTCCCCTCCCTATCAACCAGGTTTCACTTATGTGGCATACCTGGAGTCACACACAGCTTTCCAGCCTGCCACAGAGATTTCCAGGAGTAGACATAAGAACGGAACTGTAATACACAGGGAATAAGTCTTTTATTTTAAAATAAAAGCAAGAGAAACCTTCCTGGCCTGCCTCGTCTGCCAAAAGGGGTAGTGGATATGCACCACCGTTTTGTTTTCCCATTTCAGATCACCATTATAAGCATTAGATCCACCGTTGCTGCTTAGCATTCCAGTGAAGTCAATGGGAATTTTGCCAGAGAAAGGATTGAATAAAGAACTTCTTAAACTGAGATAGGAATCCCTAATTCCTGTTAAACTTTGGGAAATCATCTCCATCCACTGCACTTCTGTGCCTCACATTCCCACAATATCTGAGCACCTCCCCATCTTTAATGCTTTTATCTTCACTCCTCCTGTGAGACAAAATACTGCTATTAACCCCATTGCACAAATGGGAAACTGAGGCACAAAGAGGCTAGGTGACTTCCTAAAGGTCACACAGGGAGTCTGTGACGGAGCAGAGAACTGACCCAAGCTCTTCCACACACCAGCCTAGCGTGTTAACCATTCTCTTACCTGTCAACTGTGTGTTGCTGAGGAGCCTGATGCAGTACCCAGCCTGTCTGGTCAGGAAGGACTCCCCCTGCCAGTGTGGTTAAAGTATAATTTGAGGGGCCCCAGAACCTTCCTAATCTCTGGGCCCCTTCCTGTATTGTCCAGGCCCCCTTCATGAATGCGTGGGCCCGATTTTTCTAAATTCTGGACTCAGGCCCAGGAACTCTGGCCCCTCAGATTTGTAGACAGTTCCAGGGGCATTCTGGATTACTTTAACCCCTGCCTGCCACACACACACAAATAGCTCTGCCTGAACCAGAACTGATCAGAAGACATACAAAAGCAATGACTATCCAGGGGGGGCACACCTAAATCCCTCTGGACAAGGGTGATGGGATTAAAGCAACTCCCCTACTCTCATCTGTGCCAAATATGGGACAAAGGAACCTTCATTAGCATTCAGAGCAGAAAACAGTGATTCCAAGGCAAGACCTGCACTGAACTGTCAGACCAGAAAAGCAAGGGAGCACTGCACGATAGGGGATCTCTGCACCCAGATGTTAATGAACCCATGCCTATACGCACCCAGCTCAGCAGTCATAAGACCAATTTTAGAAATGAATCCTCTACTAGTATCCAAAATACTGAGTCTGCCTGATTGCATCAGGTAATGCCTCGGAGTAACATCAGCCCTAGGCAGGAACGAACAGTTCCTAGTGTCCATCCTAAACGAAACGACTCTGGTACACTCCCTTGAGCCATGGTTTACCCATAAACAAATCCAACATCCTCCCTTGAACCATTGTCTTTTCCCTACAAAAATCTCTACCCAAGTTCAAAATTCTCTCCCGGCGCTTGGATCCAACTGCTGCATGAGTTTCAGTGGGACCTCACCTTCTGACTGCAATGCTTTCCCTGATCGTGTTGGGGGCTCTGCCCATCTCAAGCACTCCAGATCCTAAGCTGAAGAGCTTGTCTACGTTGAACCCTAGACCAGTTCAAGCTGCACTGAATGGTGAGACCCCAACACTCTCTCTGTTGCTTTTACCCCTCAAACTTAATTGGATCTCCCCCTCTCTCAATCTAGGTGTAACTGTCTAACCCTGGCTTTTGTAATCAAACTTGGGCTAGATTTCCCCAATACCCCAACTGAAACCATGTAATATTGTATTGCCTTGATTTGTTTGTCTCTCCATGTGAGAATAGTATAAGTTTTATATATCTGGTAATAAAATAATGTTCATAATCAAGCTGGTTGCCAGACTCTCTCTGAACTTCATTTACTCTTTCATGTTCTCCACTTCCCTATTTAGCTCTGTGCCCGTGTTCTTCTTACCTAAGCCAAAGATTCCTGTCATGCCCAAAAATCCCATGGGGCCTGTTCATCATAGGAGTTACAGCTAGGACAAGTGTCACCTAAGACTTGGGGGAAGAGTGCTGAGTCTGGGACATGTGACAGTGTCAGCTCAGAAGAGCTGAGAACTGACCCTGCCTCCTCAAACATGCTGGGGGTGTGTGAGTTCAGCTGATTCTGGGGGTGGAGGAACACAGGCCTGTCAACCCAAGCCCTGGGGGTTATCTCCGTTGAGATGCAGAGGCTTGCAGAAGGGAGAAACAAAGCTCTATATGGACAAGTTCCAGAGGGGTTGCCATGTTAGTCTAGTTCAGCAAAAACAAACAGAGTCCTATGGCACTTTTAAAGACTAGCAAATTTATTTATTGCATGAGCTTCTATGGGAGAAAAATCCCACTCTGTCAGATACTTTGAAGATCTTCAACACAACTGATGAAGTAGGATTTTATCCCATGAAAGCTCATGTAATAAATAAATTTGTTAGTCTTTAAACATGCCACAGGACTCCTTTTTTGTTTTGCTGAACTAGACTAACATGGCTACCCCTTCACAACTCGACAGGTAAAGGGGCTGTAACCACTCACAGAAGCTGTGCACCAGCACAGAAGTGACCCTGTGACAAACACTCACCAGTGGGTTTCAATGACACCGAAGATCAGTAGACAGCTGCCAAACTGGATTGCGCATCCATTCAGTGATTAGCACCCGTCTGACGTTGGCTGTCAGACCCTGACCACATTCTGAGCTGGGTCAGCAAAGTCCAAATAGGGTGCCCTGCACCTCAGAGTAGCACCTTGGAACCCCTATATTCCTACTGTGACATGATGACAGCATGTCTTGTATAAAGTCCGCCTTCTGAGGTATCATTTAAGAAGTCTGGATCTGTTGAATATGACTATCCTGTTGGATTGTGTGTGGCCTTGTGTCTGTTGTAAGCATGCGTGAAGTTATGAAGTATTGCTCTGTGTGTGTGTGTGTTACTGAAATATAGTGTGTAGGGCGAAAATGCCCACAGCTGGCTTTTCAATGGTGACAAAGGAGAAGCTGACAAGACCAATTTATATCAGGGCAAGCCAGACATGTGCCTATGGCCCATCAAGAACCATGCGCTCTCCCAGAGACTCCTCAGAAAAGGCATGTATGGAAGAAAGCATGAATGAGGTACCATGATATCACCACCTACTTTCTCTCCTCCCTCGCCTGGCCTTCAGGCAACCAGAAAGCAGGGAAGAGAAAGACTTTGAACTGAAGAGACTGGTCCCAGGCTGAGAGGGGACTGTAACCCGCTTGTGACATCAGTGAGATAAGAAAAGCTGTTTAATTCCAATCTTGCTTGGTCTGTTAAAGTTAAATATAAAACCACAGTATAAATTCTATTTCTTACGTAACCAACTTTGACTTCTGTGCCTAACACTTAAGATCTATCTTTCTGCTGCTATTAAACATCTTTGAATGTTTGATCCTTATGACTGAGTTTGTCTAAAGTGCTTAGGAAATCTGCTCAAGTTACAAACGCCGGAGCCTGTCTCATCCTTTGAGGAAGGAGCAAACTCATTAATGAGCTTGCACTGTTCAAGAATAGGTCTTGAGCAGTATAAGATGGAATATTGCTGGAGTGTAAAACTGTGGGACTTGGGAGATTTCCTGCTGTTTCCCGGTGTATAGTTCATGAGCATTTTGGAAAGCATTCATGCAACATAGCCAGGTGGGCCTCTCCATGCTGATAGCTGAATGATCACAGCATCTTCGGCGCTTGTCATCTGCAAAGTGTTGTGCAAGACAATCCAGGCTGGCATGTGACAGGAGCAGAGCAGATCCACTGTTCCCAGCTGGACCTAGTGATCCTATCCCAACAGGATACAGGGGTTCGATCTGGGCTGGAGTAAATTGGCCAGCAGCCCAGCCTGCCCTCTGATTTCAAATACTAGCATGTCTAGTGTGAAAAAGGCTGAGTGGCATGGGAACCAAACAGGTTTCCAACAAGCCAGGGGTGGGAGAATCTGACTTGCCCTTCCAACCATGACTGGTCCAACCAGGAGGTGCCAGACATGAAGACACATCTGGGAGGATATGATGGTTGCAGCCCTCTCTCCTCTGACACCAGCTGAGAGTGGGACCTGAGGTCACCCCTCTATGGTGGATGTTGATGCTGAAGAGAATAAGAGTCTAGTGGTTTGGGGGAAGTAGTGTTGACGCAGGGAGCCCCATCCTTTAAGACAAGGCACCTGTTATCCGCTATCCAGGAGCTACGGCACTAGAAATGTACATCCTAAGTGGCCAGGAGCATCAGCCATGAATGAGACTCAGCAAGTGGGTCTAGCGCACACGTCCTCTGTGCCCCAAGCTCAGTCTATCAGCAGAGGAAGGATGCACAGCTCCTCCAGCCTGGCCTTGGCGATGGACTCCCAGCCCTTGTTGGCCTGGGGGTTGCGTGGTGAGGGGTGCATCAGGCCTTCCACCCGGACTTGGAGGCCAGCCGAGGCCAAGGCCTTGCGGGCCCGCTGCTCGGCAAAGCGGCCCACACCAATCACCACACCAACGTCGAGCAGGCGCACAGCCTGGGCCAGCCCGTCATCGCAGACCTGCAGCAGGCGCTCACGCTGGGCAGCCGGCAAGTCAGCTGGGGTCAGGTTCTTGCCGCTCTGGCTCATGAAGAGCAGTGGGCAGTGGTTGTGGACGAAGCAGTGGCGGAAGAAGGCCTCAGGATGGGGACACAACGAGCGGAAGAAGCCCCAGAAGCGGGCACCGCTCACCTCTGTCTGGGGGCACTCCAGCCCCAGGATGGGTCTCTTGGGATGCTCCTGCTCCGGCTTCGACACCTGCCCACGGACTTGCAGCCAGTCCCGGACATGACGGACCTCCCCAAAGGGTACCTATGAGGGAACAAGAAGAGGGTCAGAGAGGCCTGACCTGCTAGAGCCCATCTCCTCCAACTGGGAAAGCAACAACCATTGATGGGCTAAAGCCAAGGAAAACCAAAGGAAACCATGGGGGGGCAGTGTGGCCTAGTGGATAAAGTATTATTAGGAGAGTTAGGTTCTGTTCTGGCCCACTGGACAACCTCTGTGCAAATCGCTGCATCCTCTCCTGCCTTTTGTCCAAGCTCTCTGGAACAAGACTGTCTCAATCTCTGCAAAGGTCTGCGTTCGGGATCAAGGCCTCTAGATGCTGCTGCTACACAAACGTTGTATAAAAAACAGTCCTTGCTTTATTCTATTCCTGGGAACAGAGCCCAGGAGTCCTGGCTCAGTTACCCCAACTTGATCAAAAAATGCCACTCCCAAAACCAGGAATGAAATCCAGGAGCCATCCTGAACCCTGCTCTAACCCTTAGACCCTAGCTCTAGGAGCTGGGAACCAAACACAGGAGTCCTGACTCCCAGACCACACCTTATCTAACCTCCCTCCCCATTACAGGCTGGCAGAAAAGAGCAGAGACGGTAAGCCCCTTCTATCTCCCTGCAACCCTCTCCCACAGCAAACCTGTCCCCATGGAAGATTGCCTGGACCCCAGCTCCATCTACCAGGTTGAATCACACCCACATCCCTGGAGCCAACTCTACCAGGCCTGAACAAGCAGCAACTTGGCCACAGGAATTGAAATCACCACAAACTGAGGGAGGGAAGGATGTTGTTCCCCCAGCCTCACACAGAGATAGGTCAATGCCTGAAGGAGCACCCCACTTTCCAGGGAGCCCCCAAGCAAGCTCCCAAAGCAGGAGTGGGGTGGACAGACTCAGCACAGTTACTCCTTCCCAGTAAAGAGGTAAGAGGACTCAATCCCACATGGGGCTGCATCTGTCCCCCTGAACCCCAATCTCTTAGCAGCCCAAGGGCCCAACCTCCTTGGACAACCCTTCTGCCCAAAATAATCATGCAGGTTATTTGCTGACAGGCCAGATGGGGCTGCTTTCGTGGGAAACACAGAGATGGAGAGAGTGAAACCAACCCACAACTCTGCTATTGCTCCACAGCCCCAGGCCTGGGCTCCCCTCCGTACACACACACACACACACACACACACACACACACACACACACACCACCTGCTAGCCCAGCCTCGCCAGCCCCCACGAGCTCCTGAGATGACACTCCTATGCAGAATCAACTCTGGTTCTTTGCAGCTGAAAGGCTTATCAAGCAGAGCACTGGGAGGATGTAATGACCCGAGAGTACCACCACTGGGATGCAAGGCACTCCCCTGCTGGGACACAGATTCTGGTTCAGTACAGGTTCCCCAAAGGAGACAGAAAGAGCCGCACTTCAGGGTTTTTGCAGCTGCTCAGGCCAATGGGAGTTGTGCAGATCTGTAGCCATGGACCTCTAAAAATCCACAATCAGGAGCCTCCATCCCATGTGGTCCCTCTTGCCAGCAACCTCAGCAGAGCAGCCACCCCATCTGCATCACCCCCTCCTCTGTGCACCCTCGCCCAAAAGCAACTAATGAGCTCTCTGCCAGACTAGACCTGGCATGGAGAACCTTCCTCGGGACCAAGCATCCAACTCCCACTGGCACCCAGGCTGGTGGGGGAGGAAAGAGCCGGCAGAGGCTGCACCCGGCTGGAGATATGTGCTGGGAAGGGAGAGATTTGCAGGCAGAGGTCAGAGGAGAAATGGGGGGAGTTGTTACCACACTGGAGCCCTGGAGCTTCCCCCTTTCAGGCCAGAAGGGCCAGGGTCAGCAGGACCCAGCTGCAGAGAAACAGCAGAACAGAAGGGGCGTATGGGGAGACAAGAGACTGATTTCCCCATCCAAGGCTCTCGCTGGTCTCTGCTGGTGCAGGTCTCTGTAGAGGGCCCTGGTTATTTTCCCCTTAATGGAATTTAGTGGCTGCCAGACAGACAGCTCTGGGAGTGCACAGATCAGAAAACAGCCAGGCACGCTCCACACACACATCAAACCATCCCTGGGTCACAGCTTCCATCTCGCCATGGCCAGAGGGCCATTAGAACCCATAACCTTTGTCTCTGCTGAGATGAGCCAAGAGGGACCCACAGCCACCTCAGTCCCCTTTCACGCTGACCACCAGGCCGCTTTCGCTGCCAGAATTGGGACATGCAGCCTGGAGGTCAGAGGCTGCACTCAGTCCAGTGGCAGCTGGTCCCCCATGAGGGGCGTGCTGGCTCTGCTCCCTGACCCCCTGTGGGATGGAGGTTATTTAGAAAGGGGCCAGGGAAGGAACATGAAGGCTGGAAATATCTGCCTAGGTTGGGAGAAAGGAGGAGGAGGAGGAGAGTACAGGTTCTGAGCTTCAAATCAACCGCAGATGAGGCTCAGAGCTACCAAGTGCCACGTTTTCATGCTGAGCTCTTTGAAGGACCAGGGCAGGAGCATCACACAGGGGGCTGCAACTCTTGAGTCCAATGTCGTAGGAAAAATAAACCCTTCCTGACCCCTGCCACAAGCTTGCTTCCTGGAACACGTAAGCTGTTGTGTATCTCAAGTGCTTTAAGGGTCCACATCACCACAACATCTGAGCACCTCCCAATTTCTGATGTATTCATCTGCAAAGCCCCAGACAGAGCTCTTATCCCCATAACACATCTGGGCAACTGAAGCAGGGACGCAAAGGGACTTGCCCAAGACCACACAAGAAAGTCTGTAGCAGAAGGACTTGACAGCAGGACTCCTGCCTCCTTGGCTGGTGCCCTAAATACGGCGCCATGCTTCTTCACCCCCCTGAAGTGTACGTAGACACTCTGTGAAAAGGAAGCTGCCCCTGAGAGCCAGACAGGGACCGGAAAGGTGTTAGCATAGCAGCTGATCAGAAGCAAAGAAGCTGGAGTCGTCATGGGAAGATACCTAGACGTGGTTTCTGGAGACAGAAGAAATATTGGGAAAGCTGGGAATGAGTGATTGAGATAGGGCATCATTAAAAGATAAAACGGATCCTAACTCAGAGACTCCAGTGCTCACTGCAATGGCTATAAATCCACTATCCCCATCCACAGACTCACAATGCCACTTGCCCCAAGAAAAGGATATCATGACTTAATGAATCTGGCATCAATAGCTCTGAGGGCATGAAGCCAGCTCCTGCATTAATTGACACACAACACCATGGGGTCCCAGCCCTCACAGTTCTGGCCCTCCGCTGCCCCAGTCTGTAATATTTCAGGAGCAGCCGATCTCACCCTGCTCCCCCCCAAATCTATCGATCACCCCTAGGTCTAATGTCAATATAATGCCTTCTTTGCCCCTGCTTGCCAGATCTGCCAATTAGTAGCTGGACAAATGCAGCTAGGCAGGAGGCCCTCCCCGCCCCCAATATAAATTAAAGCACATTATTGAATGATTCGTTTTGCTGATCCCCTGACCTCTGACCCCAGGACCAGGCGCTGTCAGAGGACATCAGTGATGGAGCAGCTGTCAGGCACCAGGGAGGAGAAAGCAAGACTGAGACCTTGTTCCTTCATGTCATCCAGCAAGGGGGTAATCATAGGGTGCTCAGCCCAGTGACTTGAATGAACTGACCACTCCTCAACTCAAATGTCCCCTGAGATCAGGCCCCAAAGCTGGGTCTGGGAAGAAGCTGGCTAGACAGACCCCTTGGTGATGGTAGAGGAGGGGTGTTACCCATGATCTTGCTGTGATGTGGTTTTTCTGGCCAAACTCCATCATTCTTGTTACCTTAAAACTCCTCCCTGCAGCATCAGATGGGTAATTAGTCCTTCTTCACTTCCTGTCCTAAAGTGCTGCTGTTAAATTAAACAGGCGCTGCATTTCAATGGTTGGTGAAGCTAGTGCTGTATAAATGGTTGCTGCCTCTCACCCAAGAGGTGGCTGCATTAGATTGGGAGCTCTTTGGGGCTGAGACTGTCTTGCTGTTCAGTGTGTGCACACCACCTACTGCCATGGGGTGCTGATCCACGACAGGGGCACCTAAGTCAGTTTTCAAATTGTGGACTGCACCCCCAGGGGGGCACAGAGGAACATTTAGGGAATGAGTGTTGGCACCAACACTGCATCGAGTGAGAGGGGACTGAGGAGAGTGTACTACATTCCCCCCGACTCACTTCAGCAGGCCACCAGTCCCCGTGTCAGTGTCTGTGCCCAACACTGGCTCTAGCCTGAGACGCATGTACCCTCCTCCATTCTGACAACCCCAAGGGCAGGGGCAAGTGTTGAGGTCAGAATCAAAAACTGTAGCTCCAAGGGGGGTGGGGGGTGGGGTGTTGGGTGTTCAACTCACAAAGTTTGAATTCTGCTGTCCTAGGTGTTGTCTAACGCATGTAATAGCTGTAATTTCAGTGCTGAGTGAAGTGTAAACTGCTGTGTCCCACCCCAGAAGTCGCTGCATTCACAAACTAAAACAAACTACAAGATTAAACCCTGTAAGAAATTACAGCCAGACAGGAAATTCATCTATCCAAAGTACTTACACATTACCATACTTATAGAATTTGAGTACCCTAAAAGCCCCCTGTGAGGCAGAGCTATCATCCCCATGTTACAAATGGAGGAAACTGAGGCACAGCGCAATGTCACACATGAAGGTGGTGCCCAAGCAGAAGCTTGAACCACACAGTCTCCCATGTGCTAGGATAGGGCCCAAAACAACAAAACCATCCACCCTCTCACTGAGCGAAAGGAGACTCTCCACCAGCAGTACAGAGCCAATGACACAGCCGAGCAGTTCTGGTTCCATTCAGTAGAGGGCAGCGATCTCGTGCACACACACACACACTGACACTTTGCTGTCTTCTGGCAAGCCCTCAAGTCAGATGGCAGCTTTCTGCTCCGCTCTTAAACGTAACCTCCACTTTCTGGCACAGCATCAAAGCAGCAGCAGATCTAAATGGCCCCAATCAAGTCAAATGTCAGGGAAAGAGGCAGGAACATTGGTCCCACCTGAATGCGCGCACAGAAGCAGAATGTCAAAGCCTGCTGTGTGAGCAGCACTTGAGGGACCCACAGCTCTGTGGACAGATGAGCATTAACAGAGGGGGATCCTGCTGTAGCACAAGTTCTAATTACTCCCTGAGTGAATGCATTCATACCAACCAGCTGCATCATATCAATCGAGTGGACCACATCTCCCAGTTGCAGCCACTGAGAACAGCAGGCTCCCGGGCTGCTGCTCTGGCTTATCCCAGCAGGATGCCAGGGCACAGCATCAAATTGTGTCAGAGTCCAACAAGTAGGGCAGTGGAGCAGGAGACCAGGCATCTCATCCTAGCTCTATTGTGGGATCTTTGGGGAGACTCTTTCCATGTCTCAGTTTCCCCTCCACTCTGTATACAAATAGATTGTAAGCCCTATGGAGAAGGAACAGGCTCCTGCTATGTGCAGGTGTAGCGCCCAGCATGCATCCAGATCTTGGGTGGGGCCTCTAGGCTGTGGAATAAATGTGCAGACTAAAATTTATGAGACTCCATGAGCTACATCCAATTGATACCTGTTGGGCAGCTGGCCCATTGGTGCAAATATGTGAGGCCTGCCTCCCTGACCCCTTCAACACACACATACTCCACCACCCTCCAGCGTCTGATCACTACACTCTGGCTGGAGTATCTCACTGGTATGTCTCATGCATCCACCGTGCAAATCGGACTCACCCCAACTCTGCCCCTGGCCTCCAAGACCAAGTTGGAACATGGGGTGACTGGTCTTTTCTAAAGCATTAAGAGGCTCTAGGGCCCATAATGACATGGGGCTCCACTGAAATCAATGGTCAAATGTGACATCATCACAAGCCCGGCCCTCAAATGACCTCCACCCAAACCTGTCCGTTCCCCCACCTTGCTCAGGTGCCCGGCCCCTCTGTGGGGCCAGCTGCCTTACCCCAGTCTGTGCCATCCCAAAGGGTCCGGGGTTCATGCCGAGGAAGAGCACCTCTTTGGGAGAGCGGCAGTATCTCATCACATAGTCTTTGTGGGGTTCCCAGGCGTACTCAATTGGTCTGTAGACATAGCAAACGGGGTCGAAGAATGAGAGCTCCTTGAGACGCATGTTCTGCTCCAATTCAGCCTCCAGGAAGCGGGTGGCCAGGTCATCCTCCTGGCGGACGGGCTGATCCGCACAGACGGTGCCAAGGGGAGCTGCCGGACGCTCCGTCATGCTGCCATCTCCTGCCAAATAGACACTGGCCAAGAAAGAGATGGGGAAGAGATGTGACATTTGGGGGTCATGTGAGGGAACAGATTCCCACCCCTATCCTCTGCTTAGCTGCAGGTCATGTACAGCTCCAAGCATCTGCAGCCAGGGCAGTGAGGGGAAAGTCTCCACAGTGCCACAGCTGGGGTTGGCCAACAGAGGACCAGCCGTCACGAGAGCTCTGGGCACATGCATGACTTGGTCCCACTCCAAGCCAGTGCAAGACGGAACAAACTCACCTCACAAAGGCCATCTCCTCACTGGCCCAGACAGATGAAACTGGTGTCCTCAGAGTGGAAAGCTCCAGTCCCTATTTCCAGCCCAAACCACCCAAGTTCCTCCTGCTGGGAATCCAATTTAAATCCACAGCCTTGACAAGAAAGGCAGGATGGTTGCCTTGCCAGCCAGGGGCCCTGATCTGGGGACAGATTTTAACATGCACTCTAGATATGAAGACTCTGTATCCTATACCCGGCACCCTTGAGCATCTGATGGCGATCACCTAGGGCTGGATTAGAACTGGGATCCCCTAGAGGTGAACAGTGCCCTGTCTCATCTCCCCTAACCCAACCAGTCCCTTGGAAGAACAGAGCCGATATCGCTTTACAACAAAGGCCCCACGTCCCATTCCCCACCCAAACAGCCCACCCTTCATCAGGATCACAACCAGAACCAGTGCCCCCCAGAGGTGAAAATCTTTACATCCCATTACCCCACTTCCTCTGAACCAGTCGGTCTCCCCAACCCTGGGTCCATACCAGAGCCAGCGTCCCCAAGCAGTGAAAGGCTTCACATCCCAGTCTCGCCTCCCTGTACGGCCTGTTTGGTCCCAGAATTCTTTCCGTGCTGTAACTCAGATGAGTGATTTCATCGTAGCCCTGGTTACAAGTGAACCAAGAAAGACCTCCACATAGATCCCTCCACGGGGAATGTGCTTTTTATAGCCTTTTTTATGACCGTAATTAGTAAAGCATTCGCTCAGATACAAACCATTACTGTAAATAATCCATAAACGCTTTGTGCTGTGATTAAACACACACACACACAAAACCTACAAAACCCAGATTCGCACTTTGGCACGTGAGGGAGGAGAATATTAACCTTCCCAGAACACAGCCGTAAGGCGCCTGCAATGCACATTATCACTCAATTATGGCAGCACACAACCATGATCAGGGCCCTATCATTATTATCATCATCATCATCATTATTACTAATAATTATTTGCATTATAGCCATGCCTGGGAGCCCCAGTCACAGGCCAGGCCCTCAGTGGTCTAGGAACTGTATAATATTTATTAGATGTATTACGGTAGCATCTTAGAGCCTGTTATGGGCCAGGACCCCTTTATGTACTGGATACATGACAAATGCATCTAGGCCAAGATCACACGGTGCTTGGCGCTGTACATTATTTATTAGGTGTATTACAGTAGTGCCTAGGAGCCACAGTCATGGACTAACAGTCCATGGATTCATATGCTAGAAGAGCTTCCCACTGAACAAAAAAAGACAGTCCCAACCAAAGCACTTTCAGCTAAGTAGACAGTGGCCAGGAAGAGAAACTGAGGCGCAGGCAGGGGAAATTAATTGCTCTCAATCATCCAGCAAGGCCAGCTAAGAATAGCCCTTTGTGTCCTACTCCATTGCCCCAGCCACTAGGCCAGCATCTCCTGTGACAAATATTGAGTTAAAAATTTAGCATATTTACTTTACAGAGAAAAAATGGATCAGTGCAAACAATGCTTGGCCTGAGTAACTGACGCTTTGTGCGTGTTTTGAGCCACTGACAAATCCTTGACCTTGAAGGCTCAGGAAGCAGAAGGGAGAGAGATTTTCTTTGCTTAGATTATAAAACTTTCATTCCACCCCCAATCCCTTGACTTCCTTTCATCACCTCCTCCACAGGGTTGTGAGCCATCAGTGCAAAAAACCCATCCTCCACTGTACCACTGCTCTGCACCCTATTTCGCTTCCCAACACAGGGAAGCACAGGGCGTGAGCATAGCAGATGGAAAAACACCCTATCAGACCTCTCAGCTCACAAGATCAAACTAGCCACCAAGGAATCTGGAAATGAGGTTTCATTCTAAGGTGACCGTCTTGTCTGACCTCCTGTTTAGCATAAGCCAGAGAACAAAGCATTCAAGGAGGACCGCTTAGTAACAGCCAGCCAAGGAGAGAGGGGACAAATGTCCTATCTAGTTTGAAGAGGGAACGTGATCAATTTCTGAATGGTCTTATCTGATGAGGTAGCTGAAACAGCAGAGCCTAGCTGCAGGAAATCAACTTCCAGCTATTCGTCTTCCTGAAGCAGGTGTATAGGTAATGCTTCCGAAGAGACTGTGGCAATGCTCTCATGACAGAGAGTTGTTTTCCATCCCCCTTCCACTTGATGACATCAAAACTCTTGGCAGACAATTTAGCCATAGTTTAAACTCTAATCTGGGAATATTTTAGTCCACAAAGGGCCACTGTGACCTGTTGCATAACACAAGCCACAGCAATTCCCCACATTTATTCCTGGTGGAACTAGAGTGGATCTTTCAGAAAACCATCCAAGCTTGATTTAGAAATTGCCAGGGATGAATAATCCACCGTGACCCTTGAGAAATTGTTCCAGTGGTTAATTACCCTCACTGACAAAAATTTGTCCTTTATTTCCAATCTGAATGTGTCCAGTTTCAACTCCTAGTCACTGGATCTCATTAGACCTCTGCCTGATAGACTGGAATTCCCACACAGGCACTCCTGAGCCTTGCTGACAGTGTGATTTTAGCCACAGAGGATCTTCTGATCCAGAGAGCAGGGTGTTTGAGAATGGGACATTTGTGATCCCCCTGTTCAAAACACTTACAAAATAATCCTCTGGAAAAGGGAAACATGTGTGATCCAGTGGTGACAGCAGAACCCCAGGAAGACAGTGGGATCTAGTAGTTAAAATAGGACAGGAGGCAACAAATGCATGTTTCTGGTCACCACAGCAGCTAGTTTTAGTAACCTGTTGCTCAGCTCCACTGCAGAAATGTAATGAAGGAATGCCCTCTGGCAACCAAAAGTAAAACTGCAGGTGCCTTGCTGTGAGCAAGTTTTGTCCACCCCTGAAGTAGGTGACTGCAAGTCAGGACTCCTGGGTTCTACGGCCTTCCTGGGGGGAGCAGGGGGAGAGCTAGTGATTAGAGCAGGAGGTTGGGCAGTGTTGACTCCAACACTGATTCACTGTGTGACTGCAAGTAAATCATTTCCCTCTCTGCACCTCAGGTTCTCATCAGTAAAATGGGGACAAAAATCATGCCCCATCTTGGTACAACACTTGAAGGTCAAGGGATGAAAACATGCTGATCTAATAAGTGACAGAGTAGAAACATGGGGCAGTGGCTGCTCTGCATGGGCCTTGGGGTATCTGGGTCCAGGTGTTGTCACTGAACTGCTGTGTGACTGTCATGAAGTCATGTCTTCACAACATGCCTCAGTTTCCCCTCACACCTCTGGTTTATTTAGACTGTAAAGTCTTTGGGGCTCAAAGAAAGGGTCTCTTGCTCTGTGTCTGTCCAGCACCCAGTATAACAGAGCCCCAGTCTTGGTCAGGTAGCATTAATAATCATGATTTTGGAAAACAGAGCAAAGAATTGCTTCTCTTCTTGTGAGGGTGTCCTGCCCACTGCCTCATCCCACTTAGGGGAACCTCAAACCCTCAGTGCAGGAGGGAGGAGACTGTCCCATCACCAAACATGCTGTTTGCTCTGAAATGTAACTTCCATGCCAGCGGACTGGAACAATTTAGATTTCAACATGAACGTGCTTTGGGGACTGCCAACCACAGCTTCCTCCAAGGAACTAGGTTTTCCTTAATCCCTTCCAGTTCCCTAATACTGCAGGTGGGCTGATTTTGTTACCTCAGGTCAGCTAAGCCATGTGTTAGGTGTGGGACATGATTTCTGCTGTCCAATGCTGGAGGAAAAGCTCACCCATTTGGGTCACAGCTTTGAAGGCCAGAAGGAACCACTATTGATGGGTGCCAGGAAGGAATTTTCTTCCAAGCTCAGACTGGCTGGGATCTGATGGGTTTCCACCAAGATCTGCAAACTGGAGTGTGGATCATCTGAGCATATCCCACCTAATCATCTCCCTGCTTCTGCCACAAACTCAGGCATTGGTGGCACCTTGGTCTCTCCTGTTCTCTGCCTGCATCACACAAGGATTTAGGGTTAGTCTACATGGCGAGTTATGCACAGCAAGTCAAACCAGTGCCCCAGTGTTCTGCTGAGGAACTGGACACTGTTACAAGGAAGCAAAAGTCCTACATCACAGCTTGGCCAAACATACCACGCTTTCATGGCCATACATCTTGAAGACAAAAATGGTTGTGTCTACCTAAGGCTGCCAGGCTCAGGTGAAAGTTAATGACCTCCAACATACAGACAACAGGCTCTAATGTAGCCTTCCAGCCTGAAACACTACTCTCCTCAGTAGCACAAGCCAGAGAATCTCAATCACTGAATCTCACCCACGTGCAGCTTTTGGATCCTACCAAAAGGTGAGCAGCACATGAGAATTTTGTTCATGTCTCACTGTTTCCTTCAGTGGGATCCCCCACTCATCTTCACCTGGCATCTTGCCTGCCACTTAGGCTGGCAGCTCCTGGGGGTGGGGAACGTCCGTCTGTTCTGTACGTACAGCACCTAGCACAGCCAGGTCCTGGACCACGACTGGGGCGCCATGCTGCTAAATAAATAGAGAGCTATGCTGTGGAAAACTCAGGCCACCTCTCCTAAATCAGTCATTCCCAGATGTTGGCTCACGTCTGAGCTCTCATGAGAGGAGACCCATAACGAGAACTTTATCTAACTCCCAGCCTGTCCAACCATTAGGCCTCACTCCCCTCCCGCAACCAGGGACAGAACTGACTCCCAGTCTATTTCATCACTAAATTGCACACTGACTCCCCACCTGAATGAATTCGGAGGCCAGCAGGCACAGCCGGAGAATGAAGCTGGCCAGATATTCACACACCTGGAACAGCTGGTCTAGCTCCCAGAACCCCAAATTCAAACTAAGCAAACAGGTCGTGGTGAATAATGCCACCTAATTCCCTGCAGCTGCCAGCTGATCAGCACTTTCTCCAAAAAACTGGATTTCCTTAGCGCTGCTGGTTTCCTGTCAGGCCATCCCTCGATATTCTAGTTGGACTGGCTTGTCCACAACTCATCGACCAAATCACATGCTATTATTTGGCTTTCCTGACTGGATGAGCTGGCAAAGTGCTCCTGGGCTGGGTATTCACTCTGGTGAAAGTGGGCACTGGCAAATGACCCCTGATCACCCCAAACATCCAGGCCAAGGAAACTCAAGTGCAAGCCCTAACATCACAGCCGGGAGGGCGGCAGAGTCTCCATGACTCAGTGAAGGCTGCTCTGCTCAGACTGCCCAGCTAGGGAAAAGCTTCATGGTGGGTTTTATTTTACGTCTCAAACATCTGCTAAGGCAGCATGGTCCATGGGACCCAGCAGGACACCTCCTGTTCCCAGCCGTACCACAGACTTAGGACCGGTCCCAGCCGCTGTCTGCGCCTATAGGCCAGAACTTCTTTGGCGGCAGTGCCATCTCACCACAGATCCGTGCAGATCCCAGCAAACAGGGAACATGGCTAGGATATCTACATGCTACTGCACGTCAATATTGGGACCTACCAAACTCAGTGTGGGTCAATGCGAACTGATCTCAGCTGCTGACCTAGCTGCCAAAGGTCCCAGCCCCAGAGGCTGTCAGCCTCTGCCCTGCTTAGCTTTTGCAAAACTAGCTTGTCCGAAGCCTCAGGGCTGTTGACATTGGTTCCAAAGCAGCTCCTCTGACCCCACTGAGGTTGCAAAACAGACCCAGAAGGGTCACTGCCAGCAGATCAGATTACCTGACAGGCCAGCCTGAATCATTCAAGGACCGCCACTCACACAAACAGAGCGTACTGGGAATGGGTCCCTGAACTTTTCATCTCCAGGTCACCGGTTCAAACCCAGGCAGAGCCCATAGTGACACAAGCAGGTGGACGATCTGACAGATGCTGCTTCGATTTCCTGGGGAGACAGGAGGCCACGTTGCAAACCGAATCGGCACAAAAGACACTAATGGCCCTCCTTGAGTCTTTTAAAAACTCCTAGGGCAGGGCCCAGCTGCCAGACAGGAAAGAAACTCCTCTGGGGAGCACGCTGTGGCTGGTGGGCCCCACAAAATTCCCATTCCTTCATATCTAGGGTGCGTCCCCAGGGGCAGGAGCAGGGCTGCAGACTAAATCCACCCCTATTACCTGCAGCTTGAATGTCCCCAGCTCGCTTTCCAGCTTGGTCTCTTTGCTGCCCCCCCCCCCCCATCGGTGACAAATTCCTCCCCAGCTGGGCTGCAGGTTCCCCCCCCCCCAAAGCACAGACGGATGCAAGCGGTGGGCTCCCACCATGAGGCACAGGATGATGCATGTACAAATAATTGGCCAGAGGGGACCGGGGGGGTGAAATTTGGGAGCCTGCCCCAGGCTGCAAGAGTGCCCCGAGCACCACCCTTGAAAAGGGGAGAGAACAAACTTCCTCCTCCACCCTCTTATTTGCACCCCCTCTTTTTCCTCCTCCTCCTCCCCCCACTCGCCCCTAGGAGGGCAGCAGCCAGGGTGCGGGGCGGAGACCGCGGCCAGCTGGGCTCCTGCAGCCCCTGTCCCTTACCTGCCCCAGAACAGGGCCCGCCAGCTTCCCAGCTGCCCGCGCAATGGCCGCTAGACGTTGTAGTCCTTCCGCTCGCCGCCCCTCCTTTGGCATGCAACTGCGACCCCGCCCCTGCGCACTACAACTCCCAGAAGCGCCCTGCCCTGCGGCCGCGGAGCATGCTGGAAGATGTAGTTCCTAATGGCAGGGGCGGGCATGCGCCTCCTGTGCGGAGCCATAGGAGGGCCAGCGGGCAGGAAGGGGGCGTGGGAAAGTCTGGAGGGGGGTGTTGCATGGAGATTTGGAGTTAGCTGACTTTCACTGTTAATTTCAAAAGGGATAGCCCTGTTAGTCCAGTAAAAAACACACCACAACCAACCCACAAGGAGTTGTGTGGTACTTTAAGACTAACAGATTTATTTTTCGCATGAGCTTTCATGGGAGAAAATCCCACTTCCTCAGATGCTTCTTTGCAGCATCTGAGGAAGTGGGATCTTCTCCCACGAAAGCTCATGTGAAAAATAAATCTGTTAGTCTTAAAGTGCCCCACAACTCCTTTTTGGGTTTTTTTCATTGTTAATGCCTGGGTGCAACAGCTTCCCCAGGCCTTGAAATTTGGGGGGGGTATGGGGAGATGCTCACTGAATTGGTATAACACGGTTCCTAGCTGACAACTGGAGGGAGGTTGGGAAATTCAGGAGGAGTGGGGGTTAGAGAAATTTCTGTCTGGATGTCTAGGGTCCAGATCCCCCAGGCATAGGGCTACCAGATAAAGCCTGGAAAGGAGGACAGGGAAGTACAAAAAGGAGGACATAGGAGGATACGTGGAGGAAATGTAGTATTAATGTGATTTCTCTCTATTTTTAGGGGGCCCTCAAACACTGTGCCCTAAAAATAAGGTGTTTTGTGGCTTTCCAGCATACTTTAACCCAGGGGTCTCAAACTCAAACCACCACAAGGGCCACATGAGGACTAGAACATTAGCCCAAGGGCCACACCACTGAAACCTTTCCATACAACAATATTGCAAGTATTGGTAACAATAGCGTCATCACAGGCCGCAGGAAATGGCTTTAGGGGCCGCATGCAGCCCACGGGCCATGTGTTTGAGACCCCTGCTTTAACCCCTATGAGTAAAAAGCCAGACAAAATCATGTATTTTAAAATGCTTGGCAGATGGAGGACATGAAGGTAAAAAGGCAGACATGTCCTCCTTTTGCCTGCCACCTAGCAACCCCACCCATGCATGACTGTCCTAGGGAATTAGCAGGGCTTGAGTCCTACAGACAGAAATCCCAGATCTCATTCCTCTGATGGAGCCCTGCTGGGGCCAGCCAGTTTTAGTTAATGATCAGGAGGATAGGTTGGCTTGCGCACCTTCCCCATAATCTTCTGGAATCCATGATTCTGTGCTGGTGCTCGTCTGGGTTGACTCACTCACGCTTCCTTGGCTTGACAAAGGGAAGAAGGTGCCAAGGAGAGATACTGTGCAATTCCATGAAAGTCTCAGCATTTGGGCTGCACACCCCAAACTCCCCACTAGAGCTGCACAAGGGCCTCCTCTTCACACCTGCAGCACCAGAGGTCTGGCAGAGGTTCATTGAACAAGTCCAGCTATGATGCCAACTGTGCAGCAATAGGGAAACTGAGGTCCACCAGCTGCTTGTGGGGGAGCAGAGGAAGGCAGGTGGGCAAAAAGGAAAATGCTGTTTGCCTGGAAGGGTTACAGTGGACCCAACCGTGCCAGGTCTGTGAGGTCACTGAAGGGGAGGGTCAAAGGGGGCTCCCCCTGAGATGCTTTGCCCAGGAAGCAGCTGACCCCAAGCGCCCTCCCTGCTCTCTGCTCCTGGGCTTTAGACAGGACCCTCCTGCTCCTGCCCCACTAAGGTGCATCTAATCCACACTTGCTGCTGCTGCTTCCTTCCCCTGGCAAAGCCCAGGAAGTTAATTGGCTTGTCCCTCAGTTTGTTCAAGCCTTGTGTGGGGTGGAGCCTCAATGCAGGGGGAGCAGACAGGCAGCTAATCAGGGGTTATCATGGGTGCTGGGCTCTGGCATAGCTGGGTCAGTTAATGGGTTGGGGAGGGAGCACAGACTGTTAGTGCCTTATAAAAACCACACACACAAGGCCTCCCTGCTTTCTGAAAACACTAGTTATAGCCTATTGTGTCCATTGTTGTTGTTTTAAAGGGAGAGGGCAGCCATTTAAGTATTTAGTGATTGCATTTTAATACTGTTATGTGCATGGACTATGGTGCTGCTATTACTAGGTTTAAGGTATTTTTATTGCAAAATAAGGGGCTTAAGAAGGAACAAAAATATAAGAAATGGCAGACTAGATCCTATGTGAGATCCAATGAGTCCAGTCTGCTTCTCTAACAGTGGGTAAAAAACTAGATGCTTCAAAGAAAGGGGTAAGAAACCCTGAAGTTATAGTGTGTGTGCGCACGCACTTGCGCTTCTTAACCCTGGAAATTAGGCATTGATTTTTGTCCAAAACCAAGAGGGTTTATACGGTAACATTGACATTATACTTGCAGCCTTTCCCTGAAAGTACATTGGCCTCCCTCCATTCTGGTGTCTGTACTGTCAGCACAATCCAGGGCAGGGTTAGTCTGTTACAGGAGCCGGGGGCCCCACTAGCCTGCAAGAGGTCAAACTAGATGCTCTGTGGTTCCTCCTGGCCTTAGAAGCTATGATTCCTGCTCTTGGAATCAATATTTGCACCAGAGTCTTGGCTTTTTCTGACCTTACTTCTACTCTACAGCTATGCATTAAACCTGCACAAATGACCATTTAGGAAACAAAGAGGGGAAAGATGTTAGAGAGAGCAAGAAAGACAAGTCAGGTGAGAGTTAACTGAGGGAAGATCCCATTAACTGCTAATTGTAGTGTAGAGGTACCCATAAGCATTAAGACTGTAGGAGCTGGAATTTAAGAAAAATACAAAAAGCATTCAGGGGTGGATTAAGGGACCTCAGGACTCTGGGGCCCCAGTTTCCCTGCCAAGGGACACATACCCCCTTACCTGAGGCTGCAGTCTCCTTACCAGGAAACACCTCTCCACTTCAGGCCCTGGCCTGCCCATTGGTGATCCCGCCCCAGGGGTCTTGGCCCCCATGCTCCACCCAGTCTGTTTCCTGAGGGTAGTCGGGCAACTGGTTAGTGGGGCAGCTTCTGGTGTGGGGTAGGTCGTACTGTGGGCCATACAGCACACCAGCTAGCCCCAGCCTGCCCCCAGAGCAGAGTGAACAGGGTTGCCCTGCCCTGCCCCACACCCAGGGACGGACCAGTTAGCCCAGGTGCAGGATAGGAGCATGGAGCCTGGCCCCTGTCCCAGGGTAGCCCTGCCCCTCCCCAGCGCTAGCAGAGCAGAGGACCCCCATGTGGGCACCCCTGGGCATAGACCTGTGCAATAATCCACCCCTGAAAGCATCAAGAGACTTGTAATAGAATCACAAATAATAATTTTGCCAATCAATTTACCCTCCACCTCAATATCAACACCCAAAAATGCCTACCACAGAAACATCCACAGTGAAGAGCATCACTTGTAATGATCAGATAATACAATCCAATGTTATCACTCACTGAGGACCTCGGCAGGTATGCAGGTGTGCAGAAACACTGCAAGGCTGGAACCTCAGAAGTAAAAACAAACAGGAGAGTTAAAGAAGGGAAGTGTCCTCATAGATCAATGTCATAACCTGATGAGATGTAGAAATAAACCAAATGAAAACTCTAATCTACACTGCATGCTTCCAGATTTTGGGGCTAGAATCTAGCAGCCTTTTCCTTTCTAGGAAAAAGCAGACACAGCCTAGGCTTGTTGTCTGACCTCACATCCCTGCATAGTGCAGGGAGAAGTTTTCATGTTCTTGGAGAATGCATTTATCTTCTTTACCACAGACTGTCTCTCAGTATTTTTAAGGGGAGGCACCAGGCCCAGGTTCTGATCTGCTTTCATTTTGAGCAAAACCCAAAAACCCATTGGCAGTGGAGCAGGAACAAACTGCTGCAGCAATAAAAACAAGAACACAAGAGCTAGGATTAACTAAGCCTCTTTCATTGACAGCACTAGAGTGAGATCAGCTATCAGGCTTCAGGGTTCCTTTAACACACTTTCTTAAAGGTTTTTTTTAAAAAAAGCAAGGAATCTTGTGGCTCTTAAAGATTTTTTTTTTTTTTTGCACACTTTACTAGACTAACACAGCTGCCTAGTTAGAACTTATGAAGGTTTTTAGGCCATATCTCTATCTCAGACACTTGGGAATCAGCAACTGCTTTCCTTGCTATAAGGGACTGTGAAGACTTACTTGACCCAAACAGAAAAGCATTCAGGAGATGGATAGTGATCACAAAGGACAGGGAAAAAAGAAATTTAGCAAAGATACTAAACTTGTTAAAAATACTAAAACATAGAGAAAGAGAAGAAACACACAATCTCACCAGAAAAGCTGTCTATCAGAGGAAAAGAAGTTGGGGGAGTGGGTCTATGGAGGCCCTGAAAAGATTCATATAGGTGCTGAGAGGCCAATTATGTTACCTGGCTGCACCTGGAGCAGGGTGGGGTCTAATTGAAGCCCAGCTGGGCAGTAGGAGGCTGATTGGTGAGAGGACAGAAAGGCTGCAGTATAAAAGGGAGTTTGCAGGCAGTAGGTGGTTTTGGAGGGACAGAAGAAAGAGCCTAAAAAATTGTAGCTTAAGGTGTGACTAAGGTAGGTTGTTTAGGCAGGGGTCTGGGGAGTTAGCAGCAAGGAGGGGATCTTTGGTCAATGGGCTGGGTCTTTAGAGAGTGGAAAAACTGGGTGTCCTGCTAGGTCTGAGCCTGGAGAAGGCTAGGAGGCTGTTAAAAGCCCTGAAGCAAGGTAATGAGGAGTTGAGGGGGGACAGGGCCAGGCTGAAGGGCAGCTTCTAGGCCATGGGCAGGGGCACCTGTAGTGAGTGTACCACTTGAGCTCCTTCAAGGAGAGGGGTTTCTGAGCAGTGGAAGGATTTCTATGAGAATGCACAGCCCTAGGTCCTAGGAACAATGTGAGCTCCACACCTGTTTAGCTTTCTGCAGCTATTGGGGGCTGAGCTGCCACCATCTGGGGGGCAGGAGTGTGTTATGAAAGTGCCTGTGTTATCTTGGGGGGGGGGGGGTGTGCTGGGACTGTGCCTGTGCCATATTGGTGGGGTCAGAGCTGTACCTGCATCATCTCCAGGGGGTGTACTGAGACTGCCTGCTTTGTCTTGGATGGGTG
>ML682037.1:7492135-7505538 GCA_007922195.1 Podocnemis expansa | reverse complement strand
GGGGGGCAGGTGCTAGGGCTTTGCTTGCGCCGTATGGGTGGGGCTGGGACTGCCTGTGTCATCTTGGGGGCTAGGGTTGCACCATATGTTGGGGCTGGGGCTGTTGCTGCACTGTCTGGAGAGTTGGACTGTGGCTTTCTCTTCCATTTGGGCTGGGGGCTATGACTGCCTCTGCATCTGTAGGGGCAGGGTCTGGTCTGGCCCTGTCACCTGTAGTGGGTGGGGGCTGTGGCCATGTTGCCTGTGGGGTGGGGCAGGGGCTGGATTGTGGCTGTGGCTACTCTCATCTGTTTGAGGTATAATCACAGATACTCAAATGGGTAGGGCTTGATTTTGCAGACAAGTCCACCAGTTGTGACTGGTCTGTAGCAGCAACCAATGAGAAGCTTAACCTTCAAAATGTGTATTTTTGAAGCTGGGGTTAAAAGACCAGCCAATCAAAAAGTCAAAATCTGTGCCTAGGGTAGGGGGAAGGCAAGTTGAATGGAAAGTCTCGCGTGAATAGACAGTAGGAGAATGACCAGGAAGACATGAGAAATTGAAATAACTGAGGAGGGGAAGAGGGCTAGGTTTTGCTGGATGAAGATCACCACAAACAGCCATTGCTAAGAAGTGGCAGTGAGCAAGCAGCAGGCCCATAGATGATGCAGTGGAAAGGACACTCTACAGAGGTAAGCCTGAGTTTCCAATTTAAAAACTACAATACATGGTCTTGCATGCTTGGTTTAATAAAGCTGTGTGGATGTACATGTGTTTAATGCACAGTCAAAATTTGCTTGCTGCTGGCATCTGGGGTTAAAGTAAGGGGGACACCCTGGAATGCCATTCGTGGGGGTCCCTTAAAAATAGAATGCCCTGGAATGCTACCTTCTGCCCCCCAAAAAGGATATGCTGATGCACATTTTTGGGGCCCCCTGAAAATAGAAAAGTACACCAAAACCAGTGTTCATTGCCTCCCCTCTGGGCTGCAGGAAGGGAGGGGCTGGGGCTAGCCCAGCTGCCTCTCCCTACCATCCCCATAGCCTGTGTGGCTCTGCCCTTTCCAGACAGTGCCTGGCTGTGCGCATGGCCAGGCTCCAGCCTCTGGCCCAGGCTCCTTTGTACCATCTGGCTGGCCTGTCAGTGCTTCGGCCTCAGGCCCCCCACCCAGCTCTTCCTCCCAGGTAAGGGAGCTGAGGGGGGTTGGGGTGCTCAGGCAGCCAGTGAGGGAAACATGGGGGTGGGGAGGGGGGACTGGGGGGGGTAAAGGCTGCAATGGGGGCAGAAAGCTTAAGGAGTGGAGATGGGGGCTCAAAAGGACATGAAGAAAAGGGTCTGATAGGGGCCAGTGTTTTGGAAGCAGTAGCTGGGGTGGGGGGCCCCAAATTATACTTTAACCCCTGATGGCATCCCACCTGCATTTGATAACATCAGGTGGATGATAACAGCTGAAAGCAGCTGTTTGTGAGGTTTGACACTATTGGGTACTTCAACATATGCATGTCAAAGGAATTTTTTACTTCAGGTCTTTTTAGAAGACACTTTTGTTTCCTACATTAACTGTGATTTTGAAACAATACTTACTATTTTGTCAAATATTACTGCCTGAGGGTCAACTCCTTAGAAGCTGTAGCCTGGCTTGTTGATCCTAGAGTTTCCCAACAGTTAAAATGGAGATTGTGAACCCTGACAGTATGGGCCCCTTCATGGTTTCTACTAAAACAAAGACAATTTGTGTTAATACAATAAGTCATTGTGGGGTTTATGTAGTTGAAGCTTTGTGTGGGGAAGGCAAGGTCCCTCTTCTGGTCCACCCCAGGCCTCTCACCACAGCTGCTCCACGGGTCTCTGGTTGACCACCTCTTCCCATTGCTAGTACCTACTCTCCTCCTAGCATGAGCTGCAGCCTATATGCTTCTCCAGATGTGAGAACTAGGTTGGTGTGAGATGGGGGCTGCTGGAGGATGACTTTCACCCACCTTAGCTGACTGGGGCAGTGACCCAGATCTAAAGACCCAAGTGTGGGGGGCAGAGGTGGGCTTAGGGAATTGGGGGTGCTAAGTGAAGGCCCATTGTGGGGCCTCCTAAAGGGCCCACTATCAGCCCCTACTGCTACCCTCCCCTGGCCCATCCCCCTGCACTCTTAATCACCTCACCAACCCACAGGACTCACTTTTGCTGCACTGAACTAACATGACTCTCCCTTTGGACCTCAAAGCATTCTTGGGTATGAAACTTGTAAGTTAATCACCTTTTACTTAACATGAATGAGCTAATGCTGAAGTACAAAGTTAAAATGAACATTTAAAAAAATTTTTAAAAGTATGAGAATTAAGAGTGGTAACATTGGCTCATAACAAACCACCCTTAAAATTTTTGCAGTCAAATCTTACAAATTTTTCTTACAGGCTTGGGGTTATATGCACTAGACATTTAATACAAATTACAATAAAATAAGTAATGGTTTCTAGAGTTTAGCTATAAATGAAAACACCCCATTTGAATGAAATTCTGAAGTACTCAAGACTGGCTCCCTCACACATTAAATCATAAGTACAGAAGCTAAACTACTTGTCAAGACAGCATAGACAACATACACAGCTCTAATTATTGGCTAAAGGTATCACTGTATATGTACCAGCCTATATGGACCTACCTGGTAACCTGAGGTAACTAAAGCCCAAGTAAAAATACTCAAAGGAAAAGCCAATATTTCACAAAAATGGCATAATAAATGGCCACACTGAAGAATTAAAAGCTGAGGCTACTGGAAAAGTTCCTGCTATTGTGCTGTCTATTGCTTGCTTCTGCTTTTTAGCATGTCACTGTGAAGATGATGGCAAAATCTGCAATTCAGATGAAGCGCAGATCCTAATGATAGCTTGCCTTGATGAGCCCAGAGTAGGGTTACTAGATCCCTGTCGTTTCTGCAGTGGTAAGTACAAAAGGGGGAGGACATGTGGAGAAAATGTATTAATGTAATCTTCTGTTTGCAGTGGGCCCTGGAATTCTTCCCCCTAAAACTAGTGTTCCAGGGCTTTGCAGCATAGTTTTAACCCCAGTAAGTAAAAAGCCAGATGAAATAATGGACTTGTAAAATACTTGCAGGATAGAGGATGTGAAGGTAAAAAGGACAACACATCCTCCTTCTGCCTGACATCTGGTAACCTTAGCCATGAGTGAAAAGTGCTTAAGCTTCCAGCCCTACTAGCTCTGCTAGATAGAAACAATTTTTTTCTATATTTTCACTTCTGTCCACCAAATAGAGGACAGAACCCCTTATTTATTGCTTGGGGCCCTAGGCAGCTGCCTGCTTTGCTTACCTGAGAAGCTGCCACTGGTAGGGGTTATATTAAACAGCTCCTCTTAGGAATCTCAGTGACATAGCAAGGCTCTTTGGGAGGAAGAAGGGGTGCAGAGAGCTATGTGAGAAGTGAGCAGGGGCAAGAACCTTATCCCTGCAGAAAGAGCTGGGGCCTAATGTGCTAACTTGTCCAGCACCACAGGGTATGCTCATATCTTAAGGCTACTTTCCCTTGGGGGAGGGAGTTTGTCATGTTACAGTATTATGTGGGTCACTTTGTGTTTCCAGATGAAGCTCACTTCTCCTTGTCCCTTCCCCTTGGAGCTAACCTTGCAGGACCTAAATTGCCCAAGCCCGGGGTCTTCCAGCCCCAGCTTTAACAAAGTGCACCTGGGCAGATTGGGTGTCTCAGCACTCTCAGCTGACTCCTTACATCACTGAACTCAATGGGCTGGGTTACACACACTTCTCTGCTGCTGTTCTTGTCTGCCCCTGGCACCACACCAGACTAAATTGGGGTGTGCATCTGAGCTGGGTGGATCAAAACTGCACCTTCAGCTCTTAGCCTTATGTAGCCTAGGTTCAGCACCTTGATGTCCAGCCCCCCTGTCACTTTACTATTCTAGCTGTAACCCCCTTTGAGCAAACCTTCCACAGTCTTTGGGCATTACAAGGATCTTTGGCTAGGCAAAAAAAACTACAGGGCAAGATCGGGAATAAAGTTTTAAGTTTGGCAACTAGCTTGATTACAGCTGTCACTTTATTGCTAAGGACCTGAAACATAAAATAACTACAAAAAGAGAGAAATACCCCCTAAAGTATTAAATACACAAGGAAGAAAGGAAAAGTGCTGTTATAATACTACCTAGCTTCTATTGTATTAAGGCTGAGGCCTCACTGCTCTGTAGCAGAAAGGTTCCCAAGAAACCAGCTGCACAACTCAGTGTGCTGGATGGAGATGGAGCACTCAATGCAATCAGTAAGGAAAAGGTGAAGACCTGGTGGGGGTGATGCAGCATTTAGATCAAAGCATCAAAACAACTCTGAATTTGGGTCAGGTTTTTGCAGGGAAGAAACAAATAGTTACCTTCAGCTTCTCTGGCCCCTGCCCTATTCACAAAGTGCATGGTGCTGGTAGGGCAGTACTTGCATGGGTAGGGCATAAGGATTTACCCCTACATCAAGCAGTGGTTAATACACAGGGACTTGAGCTCAAGTAAAGTTCCATGTGAGAGTGGTAACCCAACTGTGTGGATACCTGGGCCTCTGCATAAATTGAGAAAAGCCTGTCCCCAAGCATGGGGTTCATAGGAGCTCTCCTAAACTTTTTCAGAGGGAGGGTCTTGCTGCCCTCCTTTGAGATTTTGATCCATCTGCACCCTCATTGCAGAGCTGTAGGAGTCTCAAGTGACTACAGCCCATCACTGCCTACAGCTGCTCTGTGATTTGTATGGCACACCTGAGACTGAGGCCCTTCCAGGTCTGATTCTCCATAGTGCTCCACCCACAGAGGGATTCCCTATCCAAGGTACTGTCTGTTCCCTAAGACAGCTTGGGGACACTAGATTGAGGGACCCCTAGTTTGCAATGGGGGGAATTCCCTTGAAACACTAATGCCCCCTGTGACAGATACCAATGCCTTGGACTTGGGGGCCCACATCTTGGGAGGACTCTCCACTGAGGGGTGTTGGTCCTACAATGACAGTCTTCCTCACATAAATGTGAAGGAACTGCAGGCTATCAGAGGGGCTTGGATGACCTTCCTAGACAACATACAGGGCTGGTCCATTCAGATTGTAATGGACAATACTGCAGCCATGTTCTACACAAACTGGCAGGGAGGGGTTTGCTCCCCAACTCTTTGCAAGGAAGCATGCAAACTTTGGAAGCTAGCTCTGAGAAAATTTCACACCAGTGGCTGCACACCTACTGGGAATTAACAGGCTAGCAGACTTGCTCAGCAGAAAGCCCCTAGTGCATCACAAGTGGTCACTGCACAACATGGTGTTCACTCACCTGGTATACAAATGGGGTACACACCAGCTAGACTTGGTTTTGCAACACAGCAGAACTGTGTCAGCAATTTTGTGCTCTCAGGGATCAGGGGGGTGGGGTCTCAACACTGCCTTCCTCATCAGCTGATCAGGCACTCTGATGTATGCTTTCCTGCAAGTCCCATTAATACAGAGTTCTCCTGAAGATCAAGCTGGATGGAGCAAACATAAAACTAATAGCTCTGGATGGGCCCAGACAATACTGGTTTTTGCTTCTACACAACCTGTCCATGGAAACTCCACTCTGCCTCCTGCTATGGGCGGACCTCTTGACACAGGACTCAGGGTGCCTGCGGCACTGAAACCCAGATCACCTGCACTTGACAGCCTGGAGGCTCTTTGGGTCAATGAGCAGGAAAGGCCCTGCTCAGACAGGGTTAGTCTTCTACCACCAACCAGGACCTCCCTATCTGCCAGGTCCACCTATAGAGCCAAATGGAAACAGTTTTCCATCTAGGCTTGGGGTAAAGGAGTAGACCCTGCACTGACCACTCTGCACCTAGGCCTTGACTAGCTGCTAGACTTTAAAGACAAAGGCCTCTCTTTCCTTGCTGAGAGTCCACCTAGCAGTGATCTCAGCTCTCCATGAAAAGGTAGATGGGGCTACTGTTTTCTCCTATCTTTCACTAGGTTCCTGAAAGGTTTCAAAAGGCTTTTCCCCCAACCCAATGAACCCATCCCTCCTTGGAACCTTAATGTAATGCTCTGGGCATTAATGGAGCCCCCCATGAACCCTTAGACTCGTGCACCCTACTGGTCTTCTCTTGGAAGGTGGCCTTCTTAGTAGCAATCACCTCTGCTAGAAGGGTATCAGAATTGAAGGCTTTTTCTTAAGAACTCCTGTATATGAGGTTCTTTTGCAACCAAGTTGTCCTGTGACAGCACCCCTCCTTCTTCCCTAAGGTGGCTACTCCCTTCCACCTCAGCCAGGAGATTTGCTTGCCACTTCTTTTATCCAGACCCTCAGGCTACAGAGAACCAGAGGAGGTGGCATACCCTGGATGTGAAGAGAGTGCTCCTAACACACATTGAGCTCATGTCTATTCTGCAAGACCTCCCAATTCTTTGTGGTGGTCACCAAACTCAAGAAGTCTTCCACTGTCCTCACAGTGCATTTCCAAATAGCTAGCTAACTGTATCAAAGACTACTAAGGAGAGTTGAATATGCCCCTTCTTGGGACTGTTAGAGCCCATCGCTCCATCTTTGCCTGAGGGAACTTTCCTTTCCCTGTGTCTTAGATCCTTGATCTTCTGCTTTTGGTCCTCACACTGGTGGGATTTCGACCCCTGTACTGGGGTCCCTAGGCTCTGCTCATTACAAGGGGGGGGGTGCTGACACTAGGTCCATGCCACTGTGGCCCTTGCATGCATCAGTGTTGCAAATACTGGAAGCAATCATGGTGCCATGGGCCATGGAGAACAGTTTTCAGGCCTCTGAATCCATTTCTCAGACTCTTGTTCTACTCTATGGTATTTGTACTCGTAGCCAAGTCTCCCTGTCTGTGTGCCTCTGGCGAATTGCTTACCATCAGGCCTGGGTTAATAAATATTCCCTAGATCAGTGTAACACTGAAGAGTTTTAGCAGTTTCCTCCCACAAGAACACTTGGAGGGTTAGGATGTCTTTGAGGAAGGTGCCTTGGCCTCACATGATGCCCTTACAGTGGCGTGGAATGCCTCAGACATAGCCAGTCGTGCCATTTCTACAGCCGGGGTTATGCACCCTTGTTTCCTCAAGTCAATTTAAGTTGACGGTTCAGGTATCACATTGTAACAAGCAGTCGTGTCTTGCCTCTGGTCTCCCTGTGCTCTACCTTGCTGGACTAGGAAAAGGGTGGCATTCTTCTCCCTTCCCTTTTCCTTTGCTTCTTGCAGCATCATCTTTCCACCACTGGTAGACTGAGAGCTCTGGGGTCACATTAATTTCCCTCATAATTATCGCCCCTGATATAATGTTAGCGCCAGAATACCTGACTCTTGCCTCAGCAGATTAGTATTGCCAACTGCTCAGATTCTAGCTTCGAGACGCTTTTCTCGACCATAATTTTGTCATGCATCTTTGTTTGACGTCTTAGGGTAAGGTGACTTGAGGCCACTCCTGCTCCTTGCAGGTCAGCCAGCACTTGAGTAAAGTAGGCCTTTTATCCTGCTGACTCAGGTGGTTGGTTGCCTGGTCCACGGTCCTTACATCAATACCCTCGATGCTTCCTGAGGACCTTGGTTGTGTGGATAGCTGCCTTTTGTGGGAGGAGTGCTGAAGGCAGGGAGAACCATCTCCACCTATCATCCATCAGCATGGCTAGTAGTCACCTATTACTGAATGTATCCGAGCAGTGCTCGAAGAATGGTGGGTTACTTATCAGTAACTGTCTTTCTTTGAGATGGGCTGCCTGGATTCATTCACAACCCTCCCTCTATCCCCACAACTTGGAGTTGGTGACTCCTAGGGATTGAGGAGGGGATGGGCAGCGCCCGTATATATAGTCATGGGGTGGTAAGGGGGCAGTGGCTGCCAGCCCTCTTCTGACAGGCTAGGCAAAAGGTTTCTAACTAATCATGCACTGCAGCATGGATGCACCTATCACTGAATGAATCCGAGCAGCCCATCTTGAAGGAGGAAAGTTACTGGTAAGTAACCCACTATTCGACTTCCAGAGGAGCACCTACAGAACCCTAGGGTGGGGCAACATCAATCATTCTGGGGACTACGTAGGTACCTGAAAACTTGAGGTTCTCCCCACCACCCGCTGTCAAGTATTAATTAGAAACTTAGCTGACATGAGTACTGTACCTAATCCCTATATAAAGAAAAGAAATAAACCCCAGTGAAGCCATATTTTTAAAATTAGGGGAGAATATAGCAAAAGATTACCAATCCCAAATTTGACAAACATAACACAGGGTTCGGCCATCATAAATGGATATAAAAGCTTAATGCAGTTGGAAACTACTTATGTGCTTTACTTTCTGTATTTCCCTAAGTATAGACAAAGCAGGGGGACAATCAGGTCTTCTACTGGTAATTCATTTCACTTTGTCCTAATAAGTGCCACAGTACTCAAATTGCAAGCACTGCACAGGAATCCTGGTCTAAGTCTAGAACTATTTTGAGTCAGATACATAGCTTTTTAAAAAAGGCTTTGGAATCTTTGTTGTATTCTATGGTTTTATAACAACATTAAAAAAAAAAAAAAAAAAAAAAAGCCCTACAAAGTCATAAGTGCTGGAATGAAGGGTGCTAGGGTTCCCTGACTGGAATAGGCTTCCATTATTTAAAGGGCCAATACAATGGCTGCATGACCTAATCTAGACTATTTGTGGGATATTGTGGGAGATTTTTCCAAGATGAAAGACTTTTTCAGATTATGTGCTGTAATTTGATCATTTTTCACCATTATCATAAATGATCTGAACTATATAGGGATAAGATGAACATTTAAAAGTTGAGGGAGGAAAGTAGTAGAAAATGGATGGGCATTATAATTAACAAATGAGAGATGGGTGAAATTAAAGATTATGCTCTTAAAGCTACATACTGATTTGAGCAAACACCAAACTTGAATGAAATTCATGGAGTTTGAGACTCTGGCCCTTTCCAATATTAAAAAGCAAGAGGAGCTAAAAGATGAGATGACTTACTAGGAATAGTTGGGTGTACACCAGACATTTACACACAGATATGATTGCTTGATCAGGGGCAGCATTCTATTAAAGGACCAGACAGTCCTCAGAAAGGAAAAAGCAGATCTTAGAAAAATGTGACTCTGGATTTGGTTTAAAAAATACCAGGCCTAATTCACAGTATTTGTAACAGCCTGTGTAGACCTAACTGGTAACCTGAAACTTCCCAAGCTGGAATGGGCTATCTGTGAGGATAATTATCCCTAATTTAGACCTATGGGCTGCTATTCTGTGTCTGTTGGTGTCACAAATAGCTTACTCCTTCCTTTTTAAAATGTGTAGGTGAGGGGCAGATCAATCAATCAAATCATAGGGCTGGAAGGGACCTCATGAGATCATCAAGTCCAACCCCCTGGGAATTGAACCCAGGACCTTCTGCACGTTAAGTAGAGGTGCTAGCCACTACACTATTTAGGTGATGGTAAAATCTGCAACATTTTCTGATTGAGCTTCTTTAGTTCCATCCACGAATTGTATGTTTGTGTTTTTCAAGGTCTAAAGAGCTATGAGGCTCATAGCCTTGCTAGTGCCTAGAGAGCAAGAAAAAATGCTTTCATGTAGGGTTACTAGACATCAGGCAAAAAGAGGACATGTCCTCCTTTTTATCCTTCACGACTTCCATCTGGCAAGCATTTCAAAAATACATGATTTTGTCTGGCTTTTTACTTACAGGAGTTAAAGTATGCTGGAATGCCCTGAAATACCTTGTTTTTAGGGGGAAGCTTTCCAGGGCCCCCTAAAAACTGAAGAATATTATATTACTACAACATTTTCTTATGTTCTCTAATGTCCTCCTTTTTTCATACTTCCCTGTCCTCCTAACAGATTTGTCATATGAGCATTCATGGGAGATTTTCTTTCATGAAAGCTCATTTGATAAATAAATCTGCTAGTCTTTAAGTGCTACAGGACTTCTTGCTTTTTTTGCTGAACTAGACTAACATGGTTACCCCTTTGGAACTTCATGTCTAATGCCTTTTGAGCAAGGAGGGAAGCGATGGAAGGCAAGGAAAGGTTTGAGGGAAGGGGCTTTCCCTTCTCCCACCTACAATACTAACTGCCCATAGGTCTGTGAGTTCAAAATGTGGGGGTACCTCATCGCTTGATGCCAGGATGACTGAGCTGTTAGTGTGATATGGCCTTGAAAAAGGCCTTGAAGTCATGGGATACATCAGACAAGGTATTTCTCGTAGACAGGTGGGTCTCTTTTCTGTGGTGTAAGATCTAGTGTGGGGGTGACTGGTGGCTGGTACCATGGAGTGTGGTTTAGGGGCTGCTACTGGGGGGAGGGGCAAATGGAGATTGCTGTTGGCCCTACTGTAAGGTCTGGTCTGGGATTGCTATTGAGAAGGGTCTGACTTTGCAATGCTCAATGGGGGCTTGTTGTGGAGATGTAGCAGGTCTAGACTAGGCTTTCTGTAGGGCAGGTGGGCCTGTTAGATGTGCTGTGGGGTCTGGGTAGTTGCTGCAAGAGCATCTGTTTGCCACTCTCTGGGATCCAGTGTAGTCTGGAGTTTTGCAGATGTGTGAGAGGGTTGTAACCAAAGACTTCTGTCTCTAAATGCTTACACTTGGCATTTTATGTGACAGAGTAAAACTGGGGGGAAAAGACTCAAAGGAGGCTTAAATTCCTGGGAATGACAATTATGAAAAAACAGTACATTTAGAAATAAGGCATAGACAAGAAATAATAGAAGTCCAACATTTTGTAATAAATCATCACCCTTCCTAATCCTCCCTTACCTGTTACCCTATATAAGATGTCCCTCACATGGCCCTGAAAACGCTGTCCCTTCACAGTCCTAAGAATGTGATCCCTCTATTTTCCCCTTCCCTTCCCCTAGAATGACAGCATTGTCCCTTACATGGTGCTGCTTCTTCACCTCCCCAGTGACCCTACATGCTACCTGGCTACAGTGGACAAGCTGAGTGCCTGGAAGAAGGCGATCAGAAGAAAGCATGCCACAGAACAAGCAACCTAAAGACAGGCTAAGGGAACCTTGGTTCTGGACAACCCAGCTAACTGAGTCCTGGCTCTGTGTCCGAACCTGGCTTCAGACAACCAAGCTAACTGAGTCCTTGCTTTATGTCTAAGCCAAAAGTTTTTCCTTGAGTCTGAGTGACAACAGAAGGACCCCTGCAGATGAACAGAGGGATGGCTGAAGTTGGTAAGTTCTAAGTTTATATGCAAATTATGCCTGTCAAAGCTGAATCACTGTAGTGAGTGAAACCTTGTGACCTTTGAGTGCCCATTCAGTGACTGCCTCACTAATACTTGCTAAATGTTATAGATTGTTAAGGATTTTTATAGTTTAAGTTTATGGTATTAAGGATAGTGAAATATTGAATATTCTTGTTTTACTGTTTAAATTATTTACCTTGGGTTGAGAGCGGTGCTTTGTATGTGTGTATACATATGACAGAGCAGCCTTCTATAACTGTTGCTCTGTATTGTACATACTGTAGTAACTGCACCAAGTAAAGGTGATTTATGAGGAGGTGATTTCCCATTCTTGAACCTGATATTAATATTTGAGAAAGCAACTGATAATTTTCTTGATGAATTTTCTGGTTTTGGTGTTAATGCTGGATCTGAAGGGCTGTGTCTGAATTTCTTTAGGTCAGTAGAACATTAGGCAAGCAGACCACTTTGATTTTTATATTGATAGTTTTTTAAAGAGTGATTAGTGTTTTGACTGATCTGTAACAGCAAGAAATCAGAAAAGTTTAAAGGGGATTAGTCAAACTGGTATGCTAACAGCTAGGATTGAGAGAGCAGCTAAGCAGAAAAGGTCAAAAATCTGTATATAAAGGCAGGGAGCAGGTTGGCATTGGTCCACAGGAGAGGAAGGTCCTGAGTGAGTGGGCATAAGGAGAAAAACTGAAATCACTGAAGAGGAGAAGAAGGCAGCTAAGTTGTTGCCGTGGGTCAAGCAATCACTGCAAACAGCAGTAGCCAGGAGGAGGAGCAGCTGCTGCTAAATAGTTGTGACAGAGCAGAAGGACCATAGACGATACAGAGGGAAGGAACGTCTACAAAGGTAAGCCTGGTTTTAATTTAATAACTTGAATATTTAAACGTACATGTCTAGCCTAGAAAAGATCTGTGGTGTATAGTGTGTTAATGCCTCTGCATAAGAACTTGCTTGCTGTCAGCATCCCAGATGAGTTGGAGCTGAGATGGAGAGTAATCACTTAAGGTGGCTGTTCCTGTTTGTGTGGTCTGACAATATTGGTTACTTATGTGTGTGTCAAGGGAATTGGTCACTTCTGCTGTATTTTTTGAAGGTGGATTTTATTACTTCAGTTCATTTGGTTGGTTATTTTGAAATTATATTTGTTCCTTTCTTGTTTTTAATAATACTGCCTGGCTGTCAATTGAGTGGAAGGCTATATCTGTGTGTCTCCCATATTGTCCTCCCCCTGGAAAGTTTAACAGTTAGTCTCTTCTGGTGAGTGTCCTATGGGTTACAAGGGAGGTTGTGGTAAGCCCTGTTAACTACTGAAATCAGATAAACTGACAATTGTGATGTTAGTACAAATAAGTCATCATGGGGTTCCTGAGCCCCAGGCTTGTGGATAGCTTATTGATTGTGATATGGTCTTGAAAGTGGCCTTGCAAGATACCATTTTTAAAGTTGATTCCTTGAACAATGTTATCCTGTTGATATGCCTGCATTATCTATGAAGTTGCTAATCTTCACTACATGTTTGGAAATGGCCAGGTTTAAGTGCTTCTAAAGGGCTTCTAAAGCCAGGCTGGGCAGTAGCAGGCTGATGAATAGGAGGAGAGGCAGTCTGAAGGAGAAAGTGGAGTTTGTTGTCTATCTCCTGCCCTGCTCCTGACTGGGCCTAGTCAGGTCCTGTCTACACATGCAAAAGGGAGGGAGGGGCTCCTCTGCTTAATGCCTCTGCAGTTTAGGATTGGTTGCTGGATTTGAGGAGAGGATGTTTTTTTCTTTATAATGTGAGGGGACCTGGTTGTGGCCCTGGGGTGTTTGAGGGTGGCATGTGCTGTCTTGTTACTGCTGTGCAGTATGGGGTCTGGTCTGGGGGCTGTTTGTGTTGGCGGGGGGGGGGTCTCTGTTCTCACCTGTGGGGAACTGGTTTGAAGGATTGTTAGTGGTGGTGGGATGTTCTGCTGCCCTGTGCAAGCTGTTACAGGCATGGTAGTTAGGTAATTTCCTCTGTACCATCCATGGATTGGCTCTGGAGGGATGGAGAGGCATACCATCAGAGGTGTTGGCTCGGGAGGGGTGGGGAGGCGTACCATGTGTGGGGTCAGCTCTGGGGTGGAGGCGTACCGTCTGTGGGGTCAGCTCTGGAGGGGTGGGGAGGTGTGTACCGTCTGTGGGGTCAGCTCTGGAGGGGTGGGGAGGCGTGTAC
>ML682037.1:7237949-7492125 GCA_007922195.1 Podocnemis expansa | reverse complement strand
CTCTGGAGGGGTGGGGAGGCGTGTACCGTCTGTGGGGTCAGCTCTGGGGTGGAGGTGTACCGTCCATGGGGTCAGCTCTGGAGGGGTGGGGAGGGCGTGTACCGTCCGTGGGATCTGCTCTGGAGGGGTGGGGAGGCGTGTACTGTCCGTGGGATCTGCTCTGGAGGGGTGGGGAGGTGTACTGTGAGTAGCATTGGCTCTGGGGGTGGAGGCGTACCGTCCGTGGGGTCTGGTCTGGAGGGGTGGGGAGGCATGTACCGTCTGTGGGATCAGTTCTGGAGGGGTGTGGAGGTGTACCGTCCGTGGTGTTTGGGTCTGTGGTTGGTTGTTTGGGTGTGGGGGGAGGTATATGGCAACCAATCTGAAAAGTTTAACATTGATTGGTAACATGGGTATGCTAATAGCTAGATTAGAAAAAGCAGCCAATCAGAAAAAGTCAAAAACTGTCTACAAGGCAGGGAGTAGGCAGGTTTTAGTCCATGTGAGGTGGGAGGCCCTGAGTGAATGGACATCAGGAGAAAGATCAAAAAGATGTGAGAAGTTGAAATCACTGAAGAGGGGAGGAAGAGGGCTAGCTTGTTGCGCTGGATCAAGCAATCACTGCAAGCAGCAGTAGCAGAGAAGGAGCCGCCGCTGCTAAGTAACTGTGACAGAGCAGAAGGACCAGAGACGATACAGAGGGAAAGAAGCTGTACTAAGGTAAGCCAGGCGTGGTTCTAATTGATCTACTAGAACATATGAATGTGCATGTCTAGCTGAACAAAAGCTCCATATGGTGCATATTATGTTATTGCATAAATCAGAAGTTGCTGGTTGTTGGCATTCCATGTGAGTTTAACCTCAGAGGGAAGGTAACCACTTAAGGCTCTTACCAACCATACAATAGGAACAATGTTGGTTACTTCAACATGTGTATGTGTCAAGGGACTTTTGTTAATTTCTGGATGTGTTTTTTTGGAAGAGTAACTTGTAACTTAAATTTAGGGTGTTGAAAATTTTGAAATATTTACTACTTATTTTGTTTTTAAACATTACTGTGTGAATGTCTTTCCTTAAAACCATTGTGGGGTTTGTGATCTTAAGACTTGGTAATTTATTGATTGACAACATGATGATTGAGCTGTCAATGTGATGTGGCCTTGGAAGAGGCCTTGCAGTTTGAGGATGCATCAGGAGAGCTCTTTGCAGTAGACAAGGAAGTGTTGGTAGCAGTACTCCAGGGTTTGTTTGTGGACATTGGCTGTGGCCCGGGGGAATTCTGCTGATTGCCCTCCGTGGAGGCTGGCTGGGTTTGATTTGGCTGCTACTGGGGAAGGAGTGTGTTCTCTGGTTGCCAGCTATGGAGTCTGGATGTTGGTTCTGGGCAGGTGGGCCTGTGTGTTGCGGGGACAGAGCATGGGTGTTGCTGCTGGAAGGGGACCTGATTGCTAGACTGGGGGCTAGTGGGGAGGGGGGTTCTCTGGTTGCTGCCACATGGGTTATGGAAAGGGGTTGTTAACTGTGAGGTCTAGTCTGGAGGTTGCTCTGTGGAGGGATGATTACTTCATGCAGGACAAAAATTATTGCCAAGGAGACAAGCTATTATTTCTGTGTGGGATTCACTGCTGGGGAGGGAGAGCTGTTGGAGGCACAACCAGCTTGCAAGAGGTCTGGGTCACTGGGTGTTCTGGTTGTTACCTCATCTGGAGACAAGTTGATTGTGTTTTCCTTTCTGTGGCTCAGATTTTCCAAAATATTTGCATTGGTCCCATGCTGAGATTCAGCTCCCTGGTCATTGGCATCCCTAGATCCTCTGTGGCATTACTGCTTTACAGGTTTCAGTCTCCTGATGCAGAGTTTTTTCAGGGTTTCTTGTTATGTTTTGCTTGCAATTTTTCTGTTTGAATTTCTGCTTGTTCCATTATTGCCAGCCAATATTTTAAAACTGTTTGCTTGTATTGCATATCTGCTTTCAGAAAGCTAATCAGTTATTGTGAATATTCTATTTGTTCTTGTCTAAAATGTTCTGTGGATGTACTATATTAGTGATGACACAAATATACACATAAAGACAGACCTGAGGGGATAACAGAATTCGGCAAATACACTGGAGTCATTCCAGACACCCTAGAGCACCACAGGAATGCTGGATATCTAGTGATGACTCCTGGACCTGGGCATGTCTTAGGAGAAATCTGGAGATCTGAAGATATCTGAATTCCTGTTGGCTCATCCTTCCAAAGCAGGCCTGAACTCAAATGGAGAACACTTCACTGTAAAACTTAAGCACAAAGGGCTCTATGCTATACAAAGAAATCAGTTGCACAAATGTAAATAGGACTCAATTTCCATTGTAAAGTCTTACTCTAAAAAATTGTTGTACTGTAAATGTCAGTGGAGTGGCTGTGCATTTTTGGATAAACCACAGTAGATAAATGGACATGTGGAACAGTGTATTGTGCTGCCCTTGGAACTGAGTGTTTGTCTAGTCTCAAATGCAAAAGAGACCAAGTGGGACAGTGTTTTGGTGGGAACCAACTGTAAAAGCATAGATAATGAATTGTATTTGCCTTTAAAGTATAGATTGGCTAATGTTGTGTATATGTCCTTTAGGGTCATAAGTAAAATGATTCTGTAACCCTGCTTATTAGACATTGGTTATAATGTCCAGCAAGACTCCATATTGTCAGTTTGGAGCTCCTGCTTAAAAATTGTACTTCATTTTATATACTCAAAGAAACTGACTTAAGCATATGCCGTAAGTTGATTTTAAAAGGGTGAACAAGGTGTGTAAATGAAGGGTGTCTGTGTGAGATCAGTCTCGGAGGCCAGCCTGTCCTGATGAAGCACAAGTACCATCTAACTGGCTGAAGAATGCAGGCCTCTCTGATTTAAAGCAAAAAGAAAGCATCCCAGAAAGAAAAGAACAAAAATCAAGTCTGCAAGTGACTGGTGACCAAAGATCTCACATGAACACTGAGGCAACATGTCATAGCAAATCCCATAACTTACATGAGAGCCAGCAAGTATAAAAGATCAGTAAGAACAGAGCCGTAACTACAGCTGAGCGAGCAGGGTTTTGTTCAAGGTGTGCCAGAGAGGCTTCATTGAGCCACTCCATTAAAGGGCAAGTTCTCCAATGATTGCTCCAAGCGCCAGCTATTGTAAGGGGTCCATTCCAATTGGAACACACCCCGGGTGCCAAATTGTTTAGTTATGGCTCTGCGTAAGAATATGAAAACTTTGGGTCTCATTCTGTAACTGGAGCATCAGATTCATGACAAGGAGGGAGCCAGACCTTTGTGCCCAGTCTAGCTGACCACTAGGCTGGCTCAAGCAACTTATGAAAGGATTGGTAATTGTATCACACCAGCTTGCAGAACTTCTTGTGTGTATATGTGTGTATGTATGACTGCTTTTTGCTATTCTTACCTTTACAATAAATGTGGCGTATTGCCTTTTCCCCCTTAAAGGTCCTGGGTGTTCTTTTTGCACAAGACCAACAGAAGTAAATATACAACAAATGCTGGTGACTGAGTAGACTGTGCTCATATGCTGATTTAGATTTATCAAACACCAGTTATGCTATATAAAAAATGACGGTTTACACAAAGGTGTTTGCCACTGATGTTAGCAGCACTGTATAAAATTGGTCACAATTAGGCAGCAAAGCATGCCTCGTAAAGTATCACTTGAGAAAAGCTGTAATCAGTTCAATAATGTTATCCTGTTTATATGCATGTATTGTACGTGAAGTTATGAATCTTTGCTATGTGTTTGAATCTCAAATGTGAATTCTTGGGTAGCAGTGATAAGTCAGACTTGCATCAAGACTAGCACTTGCTGCACAGTCATGGCTAATGGGCCGTTAAGAACAACTATTTCAGTGGATCCTCTGGAAGATGTCTGAATGTACATGGACGATGGTGGGGCTAGCGACTCAACCCCAAATGTAGAACATTTAATCCTCGACTGCATGTTTCAAACTGTAATTTCCAGGCATATGGACTGGGACGGGGTTAAAGTATGATTTGGGGGGGCCCTAGAAGTCTCTAAATTGGCAGATCCCCCCTCGTGCTAGTGTGGGCCCCCCCCACTCTTCCAGACCCCCCCACCATCACACTCCCAGCCGGTCTGATCTTGGCCCCCCCCACACACCCTCCAGCTGGCACGATCCTGCTGTGCCCCTATCACCCCCCACCCAATCCCCTTACCTGGCTGCCAGAGCAGCGCAGCCTGGCCCTCGGCTGCTCATCCAGCCGGGGGAGGTTTTCACTGACCATGCATCAGTGAGAGCTTATTCCGAGCGGGAATTTTAAAAGCTCCTGGCTCAGAGCAGCTCTCAGCTGGCTGGAAGACTATCTTCCAGCCAACTAAGGACTGCTGCTGCCAGCCATGTGTGGCTGGCAGTGTTCCCATCTATTTTTGGGGGCCCTGGAATGCTCATTACCTTATTTTTAGGGGGTCAAGAATGCTGGCTCCCTAAAAATCGGGGGCCCCGGAACAGCGGTCTGGAGCATTCACCCTTACTTTAACTCCTGGGCTGGGGGGTATGAATTGGGTACTATATCATCCCTGTGCCTCCATCCTGCGCATCATCTCTTGACTATGATTTCTAGCAAAGGAAAGCTTTGAACAATGGACTTGAGGGCCCCAATCTTTTGAGTGATCAGAGAGACTTATTAGAAACTGGGAGATTCTACATCTCTGCTATTACCCTGATCTACAGATTCTGATATCAGCTATAAAGTGCGATACTTTTTTTAGCCTTTTAATAACTCTCTCCTCTTTTACATTAATAAAACTGTAGCTTAAGTATACAAAAAGATTGGCTATCAGTATGGTTTTTTCTTTTGAGAGATTGAGAAAGCTGTGCATGTGGGGGGGAGCATGCATGGTATGTGAAGGGCTAGAGGCCCTGAAGGGGGCTGTCTGTGATTCCATAATAATTAGTACAGTATTTTGGAAGCACACACATTACTAGTTTGATGAAATCTCCGGGCACAGTGTACCTCCAGTGAAAGGTATATACCCTGAATTTTGGCAGTCTGCCTTGAGATTGGCACACCCAGCCGTGTCCTATATGAGGCAGCGTGTCATAGCAGTCCAGTAATTAGGAGCACTGATACAGCAATATAAAATCACGAACTTCCACATGTGTAAGGTTGGGTCGGAGGAAAAGTCCTCACATTACAGCAGGGAATTTTCCTATGAAAAAATTCAATTTTTACAAAATGTCAGGTTTGGATGTGTTAATTTCTAAACAAAACAGTTTTTGTTCTGGAATTTTCCAAAGAGAAATAAAAATGAAAATGTTTTGCTTGAAGCATTTCATGGTGGGGAAAGAGTGGACTTCTTGAGTAGCACTAACTCTAGGGTAACAACCAACAGGGAATCCTGGGTAGGTGAGCCTGCAATTGCTGGGCATCTCTGGACGTTTTTAAGGACTCCTTGCAAAAGGAGTCCAAGTCCCAGCTGGAGGCTGTGATAAAGGAAGGCAAGCTTACCTCTAGAATGCTCCTTCAGTCCACCCTTAGCGCAGGGGACATGGCTACTCAGACTATAACAATAAGAATGAATGTGTTGGAGTTTGTGGTAGCAGGCATCTGGCTACCACAGGAGGTCAAGATGACTGTCTGTGACCTCTCATTTGAAGGGTCAGAGTTGTTCTCATCCCATAGTAGGTTGCAGAGCCTTAAAGACTTGTGTGCAATCCTGCCATTGTTGCACCTGCACACTCCAGTGTCACAGAGGAAAACCTTTAAACCTCACCCTATGTTACCTTACTATCAGTCGAAGACAAGGCGGGACTTTAAGCATAGGAAAGGGTGAAATGGTGGAAGGGGAAATCAGCATCTTCCCCAGTCAGAGCCAGAGCAATATGTACCACTCCCAGGGCCCACGAAAAACTTTTTTCAGGGTATGCCCAAGGATGACACACTAGCTGAAAGCACAGATCCAATGCTTCCTCCTTCCTGGAATTGATTTGTCCCATTTTTTTTAACGTGTATGGTTTCAGATTACATTGGGCCAATGGGTCTTGTGTCTGGTAAAAGTGGGGTGCTTGCTCCAATTCTCCTCTGTCCCTCTCCAGACCCACCTCTTCCCTTGGTTATTTTTTAGGGACCTTTCTCAGAGCAACTGCTTCTACAAGAAGTGCAAGTTCTACTAGATGTGGGAGCGGTGGAAAAAATTCCTCACCACTTGAAAAGAAAGGGTTTTGCTCCAGATACTTTCTAATACAATAGGAGGCGAAAGGAGGACTGAATCCCATTGTCTGACATTTGTGTTTGAAGTATGGGAATTCAAGTCTGCTACTGAGTGTTCAGGGAGATGGAGGTGCTCTCCCAACAGTTTATGGATATTACCATTTTTATGTCCAGTTTGTGTCCATTTATTCTTTTGCATAGGGACAGTCCGGTTTGGCCAATGTGCATGGCAGAGAGCCATTGCTGGCACATGATGGCACATATCACACTGGTGGATTTGCAGGTAAATGAGCTCCTGATGGTGTGGCTGATGTGTTAGGACTTGTGATGGTGTCACTAGAATCGATGTGCAGTTCAGGCCTCAGCTTTTGCATCTAGGCCCCTTATGCTAGGTCTTAGGTCTCACTTTCTATTATAGGCAGAAAAGTATTTTGTTCTGATCAGAACTGGTTGCTTCTGATTGAATGGCCCCTTGTTCTTGTATTAGAGGGAGATTTGGCATTTTATACTATAGATGACTTTTTGATTATTGCTATCCATTTTTGTGATTTATGAGTACTAACCATAACCAAGCTCCTGTGCGTTTCATGAAGGAAAGAAAGCATAATCTGTGTCAGCTATCCAAATGCAGACAGGTGGCATACAAAGTTTGAGCAAGGGACACAGTATGTAATTACAATGGTTGCGGTATTGCTTTGGCATCATTAGATAACATGTAATTTATGGTTGACAACAAATCATCCAGACACTTCACAGGTAGGACAGGAAAATGGCTGTGATTTGGAAATAAACAATCAAACAGGAAATACTGTTTTCAGAGCCAAAGACAAGCATCAGTGGATCACAATTCAGGTTTGCTTTTTCTTTTAAATTATGCTGCAAAACTACTGGCAAAGAGGGCAAGCAATAAAAACTACCTTATGGCTTAATTTAAAGACAGTGTCCTGTGCAGTGCAACATGCCACTCTGCTCCCGATTTTTGTGATTCCATTTAAGCACAGATCCTTGACTCCGTCTATTGCTGGGAATACAGATCAAGGACCAAATACAAATAACCAGCCCCTCCACCTTTAACACACCCACCCACCCCATGCTCCTAGTGATGTTTGCTGGGAAGTCAATGCTTTGTTAACGTTGTGAAACAGCTGCACAATGAACATGAAAAAATCCAGTTTGTTGTGTTTGTAGCTCGTAATTAGAGGCTTGTCATGCCCTTCCACCAATATATAGGGTTGCTGATTTTGATTGGCTGTAAGCTGAGGGTTTCATCACATGCCCTAATTTTAAATTTAAGATTAATACCTGGAGACTCCAGGACAGTCCTGGAGGCTTGGAAATGCCATATGGCCCCTGCCTTATTGAGACAATAAGATCGTTGTGGAGTTCTACTTTAAACTCCATGATTTGGCCCCTCATAATTTCAAACTCCACCCCTGTAATCACATTCCAGGGGGTAGCCATGTTAGTCTAGTTCAGCACAACAAACAAGGAGTCCTGTGGCACTTGTACAGACTAACAAATTTATCACATGAGCTTTCATGGAAGACAATCCCACTTCATTTAATGCTTTGAGGATGAGGGAACTTACAGAATGGGAGGTCATAAATGGAGGGAAGTAGAAGTCATGGGATCCAGGTCACCCTGTAACAGCAAATCAAAGGTGTTGTAAAAATTCAAACACTGGGGAACAGAACATAGAGGAAGATGAGGCCAAATCACTTGTTGTTGTAATGAGAGAAGAATCCACGGTTAGTCTGTGTACAGCAAAAACTAGAGTTCTCTGGCACCTAGAACACTAACATTTCTTTAGGCATAAGCTTTCATGGGCTCCAACCCGCTTTGTCAAATGCAGAAAGATGTGAGCAGTGGGTTCCCACCAGGAGGATATGGGCAGGGATCATTGGCAGGAGGGAACCAGGGATGGTGAATTCATTTCACTTGAAACAAACAAAAAATTCAACTTTTGTTTCACTGAAAAATAAAAAAAGATTTCGCTTCTGGTAAACCTGAAGCAAATCATTCCCCCCCCACCACCGCCCCAATTTTTTTGGTCTGATCACCAAAAAATCTGTTCACTATATAGCTTTGTCAGCTTACATCATAAACTCTTTGGGGCAGGCAAAGACTTTTTTGTTTTGTTCCCCTGTATACAGCAGTTAGTGCAATGGTGCCCTGGTTCATGGCAGGTGTTCCTAGGCACCACCGTAATATAGCTAAAAGATAATTTACGGCAATTAATACTGTGGGGTCCTGCTCCATCACTGGAGCTGCCAGGCTTTACTGTAATACATGTAATAAATAACATACACTACATAGCACAATGGGATCCTGCACCCTGATTGGGGTTGGGGGCTCTTAGCACTATAATACACCCAATAATAAGTCAAACTCTTAAACACACAGGCACTACAAAGTGCTAGTTGCGTTTAAAAATTCCACTCAAATCTTTTTTTAAAACCAGAACAAGCTTCCTCTCACTCTTCCCCACATAACTCCAAAATACAAGAAGAGATTTTTTTTTTTTTTTTTTTTTTTTTTTTTTTGCCCCAAAATTAATAAGGGGGCAAAGAGCAGGAGTGAGAGAGTTTCCCCCCAACAAATGGAACACATGGGATGGTAACATGCCCAAAATCCAGAAGCATTTTACAGCTTTGCTTTGCTCTTGCTGGCCAATGGCGCGATTGCTTTGATAAATAACTAGATCCCTACAGGTTAGGGTGGGTGGACACTGGGCTGCCATTTGATGACTTTTCTAATGGAAGAAAAAAAGAAAAGAATCCAGAGTTTAACTGCAGGCTCTGTCCATTCCATGTTCTGCTCTGATTTAAAAAAAAAAAAAAAAAGGTGTGTGGGTGGGAATATTCTAGCATAAATATGCCAGACCTGACGATGAGCAGAAATGAATGGATCTAATTATTGCTTCTGTCAACACTCAAGACTTATCAACTGAGTTGGAGCAGGCACCTTGTCCCTTTGCCCACACCCACCCTTATGCATGTCTGTTGTGGGTTAAAGGCTAACCTAGGGCTAACGAAAGATCCAAACATTTCAAGGCATCAGACATCCCGCAGCTTGCTCTGGCCTTTCTCCAGGCAGGATTATGCAAAGCAGTGGAAAGAGGCATCTTAACAGCTAATGGCCCACATGGGGAGCACATTTGACAGTGTTGCTCAGTGGCTAGAGCCTTTGACAGGAACTCATAAGGTCTGGTTCTATTTCCAGCTCTACTGCTGGTCAGCTGGATGACTTTGGACAGTCATGGACTTCTGTTTTCCCCACCTGTCAATGACATTGAACTCAAGATGCTCAGATACTATGTTGTCAACCACATTGTAGGTTCTTAGGCCAGCAAGGAACATCATGATTGTCTGATCTGACCTTCCATGTGTCACGGGGCAAGAAACTCCCCAAAACAACACCTAGAAAAGGGCTTTTAGAAAAACATCCAGTCTTGATTTGGAAATTGTCAGTGATGGAGCATCTACCATGGCCCTTAGTAAATTTGTTTCAAGGGTTAAATACTCACTATTAAAAATGTATGCCTTATTTACAGTATTTATTTGCCTGGCTTTGGCTTCCAGCCATTGGATTGTGTTGTATCTTTTGCTGCTAGATCGAAGAGCCCGTTATTAAGTCTTTGTTCCCCATGTAAGTATATTTACATGGACCGGGCCTTGACAAATGTCTGTTTCTGGTCTCCATGGCAGGTGCTTTGAGTAGCCTGTCAGCTGGTTCCATTACAGAAATACATGTCTTACAGGAGGCATGTCTTCTGGCGACCAAAAGTGAAATTGCTAGTGCCTAGCCATAAGCCAATTTTGTCCACCCTTGACGTAAACTGTAATCAAGTCACCCATTGACCTCTCTCCTAAAATAAATAGATCACACTCCTAGAGTTACCACTTTAAGGCATGTTTTCTAAACTTTTAATCATTCTTATGGCTCTTCCCTGAACCCTCTCCAGCTTATCGACATCCTTCTTCAAGTGAGGCACCAGAACTGATGACCACATTCTACCAGTATCAAACAGATAAAATAAAATCTCTACCCATGCTGAAGAGTCTCCTGTTTAAGCATCCAAGGATCATATTAGACCTCTTACCCACAGCATCAGACTCAAATCTGAGTCACTACTTCCCAGAATAGTTTCCCATTGCATAAATATGGCTGACATTCTTTGTTCCTAGATGAATTCTTTACATAGAGCCATATTAAAATGCACATTATTTACAAGCACCTAGACTACCAAGCAACCCAGATCATTACTTACCTTCCCCCTACTATTGTGTCATCTGCACACTTGATTGGTGATTTTATATTTTCTTCTAAGTTACCAATAAAGATGTTAACACAAGGCCAAGAACTGATCTCTGTGGAACCTTGCTTGAAATAGACCTGCCAGTGGTAGTTTCCCATTTACGGATATGTTTTGAGATCTATCAGTTTTTATCCACTTAATGTGCACCATGTTAGTTTTGTATTGGTCTAGTTTTTGAATCAAAATGTCACATGGTAAAATCAAACACGTTACTGAATTCTGAGTATACTACATCAGCATTGTAAGCTTTACCTAACAAATTTATAATCTCATAAAAAAAAAAGATAGCAAGTTGACAGAATCTAGCATAAATCTATATTGATTTGCATTCATTACATCACTGCCTTTTTTGTTTTTTAATGAAATACCAAATCAACCACTCCATTATTTTGCATGGGAACAATGTCAGCCTGACAGGCAGATAATTATCAGGTCATCCCACTTACTCTTTAAAAGTTGGCACAACATTAGGTTGTGCGAGGCTTTAAAAAAAAGTTATTCTGGAACTTTTCCAGTGCTCCAAGACTTTCTGAAAATCACCATTAATTGTCCAAAGAGCTCCCCAGCCAGCTCTTCTGAAACTCTTGAATGCCAAGTTTATCTGAACCTGCTGATTTTAAAAATGTCTAATTTTAGTTGCTTATATTAGTAACCTTCAGAGATACTAGCGGAATGGAAAGAATATTTCCCTAGCAAACTTTATCATCTGCTTTTTCCCTAAACAAAGAACAGAAGTACTCACTAACTACTCTTCCTTTTCTTCATTATTTTATATATAATTCTACCATTTCAATATATCAGTACTGCTGTCAGGATTCTCTTTGTCCTTAATGTTTAAAAAAAACAAAACAAAAAAAACCCCCCAAAAACAAACCCTCCTTCTTACTGGCCATAGAGTATGCTTTGTATCACTTAGCTTCCTTTATCAATTTTCTACAATATTTGATTTCTATAGTCATTGCTGTTAACTTCCCCTTTCTTCCATTTATTTATTATTTTAATTATTATTGTTTACATCTGCCTTCATTTTCTCTCTAAACCAGTGCAGTTTTTTAATCAGCACAGCCTTATTCTTTGACTGTGACTTTTTGAGCAGCTAGTAAGGTGTTCTTAAATAGTTCTCAAGAAGCTAGATAGATGGATAGTGTTGAGAGATCCAGTAGGGTCATATCAGGGAAGCACGTGCAGAATGGCTCAGGTAGAGAAAAGAAAATAGCTGTGCTCTATATTTAACAGAGGTGAGAGTACTCTGGTAGGTCATTCATGGTCACTAGTGATGAAAATGCTTGTAATCAGAGTTCCTGTGACCCTTGCTGGGTCTCATGACAAAATAAATACAGACAGGTCTGGCAACAGAGGCCAAGTTAAAAGGGAAAAGGGGCTCTGGATCAAGCACTGACCAGTGCTAGAGAAGATTTGGTTTCAAATCTTGGCTCTGAAACAGATTCCCTTTGAAACCTGGAATGAGTCACTGAACCATCTGATGCTTCACTACTCCATCTGCAAATGGGTTGGGGTGCTGGAGTCCTGGGTTCTCTTCCCAAGTGTGACTTGGGTAAGTTCTTTGAGGCATCTGACGAAGTGGGATTTTTCTCCCCCGAGAGCTCATGCAAAAAATAAATGTTAGTCTTTAAGCACTATATGACTCCTTGGGTTTTTTTGTTGGGCAAGCCTGTTCTCTTTTCTGTGTGTCTAGTTCCCTTTCTGTCCTTTAGCTGTTAAGATTGAGCCCTCTGGAGCAGGAATGGTCTGTGCAGGGTTGTGATTTCAACTGGAGCCCCTGCAAGTTACTACAATTAGTTGCCAGATGGATTTTCCATTTTGGTCAATGGGGTCTGAATTCCTAGCTTGTAATGAAACTTGAAATTCCAGGCAAAGGTTTGGCAGGAATTCAGCCCCCTTTCAACAGAGCCATCCAGGATGCCTGGCGCTTCCACGCCAGTCTCCAAGAACAAGCGTCACCTGCCACTATGGCTGATCTCCCAGCCTAGGGTTGCAGTTTGTGAATGAGGCTGTGTCCCTCCCTCCCGTAAGCACCTTTTAAATAATACCCAAAGCCCTCACGCCGGCAATTCCCAGAGACATCAGGAGGAAATGCCGGGGTGAAAGTTCAACTACCCACTGGTTATAAATGAACTGTTGCCAGAAATCAATACAGCATCAAGAGAACAGCTGACGTCAACCGAGCTCACAGGGCTGGCGGAGAGATGCTGGCTGACTCCAAAACTTCTCATGTTTGGGGCGAGGCTAAGGAGAACACGAGCTGTGCCTGTGCAGAAGTGGGTGCTGCCAAAGCAATGCTCTTCCCCTTCCTCTGATTGCTAATGGGGGGACAATAGCCTCCTTGCAAGATGGGGTTCTAGAGTTGAGGTGCACAAAGGCCATCAAGCAATGGGTGGAGGGAAGGAAACTCTGTTTCACACATACTGATGTCCACCCACAGACTCTGTTTAAGCTGTTGCCTGATTTCCGGCCTGAGGGGCTGTTTATCGCACACCCCAGTGATGTATGGCCTGCCACTCCCCTTTTCCCACCCAAATATCAAGATCCAAAGGGATAGCTGTGTTACTCTAGTCCAGCAAAACAAACAAGGAATGTGGTAGACCTTTTTAAAGAGTAACAGCTTTACTTATTGCGTGAGCTTTCGTAGGAGAAACATCCCACTTTGCCAGATGCTCTGAAGATGGGGGAACTTACTGAATGGGAGGAAATAAATGCTGGGAAGTGTAAGTCATGGGATCAGAGGACACTGTAACAGCAAATCAAAGCAGTTGTAAAGATTCAAAAGCTGGGGAACAGCGTATAGAGAAAAATGAGGTCAAATCACCCGTTGTAATGAGAGAATGAGCTTAATAGGGACTTTGGATTTTTTTCTCATTACAACAGGTGATTTGCTCTTGTGTCTCTATATGCTGTTCCCCAGTGTTTGAATCTTTAGAACTGCTTTGATTTGCTGTTAGTGCGCTCTGATCCCATGACTTACACTTCCCTGCATTTATTTCCTCCCATTCTGTAAGTTTGCCCCATCTTCAAAGCATTTGGTGAAGTGGGATTTTTTTCTCCTACAAAAGCTCATGCAATAAATATATTTGTTAATCTTTTTAAAAGGTCTACCAGATTCCTTGTTAGTCTGCTTTTTTTAATTTTTTTTTTTTAAACTGAACTAAATTAACGTTGCTCCCCCTTTGGAACTTTGTATACATACTGCCTCCAAAATTCCTTTCCCTGGAACATTTGCCAATGTCCAAGCCCTGAGACCCAGAGACAGAAATCATTGGGGGAACACACTTTTAAAGATGAGGTCATTTATCTGGAGGCTGAAAATAGTCAAGTGACTGGGGTGGTTTCTCATAAGGCTCAGATGGTGGGTGGGTTTCCAGTATCAAGCTGTGGATCAACTACACTATAAAGAATCTTGTAAGGCGGCACAGTGGGGGGGGGATAACTCAAATGGCAAATGTTTTTAGTTGAAATTATTTCAAGATTTAGACTAAAGGTGGGGAAAAGAGAGAGGTCAAAATTGAAACAAACTTTTTAAAATCACAAAACAAAATATTTTAACTGATCTAAAGTGGGGGGGAATCAGTTGTTTTGGTTAGCAAAGATTTTCAATATTTGACCTTTCTTCTAGATTTGGGACAGGAAAATTTGTTTGATATAAAAACACATGAATGGCCACACTGCATCTGACCCATGGTCTATCAGCTCAGTACCCTGTATGCAACAGTGGTGGTGCACAATGCTTCTTCTGGAACAAGAAAAAAAAGGACAATTTATCAAGGGACAAACCCCTCTAGTCCAGCCCCCACTTCTGGCAGTCAGAAATGTAGGGACGCCTGGAGCAGGGGCATGAATCCCTGACCATCTTGACTAATAGTCAATTAACAGCTGGCCCTATCCTCTAACTCTTCTCTATTTTTTAAATCCAGTTGTGCTTTTTTGCCTTCACAACATCTCCTGGCAATGAGTTCCACAGGCTGATTGTGTATGGTGTGAAACACAAGGAATCACTTCTCATTTTAAACCTGATGCTTATGAAGTTGATTGGGCGACCCCTGATTCTTGTTACATCAAGGGTGTAAATATTACTTCTCAAATCATTCTCTCTTAATCTGCCTTCATAAGGAAGTTGTTCCATACCCCTAACCATTTGTTACCCTTCTCTGTATCTCTTCCAATTTGTATATAGCTTGAAAAAATTCATAGCACAAGAAAGCCATTTCCTGTCTAGTTTTGTGTAACATTTTGTAACAGGCCAGTTTAAGCTGCGAGCTTTTTAGACAGGAATTGTCTCACATTCCAGATACGAGCAAAGCCCGAGCTCAGCAGGGGCCTCCGAACACATCATCATCACCTTCAGCATCAGGCCGACGGCTGGAAGTTGAAACTAGACAAATTCCAACTGGAAAAAGGGGGCTATATTTTTGACCCATGAGGGAAATTCACCATTAGGACAGCTTCCCAAGAGCTGTGGTGGGTTCTCCATCACTTGCAAGTTTGAAAGCAAGAGTGCTACCTTTCAAAAAAAAAAAAAAAAAAAATTCGCTCTGTCTAGTTCAAAGAGGGATTAATTCAGGGCAGGCAAGATCTGTGTTGTACAGGAGGTTAAAGCGGATGATAACAGGAGTCCTGCTGGCAGTGAAATCTGTGAGTGCACAGGGGCTGTTGGAGATGCCATGACTGCATCTAAATAAAGAAACATTTGCAAAAAGTGTCTGTCAAGCACATTTGAACAAAAAGCTGCAGGGTAAAATTCAGGATCCAATCCCCCAGCAGCGGAGGTTTAAATCTGGAGTTTTGCAAGAGGGCTGAAGTGGCTGAAAGTCAAAGGGATTCAAGCACCAAATGTTCGTTGTCTCCTTAGCAAACTCCCACCTAAATATGACCACTGAATCTCGGCTGCTGACCAGCTTGGCCAGTCGGGTCACCACTGAGACATCCTGAAGTTTTGTGTCTGACAAAGATCCAGGGGTTTGCTAAATCCAGAGTCAGCTGTGAAAGGCCAGAGCTCAGCCCCTTCCCTTCCCCCCTTAGCCCTGTCCCAGTAAGCACCCAGGAAGGGGTTAATGTTTTCAGCTTTCACTCCAAAGTGAATATCCTCTACCAGAGCTGGGGAAAGTGTGTTGTGCAAAGGGCACCATCTATCGCTCAAGGGAGGGAAATGAGACTGGAATGCAGGGCAGGCAGATGCTCATACCAGGGGAGGATGAGAGAGCCTCAGTGCTTGCTTGTGCACTTGTGTGTGCACACATTAGTATACGTTTGGGCCTGCATTGTGAAGCACGTGCTGCATGTGCTTGTGTGTGTTCATAGGCTTCTGTGTGTTCCCCTACCTGCAGAGGTGTATGTGTGCACATGCATGTTTGCATGTGTTAATGCACTGTTGCACCCACCAGATATTCAAAAATCTTGAGTCAGACCCCCACCAACCTCATGAGACTGGCCCAAAGCTCAGTTCCCCCATCTTCAAAGCATCTGACAAAGTGGGATTCCCCCACACCCCACCCCAAAAGCTCATGTGATAAACAAATTTGTTAGCCTTTAAGTGCCACAGGACTCCTTGCTGCTTTTACTGGACTAGACTAACAGGGCTGCCCCTTTGGAACTTTTAAAAATTAAATCCTGTTTTGGGCCTGTCTTCCGAGCTGTGACCAACTCACCCCACCCTATCTCACACTGGGGCCCTAAACCACTGTTAGATAAGAACCACTTTTGATCCTCACTACACTAGCTAGGATAAAAACTGGCAACCTACAGGTGAAAGGGGCTGTGGGTCATTATCCTACTTAGCACTGGTGTCCTAGCTTGAGGAACGAGTCTGCTTTTTGGAAAGCTCAAAGCAAACCAAGAATCCTGTTGTGCTTTTTAAAGACTAATACATTTAATTATTGCATGAGCTTTTGCGGTTGAAATCCCACTTTGTTAGATGCTTGAAGAAGGAAATTTGGAAAATTTGAGAAGAGCAGCTGCACCTAATGATTAGGTCAGCTCAGATTGTTGCACTGAGCCAGTGTGATTTAAAAACAGCAGCAGGGATGTGGCAGCTCAGGGTGGCAACCTGAGCTTGATCCCATTTGTGATTCTATCTGTGGGTGCAGGCGGCTTCCCTGTGCTGCTGCATCTGGGACGCTATTTTGCAGTGCAACAACTCAACTACACACAAGCTTGGATCGTCCCTTTGAGCTGGGCGTCAACTCCAGTGCAGTGTAGGCAGAATCTTACTCTCTCTGCACTGAGGATTGTCCTGCCCTGCCTCACGGGTGTTGCAAGAATAAATAAAATGAAGATTGCAAGATGCTCAGAGGCTGTAGGAATGGGGACCTTAGTGGTAAGAAAAGAAATCACCATCCTCTCACAGATAGGGCAAGGTCTGGTGAGCTGTGGCTGATACAACAGTGTGCAGAGCTAGTCTGTACCCCAACACACTGCCCTTTTGGTTCTGCCCACTTCTTTGTATTAATCACCTGCTAGGTCTTGTCTCGTTAGACCAGAAGGTCTTATGAACAGGGATCAGCTCTGTGGACTGTGGTGAGCAGCTCCCAGCACCATGGGATCCTGACTCATGTCTGGGCCCCCCGAGAACTACTTTAATTAATCTACTAAATTAATTTACAGCACCTACCACAATGGGATATTGGTCTGACTGGGGCTCCTAGGTGCTACCATAACACATGTGTGATGGGGTGTATCAGGCCTTTCCAAGCTCACTGCTGGAAGCCCAATGGTCGTCCCATACCCCACCCCAGGAAGGAGCAGGGAAGGTGGGGCCTCCAGGTGTGCCTAGAAAGGCCTCGTGGAAGCAGCCAGCCAGAACCCAGCAGGCTCAAATAAAAGGAGCTGCAGAGCTTGACCAGGTCATTTCCCGGCTGGTACCAGAGCAACAAGAAAGGGAGGTCAGTGGTGGTCACAAGAGCACAAGAAGAGATGCAGAAGACAATTTCTGGTGGTGCTTGCATTCAGCAAGGAAGAGGAGGAACTGAGACATTCAGACTTGAGGGAAGAGTGAAGAGAAAGGGTCTGTGTGGGGAAAGACACAACAAATAGAAGCAGCAAATTGAAAGAAGCCACCCGTGCCCTAGAGTAGGAAGTCAGAGTAATGATATACTCACCGGGTAACAAGACGATCTAAGCCTTGAGAAGGGGACAATGTGCTGATGGAAAGCCTGAGTGAAGGGCAGCAATTAAATGGGGCTGAAGACCTTGGTAAAAGCAGACAGAGTGAACTCTTTGCTCCCCCCCACCCCATAAGGGAATCATCCATTTTAGCCTGAGTGACTTGGCCAGAGAGCTGAGCTGCTGAAAACCCTCTAGAGATCAGTAGCTTACAGGGGGCACCTGGAGCAGGAGAGCTTGCAGGAGGCACCCACAAGAGAGGTTTCCCTTCCCAAGATCTACTGAGTTTTGTACAGCACCTAGCGCAGTACAGTCCTGGGTTAGGCTTGCAGCTCCCTTATGCTGCTGCAGTACAGAAAATAATAATGAGGGAGAAATCTGCTACCTTGTGAACAATTTGCTGGTCAGGAAAGAAGAGTGGCATGGGCAGGCGTTTTCCCAGCCCTTTGTAACAGTGGAGCACTATCTGGGTGTTGACACCAGCCCCTCCAGGTGGCAGGCAATCCACCACTATTTTTACAATGGATGGAAGCATGACCAAGGAATAAACCACTCTGCTCGAAGCCACTGAATGAGTTTACAGCAGGGCTGGAATTAGAGCTCCTGGTCCGTCAGCCCCCTCCAAGCCCAGAGCTTCGTGATGGACAATTAGGGCAGTTTGGTGGCTCTCCTGGCAAATGTCAGGGAACTTCTTCCCAGCCTGGGCTGGGAAATGATCTGTGTCCCGTCCCAATCGGCCTGTTTTCTATCACCCCCGCCAGACTCTTCCAGGCTCTTGAATGTGTTGGGGAGGAGGGAACAGAGATGTATGCTCTTGAAGAGTAGAATGAGCTTCTAAGCTGCCAAAAGCCTCCCCTGACCAATTCAGGAGGCCCTGGGAAGCAAGGCAATGAGACCTTCCCAGAGACAGTGTCTAGTGCATGCCTGGAGTGTGCATCTTATGGAGTCCCAAAGCCTCGGAGCACTTAATACTGACGCATATGGGGAATTGGCTTCGATTCCAATGACAGAGACCCACGGGGCTGTTTCTTTGCATCTCCACTATTGTTCTTAGTGTAATGAAGGTTTGTAAAGCTAAGGAGCCTGGATCCTCTTCAGTTTCTGGATGGGTGACCCTTCAGCAGGAGTAAAAGGCTGGGCTGGTAGATCAGCTAGTTGGGACATTTCAACTCTCAAAATTTCTATGAGAAAGTTCATCAAATCTTTTTTCCCCTTTTTTTGGCCATAGCTCAAAGGGGAGGGGGGAGCAGATGCCAATTTTTTGATGTATGCAGACTAGTTGCAGCCATGTCGATCCCTGGATATTAGAGAGGCAAAGTAGAGGAAGAAATATCTTTTATTGGACTCACTTCTGCTGGTGAGAGAGACAAACTTGCCTGCCAGCCAGCCAGCACCAGCTCTGAAGAAAAGATCCATGTGACTCAAAAGCTTGTCTTTCTCACCAACAGAAGATGAGCCAGTAAAAGAGACTCCCTCACTAATCTTATGCTGAAAATTTTTGACCTGCTTAGTGATGATATAAATCATTCAGTACCATCCTCCCCTGAGAAGTGTTTGGGAAGGGAGGGGGCCCCATGATGGGATGTGTGCCTCAAAAGCAAGATAGGACCATTGCCTGGTTTGTGCCTCAGTTTCCCTATCATCCCCATATGCAGGGCAAGGTGGTGAAAGAGCTCAAATATCTCATGACCCCAGCACAAACCTATCCTCCTCTCTAATCACTGTTCCTTCCCAGTGAAAGAGGGATGGTTCCCAATGAGGGGAAAGAAAAAAAAAATTGCTTTCATGCCCTGTTATAACCACCCCACGCGCACATACGGGGTGAACTCAGATTGAGAGACGGGAACGGCTGCTCTTATGAATGACAATTTTGACCCCCACAGCGCTCACACCTTCCCTCCCGGACATGCAGCCACCCCTGGGCTGGGACACAGTGACTTAGTATCAACACACAGCACTGCCCCATAGTGGGCTTGATTCTGAAGCACAGTGGACTTCTTTGCCCGGGGGGAGCACGCTGGCCCAGCCTGCAATTTGGGTTGAGAATTGAGTACCCAGAGCTTCAGGATTACAGCAGGACATCAGCTTTCCTTAAACAAATGTTTCTTAGACTGGTGCCTGGGAAAAGACTCTTCGAAATGTGACACAATAGTAACTGACACGGAGATGTCTGTCTGAGTCTGCAGACAGCCTGAGCTGCGTGCTGTAAAGAGGGAGGTGGCCTATGCCGTGCAATGGGTTGCAAACTCCCCATTCCATTTTTGGGGGGAAAAGGGACCAGGCTGCCAACCCTACCCTAGCATTGGGTTCTGTGTGCAGCCAAAAGGAAGAGATCAGTGGTCTCATTCCCTCCAAAGAAGCTCCAGGCCACTGTCTGTGGGGCCAGGGCTGAGAGCCCCCCTTCTCCATCACTGCCTTTGTGGATAAGGAGGGGATCCTTGCTGCACCCAGGAGAGGAAGGCTCATGCCGTCATTCCTGACTGGGAGGGAGGGACGGAAGCGGACTCTCTGCCGCTGCTTTTCTGGGAAGGGAAAGGATGCCCTCCCATTCCCCAGCTGGGGAGCAGAGCCCCAGGAGACAATTCAAGGGGGTCATGAGTTTATTCCTCCTGAGAAGGGTGATAAAGCCTGCCCAGCACTCTGCATAAGGCCCACAATCTGCATAGCACTGTGGAGGCTATTCCAGACCCAAGCTGTCAGTGTAGCTCTTCTCACCAACTAATCCTATTACGGCCACTAGCCCCGGGCTGTGACGGCTAGTAATTTGGCCTGATGCACTGTTAACAATGTCAGTGGGGCAGGAGCAGCTCATTTATCTGGACACTGCTTGGCGTTGGCCAGACCAATTATCCCCCACCCAGTGCTGTTTGCAGACAGCCAGGGACCCCTGTCATTGCCCAGCATCGTTGGGCGCCCTCTGATCTGTCAGGATAGTGGAAACAGCCCTGCCTCAGGGCCACAGCATGGTTTGAATCTGTGGCCTCTGGGCTGAAAGATCCCTGGTATGACAGAGCTACATGGCCCAGCTGGGACCCAGAACTGAGAAGCAGGACATGGCCATTCTAGTTCTGGCTGTGACCCACTGCATCACAACTGGCAAGGTACTTTCCCTTTCTGTGCCTCAGTTTCTCCTCCCTTCCTTTGTCTAAAGTGAGCTTTTCAGAGCAGGGAAGGTCCATGCAGTTGCTGCTGGGATGGAGGATCTCAGCTGGGCCCTCAAAACGCAGCTGAAATAGAAATAATACCAGGTTTGCCAAGGTCATGCTGGCAAGGCTGGATAAAGGGAAAGTGACATGGGCAGTTGATGCACTGAGGTGCGTTTAGGTCAAGCAAAATGTAAATTCTCATTTGTATTTCCCTTTGTGCCATCAGGTACTTCAGATCCTTTCTCCCAGGGGCTCCCCATCTGCCACCATTCCTTTATTTGCTGGTGGGTTCTGGCTGGGTCCTTGCAGGACCTGAATGGTGAGGCCACATGAGCTTGGGAATCTCCTATCCCAGGGCTGAGGGATTCTGCCTCCTTAACCCATGGTGTCCCCTGAGAGAGAGAAGGGTCATGAACAAGTGGCAATGATCGTGCGCGTTCCTTGCCTCTTCTACACTGCTAATGCTGTGCAGAGGGAGAAGCCCCAATAGCCCCAGGAGAGGAGCAATCTCAAGATGCAAAAGTTTGGGAAAACTCCACCTAAAACTCAGGATACGTTTGTGGTGAGACGACTGGCTTGTGGCCTACCTTAAGGTGTCAGAGATAGAAACAATCCATCTGGGACAGGGGAGGAAAGGCAGCACGGGAATGGGCCCATGTGTGTTGTCGCTCACGGACACCTGATCATACCAGTACATGCATATTCATACACGCTGACATATACAGGCAAGTACCTGTGCGCTGGCATGCACACCTTCAAATTCACACCAGGGCTGTAAATATATGCGCCCTCTGATTTGAGAACCCCTTTGCACTGATCTTTAAGGATCTCCCACCTGCCTCCAGGGGCTGCAGCCCCACTCAAGCATCTCTGTCACCCTCCTAGTCTGCACATCGCTGGCCAAGCTGGCTCCAAGCTAGATGCCTAGGGTGCTTCCACGTCTGCCAAGGAGCTGGTCTCCTTACAGATCAGCCTCCAAGAGGATCCAATCGGCTACGGCTCTGGGCCAGGTCCTGAAAGTGGGAACAGCGTGAGAATGCCAGTGGCCCAAACACCCTAGGGTCTACATCAGGGGTCTCAAACACACAGCCCGCAGGCCACACGCAGCCCCTAAAGCTATTTCCTGCAGCCCACAACGACATGATCGTTACTGATATTTGCAACATTATTGTACGGAAGGGATTCAGTGGTGTGGTCCTTGGGCTAATGTACTAATCCTCATCTGGCCCTCATGATGATTTGAGCTTGAGACCCTGGTCTACATTCCCTGATGCCATTCCTCCCATGCTCATTCCTGTTCCCACCTGCTGGTCAAGCTGAGGGCAGCTCTTTACAGATGGAAATCCACTGGCCGGTGGGGTGGCCGATGAAATGGACTGGCTGCAAGCTGATAGAAGCCCCACACTGCTGGGGGCGTGTTTGCAGCATTGCAGCGGTCATGCGTTTGCTTGGCTTTCCAGGGGCGTGCACATGGCCTGTGGTTTGTGTGTTTCATGCATTGGCCGTCTAAAGGTGGCAGGTGCCGCTCAGCGGAATTGAATCTGTTGCTCTTATCGCAGGAAGGTTTGGCTATATGCCTGAACTTAACGTGTATTGCATGTGTGGGGGGACATTTCTGTTGTATACAGGAACTTGGCATGTATTGTATGTCCATGAAGTCAGACGACATCATACGTACCAGTCACTGGAAGGGTCTGATCCATGTATGAATTCAGTGTCGCCCATAAAGCTGTCACGTAAGCATTCTGCTTAAAGGGGGCTCCCCATAGTCCCTTGCAGCTAGCAAAGACAGAAGCAAGGGCTAGTGATTTTAAGGGAGGGGTGGTGTCAGGCAACCAGGACTCCTGGGTTCTACTTCCAGCTTTGGGGAGGAGTGGTTCCCAATGGTTAGAGCAGAGGAACACGCTTGGAGTCAGACGACCTGGACTCTATCCCACAGATGAGTTGTTTCCCCGTCTCTCCAGCCTATCTCTGGGCATGAGTGAATAATTCATTAGCATCCACTCAGTGCTTTGAGATCCTTAGGTGAAAAGAGCCCTAGAGATAGTAACAGCCTGGAGTCAAGACAGCAGCCTAAGAAGGCACATGAAAGATCTGCCCACAAGCCAACCAGATTTGCAGCTCAGATCCATTCTCCTTTTCAAAGCCTGGAGGACTCGGTGGGGTTAGTCCCAGCTCCCGGAGATCCATTCGTCCCTTCTTGCTTCCCCCCTGCCCTCGCTCCAGCACGTTCCCAGTCTCGCTCTGCCTTTGTGTGTCATTCCCTCCCCGCTCCCGCCGCCCTCCGCTGCTGCGATATTAAACACGCCGGCAGACAGCGAGCGCAGCGCCCGGCACTCTCAGCAAATCAAAACTCCATTCAGCGGCGTGATGGATAGCTCTGCCCTGCCGGTGAACCCGCACTTTAATACAGAGGAAGTTATGAAACCCACATCCATCAGGGCGCCAGGCGCTCACAGCCTCGGGGTGGCAGCTCGGCCGCGCTCCCTTCTCCCTCGCTCTTCAAAATCTAATTTAAGCTGGAGGGCGGGGGGGAGAGAACGAGGCCGCGGCAGGGTGAATATCACCCATCCGGTCACGCCTACCTCCGATAGCAGCCCCCACTCCCACCCTATCTCTGTGGATGGGGGAAAGGAGGTGGCCTTTTCCATTTGGGATTATTTCCCGACCTGCCTGAGATTCAGGAAAACCCAGGCTCTGTCCCACGATCCAACACCCACCCCTCCCGTCCCACCCCCACCATCTGGAATTGACTTCCACGGCTCGTGGCCAATATAGAATTTTCTGACATTTTATCTGCATCCTATACATCACCGCGGCAGGGGGTGGCGCAGCGTGGAGGGCGGGGGGGCTCCTAGGAGATGCTTCCGAGCCAAGCTGTGCGTCTGAAGGAGAGACAAAGGGAATGAGAGAGACGGAGAGAGGGAGATGCAGGGAGATGGCAGTAGGGGTCCTGTCTGCCCGTACAGTGCCCTTTCTGCCAGTGCAAAGAGGAGTGCCAGGACAGATGGATGAGTGTGTATGGAGATAAATAGATAACAGCCCCCAATTTCTCTCTGCCCTGTAGCCAGTTCACATTACTTCTGGCATGGCCTATTGCAACAGTGCATCCCACACTAATAATGAGGTGGCACTTAAGGCACTGTTGTAGAGGGAAGTTCGCCACTTCCACCATCCTGACCCTATGATGCCAACTCTTGTCATTACACGGTGCGTTTTATTTGGTACCTTCCTTCCTTCCTTCCCCAGCCCCTGGAGCCAGGTGCATCTGGGAGAACTGCAGCTTCCCAACTCCATCTCTGGCCTTTGGCTGCAGCCAAATGCTGGAAGCAATTAAAAAAACGCTTAATCCAGGCTGTTTTGTCAGCTCTCATGATTTTTAAGCCAGCCTCATGGTTTCTGCAGAATGGAGGCTAACACTGTCTAAACCTAGGCCAGAGAATGCAGCCAGTGCCCACCCAAAGCAGAGGGTGGAGCATTAGACCCCCCATGGGACTTCACTTCCAGACAGGATGACCCATGGTTGGCCCTCCATCCAGAGGTCTTGGCCTTGACAGCTTCAGCTCTACCCCCTACCTGGCAGGCTGCATCCCCCCGAGATGACACTAGGTCAGAGGCAGTCCCGTTTGCCCCGCACGCCCGATGAATTTCACAGAGCCAGCTCCTGATTTAGGTCAGTCCCAGCCAGGCCTGAAGATACCCTAGCCCCTCACCCATAAGGAGCTAAGTCTGCCAACTCTGTGTGGAGCAGGCAAGTATCATTGCTCCTGCATTATTTGGACAGGCTGGGGGGCACTGATACAGTGTGCCTCCTCCCTCCCAATCCAGGGTGGCCTATGGCTGAGCCTGGAACAGCCCACCGCTTCCTTCATCCGCTTCTGCACCCCATCTGTTCACCCACATGCTAACCTCCTTCCCCCAGGGCCAGTTCTACCCTCGAAGGCCCATTCAGGAGGTAGGGGTTGGCCGCACTGGGGCAAGCAGAACCAAACCCAGGACCCAAACAGCCCTTCTTCCAGGGAGCTAGGCTGTCCCTTGAGTGGATTTTCCCTGGGTTGAGGTAGCTGCCCTCTAAGCTGTGACTGGTGCTCAGTCCACATTGTCAGCTGGCCAGTTTCATGGACTCAGGATCATCCTGGCTGGTCTGCCCATTGTGCCGCTGTTGCTCCCCTGCCCCTCTTAGGGTTGTCTTTCCATGGGACCTGGAGCCTACCCTCATCATCCCAGATGTGGCTGCTGAAGAAGAGAGGAAAGATGACAGGAGACTGGGCTGGCCAGGAAACTAGCAGGAGGGCGGACAGACAAACAGAACCAGACAAGTCCCAATGTGATTTACGCCATCATGCGCAAGAAATGCCCCCCTACCTTGTATATTGGACAAACAGGACAGTCTCTGCACAAAAGAATAAGTGGGCACAAACCTGACATGAGAAATCACAACATTCGAAAACCAATGGGTCAGCATTTCACTCTTCCTGATCACACCATTGACGATTTGCTAATTGCTGTGCTTGCACAGAGGAAGACCAGGCTTCAAAGAGAAGCTGCTGAAATCGAATTTATTTGCAAATTTGATTGCATTGCTTCAGGACTTAATAGGGACATTGGAGTTTCCTCTCTTTACAATAGTTGATTTGACCTCACCTTCCTCTATATGATGATCTTCAGTGTTTGAATCTTTACAACTGTTTTGATTTGCTGTTCCAGTGTGACTTGTTCCCTTGACTTACGCTTTCCTGCATTTATTTCTTCCCATTCTGTAAGTCCCCCCCCCCATCTTCAAAGCATCTGACGAAGTAGGATTTTTCTCCCACAAAAGTTCTTGCAATAAATAAATGTTAGTCTTTAAGTGCCACAGGACTCCTTGTTTGTTTTACAGACTCAGACAAGAAGTTGCATGAGTTGGTGGGGCTCACCCAGGGGATGCATTGTATGCAAGGAACCCAGAATGGGAGACACAGGGTCTAAGGTTGGCTGCCCAGGGGGAGAAGGTGCTGGCTTCACCCTCGGCCAGTACTCGGGGTGGTGATGTTCCCAGTCAACTGTGAAGATCAGAGTGGCTGGCGTAGGAATTGGGGGACTCCCCAGTCAAGCTGTCGGGGCATGAAATACCAACATCAGTGCAGGCTGTTAAGAAGCAGGGCACAAACCCAAACCGGTTGTGAGTTCTAGACTTGGATCTCACCCACCATGTGTGAACTCCTCCCATAACAGCATGAACATCGAGTCACTCACAGTCCTCTGGGGTAGCTCCTGTCTGGCTTGCTGCCTAGGCAAGATGAACTTAGCAATAGATAGATCCTTGCATCAAAAATGGTAGCAATGTTTAAGTCAATGCCAGTCCCAAGGGACCAGTTGCTTACCCCAGATCAACTGTGCCTTAGATCCCACAGCTGGGTGCTGTTTAGACTCTGCCCCTACTCCAGGGCATGGGGCTGTCTGTCCCTGCCTCAACCTCTGGCTCATGTGTTCTATCTTTGCCATGTTAGAGCAGGAGGAAGAGCTAAGACCTATATTTAGGGAGTGCAGAGGGCTGCTGCCCATCCCTCTGGGCCTAGTTGGCCCAGCAGTGCTCCACATGGATCAGGCAGTGGCCATAGGGTCTGGGCACTAGATGGTGAACAGCAGATATGAGCTGGGTCCTTGGAGAGCCACAGAGTAACAGAGCCACACACTGACACTCACTGCACCAACCTGTCAACACTCACCCCTAGACGCACACTGCAAGTACCTCCACGTGAACTCTCACACCCCTGAACGCTTTGCACCTCTACACCTCCACCAACACACCTGCCCTACCAAGTGACATTGCTTGGCCACGGATTGGCAGTGGCCATATGATTGTTGGTGAATAACCTGGCTGCACCATAGCAGTCATAATCTTGCAGCGCTTTTAGGCGCATGGGATTAAGTCATACAATGTGGCCACAGATACTCAGGGGTATGGATTTGCACTCTCTAAGCATGGTGGTGGTGTGGATTCCTCAGCCACACGTTCCCTACACAACACTGTAATGCAGCCACCTCTGGGGTTGGACAGGGCAGCTGTTTAACAGTCCACAGCCCAGTGGTTCCCAACATTTTCTCTGCTGTGGCACACCTTGCTACCTTTAATTAATTTGAGGCTCACCATCATATAATTTCCAAATGATCTCATGAATATTCATGAGCCAATCCAGAGTTCTTTAAATAGTTTTTCAAAAATTTTGTGGCACACCTGCTCAGGCCTGATGGCACACTTGTTGGGAAACACTGCTATAGCCCATTGACAAAGCTGGGAGGGAATAGGGAACAAGAAGTCCCTTTGACCATGTCACCCTTCTCTCTGCATTCTTCCAGTTGTTCCTCCTCCTCCTCTGTCACATTCAGCATGAGCTGTTGGTTTTCACTGTCCTGGTCCTTCACCGCTGATCCCACCTAGCCTCTTATCTCTCTTTTGCCTCTGGTCAGCCAGTGGCATCAGGCTCCATCTAATACCTTTGCAAACAAGCCACACCAGACTTTCTCCCATGCTGCCCCATATACAGGGGAGGAGCAAACACCCCATGGCTCCTTCAGATCACGCCTTAAGGGCCTCCCTTTCCATGATACCTACAAAAACAGGAGCCTCAAATTGGTTTGTTTGTGGGCTGAGACCACTGACTGTCATGCTGACCAGGTTCGTCTCAGTGTTTCCTTGTGCTCCCCTGTTTGTATCCATCTGGTGCCTCTTGTCTTATGTCAGCTGTCAGCTCCTTATAGGGACTGCCTCTTGGTTCTGGTTTGTACACCACCTCATCCTGAGCCATGACTGGGACTCCCAGGAGTTACTGTAATATAACTAATAAGTATGTGCAGTGCCTAGCGCAATGGGGTAGAGGAGTGGGGCTCCTAGGAACCACCATATTAAACCTAATCAGTAATATACAGTGTGACACTGGCAAATCAAATGCCAGCTTATGCCACGCTCTCCTTGCCGCATTTGAACATTGACAACCACAGAGCTAGAATCAGTCTGGTTCACCTGTTAAAGGGTATTGTTAAAATAGGCATTAGAGTTATAAAAATGTGCTTAGTGTTTAGATTTTATTGAATGCTTGTGAGTTGCTGCTGGCATTAATCTCATTTACAGCATCCGTAGCCCATATTGTAAGGTAATATTTAAGCATTTGTATTATAAGCCTCTGTGACTGTTAAATCACCAGCCAGGAGAGAGACATTAACTAGTATAAAGCACTGGTCCCCAACTGAAGATGTCACATCCTGCCCCCGCAAGAAAAGCCCATTGACACCAGACAAACCATTGTGGAACATCAGAGGACAAAAAGGCTTTATTGATTGCTCAACCTGGGTCATGAAGAGGAAACCTGTAGGTGAATTCCTCCCATCAGCTGGGTTTGCAGTTCAAAGCACAGGTGGGGAAGGCAATAGCAAGCCCTAACAAGGAGGAATAGCATCTTTTTGCTGCTTGGGCTCTGGGGGTGGACAAAGTTTTCTAAAGAAAACCCCAGTGCTTAGCCTGCGTTAGCCCTAAAGGATATATAGCGTATTATAGCAACTTAGATTATTTTTTGAAATTGAAGATTGTAACTCTTTGCTGAATGTGTTTACTTGCTCTTACCTTGTAAATCACTCCCCCGTTTCCTTTTCCTATATAATAAATCTTCAAAGAGCTTATTACAGGATTGGCTGCAACTGTGGCTTTGGTGTGAGATCTAAAGTATAGCTGACCCAGAGAAAGTGACTGGTCCTTTGGGACTGGGAGTAACCTGAAAATTTCTGTGATCTCAGGGCCCCCTACTGAGGTTCTCCCTGCAATGGGGGTCAGCGCTGGCTGCAAAGGGAGAACGCCCCCTCTTCAGTCACTCTCTCCTTAGTCCACTTAGCCAGGTCCTGACCTGGTCATACTCCACATAGCCTCAGAGTGCAGCCCAGGGTGCTGGTTTACTCACCCAACTGGGAACACGTGTCCTGCATGCAGCTATGGGCCAGTCCCCTCTGGGAGCCGCTTTCCTCTTGCTCCTCACAACCCTGTGGGAGATGGATCAGGGGTTTGGAACAGGCCCTGGGGAAGCTCCCTTGGTCACCAGCACTGTCTTGGTGCAAGGTGCTATGCAAAGCTGGGGGGCAGAGCCCCTGAGCCAGCCCCATGCACCTGGCCTCAATGCTAAGCTGGGTCCCAAGTCAGAGGAGGGGATGGGGGGGGTCTCATTGGTGCTTTGAGAACCCCTGACTGATCGGAGCACCACCATCCACCAGGGGACTGGACCCATGAGCCCTTGGAAGCCAGAATGACAATGTTACCTCTGGGGGAAGCTGAACCATGAAGGGTGATGGACTCAGGCCAAACAGCAAGAACTTGGAATAGAAGCCAAGAGTCCTGGCCCCAGGGCAGCACCTCAGCAATTGAAATGCTCCTTGCTTCTGCCAAATGAAGAGACATGGGATGGGTCAGTGTGCCCATTCATGGGAAAATTCAAGGGGGGGAAGGAAAGCCTGCAGAAGTGGAGGTCTCTGGAAAAAAAAAACACCCCCTCCCACACTCTTACCCTCTCAACTCTCCTGTATCTTGATGCAGAGATCTTTGTCCAACCCCTTCCCTACCCATGCCCTGTCTGCACCTCCCTGCCCAAGGCTGAGGAAATCCCCTTCTTTGCAAAGCACCCACCAAACCCTCCTCCCCAAAGGCAGAGTTGCTCTGGCGCTCAACTGCAAGAGGGAAAAGGGGGCAAGGGGAGATCAGGCGCTTGTGCCTGCAGATCAGGAGACAGAGGAAACTGGCTGTGCTGCGGGCTGGGAGAAGGGAAGGGGCGAACCCTTGGCCTGGCAGCATGGAGATCCCTACCAACCTTGGTCCATTGCCTATGTGGCTGGGTACCTTCCCGAAGCCCCCAGCAGCTGTGGCTGCTCCCCCAAACCTGCTCTGCAGCACAGATCCCCCAACATCCCAGGCTGCTGAAGCAGACTGAGTCTAGTAGCATCCGAAGGAGCAGTTCTGTGCCTTGGGACGCTTCCCATTTTTGGGCAGGGCAGGGAGTTGCCCCATCCTGGTTGGCACCACACATCCCCCCTGCTATCCCTTGGTGTCAGCCTTGGAGCTGTTGACTTCTGACCTCCCAGTTTAGCTCATCAAGAGTTCAAGGGGCTGGTCCTTCTCTATCCCTCCCCACTGCAAGTGTGGGGAGCAGTATGCTCCCCTGCCCTGATTTGTACAGGCAATGCCCAGCTCCTGCTCCCCCAGCCCCAACTGATACAGGCAACCCCTGCAGGAGTCTCAGTTTTGGAAGGGGGCAGTGTTGACATCTTCTGGCAGAGCTGCAAGAAGCCCCTGGGCTGGGATCCCAGGGAACTGTGGCCAGGATTGAGGGGCACAGGCTGAGCTGTGGGGAGCAGGGGCTGGCATGAGAGTTATGGGTTGCAATGATCTTTATTCCAGCCCACAGAGCACCAAGGCTGAATCCCCTCACTCCGACTAAGCCAGAGTCATGCCCCACCCCATGAGGTTCCTACGTAGCCAGTAGCCATGTCAGCTCATGGCGTGAGGCCCCTGCCAGGGATCCAGGCCAGCTCAGGGGCGGCCTCCTGCACTAGGTTCAGCGACTGAGCAGATGGGAACCTCTTGCAAAAAAAAAAAAAAAAAGGCAGCTGGAACAGACCTAGCCAGCTTCTCCCCACATCCCAACAACCTGTGAGGCAGGACATCCCAGCATGCACAGTGCTGTCTGGTGCATCATGGAATAACTGGATTTTCCCAGCATGCACTAGAACTCCCCTGCTCCAGTCTTGTCATCAGTGATTTCTGCAACCCAATGGGGGTTGGCTCTGAAAAGGCTGATTTGCCATAGGTTCAGGCTCCAAATCTCCCACTCCACGCCCCTTCACCCAGAGCTGTTGGCAGGATTGCTCAGAAAGACTTGCATATCCCTTGGGGCGAGGGATACGTAAAGGCTGAAATTTCTTCCCATCCCTTCCTTCATGACTCCTGCGGCGCCACCTGGCACTGAGGACGCCATGCCCGGGCCCCAAGGGCATCGTCATGCTGACGTTGTGCTCCCCACCCACAAAGGGGAGGGAGATGAGCAATGGCTCCGGGGAGCTGCTTGGCGTCGCTTCCCAGCACAGAGGCCCATGCGGCAGAGGGGCGGGAGCCAGCGCCATTTCTCATCCTGTTTCTGCTCTGCTGCTCCAGCAAAAGCTGTATTAAATGTCCTCATTACCAGCATATTGAGTGCTGCCGCGCATTCAAGGGCTCCTTCATCAGGGCGCCAGCAGCACTGGCAAGGGGAGCTGGCAGGACCGAGGGACGGAGCTGACAGATGAGACCAGCCCAAGGAAGGCAGGCCATGAACATCAGCCAGGGGAGTGAGACCACATCTACAGGACAGTGCTTGGGACCCACTGCCTCTGCCTGGGGGGTGAACAGCTTGACTACACGTGGGGGTGCCAGCTGGTGCCCTGCGGGCACACTGCCAGGGCAGCTGGACTGGGGACTACCCACAGGCCAAAGTGGGAGGGTGGGTCTGTGTGGCCAGTAAGCCCTGACCCAGACTGAGACTAGAATCCAGGGGTTCAGATCCCCATCCGCCCCACTACTCTACCACTAAACCCCACTCTCCTCCCGGGTCCTGGTTTCTATAACCCACTAGGCAGCATTCCTGTAGGAGTCCTGGCTCTCAGCCACTACTGTACAGGTGTCTCTCCCATCTGGCTTGCAGCAGCGCCAACCTCGCCCCCGCAGCCCAGTCCTGGCTCAGTGCCGGCCAGCGTTCGTTCCCAAGGAGGGGAGTGCACGACCCCTCTGGTTGCCTCCTTATGGGGCTGAGGCTGGGTTGTGGAGCCGTCTCCTCTCTGGGCGCTGGCTCCTACTGCAAGAAAAAGCAGCTGCTGGGACCTGGAGAGGACAGATCACAGGAAAGGGGGGTGGGGGCAGCCTCCTCTTGTAGTGGGTGCTGAGACCTAGCTGACCGCTCCCCCTCCCGCACACACCCCCCAGCTTCTAGTGCTACACACGCGTGTGCATGCACGCCCATGCGCGTGCATACACACACGCAGCACCTGCACCCTCTATCCAGCTGAAAGGCATCCCCACCCTTGTCTTGCTGTGGCTCAGGGGGTGGAGAGAGCAATGTCGGAGGGGGAACATGCCCTGTGGGAATCAAATGAGGGGATGACATGACATACCCCATCTGTATCAATGGGAAAGGGATGGAGCAAGGGGGCCAGAGATTGGGGAGGAGCTGCTCCCCAAAAGGCCCCTCCTAGCACAGGACATGGGCACCTGAATGATCGGGCCCCCATCAAGAGCAACTGAATGATCTGGGGCCTGTCAGGAGTTGAGTTGAGCATGACCCTGGTGACAGCGGGGGGTCCTGAGGCTGAGCCAGGAGGGGAGGAAGCCTCGTGTTGGAGGATCAAAACAGTAACCAAGGTTTCCATCTGCCCAGAACCAACTTGGTCTGAGTTAAGGGGGGAATTTAAGAAAAATCAGGTTGAACTCTAACCCCTACTCCTCTTTAATCCCTTGTCATCTCACAAAGTGCCCTGAAGCACCAGGGGAGGCCTTCTGAATAAGGTGTGTGTGCATGTCTGTGCATTTGCTCCACTGCCCTTCACTGGACATAATGAGAACTACCAGTGTGTGTCATAAACCCTGTACTGCTCCCGGCCAGTAGGGATTTTTTTTTCCCATTCTACAGTTGTCAGAGTTATATGAGCAGGTGGATCAAAAGTGTGTCCACACTGCTGCAATGAAGTTTTGTGGGTGCACGGCAGTTCTGCCCACAGAGTCCCCCACTAGTCATGGGTCCTTGTTTTCCTTCAGCAGGAGCCTGTGCTGGGGTGGGGCATGGCTCCCAAGAGGAATTTCTCAGCATGTTCTCCCCATTTCAGCGCCATGAGCACGATGGACACATGGCCCTTCCCTTAGCCCCCAAACAAGGTACTGAGTCCTGGCCAGACTGGCACACAGCCTGAGGTCCAGCTGGCTCCCAAGTAATCCCCTTCCCTGGGGCTAGATCTGTCTGTGCCAGCTATGAGCTCATCTCAGCTGGGCCTAGCTCCTCCCCATCCTGTACCCCACTGGCTGAAAACAAAGCTTTGGGGACAGGGTGGGAGAGAGATTTCCAGCATCTGGTTTCTTTGGGCACTTCCAGGTATGGAAATGGACCCCAGGGGTACCCCTAGATGGACTACTATTTAGGGTGAAATGTAGTCAACTGTGGTGCGCATCCACCCACCACTGTAATCCCACAAGGGTAGCAAGCCAATTACTCAGTCCAACCTCTCTATTTACCATTGAGGTTCAGTCCTCTGCGGTGGGAGGGAGGTGGGGTGGCTGGTTTCACAGAAATGACTCCCCCTGACACTGAGATGCAGCCACTTCTGGGGAAGAACGCAGCAGCTGATCCAGAAATCATGAGCTCCACCAGGGAGAAGTGCTCTGTCCTGCAGGGAAAATTTAAAGAAGCAAAGGAGAATCACCTGTGCTGGAATTTGCCCAGGAAATTGCACCCTGATGTTTAGGGCAGAAAAAAAACCAGGGGGTCTTTAATTATCCGACAGGGTCAGGGTCACATCTGCATGGCAGCCGGGTGACCTCAGCATCTCACGTGGAGCAAAAAGCGCCACCTACTGACCCACCAATAGCACCTCAGGGTTGGCCTGACATAGTGGTCCTACTCCACTGAGCAAAATTCGGAGCTGGTGGCTACCCTAGTTCCAGATCCCTCTCGCCAACTGCATAGGTGCTGTACGCAGTGCAGTCAGACGGGCAGGGAAATCCTAGGGCTGCCTGACTGGATGGGCCTTGGGCTTTACTATTCCTTGCTGCTGCTGCTGCTGCGTGGGTGTTGAGCGGGGAATTGCTCAGGCAGATGTTGGGATTCACAGTTCAGTGCTCTGCCCCCAGCTCCCAGAGCTGTCTAGCAGCCTCCGTATGCCTGACTATTTGGAGTTATCATTCATCTGCTTTGGGGCTTTTCTGCATTGAGAGATGCCTTAAAATGGCTGTGGAGACTCCAGGACTGGGAGAGCTGGGGCATGCCGGCTATGACTAAGGGACCCTTGCAGAGATGGGGGAAGGAACCTGCACAAATCCTGGATGCTCTAAGAGCCCCAGGCATCAAATGGAAATGGACTTTAGACCCATCAAATGCTCCCACACTCCACCAGACACCAAACTGCCCCCAAAACATGTCTTTTGTGGGACTTGAGCCTCCCACCCCCGGACATTCCTCAGAGGCCACACAGTGCTAGGCCCCTCCCTGAGGCACTTGCAAATCATGTGTTCGAAGAGACAGGCTCACAGCAGAGGGCACTGCATGGCAGGACACACCATACAGGCACTTCATGGGCAGCCAGCCATGTGCAGCTATCCACACAACCCCTGCCCGTTGTGCACCTTGATGCATGTGCATGCACACACACGGAGATCAACATGCAACAGGACAAACTATGCGTAGGCTTGGAAGGATTCAATTTTTATCAGTAAATGTCAGTGAGCGTCGATTCTGCCACACACGCGCACACTGATGGAAAAATACGCCTATCAATAATAATCAAAATTTACAGCTAAACAAAGTGAGACAGAGAGGGCTTGGGAAGGTATCTGAGTTTGCTTTAAAAATACTTAGTTAGTCCATTTTGGTATGTGCTGTTGACAGTTTGGGTTTTAATGGTTATAGAGCGTGAACTTTTTGAATCTCAGCATCCATTGTCATTGACTAATTATTGTCTGACTCCTCCCCAATTGTCTGAGCCCGCCACCCATAAATTCCCATAACTGTGAAAATTTAAATCAATGAAAATCCAGAGGAAAATGCTTAAAAATAAACATTAAGATCATTTGTTGAAATTATAAAAAAGGAAAAATTAAATTCTGTCCTGTCAAACTAAGCCCAGAGCCCCTTGTGCACCCAGAAGCATATGCAACTAGATACAAGGCACACACGTCCACAAGTGTGTACAACCAGACACAAACACACACTCACCCATTCTACCTGTAAGTATATACACACGTGCATACACACATTCCACATATATACACACACAATCCTACACATGCATTCCACACACACACACACCAACCCCCAGAGCCCTTTCCTTAGGTAGTCTAAGGGTCTTCAGTCATGAGGCAGGCCACTCCTGTTTGCAAGTCCTCTCAGCTGGGCCTGGCTTCTACCTGTCCTGTACCCCCAAGCTCTGGGTGGGGGCGCATTTGATGCCCAGAGGACGCCATGGTCCCTGTACCCCTCTTCTCCACTCCCAAACCTGGCCTGTTATACCGCTGCCCCACCCCTCACTGCCTGTACGGGGGCAAAATCCAGCTGCTTGTGTAACCCTCTGACCTGGTTTTTCTGCCCCTCTGCACTAACAGGCCCAGGTCTCCTACATCAGGGACAAAGAGGGGTCCACATTCAAGGATCAGGACTCATCCCTGCCCCATCTCCCCTGGGAGCTGCCCAGGTCTCTTGTGTTCTTCCTGCGGAAATGAGGCCATGTAGCTCTCACCCTTCAAAGCCAGGCAGCAGCTGCTTCTGGAGGGAGGGCATGGGGCAAACCCTGCCCCCTATCCCAGGGGTCAGCAAATGGGGCTACCAGGGCCAGTCTGACCATATATATGAACTAGGCAGTCACCTAGGGTGCCAGGCTTCAAGGGGCACCCAATTAAATGGAAAGGATTATTTTCTCTGTTTAAAACCTATTAATGCATTTATTCTAGACTTTCTCATTTTTCTCCCTATTGAATGGAAGGGGGGCAATTCACAGTTCACCTAGGGTACCAAAACCCCTGGGCCAGCCCTGCCTACTAGCCAAGCTCAGGGCCGCTCCAGCTGCAGGAGGACTGTGTGGCATGGCTCAGGACGGGGACGGTTGTATAGTACAGCAGCACGGCCTAGTGGGGATGAGGCCCAAGTGCAGGAGGCTCCTCTCCCCCCTCCCCAACCAGCCTCTGCTCTCCAGGCAAAGGGCTGGAGGATTCAGGGCTGTTGGGCTGGACTTGCTCCTCCTTCATGCTCCGTTGCTAGAAGGGCACCACCCCCAGACCCCTCCGCATCCTGGACGGGAGCGTGCCTGCCCGGGCAGAGCTCTGCAGAGAGGAGGCCTGGGAAGGGGAGCTGGGTCCTTCATGGTGGTGTCACCCCCTGAGCTAGGCTGGTGTTAGCATCACACTCCCCCAGGCTGGGATGGTTCCCGTGCCCCCCTCTTCGCCCATGCTGGGGTGGTTGGAGCCCTACTGAGCCCCCTGCACACACATCCTTTGTTGGGAGGAAGAAGCTGAACGTCTCAGAGGGGCTCGGCCAAGTCTAATGTGCCACGCTGGGATTCAGATGTGCTTGGTTTGGGCCACTGTGGGGTCTTGCAGTTGGAGAGGCTCCCCAGGACAGGGCTGTAAGTGGGGGCTGCACAGAGGAGAAACCAGCCTGTCTGTGGAGTGCAAAACGCCGGTGAGCTGTGCCCCAGAGCTGCCGTCCCCAGAATGAGGGGCCGATGTTTCCTATCTCCCTGTCCGATGGGGAAAGGCAGGTGCCGAGGGGCAAAGTGGCCCAGTCCCAATCACACGGGACGACCAGAGGCTCTGATCGTTAGAGCTCTGACCCACTCCCCTCCGGGAGTCTTGAGGCCCAGGCCCGCTGCGCTAACCACTAGATGCCACTGCCTCGGAGCGCTGGAAATAGAGCCCAGGAGTCCTGGCTCACAGCCCCCACTGTGCTAACCACTGGCCCATGGCTCCTCTCCCCTGCAGTTTGATGGTTACAAAGGAGCACCGTCTAGCTGTCAGTCCCCCCCCCCTTGTAACTAGTGTCCGCAGGCCTCGCTAGTCAAAACATGGCTGGGAAGTAAAATAAATAAGGCATCAGTGAGCAAAGGCAGAGTAACGGATGTGGCAGGAGATGGATGGAGCCAAGGATAAATCAGCCAGGACGTCCTGGTGGCATCAGCCGCCAATGGAGCAGACGCTCACAGTGTGTGAGCCCCGCGGCGACTGCCTCCTCCCCCATGGCTTGGGCTGCATCCAGCAGAGGCGTGATCTGGGCATTAGCCGAGGCCAGGCTTGGCCAGAAGGGGGCACGGGAAGACTCTTGCTTCCCCCGGGACCATGGTCCGTCTGCCCAGCTCATCAGGGCCCATGAGCAGCCGCCCAAGTACTTTGTGGGGCTGCCCAGCTGCTGCTCAGCCTGCACCCCCTGGGGCTAAAACCCACCGTGCCAGGTCCATGCCCATGTCACGATGTGACATTGCAAAGACACAACAGCTCTTTCTGGTGGCATGACTCGGGGTCCCCACATTGTGATCACCATCCTTCCTATCCCAGCTCATCTTCCTCTGAACACCCCCCCAAAACCAGGACTCACCACTTTAGATCACTACACCCCCTTTGTGCTGTAACTTAGCATCTTCGGACTGCCCCAATACATCAGCTCCATCCCCCTTGATTATGACACCCCTCAGCTCAGTGCCCTGAATCAGGATGGCCCCCCAATATCATGAGGCAGCACCCCAAAGACCACAACTCCGCCTTCCAGCACCCCCATGTTCCTTCCTCCTTGACCACACCACAGTGGCTTTGGCCATGTGTCCTGCATCCCTCCATGCCACCCCCATACCAGGCTGTGGTGCTCCACGTGTAAGATGCTCAAGACCCAATAGGGGACAGGATATGGGGGGAAAGCACTGGAGTTTGGGCTAGGTGCCTGCTTGTGGGGCTGGTGTCAGACATCTTCTAAGGGCAGGGGAGCCCTCGTGGGCATCTTGGGGTGGGTGGAAGGGAGATCCAATGGGTGTTTCCCCGCCCTGGAGAGGGGCAAGCAGTGAGGGCTGCCCCACATGGATCCCACCTCCTGAACAGCTCAGCTTCTCTTTGGTCCATTTGCCGCAGGGCCTGTGAGATCTCCCATGAAGGGCTTTTCCAGAGAGGGATTCAAGGCTAGCAAGCAGTGCTAAGCCCTCAACTGGGACTGTGGGGTGAGTAATGAAGTGCCCAGGAGATGAAGCACAGCTGGGGGCTGCTGAGTGACTCCAACGTGACAAGCTGCCAGCCCCCGGAGATGTAGCCTCGTCCGGCAGGGCTGCATGCCAGGCCCCCCCATCCATTGCGGTCAGGGGCCGGGTTTTCTTCTGACATGCGGTTTCCGGACTGAAAGGTAGAGGGGAATAACCAATGACCTCAACCCAAGGGCATTGGTAGGCGTGATCTCCCCAGGCTGGAGCAAGGCCCCCCACTCGTGGCCTGATGCCCCCTCCTCTTGAGCTCGAAGTCCCCTCTCATCTGCTCTGCATCTGATGCCCAACTCCCTGTATAATGGATGCGGGGCCAGTCTGGGTGTCCTAGTCATTCTAGGGGGGGATCCCCCTGCCCCCAAAGTCTCTCCCCTTTCCCAGTCCAGAGATCCCATCTATATCACCCTCTATTCCCCTTTTCTCCCTCACCCAAACCCTCTCTGTTTGTAGTCAGCAATGCAGGATCTATGTCATCTAGTTGAGTGAGTCCATTTTCATTCAGTAGGGGCCAACGGCACACAAAGGGCTACAAACATGGGGCCCAGTCCATCTTGGGTTGGTTTCAACAGAGCTACTCCAGAGAGAGATTTGACCCATTTACAAACCAACCACGGACAAACCCTCAGACCTTATCTGCACTGATGCTTTGGCTGCTTCATGCCATGCATCTTCGACAATATTTCAGTTTCTGTCCTGGCCACAGTCATGCAGTTGGGCGTTGTCATACACGCTGTTCAACTGTGCTTGTGTTCCTCTCCAGAAGTGGCAGCATTTCCATTTCACTAATAGTCTCTTAAGGGTGCAGTGTAGAAGAACACTCTGCTCCATAGGAAAGGAGAAATTTTCAAGTTCTTAGCACCTTCAGATGGGGTGGTATTTTCCAAATCGCCAGGTGCACATTGAAAAATCTGGTGTTGATTTGGGGTGCTGGGTGCTTGAAACATCTGTCCCTGAGGTGTTTTGGAACTTAGTGTTTTCTGCTTCGGGATTTAATTTTCATCAGGATGGTACGAATATTTTTTCCACTGATTCCTGTGTTAATAAAAACCCTATTAAAAAAAAGGAAAGATCAAAATGAGACAATACTTTTAAAAACACATTTTGGAACTGAACAATCCATAGGTAACTGGGGGGGAAGTATCAAAAAATTAGAGCTACTGATGAAAGATGAGTTATATTCCTCCATCATGTACAACTCAAGTTCTTCAGGTGAATGAGAGAGACAGTCAGAAAATACCAATAATTTTTGGTGGATTTTGGGAGGCTCATTTTTGCCTGTTAGTCCTTATTTCTTGCTAAAAAAAATCCATTTTCTGAGCCAAAAAAAAACCCCCCAAAAAGTTTGAAAAATATTTGGATTTTGATTATAAAAGTTCAGGTTTTGGACAAAACGTTTGTTTTTCAAAATATCAAATGTTTTTTTAAACCTCAACATTTTTGGTTTCTGTTGTTTCACCAGCAAAGTGCATGGGAAATGAATTTTTCCACCCAAATATTTATTTTGGTGGATAGCCATTTGTCATCAAAATAATGGGTTTGGACAGAAGAGTTGTAAGCTGCTGTAGCAAGCTGCTCCCTTGATCATGCCGTTTTTTTCTATTATTCATCCAATCCCCAGCACCAGGCAATCTGAGTACCTCAGACTCATTGATGGACATTCTTTCAATCCTCCTGTGAGGTGTAGAGCACAGTTAGCTTTCTGTTACAGAGGGGAAACTGAGGCATAAAGCAACTCCGATTACGTCTACCCTTCCAAGAAAAACCCACATCACACAAAGTCTTGGAGCCCAGGTCAATTGTGGCAGAGTCATTTGGCCTCCAAAATCCTTGCTTGGTTTCCTCATCCCACATATTTACATTGCTATTTTTGGCCTTGCAGCCCGTGCCCCGTATCGGTTGACTTGAGCTTTGAGATTTAGCTCCAGACATTTCTCTCAGCAGCGTAGACGTGCCCTGTGTGACTTACCTGAGTTACAGAAGAGGAACGTGATAGAACAGGAAACAGACCTGGAGTTTCCAGGCTGGCGCACTGACTAGTGGACCCTCCAACAATACAAATGCATGTGAGCATATGCATCCTCAGGGATCCTAATTAATAATTGATCATCATTTTTCATCAATCATTAATAAGTGATCATTAATCACTGATGCTAATGAAAAACACACTCGTCCTTTCTCACTTCAGTGTCTTTCGCTTGGGGCATTCCCTGAGGATTTGCAGTGGGGGGAAGGAGTCCAAGTTTTTCAGATCCCAGTCTTGCCCACCCTGACTACTAATGCAAGCTTCAAGATCTCTCTCTTCACACCCCAGCTCCTGGAGCCCTGTGACTATGTGAGTCTCTCTACTGTCGTCTTTCTTTTTTTCATGAAGGAAGTTTCCTGCACCCCTGATGGTGGAGAAGAACTTGGAGTGTTCAGAATTGAGCAGGCCAGTGGAAAGACACCGGCACTCCCGCTTTAGCCTCCTTTCTGAACACTTGGTGTTGGTGATGGATTTGGCATCAAACTCTGGAGGCCTGGAGTTTGAGGATAGGCCCTGGCCCGGTTCGGTCAAGGGCTAATTTGCCTCTGAACCTTGCTAAAGATGAGGGGAGTGGGAGAGGAGAGCCGAATTTTTTTTGGAATCATCTCCATCCCAGCCGTGTCACTCATTATATTGGGGTTTTATTTAACAGCCTTAAAGGAAACAATCCCTGCTACAGACCCTTCTTGGCAAGCTCCTCCACATGCCTGCTGGGCTTTTCGCTTTGCCAGCTCATTAACTCGCAGGCTCGCCCTGCCATCCCACCAAACAGCCGCAGCTTGCAACAATCAGCCCAACACAGCCCCGACATCTTCCCTCCTCACCCTGCCTCCCAGACAGATGACTGGAGTGTTAAACAGATGGTCGCTTCGTCTCGCCGGCGCTCCCCAGCTTCCACGCCTGCGCCCATCTCTGACTTGTTTCAGGATGGAAGTCTTGTAAGGCTGCCCATGAAGGGTTGATCCCATCCCGCCTTTTACTGCCTTTTTACTCCTGTTGTGTAGAAAAACCCATAAACTGAGCGAGGATGTTGTAAAACACCAAAGCTCAGCTGGGGGGGAGACAGATTCTCCCAGGCAGGTGTCAGGGTTGTTAATGGGAAGCTACCCAGATCCAGCGTAAATTCCCACAGCAGGTGGGGCTCTGTCCCCCGACTTCACAGATCTCCCCAGCCAAAGGGATGGGCCCTCTTTTCGTGGCCCAGCATAGATCACTGCTAATGTGTTGGAAGATGGGAAGGGGCTTTTAAACCAACCTCTGCAGGGGTGGTGTTTTTAAAGGAAACATCCAGCTGCCTTCTGCATCCATCAGCGTGGGGAGAGTCACTTCTGCTACACGCTCACCTCCCGCTTCAAGAGGGAGGAGGAAGAGCTGAAATTCCTCCAGGCTCCATCCTTCACCTCTGCCTTGAGGCTAGAAATCGGTGAAAAAAAACAACAAGGAGTTGTGTGGCACTTTAAGACTAACAGATTTATTTTTTGCATGAGCTTTCGTGGGAGAAGATCCCACTTCCTCAGATGCTTCGAAGATGGGTGAACTTACAGAAAGGCTGTGTGCTGTCTAACCAGGAGATGGTGGAAGGCTGGAGAGCTGATGGTGTCTGAGTCAGCACAGGAAGGGAGGGAGATGTATTACCTGGGGAGCCCCTAGGTCATCTGAGAAGCTAGACTCTGGCCCAGCCTGGCTGTGTGCTCTTGGGCAAATCTCTGTGCCTTTGTCCATACAGAGCATGAGCTCCATGGGGCCGGAACAGCCTCTCACTGTGCATGTGTGCAGCCCCTCGCAAAATGGGGCCATAATAATCCTGAGAGGGGAAATGCTTTCCGAAGATTACCCAGAAGGCCAGAGTCAGAATCCAGCGTCCAGAGTCCTTACAATATTTGATCCCACTTTATGATGATCTCATCGTCCAAGTATAAATCTGATCCTTTTACAGTCCTCCTAAGTTCTTGGCCTCAATGATATCCAGTGGCCGTGTGGTCCATGGGTTACCGTAGGAGCGAAGAAACACCTAATACCCTAGTACCAATAGGAGGGTGGGGAAGCCCTGGAATGGATCCTTAGGTAGGCGATGGACTCTCCGTCCTTAGAGCTTTTTTTAAGCTGTGGCTCAGATGATTTAACTGGGATTGGCGCTGCTTTGAGCAAGGGGTCGGACTAGATCAGTGTTTCTCAACGCCTGGTCCAAGAACCAGCACCAATCCATGAGCTCTCCCTGGCACAGCGTGGGAAGCCAGTCACTGGTATCAAAAAGGTTGAGAAACACTGGCCTAGCTAACCTCCTGAGATCCCTTCCAGCTCTCATCCTCTATGATTCGATGGCGTGAATGTGTGTCTGCCCCTCTCAGCACCCCTGATCTTTTCCATCTCCATGGTCTCCTTCTGCCTGTCTGCCTTTCAGCCCCACTCTTTTTTCTCCTTTAGAAGAGGGGTGACCAGAACCAGCTGGAGCAACCCATGACAGACCACCTTTCCACTGGCAGAATCTCCTGTAATGTTTTCATTAATAGTTTTCTTTAGCATCCAGAAGTTTTTGGTTTGTTTCCCATGCCACTGCCCGCAGTGGCACCCGGGCCGTACTACCTTAGTAACTATAACTTTGGAGCCCATCAAGGTGTGCAAAGAGTTCAAATGATCCCTTCCAAAGAGCATCCCTTTGCACTGCTTAGCACTAAATTGCCTCTGCCCATTCCCCTTGCATGGATTGGTCCCTCTGTAGCTGCCCGAGCATCTCTGGACTTGACTAAGCCAAACCGCCATGTGTCACCTGCTGTTCTTGCCACCTCGCTGCCCAGTCTCTTTTCCAGATTGTTAATCAATATATCGAACAACATCCCTACTACAAAACCTTGGGGCATCGGCTGTTAACCTTTGACCACAATGAAAATTAACTGTGTATTCCCGCTCTTTGTTTGCTTAGCCAGTCTCTGATCCGTGACACTACTTTACCCCTTACCCCATGAGTGAAACACTCAGTGACGATACATAAAACTCTCCTCGACTGCAGCCGTTGCCTTGGATAGTCATCTGAGCTTCCACCAATAGAAATATCTCCAGTTTGCACTTACAAAAGCTCTGTAGCAGTGGGAGATGTATCAGGTGGGCATCAGTGTGCAAACGGTCTGACTGCCCCTGTCAGCACTGACTTGTCTGGTTACATTTCTACAGTCAACTGATCTGGGGTCGTTTGGCTTCAAAGGTTCCCACTTGGCCAACCAGCCTTGGCCAACACCGCTTGTCTGACAGAAACCAAATGTTTCTTCCATAGAGTTTAAGGCCAGAATAGACTATTAGATCACCCAGGGCTAACCTCCTGGGTGACACAGGCTGTTCTAGTCCACCCTTTTACCCCTAGTCTATTAACTCCTGTTTGGCAAAAACAGCTTCCGGAAATGCCTCCAGCCTGGATCCGAAGCCATATCTGTTTAACAAAGGTTGGTTTTCTTTTTAGATATGCACATACCAATCCCACCTGTGCTGCTCCAGTTTCACCCTCCAAATGAACCAAGTTACGCAGGTGTAAGCCAAAGTAACACAACAGGGAATCTGGCCTGCGTGTTTTACCCCTTCAGCAAAAGAACATTCTTCCACCGATCAAACAAGCAGGAGGAGCAGGTATTACAAGACATTCCTGGCCAGCAGTTTATGAGACCAGGTGTCTTTGCTTTCCACACCCCCTTTCATTCACTGAACCCAGAGAGAACAAGGAGCGCGTGCCGGCAGCCTCATCCCCCAAAGCGATCCTCTCTCCTGGCAGATTTTAGCACAGTCAGGTGGAAGCATTCATATCAGTGATGATCCATTATAAGTAGTGCCTCTCCTTTTGGTCAAGCAATTGTGAGCCGGGCACAGCTTACCCTGAATGTCCCATGTACTAGGCACTCCCTGAATCTCCACAGCGGAGCATTTTCAGTCTGTGGAGTGTTGTTGGCCAGTGGCACTTTGTTTCTTTGCATTGTCGCATCATTTTGTTCCCAGTCTTGGATTGGATGAGTGAAACAAGGAGAATAACAAAAAGCAAGTCACAAGGAGTGACCTTTCTGGTTGGAGTTATGCAACAAATTGTCCTTCAGGAGAAACTGCATGAAACTTCAAGGGCTTGGGGTTTTTCTCATACACACGTGCGCATATACAAACTGAGCATTATAAGACAGGAAGGGACCTTGAGATGTCGTCTAGTCCAGTCCTCTGCACTCAAGGCAGGACCAAGAATCATCTAGACTAGGGGTGGCCAAACTTGTGGAACTCAAGAGCCACACAAATGATTATTAAACCTTCAAGAGTTGCACTGAGGCATATAGCCATATACTTTTACCTACTAAATTGATTTGCTGACGTTCTTCCACAAGCCACACATTTTCATTCAAGAGCCACATGTGGCTCCCGAGCTGCAGTTTGGCCATGCCTGATCTAGACCATCCCTGACAGATGTTAGTCTAACCTGCTCTTAAAAACCTCTAATGACAGAGATTCCACAACCTCCCTAGGCAATTTATTCCAGTGCTTAACCATCCTGACAGTGAGGAATTTTTTTTTCCTAATGTCCAACCTAAACCTCCCTTGCTGCAATTTAATCCCATTTCCTCTTGTTCTGTCCTGAGAAGCAAAAGAGACCAATTTCCCCCACCCCACCCTTCTATCAACTTTTTATGCGTTTGAAAACTGTTGTGTCCCCACTGTCTGCTCTTCTCCAAATAAAAAAACTCCGTTTTTTCAGTCTTCTCTCATACGTTGTTTCCTCAACCTTTCATCATTTTTGTTGCTCTTCTCTGGACTTTCTCCAATTTGTCGCCATCTCTCCTGAAATGTGGCACCCAGCTGAGGCCCAAATCAGCGTGGAATAGAGCGGAAGAATTATTTCTTGTGTCTGGCTTACAACACTCCTGCTAATACATCCTAGATTGATGTTGACTTTTTTTTTGTAATTATGTTACGTTGTTGGCTCACATTTAGCTTGCAATCTACTATGACTCCCAGATCCCTTTCTGCGGTCCTGCTTTCTAGGCAGTCATTTCCCATTTTGTACCTGTGCAGTTGATCGTTCCTTCCTAAGTGGACTGCTTTCCATTTCATTCTTCTTGAATTTCATCCCATACACACCTGCGCCTACACAAGCCCTCCCTGCACACACACTAAGATCACAGCAAGTATCAAGCAAGGTGGAATTTCCCACCTCCAGGCTTGCAAATTCCACCTTTCTCCCTTCCCTGCCAAGCTGAGTCCCAGGCTGCTCATTCAAGGGGTTTGCTGCCCTCTCCTGGACACTGTCACAGAGAGCTGCCGAGGCTGCACTGATGCCTGGGAGCCTGACAGCTTGAAAGAGCCACAGGGTGCAAAACAAAGGCGGGTGCTGCCAGAATTCACCCCAACAGGGCTCTGTGGGAGAAACACTTGTGCAAGCCACACTCAGGCCGCAGCAGCAGCCTTAAGAGCCAGGATACTCAGTCCTGCCATGCAGGGAAGGATGGGGCAGTTTCCCGTCGTCCTAACACTTTTTTGAGAGCACAGTGGGGTGAGGTAGTGGGGTGCCTGCAGCTGGCATCTGGCTCAAGCATGGGATCATATAGGGCCTCCCCAGAGCCACACACGTTTCATGAGGCAAGCCGTATTTTTCAGCCCATCACCAGTTCAGGCCATGCACCAAAGGCACCAATTCCCCTACCAGCCCTGCCCAACTAGAGACCCTAACAGTGGGGTTTTGGGGTGCAAGCTACAGGCCTTCTCTTGTCACCCTTCTCCCCTAGCAGAGCCCATTTCTTCTTAGCTTGGGGATTTATTCCACTCCCCCCCCACACGCCTCCCTGCCAGCCAATAAACAGGCGTTTAGTGTCTCCGTTATTGTTTATGGGCCCGTAAAATTTCACTGGTTCCTATTAGAGTAGCCCTGGCCCGGCTCAGGCAGGGAGCCAGGGAGGAGGTGGGTTGGATTTGGGAGGGCGGAGGTGGACAGAGGCCCACTCTCGGTGACCCGGGGCCAGGGCTGCACAGGCCCAGGGGGCAGATCTTGGCCGGCACAGACCATATGGTAGGACAAAGAGAGGAGGGCTGTGCTGAAGGTGGGGCAGAAGAGGTGCCAGTGGTGGGCCCCAGCAGAGCCCAGACCAGGGCAGATTCTGGGGCTGGGCAGCACAGACTAAGGTGAAGAAGAGCTTCTTGCCCCACTCTTCTCCAGCTGGGGAGACAACTACCCCGTCTCTGGCTTCAGAGGTCTGGATCCTGGAGCAGGGATGGGCTCTCACTGGATTGTGCTCTTTGCACTTAGACCCAACTCCTTACTACATCAGAGGCCACCCCTCCATCTGCTGCCACACCAGCCCCTCAGAGCCGCTGGGGGCAGAATCATGCCTTGTGGCCATGATCCAAAGGGGTAGCTGCATTAGTCTACTTCAGTAAAGCAAACAAACAAGTGGCACGTAAAGGTTAACAAATTTATTTTTTGCATGAGTCTTGTGGCAGCTCGCTCAGCTCCAGGCAGAGCTATCAAGCCTCTGGTGGCCCAGCGGGAGAGTCCCCAACTTTTCCCCAGAACTGGAAAAGGAATCTGTCTGGCTATGTCACATCTGTAAAGTGACTCCTGAAGTTTGGGAGGCACTGAGTGAGGTCTCAAGATGTTAAGGCATCCCTCAGCAAGATCTCCAGATTTTTTTGGGATGGTGTGAGCATGGTCTCCAGATGTTTATAAGAGTCTATAGAAGGTCTCCAGATTTTTGGGAGGCTGTAAACAAGGTCTCCCGATGTTTCTATCACTCTGAGCAAGGCCTCCAGATGTTTGGGAAGGTCTGAGCAAGGTCTCCAGATGTTTGGTGTTTTCAAAAATATCCTCCATTTTGAAAAACAAAATCTCAAGAGTTTCCCATGCAAAGATCATGTAGAAAACAGGCCAGTTTTCATCCAGCGGAGTTCTTAGGACCATAGATGTTGATCAGCTCTCGATTTCATTCAGTTCACTGATGACAGAAAGAAGCCAGGTCGGTTCCATCCCTGGGGTCACCTCACACACTCAGTTCTAGTTGGTGAATTTGTCTTATCAGTCTTCCCCCCCCCCAGCAAGGAGAGATCAGGACTGTAGTGCAACAAGAGGTCAATTGCACGACTGCTTTGTCCTACTAGGACTTGAGGAGACCCCATGCGGAAATGCTGGCCAGTGGCAGGCTGGTAGCTGGAGAGAACATAGGCATTTGTCTTCATCCAACAGCCTTCAGAATTAATCTTTTCCATTTATCCCAGCCCAAACCTGCCTCTGCTCAGGGAGGGACTGCAAGGACCAAGGGCATATTGAGTGGGGTCCTACAGGATCAGTTCTGGGTCCACTTCTATTCAATACCTTCCTCAAATGAGTTAACTAATAGTATCTAGAGAGTACACGCGATGAGTTTGTGAACAGTACCAAGCTGGGAGGGCATGCACATGCTTTCGAGGATAGGATTCAAATTCAAAATAATCTGTACAAACTGGAGAAATGGGCTGAAGTAAATAGGATGTAATTCAATATGCTCACATGCAAAGTGCTCCACTGAGGAAGGAATGATCAATTGCACACATAGAAAATGGAAAAGGACTGGCTAGAACAAAAGGGATTTGGGGGGCAGAGTGGATCTCAAGTTAAATATGTTCCCAAAGAAGCTGACATTATTCTGGGATGTATCAACAGGTTGTAAACAAGACACAAGAAGTAGTTGTTCTTCTCTGGTCCATGTTGATTAGGCCTCCGCTGGAGTTTTGTGTCCAGTTCTGGGTGCCTCATTTCAAGAGAGATGTGGACAAACTGGAGAAAATCCAGAGAAGAACAACAAACAAGAGTAAAGGTCTAGAAAACAAGACTGAGGACAGACTGAAAAAAAACTAGGTTTGTTTCATCTAAAGGAGACAAGATTATGTGGAGGGGAGAATAACAGTTTTTCAAATACATTTTAAAAAGTATTCACAAGGAGGAGGGAGAAAAATGGTTCTTGTTAACCTCTGAGGATAGGACAAGAAGCAGTGGATTTAAGTTGCAACAAGATTAGTTTACGTTGGACATCAGGAAAATTCTTCCTAACTGTCAGGGCAGTTAAGCATGGGAATACATTACCTAGGGATGCTGTGGAATTGCCATCATTGGTGTTTTTAAGAGCAGGTTAGACAGACACCTGTCAGGGTTGGTCAGTAATGCTGGATCCTGCCTTTGGGGCAGGGGACAGGCCCCAGTCCTATAATTCTGTGAATCCCTAAACTGAAATTATAAATGTTCAAGCTCTAGGTTAACACGCCCAAGGTCTGGACTATGGTGTGGCCATAGCTTTTGGTAGTGTGAGCAAATGTCCCGTTTTTATATAGGGACAGTCCTGACGTTCGGTGCCTATTATCGCCGGCCGTCTCTCCTGATTTTTCACACTGGTTCTCTGGCCACCGTACCCTTAGGGTCTCTCTTCACTGCAGAGTTAGCTTGGGTTCTTACCTGAGTCTTGCCTCTAAGCCACCCACACACAACACTGTCTTACCTGAGTTTACTGGTGCAACCCAGGCTAGTGGACCTGGGGGGGGGGGTTGGATTAGAATCTGGACTGCAAGAACCCACCTGCTTTGGAGTGAGGTCACAGGCTAAGCTATTGGAGTGATGACAGTCCTCCAGCACCTTCCCACAATCCCCCCATACCCCCCCCAACTCACTAGGAAACAATGACAGAGCGCCTCAGCTGAGGGTGGCACAAAGAAGGATGGGACATGTCTCCAGAAAGCCTCGCAACATGCAAACAGGGCAGTGCATCACTAGTGATGACCAGGAAATTTGGCTAAGGCATTTCAGTGTGGCTCCTTGCACCCAGGCTAGGCAGATCAGGGTGTCCAGACCCAGGTGTATATCACACAGGCGAACACTACAGCATACATCCCCATAGAGACATGGGGTGGTGCTGTTACACACGCTCTTGCTTGGTATTTTTCTCAGCGTGCCAAAAGCATTCGGTCTAAGAGTTGCTGCATTGTTAGCTTTGTGAGGTACTTTCTTTGTCAGGCAACCGTTGCAAGCAGCAAGAGAGTTTGGGTTCCTGCCTTCATCTCACCAGCTAGACTCAGTCCTTGAGGCCCATACGATCCATGGGAACTGGGCATGGATGTCTGGGATGAGAGCTATGACCACGAGCTTGTCCTCACTGCTGTTTGTGGCCACCTCTGTTCTGGGACTGATAAATAGATATAGTGTAAATAAGTATTTCTGCTGAGAAAAAACAGTCTTTGATTTCTCTTCCGCTGGGAAATTGACCTGAAAGGCCCTGGCAACTTCCACTGCTTGAGATGCTATTTGATTTGTTCATCTATTATGCTTCCCATCTCGGTGGCAATTAATAAAAGATGCTGACTGTTATGGCATGGCATGGGCAACCAGGACACCTGAGATCTATTCTGGGCACTGTCACACTTGTCATATTGCTGCCTCATTCTGTGCCTTAGCTTCCCCGTCTACCAAACAGCGATGATGATGATGACGACATGTCACAGGAAGCATGGAGAGCTGCAAAGCTTAGCAAGTACAATGAGACTTGCCGATGGAGACAACTAGGAGAGGCTGGGAGTATAAACTAATAATCCCTAGCTTTTTAGATCTCAAAGTGTTATACAAAGGAGGCTGGTATCATTGCCCTCAGTTTACAGATGGGGAAACTGAGGCAGGGGACTGTTTATTAGTGTGCCCAAGGTCACCCAACAGGCCAGCATCAGAGCCAGGCAGTTAGCCTGAGTTCCTGTCATTTGCTCTGATCACTGGGACGGAAAACAACTAAAAGCCAAGCCTACTTATGTTTGCTGGTGTCCTGCTAACAGTGCACTTTTTGCATCAATAAAAATCAGGGGACAGGGTGGGTTGGAAATAAGTGTTGCTATTATCCATTTAAAAAACAAATGTCAATTTTATCCATTATTCCATTGCTTCCCTGGTATCGGACCAGACTGAAGTAGATGGAAACACTGTGGGATGATACTGGGGAGTCGAGATGGGGCGCGAGAAATTCAAATCAGAATGGAATCGTTCCAAACCAGAGACGAAGCAGATAAACACCCCGCTCATTCTCCTGTCAAACCTGACAAACCCCTGCCCCCTCCCTGTCCCTTCGAGTGGGCCATAAACCCATCATAGCCTGTCTCTTAATTGTCCGATGCCCCCCAGCCGCCTGGAGGGGAGCAGAGGGGCCTTTGCAGAGTGAAAGCAGATAAACATCTCCTGGGGGCTGTGCTTTGTTGAAGTCCAGCTTCAAAACAACACCCCCGCAACCCACCCATGAGGGGAACGGGAGGCCCAGGACGGGAGGGGAAGGCCTTGCTTGGACAGAGACAGAGTTGCAGGCCTGAAATGTTTCATTCCTCAAGCCAGGCCTCATGTTAAGGTATTTATGGCTGCCCCCCCACTGCTGGCGTTTTATTGCACTTGATTCTGAGCCTGTTGTCTCGCGGCTGGGGGCCCCATCTGCAGGAGAGCTGTCCTCGCAGAATTGTCTGCGCTCAGCCCCTTTGAGCCCAGCGCTCGGCCCCTTTGAACCAGGCAATTAGCACATCTGCCTTCCCGGAGGGGCGTTCCTTCCCCCCGCCACTTTCAGCGCCTCCAGAGAGTGGGCCCAGGTCTGCCAGTGCCCCCGACACATTGGGCTGAGCCAGGCCGGAGCGAGGAAACGACATGGCATTTCAGAGCGCAATCACATGCAATGAGGAACGCCCTCGGCTCCTGTGAACTGAACCCACTGGGGGAAAGCAGGAATGGCTCCACCCGTCTCCAATTCTGGTTACCCTGGAGTAAATGCACCATAATGGTGTCGCTCTGAAGCAGGGATCTGCAACTTGCAACTCTGGAGCTGCATGTGGCTCTTTAGCTTATGGCTCCAGGCCTTCCCGGCTACCAGAGTACCCTGCAGCCTGCCCTGCCCTGACCGGTAGGAGACTACACCCATTGCGGCTCTCAAAACACTTGGTTGTGGAAGGAATTTTCTAAAATGGCTCTCCTTATCTTTCGATTTACTGATCCCTGCCCAGGCCAGGCTCTGAGCTTGGTGAGACTGGTGAAAATCAAGAGTCACCCCACTTGGATCCCAGGGATGCTGGTGTAACTCTAAAGGGTCGTTACTCTTGTGAAGACTGGCATAAATCCCAAGTCACTTCACCAAGCCAGGCTCTGACTTGGTGTAAACACAGAGATATTCCATTCCCTAAAATGGAGGGATTCTGGATATACAATAAAATCTGGGAGTGCAGGATGTGGCCCGCTGCTCTTCTCCCCCATTTTAAGAGCAAAAGGACCCGCCGGTCTCCTAGCCAGGCACTTCCTCCATAGCATCCCAGAGGCACACCTCAACCTGGACTTGAGGGAGTGCCCTCTAGTGCCCTGAGCATAGAACGGCAGCTCATTGCATCTCATGTGTCCCCAGCTCCCCACAGCATCTTACTCCCATCCAAGAGGTGAGGCGGGGGAGGATCACAACCAAGGGACCTCTTGGTCTTGGACTGATTCTCTGATATCTCCCCAGGGATGCCTGGCCAGTTGTTTAAACTCAGCATAACCAAGACGGAGCTCTGGATCTCCCCCCACACCTCCAAGTCCAGCCCCTTCTCAGTTTCTGCAGTCACCCCAACCTCCCTGCTTGAAACTCAGGCCTGTAACCTGTGTATCACCTCGGCCTTGTCCCTCTACCTGGCTCTGTCCAAGAGACCCAGCTTTCCTCCTCATCCACACAGAGCAATTCTAGCATCTGGATCACGGACCCCTCTCACCGCACTTGCATCCCTCCAGATCATTCCTGTGAAGTTCATTCTCCCAGCCCATCATCCCTGGGTCCCCATTCTCCAGTGCACCCAACACAAGCTGTTGGCCTTTGCTGTCGAGGCCCTTCACAGGGGATCCCCACCCAGCCTGTCACCATGATCGAGCTCTCAACTGTTACCTCCGACCAGCCCATAATGCAAGCCTTCATTGCACACTTATTAGATTTGCAAACAACCCTCCCACCCCTTGCAGAGGAACTCCCCATAGACATTCCCCCAACCACCTCAACAGTCAGCAAGGAAATTCTCAACAAAACTGTCTGCTGAGGAGAAGTGGGGCTTTGGACCTGGCTCTCTTGTATCACAGACGCAGCCCCTAATCTCTGGGCTGCTGACCATTCTGTAGCTGGACTTTCTCCCTTTTGCTTTTCATATAAAATGTTGACAGTCTCTGGTGAATGTCACTTAGGAACCAACACCATTTCCCAAATCTCCATGTTTTTTGCAAACTGGAGATGTTTTCTGGCCAGCCCTTCCTTCCAATTCTTCTTAGCCATACCTTGACACGGGTTAGGAGACTAGAGACCATGGTTGAGCCAGCTCACCAGTAGTCTCACTTCTGCCCCTCCAGTCTGTTTCCACCTGTCTTGTGGCCAGATTGCGAGCTCTTCCTCTTGTTCCTCTGTGTCTGTACAGCACCTAGCGCAGAGGAGTCCTGGGCTGCTCAGTGCTCCTGCAATCTAATCAATAATCAGTCCTAGCACTGATCTCTGAGTGTGTACCATGTTCGACAGGGCTCACTGCTGTTCATCTACAAAGACTCTGTTACCCCACAGATCCAGAGCCCTTTACATACTGTGAGATGAACAGAGTCTGCCCTCAAATGCAGCCAGCTCTGGGGCAGAGGACAACAGCCAAGTTGATGATAAACTTCAGGGGAGGATGCTATGAAGAAGTGCTGAGGGGGGGTCTGTGGGGAGCAAGCAGGGTCTTAGATTTGAACATTGCACAGGAAAGCCCCTCAGAGGTGCTCAGTAGTCAAGTGGATTGCTCCATTAGCCATTTTCCTCCGCATAGCTGGCTCCTTAGGAGCACTAAGGGCCATAGGAAATGAGTTTGATTCTCCATTCAAAAGACTTTCTGGCCACATCACAAAACCACAGAGTGATCCGAGATTGTAACAGCTGGAGGTGGGCTATGGATCAGGATACAAGGGCATGGGCAGAGCTGGGAGCCAGGGCTGAGAGAGTGTGGGAGGGCTGGGTTTGAAAGACATGGGTAGAACTGTGTATCTATTTTGGTTTCCACAGCCTTGGTTTATCCCTTAGTTTTAGCCCAGAGAAGCCCCAGTCACTGCAAGGGTGTTCCTCCTGCTTTACACCCATGTGTGGGGAGAGTCTGGCACAGCAAGGCTAGATCCAGCGAAGTATATAAAAGAGCGTTAGCTCCTTGGGGTAGCTGGGGCAGCTGGGGGGATGTCTAGGAACAGACGGAGAAAAAGCTCAGCCCACATAGTTACCCCCCACCCAATGCAGCCCTCTCCCCATTGATATTGCGGCTTTGTGCCAAACTGCTCCCCAGACTTCATGGCCAGGGGAAGCTGTTCTTGCCAGATTAACTAGACCTTTGGTATAGCTCAAAGGCAGGAGAGAGGGAGAGGCAGCTGCAACTTCCTCATCAGCTCCATCAATTCCTCAGGATCGTTTCTCGATGGCCAAGGTGCCAAGAGCCTTTCAAGCTAATGGATGGGCCAGGTACATGATGCTGTAGCTGCCTCCCAGCATCCCAGAATTGGGGAGACGTGAGCCCAGCTGCCTCCCACCTGGCTGAATGGGGAAGCAGGGCCTTGAAGCTGAGCAGGGTGGGCAAAGTGTCCTGGTACATCCCCCCTCCATGCACACACACACTCCCCTACACAGTCCCTTGACACAGAAAAAGCCTTAATCCGCAGACACAAGGCACGACCACTGGCCATCAGGACCCGGTCTCTACTTGTCCTGGTCCCCACCACCAGACTCGGTGGCCATCCCCACCCTGGAGGATGAGGAGGCTTTGGAGGTCTGGGCCAGCCCCTGAGCTATGCAGAGACTCCGCTGACCTCAAGAGCTGAGAAAACCAGCCCTGGTCGGGCCAGAAGGCCCTGCCAGCCCATGCTGGGCGGGTAAAGGGCAAGCTGGGGGGAGCCATCTGTCTGTTCTCAGCAGCCATGTTTACACAGAAGGTTTTGCAGAGCTGGCGTCTGGGATTTGCCAAAGGGGGACTAGAGAGCACACATTCTCCCACCCAACCTGCCATGGGGAGTGGGGCAGTCTAGGAGCCGCTCCCGTCTGCCTGTCTCAGTTTGGACCAGCTCCGGCAGCTATAAATCGGCAGGCGAGACAGTGGGAGGGGAGCGGGTGTCGCACAAGGGTCTGGCGGGCAGTTTTATGGCCATTCCATCGGTGTTAAAGGGCAAGACCCTTAATGAAAGGCCTCAGCATCCATCTCCGGGCTCCCACCTCACACGCTTAGCAGGACCGTTTGGCCCATGGATTTATGTCCCCACCTACCTGGATCTCATCCCTTCTCTCCTGAGACATAGGGAGCCCTCGATCCCATCTCTCTGGCTTGAGTTTTCAGCCAGGGTACTTGTTCACACCCTGCCCCTGGTCCATCAGCCCCATGATCCCTCTGGCGAAGGAGAGATGCCTGCTGGATGCCATCACCATTGAAGGACATGGGGCCTGGTTCTGATCTCGCTGGTGCAGCTTCAGCCCCAAAATGGGGCCAGATGGGGTCAGAGCCCCAGCTGTGGTCACTCACTGGAGTGATTCCAACTGACACCAAGTGAGATCTGGCCCCTGGACTCTCCTGATTTCTACCTACATGAGCCTGGCAGGCTCAGGGTGGTGAGCATCCCATGGTAGTTTTGACCAAATTTGATTCCCCAACTGCATCTCAGAGAGCTTCTGATTGTGCTGGCTCCTAAACTCCCTGCCTCTGGCTACTCACACCCTTCTGGGGAAGTCTGGCTGGACGAGCCATGCTGGCTTGTCCACTCTGGGGGATGGAGACAGCCAGGCAGGAGCCTGTGTGATTCCCGCACCCACAGTGGTGCTCTGTCCCTCTCTAGTGGTGGCTGGGACTACTTACAGGTTGACCAGAGTCCCACAGAAGAACTTGGTCTGCAGAAGTGGGTCTCGTCTTGGATCCAGAGCTCTTGAGTTTGAACCCCCAGTCAGCCAAGCATTGGTGTCCCCTACATATGCCCCATGTGCCTCTGTCTGCCCCCCTGTGAGGGAAGGGGGGACCCCCAAAATGCCCAGATGATGTTCCATGCCTGACTAGGGAAGCCCAAATGACATTTTATCTACCTGGGTGTTTATGTTGCATGGTCTGCACACTGCCACTTTAACCTGGAGTTTCCCATTGACTGCAGGGGATACCAGAGGGGAAAATGGGAATCCGGCCGGGCAACCGACTGGGCACACTGGGAGGGTTATTGGGTTGCTACAGAGGGTTAATCACACCTGGCGTTTTGTGGCACATTCCACCCACAGCTACAGTCAGGCAAATAACTGATTCTTCATTCAGTGACAGTTCTGAAAAATTGGGGAAGAGGATAATGAAAAAAAAGAACCTAAAATTTCAGGCATTTTTTAACCCTTTTCTTAATAAAAGCAAAAAAAAAAAAGCTAGATTTATAAAAACCAGGAAGGAGATGATACCAACGCTCAGGGCCCTCACCCAGGGAGTCCCAGGTTCCAGTCCCCCCTGTGGCAGGGATTTGAACCCAGCTTTCCCCTCTCCTAACCTGTAGCAGGAACCTGTCTGGTTCAGTGCCTTAAAACTAGAATAGCTGACTGGCCAGTGTCAGGTAAAGGTGTTTTCCTTCAGCCCCAGGGGAAAAGGAGCTGAGCAGGGTGCTAGGAGGTGTATGGCCCAGCTGGGAGAAGAACCCAGGAGTCTTGAGGGTGACAAAAATCCTTTTTAACCCCCATAGTAGCTGTGCAGCATTTCAGGCTCAGGGTGTTCCAAGGTGAGCCCCGAATGGAGACAGGCTCTGTCGCCCCATTCCCCCAACCTGCCCCCAGGACCAATTCCCACAGCAGCATCTCTGATGGGATCCATCTCCCAGGGATTGGTTTTCAGAGGCCCAAAGGCTCCTTCCATCCCCTGAATATGGAAAAACAAAGGCCCCCAACTATCCTCCGAACCCCCCGGCCAGTGCCTGACCCCCTGCTGCGCTCTGGGAAGGCAGGACCTTGGCATTTCTCTGGGTAGATGAGTCCTGCCTTCTCACCTACAGAGCTCTGGCCATGCCCCACACACTGCCAGGGCCTTCCCACGTCACCCCTAGCCCAGCTGCTTGTCTCAATGCAGTGGTTTTCAACCACTGTGTTGGGACACCATACTGTGTCACCACACACTTGTGTGTCACAGAGAGCCGGAAGGGTAGCTAGATTTGGCCTTGGAGGAGTGGGCTAGTGTGTCCTGAAGAGTCACAATATGCTGCCAAGTGCGTCGTGACCGACAAAAGATTGGGACCTAATGAAACCTGCCCCCACCAAACCGTGTCCATGCAAGCATGCCATGGTGCAAGGGGGGGGCACATCCCAAGCAGCACCAGAGGTTGCATGCACCAGTCAGCCTTAGCCCCGTTTGTGCTGTCACTCCTAACAGCTTTCCTTGGTGCTAGCCGCATGCCAGGACCCTAGCAAGTGACCCTGGCAGCCGACAGTGGACGGCTCCTGCCAGAAGGTTTCAGAGCTGAGCGGACAGGCCTGGCCCACCCAACAGAGCTTGCAAAACTGGCTTGGCCAGTTCCTTCCTCCCGGCTTCCTGTGCATTGCTCCATTCCCCTATGCTGTGTCTCCTAGGGGTGCTATTTGCACTATGGGGTAGCTGCTCGCATTTTTCCCAGCACGCTTTGGAGGAGCAGGCCAGTTTCCCTGGCCCCACCCAACTCCCAGTATGGCAGGACATCCCAGCAGGCATTGCTCCATCGTGGAGCTTTCCACACTCTGGGTAGCCGCCCGGATTTTCCCATCATACACTGGGGCAGGCAGCAAGACTAGGACATGGAGACAGAGGCTGCGGCAGAGATTCAGCTCCGTCAACTGGCAGAAGAAAGCGCTACGAGCAAGAAGCAGTCACTGTTTGATGGGATGAGGCTGTGGGGGCCTGGCGTTCATTCCTAAACCCCTCGCCAGTAGGAGGATGGAGAAAAGGCGTGTGCTGGGAAAGAAGAAGAGGATCACTTTGGAGGCTGGGACTGCAGAGATGTGGGGAGGTCGGCTTCACCCAGCAGAGGGGCACCTGCTCTAGGCTGTCACCCAGTAGTGGGGTCCCCTCCTCTGAGGTGCTGGGAACATTGCTTGTAACCAGATCTATTGCTCCAGGCACTCGCTCCGGACTCCTGGGTTCCATCCCCAGCTATGGAAGGGGCTAGAGACCCAGGAGCCAGGATACCTGGGTTCCCTTACCATCGATGCAACTGAGTCCCTTCCTAATGTGGCACAAGTCCTCTCCTGTGAAGGAGAGAGCGTAAGTGCCCCCCCCCACCCCCCGGGCCAGGAGCCTTGGTGGACCCTTGAATAGATCAAGGATGGCTGAGAGAAACATCCCAGTCGGGCATCAGAGCAAACAGCTTCTTTCTGGTTCAGGCCCTCAGTGCTGCACATGCTAGATGAATGACCCAGGGGCAACAAATCAGGACCCACAGCTGGCACTGTGCTGAACCCCACAACTGCTTGGAACATCCCAGCAATGGCCAAGATCTCCCTGGTGCATGTAAATGGAGAATCCCTGGGGCTATGATGCGATGAGGCACTGCTGTGATTCTTGCCGTGGTGCTCTCGGGCAGCTCCTTTACATCATTAGAGGTGAAAGGTTCTGTCTCTAATAATAATAATAATAAGCAAATTAATATTATTCTATTACTGACATTAAGCAAGGTGTGTGGTGTTTTCCAGACAAGGCGTACCATCTCATGCACTGTGCTACCCTCTAGTGCTCAGATGCAGGCACTTCACATCCTCCTCCCCTGTACCAGTTGAATCTGTATCAGAGTTGGGGTGAGTGGACCGTGTCTGTGCTGAGGATGATGGCGGGGGGGGGTGTGATAGGAAGCGTCTGTCCCTGCAGCCTGAGTGCAGCTCCACCTGGAGCTGGAGGAGGCAGTGGCAGCAGAGGTGGGAAATAAACTGGAGGCACCCCGGCCAAGGCCCTAATCTGGAGCTATTTTACAGCTCATAAATTGGAAGCAGCTCCAGTTCCTGAAGGGGGGGGGAGCAAAGGGCTGGGGAGGTGGCAGGGGGCAGGGGACACACACAGGCCTTTGGCAACTCACCAAAGTATTTGCAGCTCATAAATTGTAGGGTGCTGACGCTGGCTCTTTGGCGACTGGAGTGGTGTGGGGCGGGGGTAACTTCTAATCCTCCCCTATCCCATCACCCCCTTCAGGTTGTCTGCCTTGGTCTTTGCTTCTTTTTTTTAACCAAGTGAGGATCTGAGAAAAATCAGCGGGATCTCATGGGGCAGGGTTCAGCTCCCAAATGAGGGCCCTGTTCTTTAGAAAGTCTTTCGAGAAATAAAAATCCACTTGCTTTGGGAGGTTGCTTTGTTTTTATCAAGCAAGTGATGATAGGTGAATTTGTCCCAATATTTTTTGGTTTGCTTCAAAAGCTGGGGGGGGGGGGAGGACTGTTTGTCCAATATATATCTCAAAGGAAAGACATGCCAGTTGGTCCCACTCAGCCCCCACTGCGCCCACCCAGGGACCACAGCCCAGAGGTCACAACCTTGAGCCAGGACTTGCAAAGGGTGAACATAAAACTGTCCAGAACCAAAAATGAAATTGAACTCCCCGTCCCAGAATGAACCGTGGGTCACACACCATCTCTGCAATTTTGGGAACCCTTCATTGTCCCATCCTTGGACCAGTTTGCTTTTAAGCTGATGGTTTTGAACTGATTGGCTTGGGGGCGGGGTGCGATGAGCCAGGGGAAGGGGCTTCAAGGAGAGTAGAGAGACAACACGGCCAGGTCTATGCCTGGCAGAGGGAGCACCAAGAGGAGGCAGAGCGGGTGCCCTCCTGAGCCCCACACATGGGATCCAGTCCAGCCCAGTGATGGCCACACATGCTTGAGCTGTGGGCAGAAGTTAGGGTGGGTTCAGGTAAGATCCATCCCCAGCACCTTGGATCCTCACTAGCCTCGATCAGAGCCGTGACTCCTGGGGGTGAAGTAGCTTTCCCCCGGGGCATGTCCAATTGTGAGTTGCAGTGGAGAGGCTCTGAAGAAAGGGGAGACTTGCCTTTAAAAGCGACTGAGTGAGTAGGGCTGCGGGATGAAGATGCAGGTGTGTACCCCCCCCACCCGCACATGCGTCTCCTCCCCCCCAGCGAGCTGAGCAAAACACCTGGTAGCTCAGGGCGTCCAGCCTGCATCGGAGCATCCCCGCTCCCAGCCAAGGGCCCTGGCTCCACAGTCATCCATCATCTCCTGTCAGCCCAAGACGAGGGAGAGGACTTTAACCCGTGGCACACCGAGGGCATCCAGGCTGGCTTGGATTTTGATTGCCCTGTCGTCCACGTGGAGCAACAGAGCCTGGCAGAGAACCTAAGGGCTCTGCACTCTCACCTCTAGTCTAAACCATGCATGCTGCCTCCTGCAGGAGACCCCTGTCACCCCACCAGCTACGCCTTATCCCTCCCACCCGGAGAACACCCTCCCAGCAGAGTCCCAGAGCCGCCCCGGCCCCAGAGGAGACAGGCTTTTTCTCCAGTCAATCCCCCCCGAGTGGAGGCTGCGTTCGCCCCCGTGGGCAGGGAGGGGTTTTGGATCCCATTCAAGGCCCCGGCGAGGCCTGTCTCTCTAGTTAGGGCTAGGGGGAGGCAGATGGAGGGGAAATGGGTGGGGGAAGGGGTATCTCTCTCCAGCAGGCTTTGAAGAGCCACATGAAAGCCGCATCCTCAGAGCGCTTTGAACTGCAGCCAGGGCCCCCACAGTTCGCAGATTCAAACGCTCCAGCTGCACCGATCGCCAGGCAGCATTCACTCACGGCTCAACTATGCCGGGGCCGCAGGCTCTGCAGGTCTGGGCGCCACGGTCCCCACCTCCCATGCTTGGCGAGGGGCGTACCTGGAAAGCCCCGCAAACAAAGAGGGTGCAGACGGGCAAATTGCAGCAGGAGCCCTCATTTTCCTGCTAAAGGAAGGGGTCGAAGCACTCAGCAATGTGGGGGAGAATCCATAGCCTGCTTTGCGTAGTTAGGGATAGTCAGCTGGCCTCCACCCCGCTAACCACTAGACCCCACTTCCCTGCCAGAACGGGGAACAGAATGCAGGATTCCTGTCCAACGCCGAGATCTTCGCTCTGCCAAATGCTAGACTCCACTCTCCTCTCAGGCTGGGAGCAGAACCCAGCTCTCTCTGGCCTGCTTCCAAATTTTAACCTGCCTCCCGTGCAAAGTCTCCCCGTCAGACTGGCACCTGGGATTTGCTGATGTGGCCCAGTGGCTCGGGATTGCCCTGAGAGGCAGGTGAACTGCCGTGGTGGGGATTTCAGAGGGCTTTAATTCCTTCCCCCCATGCCCTTGCCAGGAAGGAGACGTCTGCCACACAAACACACAACACATGCTCACCCTTCAATTCCAATTGCCTTATTGCCCAGTTAAAGGTTAGTGCCGGTACTGGGCTGGAGCCCACCCTCTGAGAGACTAGAGAAAGAGCCACCCCTGCACCCCAGTTCTCTCAGGGAATGTCTGTTTCCAGTTCCTCCTGCAACCTTGTTCTCTGTTTCAAGTTTCCCCGTTCCTGCACCCCAGTGATGTGTGGATGGCCATTTTGAGTGCTCCCACTGGTCCATTTTCCATAGATCCCCCACGTTCCTGGTGCCACCTCAGTAACTTACTTGAGGCCCAGCAACCTCAGTTCACATGTCACCATGCAAGGACAAGAGCTGGTGGACCCAAGCTGACAGCTAGAGGGAACCCCGACTGCGGGCAAGGGCAGAAGGGAATCCTGCTTCCTGAGGGCAGTTGGGTGCTGGTAGCTTTTTGGCACAGGTCATACAGCCCCCCAACTCAGCTCTGGCTGGGGAGGGTTGGTCTCAGTAGGGGGTGCACCCCGCACCTGCAATGAAAATTAACACACCATGCACACCACTGCCTCCTGCTGGGTAGCATTGGGAGTTGCCTTGCATGAGTGTTGCCAGTGCTTCCTAGCTCAGAGCAGCTCTGAAATAACATCAGCCTCGATGCTCACATCCCTGGGGGTGAGTCTTGTGCTCTTGGCCCCCGGACTCCTGGGCTCCATCCCCCATGTTACAGGCCCAACTGACTAAAGGTGAGATTCAAGCCTCCCCTCTCATTCCTTTCAGCTGAGGATGAATTTCAAAGTGCTTTTGAAAAGGACAGGGCTCACCTGTGTTTGTGTGCAGCCTTCCCTCTGGTGGATGGATTCAGAGCTACACACCCATGTACCATATGCCCTATAGTGCCAGGGACTGATGAAGAGTCCAGCTCCAGGCTCAGGCTCTCCCATGAACTCTAGGCCTTCATACCCTAACATCTCCCAGCAAAACTGGAGGGGGCACTTGCCCCATGGACCTGAGCCCCTGAGTTAATGGGCCCTGCTCCACCTGAATTAGAAATGCTATAAACTGATCGGCGTGGTACTGAGGAGTGTAGGAGCAAGAGATGGGTGTGGGGTAGGCAGAAGTGCATAGGGCTGGCAATTGGGATAAATGGAGAAGCGGTTGCCAGCTCTGCTCCCTTCCCCCCCCCCCCCCCCCCCCGTTCACCCTGTTTCCGGTTTCTAGCTTGTGTGAGTAACACAGATGCCAAAACAAGGAAATGAAGCAAACGGCAGGCCGGCCTCCCAGCCGCCAGCCCTTGTGTCATATCTGCCTCCCTGCTGATTTATTGCACTGCTTCTCCCCCCACCCCCAATCTCTGGAGTGAGGCTTGCTGGTGTTTTACGTTATATTATAACTCCAATAAAATGCTGCCGGGGTGGGGGTCAGGGAGCAACAAAGCCACGAGTTGCCCCACCATGCTCCCCGCCCGTTGGGAAGGGTGCTCGGGAGCTGCAGGAATGCTTTGAAGACAGCTTGAGGCTAAGTCGGTGCTCCAGTGTGGGACACCTGCCAAGGGAGGGAGCTGCAGGGGCAAGGGGAGCACGTCTGCTGTCACAGCCCATGCAGCCCAGGTTCAGCGCTCCTCTCATCTCAGCAAGGTGAGGTTGGGCCTGAGTCAGCGCTTGAGGCCAAAAGGACGAGTTGCTCCCTTTGGCCTCAGTATTTCAGCACAGCACTAGGGGGTCTGTGCTGCTGGGAGTAGGGTGGGGGGTCAGCAAGGGGCACTCTCCCCTCCCTGTCAGTGCTGAACTAAATGCCCCATTGTGGTGCCGGGGGTGTTACGCTGCAGCACAGAGTATCTTTGAGATGCAGTTAAACCATTGTCAGGCTTCCAAAAGCATTACCAGGTGCTGAGCCCATCCAAAAATCTGTCCCCACATGCTGATAATGGGACAGACCTTGGTTCCTTGTGCTCTGAAAGCACAGCCCAAGCCTGGAGCTGGAAGGGAATCTCCATCAATCCGGGCACTATAGGGAATATGATACATGGGTGTGGAGTTCTGAGTCCGTCAACCAGAGGGCAGGCGGTGGACACAAGCACAGGTGAGCCATGCCCACTGCCTGCTCCCAGTCCACGCTTGGGGGAGGCTGTGAAAGACACGTGGATGCAGCAGCAGGCCTCCGGCTGGCACTGGAGCTCTGGGGCCCAGCTCTGGTGCCAGTCTCCTGCGGCGAGCGATTACCGCCAAGCTGAGCAGTGAATTTCCCAGCGAGTGGCAACCACTCATTAGCAGCCAGTGAGCAGTCAGTGCCCGATGGATGAGACACCGCTCATTAGCGACGAGAAATTAGCTGGGGCAGTCACCCACCAGGTCACCTCAATCCATATCGTCCTCTTTCCCCCTTGCATCTATTCCCAGGTTCCTGCCTTAGTGCATGGAAAAGCCAGGCTTTTCTTTTCCAACCCTGAGGCAGACTGGGCTGAGTGGGGCAGGGCTGGATTGAGGAATGATCAAGTGGCACCTGTCGCTCTCCAGATACCCAAGAAACCCCATTCCCCCTCATGACAGGGACCCATATTGCCCAGGGGGCCCTCCTGTTAGCATTCTTCTGCCCCCTGCCACCTCCCAAGTTGCAGGAGGGAGTCTTCGTGCACACCCCCCAGGCTGAGCCCAGAAAGAGATGAGAGCCAGGTGCACCTCAGCTCCCAGGCACCAGGGAGCAAGACAGAAGCAGCAAAGGGGGGCAGAGGCACTGGCTGGCATTTGCCACCCCCACCCTCCAGATGCTAACTTGGCCCAGTTTCACGCTGGGGTGGGCGGATACCTAAGTATGAGATCTGTAGATCAATAGATCGGTCCAAGCTATCTTTCTATGTCATATAGCAATGAAAACTCAAGAGCACACTTTTCTTGCTGGTGGCGGGCAGGGGGAGAGGGGAGAGGTGGGGCATGAATCCAGCCCCATGTCTAAGCGGCACATCTGGGAATCTTCTACCAGGGCCCCCATGCTGATGCCCTGTCTCACCATTGGCCCCAGCAGGAGGGCTGGATCCAGACCCAGGTGTGTGAAAAGTGCCAACAGTCCAGCAAACAGGCTGCCGCATCTGCCACTAACAGACCAGGCTGAAAACTCACTCATCCAAACCAAACCAACCAAACCCACCCACACAGGGTGCTCCACCGCAAAGCCTCAGCCAGCCCAAAGGCTGTTACAGCTGAACACGTCTTCCTCATCTAAATTCAGCCACTCCAGCGCCGAGCACTCAGAATTGCTGTGTCTGATTCCCCAAAATTATGAGATTGGTTAACAATCATGAGGGGTTTATCTTGTTTAAAAAATTAAATTGGGCTTCTTGTCTAGCCTCCCTCTTGTCTGCTCCTCATCCCCATCAAACTCCCTCCCTTTGCTCTGCCTTGCCCTCTGGTTCCTGAGCTATCAGGGGGTCATGTTTCCAAGTCCACAAGAACTAAAAACTGTCTTTCAATAAAAGCTCATTATTCTCTTATGATCACCTGACTCTGGGAGCTGGGGCTTTTATTATGTCACAGGATATCATGAAAATCACTATGAAGTCGCAAAAGCTGGCAAATGCCTATTTTACTGTCAGCCCAGACAGTAGAAACAGAGTGGTCGGTTTTGTTTTTGTTTCTAATCGGGTTTCCTTTGGCGTTTCCCTGTGGTCAGCCCAAAGCTCCAGCAAGGGCCAAGCTGCGAATGGCCTTGGGGCAGATCTCTGCTCTATGGACGGATTGTGTCCAACTAAACTGCCAGCCAGAGCAGTAATTTTTTTTAACCCTATTCCAATATACCCCTCCACCCCCACTCTGGGCACAGTTATACGACTGCAGAATAGATTAGTCCCCTTCCAATATAGTATGTGGCCTTGTTCTACTCACCAAAGTCATATCAGGGGGTTTTTTGTTTCTTTGCTTGTTTTTTCCAGGCACCCCTGCAATAAACCCCGTTGCCAACTCTGCCCACATATCTACCCAATGACACCATCATAAGTCCTAACTGAACCAGCTGCTCCATCAGGGGCTTATTCACCTGCTCATCCACCAATGTGATTTATGCCTTCATAGGCCAGAAATGCCCCTCAGCCTTACACATTGGCCAAACTGGACTGTCCCTGCACACAAGAGTAAATGGACACAAATAAGATATCAAGAATGGTCGCATTCAAAAAACAAATGGGGAACATTTCAACCTCTCCTGCACATTCTGTGAAGGACATGATAATTACCATGCTTCACCAGAAACACTTTAAAACAAATCAAACAAGGAGCCCTGTGTCACTTTTAAAGATGAACAGATTTATTTATTGCATGAGCTTTCGTGGGAGAAAAATCCCACTTCATCAGACAAGACTCCAAAAGGAAACTGCAGCTAGGATTCATATGCAAACTTGACACCATTATATTAGGTCTGAATAGAAATTTGGGCTGACTCACTTGTTACAAAGGGTGATTCTTCCCTTTTGTAATCTTCACAGCTTCTTATCTGTTGTTCCACACTCAATCAAAACAGCTTGCTTGGTTTGCTGAAAAAGTAAACCGACCTCGCCAGTTACCCTGTTCTGCATTTATATGTTCCCTTCCCTACTGTAGTTTCCATTTCATGCAGCTGATGAAGTGATTTTTTTACCCATGAAAGCTCATATGCTAGATGCATTAGTTAGTCTTCAAAAGTGCCACAGCACTCCTTGTTTGTTTTATGTAGTTAGGGTCTTTTAACAGGGTGACAAATCTTTGCCATGTAATTCTGGGGGACAAACCGGTCCGTGCCACCAGCCGCTTTGACTTAGAGCTGCATCCCACAGTAAAATCACCAGCAAATCTTTATCTTCAACATATTACGCCTCAAGCAGCCACACCCTGCTGTGCCCCAGACCCCAGTGCTTAGCTTTCGGGGACAATTCTAGTGAAAAAAAACAGCCACACCACAGCACCTTTGTCTCTCTCTACAGCCTGGCATCTGGGCACCCCAAAGGCCAATGAAACAAGCAAGCAGCTGGGGGAGAGCTGGAGCCCATTGAACTATTTATCAGTTTTTGGAAAAGCTGCAAGGTTTATCCCCAAAAACCCAAAACGGGGGGCCTAACCTGGCCTCTTTCACCCCCCCTCTGGCCCTGGCTGGTGGATGGGGGGGGGGTCTCTGATGGATCTGGGGCTTTTCCCCTTCCCAACACCCAGGTTTTCTCCCCTCCACTTGCAGACCCCAGTATCCTGCAGGTGAGGTGCGCAGGGGCTGTGGCTGGCTTTGGTAGCACAAGGGCGACCCTTTGTGGCCAAGACGGGAACTGCAAGCAGCACCCTTGCTGTGAAGAGAAGGGGAGAAAAGATGGGGAGAAGGGGAGAAAAGATGGGGCGCTTTGTGAATGAAAGAGGGTCCAGAGAGGGGCTGGGAGAGCGATGGGAGGGGTGATGGAATAGGGGGCTGAACTGGGGGAGGAGTGATGGACTGGAGCAGAGTTGGGGGGCTGATGAAATTGGGGGGTTGAGTTGGGGTGTTGGTGAGTATGGGGGGTGATGGGATGGGGGCTGAGCTGGAGGCGTTGCTGTGACTGAGCACAGGAAAAATGCAGGACACTTAAGGCCGCCCACTTACCACCCACATTGCCCCCCGCCCCGGCTGGCTAGGGGCCCAGCTCAGCACAGGGGGCCCGGCAAGGAGAGGGTGGCTCTCGTGGACCATTCAAGGGAGGAAGGAGCCAGGGCAGGGCCTTGATGCAAGCCCCAGGACGCAGCATTTCAGCAAGGGATGCTCAGCCCTGCAATGGGGTGTCACGGAGGAGCCCCAGCTGGGGGATTTCACCCACTGCCGGGCCCTAGGGAGAGATTGTTTCTCCTCTGCAATATCGTGAGGTCTTGGAGGAACTGGCACCATGGAGGTTTAGGGACAGAGGGTCAGGCCAGGTAGGGGGTTCGTTAGAGTAGGGCAGGGAAAGAGCCAGGCCCCAAGCCATGGGATGGGAATGGGGGCTAGTGTTTAGCAGGAAGGAAGAGGGTGGCTCTAGGACCCCTGGGATCTATCCCCATCTCTATCACTTGCTGTGTGAGTGTGAGCGGCTCACTGCAGGCCAGATTTTTGTCAGTGCTCAGTTGCTTGTATTCCGCTGGAGGGACCAGAGGAGTCCCCTCTGTTTTTGGGGGCAACCTCAGTGACTGCTCTTGGCCCTTTGTGCTTGTCCCACCCACTTCTTTCTCTTCCAAATACCCTTCCACCTCCCCTGCCTCCTGTAAAATGGGGGCTGATCCTCATCTGACACCTGTCCAGGGAAGGGAATGGGACTTTCTGCCTCCCGCAGCCATTCCAGAGCCCCGCTCTGCATGGGAATCATCCTGGGGCAGTGGCTGGGGGCATCTGCAGGACTTTAGGGGGGTCATTACACCACAGGGATACTGAAGGATACCCCCATCAATTTCCAGCCTCCCCCCATCACTATACCAGGCATGAGCAGTCTCTGCTGTCCCAGAAGTAGGCCTCCATGGCAATCCCAGGCGCTGATTCTCCATTGCCTGGGAACATGCATCAACTGACACCCACTTTGCACTGGGGAAGAGCATGCACATGGTGGGGAGGGCCGCAGTGTGAGCCCTGTATCGCCCCTTCCAGATCTCATCTCAAGCCGCCTCCTCCCCTCACCTGCTCCTGTGCTGGGGGGTGGGGGTGGGGGTAAAAAGCCTCCTCCCTCAAAGTCCTTGCCCCCTCCAAGCAGGTATCCCCTCCTCACTGGGCTCGTGGTCCTGGTAGGGGGAGAAAGCAAGGCCCCAATCCCACCCCTGGCACCATGGACTATGGCTATTGTGCCTCCCTCGCCCCAGCACACACTGCCTGAAGATCCCAAAGCACTTTTACAGACATGAAGGGGTTAAAACACGCAGCCAGCACTCGGCAGGGGCAGGGGAGAACTGAGGCTCAGAGGAGGCAAGAGGCTTGGCCAAAGTATCAGCCAAGGGATGCTGGAAGAGCCAAGAATAAACTAGCAGGCCACCAAGCCCCCCCTGCTCTAACCACTACGCTGCCTCCTTGACCTGGGGAGAGAACCCAGGAGTCCTCAATCCCAACCCCCACTCACCCGCGCTCTAACCACTAACCCCCACTCCCTCCCGGCGGGGAGCAGCGACTGCTGTAACCCAGCCCCGTGTGAATGCCCAGAAGCCGGGCTGGAGCAGCAGGACATTCCTGTCCCAGCCAAGCAGAAGGATTTGGAAGGTGGGGGCCCCACTGAGCCAGTGACAGGTGCCAGCCTCTTGCCCTTCCCAGCAAGCCCCCCCCGGCCTAGACCCCCACGGGGCAGGTGAGCAGCCGCTTTACCCAGAGCCAGCCCCAGCTGTGGCCCAGGAGTAATGTGACCCCCCAGCTCAGGTTACCTGCTGGGAAAGGGGGTCTGCGGGGGGCAGCCCAGCACCCCCAGCTGGTTGGGATTAGGAGGTGGAGCAGCTGGCCCCGTCCTGGTGGTCTGATGCTGGGTGTGTCGGGCAGGGCGTGGGGCGGCAGGGCACTGGGGGAAGAGGGGATGATGGGTGAAGAGGCCTGGGGGGGGGGTACTCACAGGCGCCTCTTGCTGTGTATATGGAGGGGTTCTCAGGTGTCTTGGGGAGGGGCTGTTTGAGGGTGCTCTGTGTATCAGAGAAATGGAGATGTGGGAGCCCAAGGGAAATTCAAGCCAGCACCACCACAAAAAAATGCTGCGGAGGCTCAGCTGCTCTCTCTGCCCTGGCAATTCCCACAGAACCTAATTTTCTCTGGGTGCACCCCGCCACCTGCTGTACCCCGAGGGGATCAGGTCCTGCAATGAGGGAGGGGAGCTACTCTGGGGGCACGAAACATCCAGGATGAGCCTGAGCCCTTAACACTAGCAGGGCACACTGAACGCCTGCCAGCCCACCCCTCCTCTAGGCGAGCAGCCTAAAAAAGAGAAAAGCTGCCTGGGGCAGAAAGCCACAGCCCCTGCCAGGGCTGTGCCAGGTGTTCTGGGCTGTGGCATGGAGAGCACCCTCCTATCGGGGCCCCTTAGCACTGCCAGCAGCACAGCACCCCCAGCTGATTTCCCACCCCCTTCCTGACGCTCAGTGGCCCCTACTGGTCTGCACCCCCCCAAGGCTTTTGCTCTGTCTCCCAGCCAAGCAAGGACTCCCACAATTCTCCGTAACCCCTGAGATGCCCTTAGCCACGGCCAGGCCACCAGCAGATGGCCTGCCCAAGCCATCGCCCGCACCCAGGCCTGCACTTGAATATGCACCGCTGGCATCTTGAAAGGGACTTTAATTGCTTTCCTTTAATGAGGTTCTTCCTCCTGGCAGCATATGCCTGGAGGGGGGAATGTCTGCCAGTCATAAATCCAAAGCCTCCCCCGAACCCCGATCTCTGCACCTGCTTCATATTAATTACTGGGATTAACGCTGCTCTTAATTACGGGACCAGCTTGTATCTCATTAATTGCTGGGGGGGGGAGCTGTGTGGGGAGCATTTCTGTGGGGGATCTCCTCCCCCAGGTGGGTTCCCTGCCCCGTCCTCTGATGCCAGGGCAGGCAGAAAAGATGCATCCTTGTCTGCGCTGTGGGTCTGTGCCTCCCACAGCTGACCTTCTGGGGGCATTAGTATGGGGGAGGTAGGCAGAGCAAGATGCAGTGGGGAATGAATGGCCTGTGCCAGGCAGGGAAGCAAGAGGAATGAAGGCTTCTGTTGAATAACAGGGGGCTGCATGTCAGGACTGAGGAGCATCGCAGAGCTTGGGGGGCAGGGCTGAAATAGCAGGGCCAGCAGCTTCAGCACCGAGGGTTGTGTTGGGGAGCAATGCAGCCCCAGCCCCTCCTCAATGGGGTGGGGAAACTGAGGCACAGAGGCGTGAAGCAACTTGCCCAAGATCACCCAGCAGCTCAGTGGCAGCATCCCAGCTCAGTGCCTCACGTCTCGGACCAAGCAGTCTTTCGCTTCAAGTTCTTACACCGCATCTGTCACCCTGATATCAGGACATCTCTGCCCCACATGGTGCCCCTTTCTGCCCTTGCCAATCATGCTGCAGATTTGATGTGTCTTGAGGGAGAGGGCACATGTAAGGCAAAACTGGGGGGACCTTTGCTCCAGACAGAGTAGATCACTCAAAGATTATTATTAAATATAAAGGAGGGTTATTAAAGAAGCAGACACTGAATAAGCAGCAAGCATCCCCCACAGGCACAGCCGGGCATGGCAGAACATGCCCCCTAGTGCTTAGCTGCAGGGCGCCCTGGGCTCCCACCACAAGGGGCTGAAGCCGCGGTTCTCCGGGCAGCCTGACACCACATCTGTATGCGAGTCCCTCTCTGCAGCCAGGCAGCCGGCCCAGCTCACAGCAAGCGGGAGGCTTTGCCCTTGATGAAGCATCAATCCCCACCACCACCGTCCCCAGCTGTCCCTTCCATAGGTCACAGGGAGCCTGGCTGCACTCACGGCGCTGTGAGGGACGCAATTTAATCATGACACAAATCATCCAGCACAGGGGCTGGTAATTTACTCTCGGCCTCGCGACTCAGGGACCCAGCTCCTCCGCTCAGCCGCCAGCCCTGGCAGCTGCCTCCAGTTGAAGCCTGGGCAATGGGCCATAGGCACCAAGGTGCCCCAGAAACAAGACGGGCCAGCACCCTGATCCTCAGGCTTCGGCCTCTGATGTTGTGTTAGACCAGGTGCCACAGGCAGCGCTGTGGGAAGAAATCCCTGCCCCAGCCTTGCAGCTGCCTCCCTCGCAGCCAACAGTGCGGGGCCAAGGACACACAGGGGGCAGCTCTGATTCCATCCAGCAGGGGGCGGCGGTGCCTGCGCTCACACAACATGAATCCCCAGAGTTTCGCACCCATGGCCCCTCCCCACAGGGTGTCACACCCACAACCCACAGCTCTCTCTCACACACGCACGTGGATGGAGCTCCATGACTTGTGGCACCCTAACCTGGGTGTTCTGTGGTTTTGTTTCCCTCCGCTTCCAGAGCCCATGGGGTAACACTGACTGTCCCTTGTGTGGGATGGGGATGGAGGGTCTCCTGTGACCAAACTTTAACCAACGAAGAGCTAACGAAGCAACGAATCCCCAGTTGATCCCTGGCCCAGCTCTCTTCCCTGCAGGGGGAGCAATTCCTTGGCACAGAGGCAGCCCGGTGTCACTCACAGGGGACTGAACTCTAGATAAGGGACAGCAGCCCCAGAGCTAGAGCCCTGCACAGATACAAATATATGGATCCGTATCCAATGTGCATCCGCAAGAAATGGTCCGCGGATATCTGTGTTGTATCCACAGATGTGGCTATAATGCGGCCATCCGCGGATATCCACCTAGTTGCAGGGCTCTAGTTCTGTGCAAATAAAAATACGTGGACCTGTATCCAATCTGCATCCACAAGAAATGGTCTGCAGATATCCATGGATATAATGCAGATAGCCATGGATTTGCAGGGCTCTGCCCAGAGATACCGCCATCCAAGACAGGGATTGAACCAGCCATGCTACAGCTTGGGGAGTGGACAGGAAACAGGCTGGTGTAGCTGCTTGGACTGGCCATGGGAGGGAGATGTGCTGTTGGGCATTCAGCTGGTCCACAACAAGCACAGAGGGAGACATCCCCCGAGTGCCAGCTGCAGGGGAGAATCGCCTGAGGGAAGGCGGTGACCCCTCCCCGCTGCCCGTGGCCCTCACTGTTCCCAGCTCCCCCCCGCCAATGGCACCAAACAGTGTGTAGGGCACCAGGAGACGAAGGGCAGGTTGGTGCACCGATTCTTGCTGTACTGGCTCAGGGCCCTGAGGTGAGCGGCAGATGCTCTGGCAATAGACACCCTGAGCCAGGGGCAGGTCCTGATCCCTTTTTTTGTGTGACCCACAGGGCCTCCATCGGCATCTTGCTGCAGCTGGCGGAGTGCGCCCCCCAACAAGCACTCGGCTGTCAGCTCCTGCAGGTGCTCCACTCATGGTCCAGAGAGCCCAACAGGCCAGTGGGCCCCATGGGGAAAGACCCTTGGTTAGCATGCGTGTGAGATGGAGAGAGACATCCCTTGTTAAATGCAAAGCCAAACTGTGTTGACCTCCATGCTCCAGTGCAGCACTAGGGGGAAGGGAGCAGGAGATTGGGGTGCTCGGGGTTTCTGTCCAGGAGTGATTTATCACAGATGGCTCCCTTGCATCAGGGGCATCATGGCCACTTGACAGTGGAGTGCAGCAGAAACAGGGACCTGGAACAAGATACAGGAGCAGCCACCATGGAGACACCCTGATGGGGACGGCACCAGCACTTGCAGGCCAGAATCCCAGCTCCCAGCAACCAGCTCTGTCCAGAGCCTCTTTGACGGGGCCGGCAGGCTGGACCCGGCGGGGCTGTGCAAGCTGGTCCGTGAGACAGGTGCATGCGGGGCCGGGGTGGTGGGAGTCACCCTTGGATTTGACACCTCTTGCCCCAGCCCCTGGTACTTGTGTCAAGGATCCTGAGTCCCGCTGCCAGGTGAGGCCAGGAGCTGGCTCCATGGCCAGGGAAATTCTCCCCACTTTGCCCAAGAGATCAGGAAACCAACACCAGGCTTCTGCTCCTGGCTCTACCACTAGCCTGCTGGGCAACTTTGGGCAAGTTGCTGCGCCTCCCTGTTCTTTGGCTTCCCCAGCCATACAGCGAGGATCATGAAATTCACTGCCTTGGTCAAGCACTTTGGATCTGCTGCTGTGAAGAGAAGGCACTTTTATGCCACTGTGGTTGACACAAGGGGTTAGCAACTTAATATTGCAGACGGACGACGGAGCTGTATCAACAGACGGGAACATTTCCCAGCAGCTCCCAAGACAGGATTCCAAACACACACGCGCCCATCGCTAGACTCAGCTACCCTCTCAGAGTCAAGAAGGGAACCCAGGAGTCCTGGCTCCCTGTCCCACATAGTGATCAATGAATGTTTAGTCAGGTCCCCATGACTGAGTCCAGTCCATCTTATGCGTTGTGGGGGGCTGGGGGTCCTGGCACAGAAAGTCACCTGGAAGTTCCTCTGTGGTGTCTACCCTGCAAATTCGACTGCCAAGGAACGGTACCGGCAGGACCAGCAGCTAGCTGCTCACTATCGGATTATGAAGAGCACCTGGAAATGGCAGTTCCCCAGAGCCAGGCGCATGAAGGTGCAGTCAGATTGTATGTGCCTCCCACAACTAAACCTCCCACTCCCAGCGCACAAGAGATCAGGGGACGGAGCCAGAGGCAGATCTTAATGTGGGTGGATGGGGGTTCAATAAGGAGCAAGTTGGGGGGGGCTGAGACCTATGTTTCTCCCACATTTTAGAGACCCGGCTCACTCAACAGAGCTCTTGCCTACGACTAGGAGCAGATCAGTTCTTCCAGACCCCCAGCCCAGCCACTGATTGAGATGGACACACAAAACTGTTCAATTTATAGCCCCACAGCTCCTCCCATCAGCCCCTGGGCAAAGAGCCGGGAGCCACCACAAGGGTGGAAGGTGGCTAACACGAATCTCTCTCCATCCCTGGAGCTGTCCCTGGCCATCAAGAAATATGAGGAGCAACAGGAGGTGGAGGCAGCTAAGATGCCCACAGAGGTAAGACCTCTGGGCCAGCCATGGCTGCATAGGCTGGCAGGCTTGCTGCCCGAGTCGGAGGAAGGCAGGAGCCCAGGCGTGGTGTGGAGCAACCAGCAGTGATGGTCAAGGGGAAGCCAGCTAGGAAGGAGCTGGTGCCGATGTGCATCCACTCAAGGGCAGGCGTCTGCCCCACGGGCGCTCCAAGCAGGGAATGCCAGGACTGGACAGCCCGCCGGGGCTGTCTTCCCACTCAGTGGACACAGAGGGGGCACTCCTAGATCTGAAAGCAGAAGCCAGGAGTCCTAGTGCCCCGCATTTCCCACCCCCAATGTCACAGCCACCCGAGTTTCTTGCTGTGCATGCTACGGGGCCATACACTAATACAACCCTCCAGCACAGCCTGTGGCTCCAGAAAATCAGTGAGCCCCAGTTCTGGGAACCATTGAGGAACAGTGATGCCAACGTGCCCTGCACCGACTGTCACCGCAGTTTCTGGTGCTTCATAAACTGCATGCGGAGCTGGAAGATCTGTGAGTAGAGGGGCCCGCAGGGTACCAGGCCCAGTGGTGGGACCCCCACACCAGGCACGGCTGAACACAGTGGGTCAGACCAGGGGAGGCGCTGCTTTGAGCATAGGTGGGCAGGGTAGGGGAGTTGTGTCGTCCTGAGCTTGGGTCACGCCCAGCAGGGACCTGCCTAGTGGAAGACCTCACGAGCTGAAGGAAGGGCTTGCATCGGTGCAGGTAATGGGGCCTAGTTTTGGGAGCAGAGAGATCTGGATGTCAGGACTTCTGGGTTCCCTTCTGCCACTTGTTCGCTGTTTAAATTGATGGAAATAATTTATCTGTGCAAGGAGGGAGCAATTCCCACCTCCAGCCCTCGGGAAGTCGGTTCCATGTCCTTGAACAAAAGGATGGGTCTGAAAGGCAAAGAATTATTATGCAGTAGGAGGGTGCTGTCCCCTCAATCAGGGCTGACCCCAGTGCCCCATTGTGGCCCTGGGGGGGGGGGCGCTATGCTGAAGGTTGCAGCTCGGCGGGGGCACTGTCCCCTGCAGTCTGCGCTGACCCCAATCCCCAGTGCAGCATTAGGGGGTGCTGCGCTGCAGGTTGCAGGGCGGGGGCCCTCCAGGGGGCGCTGTCCCCTGTCCGTCAGCACCCCCAGTGTGGGGCAGAGGGCGCCCCCTATAGGCTGGGACGTAGAACTTCACTCCCAGTGGCTTGTGCCCTTTGAAAATGTCCTGGCTTACTTTGGCTGCCCAGGGGCTAATGCCAACACCTGGGGCAAACTCCCCCCCAACAGCCACCCCTCAGTGCAATGTCCTCACCCTGCCCTAAGCTGCTGCGTGTCTCGATCAGCCGCTGTGCCCCACCCGAGAGGCATTGTGCTGGTGGGAAAGTCCTCCCGGCACCTGCTGGCTCCGTGGGGCAGGGGACAGGGGCTGAGTGCTCGCTGTGTGTCCAGCGCAGAGGCTGCTGAAGAGCTGCTGTGGCACACGGACCCCGAGCTGTACCATCACGTCGCCAGGACATCGGAGGAGAGGCTGCTCTTCTGCCGCAGGTGAGGAGCCCCCCAAACAGCCCACCCCCAGCTCCAGCCATAGGGCCTGGACTGGTTGCCCCCAGGGATGGGGGGCTGCAGGGGCCTGCTGGAGGGAGGATCTAGAAGGGAAGGAGCTGCTTCTGCCCCCTTGGGGCTCATGTCTGGCATCTCAATCCTCTTTCCCCCCAGGTGGCTGCTACTGCGGTTCCAGAGGGAGCTGGGGGCATGAGGATGCCCTGCGGGTGATGGAGATCGGTGCTCTAAGGGGGATCCCAACGTCCTGGCAGCCGGGACGTTGCCAACTTGCCGAGAAGGTGATGGGCAGCCGTCACCCTGCCCCCTTGTCACATCTCATCATGAGTCAGCCTTGGCCCCCCCCACCCCACCCACCTAAAGCTCTTCTGGTGCTCCCCAGTCCGGACCCAAGGCCCTGGTGTACCCCACTCTGCTGATGCGCCTCTATCCTGGCCTGTGGCCCCTGCACTCTCCCCCCAGCCCTGCTCTGCTGGTGCCCCTGAGTCCCACCCACAGCCCCCCCCCACTCGCCCAGCCCTACTTTATCCCCCCGCAGCTCTGCCAGTGCCCCATCGCTCATCTTGATTCCACTCTTGCCTATCCCATCCCTGCAGCGGAGGGTGAGCTGGCCCTGCACCAGCAGGGATCCCTTTGAGGTGCTGCTCTGTGTCGCCATCCTGATCCAGCACCGGCAGGAGCTGCTCCGGTACCAGAAGGTCCACGACGTCTTCCTCTTTGCCCACAGGTCGGGGCCTTTCCCCAGGGGTGGGGCAGGTGGGGCTGGCAGGCTGGGGGAATGTGACAGCTGGTGGAGGCCCATTCGCCTGGGGCACCAGGAGCTCTGGTTCTATTTCCAGCTGTGCCCTGGGTCAGTTTCCCCATCTCTGTGCCTCAGTTTCTCTCCTACTCTGGGCTACTCAGATGAGCCCTTCTTTAGGACAGGGACAGCCCCTCAGGTCCCATAAGGGGGCTGCTTGGAGGTGCCATTTGGCTCCTCCGACACGGGCTGGGCACTCCCCAGGGACCCAACGAGTCACCAAGGCTTTCCAGCTGTGCCCCAGCACCCAGAGTAGAATAGGGCCTGGCATTCCCAGAGGGACCCAGCAGGGGGGCGCTGTCTCTGAGCACGTCACCCTCCACAGGTTGCAGGGCAAGCTGGTGCTGGACCCCGCTGCACAGGGCAGATGGGCCCCTCTAGGGCCAGGTGGCTGGCGGATGCCAGCCACAGAAACTGCTGCAATGAAGCTGGGTGTGACGAGCTCTCAGGCCAGGTCTCTCTGTGGGCAAATGTGGCCCCTGCAAGGGTCTGCAGTGCCTGCACTCAGCCAGATGGACCTCCCAGGGACCGGGTGGGGAGATCAGGGGATTGGCTGGGCAGGTGAAAGGGGACCAGGGTAGGGCACCAGCCACAGAGCAGGGAGAGCAGGAGGCAAGCCTCTCTCAGAGGTGCGCACACACTCATGCACCCAGAGACACGTATGGACACACACACACACACGTATTTGCATCCAGGAAAACACATGCAAACACACACGCACACTCAGACACGTGCACCAGGCACCCAGATGACACACCTGTGCACCCAGACACAAGCATGCCTGCACACCTGGAGACGTGCGCACACACCTGGAAATACCCACAGACATGTGCATGGTGCATGTACACACACACAGCCCCTGCACACAGTCTCCCTCAACCATATCCACAGCCAGGCCCTCCAGACCCTCCCCTATGGTCTGCCCCCACCCCTCCCACACACGATGACACACGTGCTCCAGCCCCTTCCCATGCCCCCAGTCTCTCACCCTCACTCCTCCTATCCCATGTCCCTCTGCCTGGGCCCATTTTTGCCCTGCAGGGGCCCTGAGCTTGGTGCACTGTCTCTTTAACAGAAGAGGAGCCCGGAAGATGAACAGCTTCTCCAGTGGCTCCATTCATCTCATTTTAATTTTATGAGCAATATTTTGCATGGAGCGGCCTTTAGCCGAGAACCGCGGCATAATGTGGGCATCAATCACACGTGCTGGCGGGATTGCTCTTTCAGCAAGGATAAGCCGCAAGTTGATGAGCTGCCTGGCCCCCAGCTTGGCTGCCTCCCCCCCCCCAACTTCTGGATTCACCCTCAGTCCCAGGGAGCCACTGAGCCCCCCAAGGATCCAGGGGTCTCCCCACCCCACTGGAATCACTGAGTCGCTGCCAAGTCCCAAAAGGGCTGGGGGTGGCAAGGGGATTCAGGGAGAGGGGGTTGGTAGCATGGAAATGCCCCCACATCTTGGCATTGGATTGTGAGTCAGGTTACTGCAGGAACAGATGGAGCTGGGTGCGCACGTGTGTGGAAGGCATATGTGAGAGTCTCTTTGTCAGGCAGCGTACGTGTGTGTGTGAGCAAGAGAGCGCAAGCGAGCAGAGGGGTGTGTCGCTGTTTCTGAGTGTGGTGGGGGAGTCGGCCCTGAGCGGCTGTGCGTGTGAGAAGGAGGGATGAGACATTAAACCCCACTGGGTGTTAGCAACAGACTCTACGGTTTTTGCTCGGAGGAACCCGAAACGGAGCCGCCTATCTGAAGCCAGATCCGAACCTGCCACATCTCCCAGTCGCTTTGGGAGTGCAAAGAATAAATTTAGCCCTGGAGACCCAGGGGGAAAGGTCCTCCCAGGACCCCCAAACAAGGGCTTTCCTAGGGGCATGGCCCCACTGGAGAAATCTGAGCCTTTTAACTAGCAGTTTCTTGGCCCGTTGTCCCCCCATCATAAGGCCAGACTGTGGCATAGGCCAGGCTGGCACAAGGCTGCCCCCCACCAGCTGTCCTGTGTCAGGCTGTTTCTTTGAACCTTTTAATCACTGGGTTTCAGTGTGAAAAATCAAAACCCCAGAGAGCTGAACGGGCTAAAGCACCAGGGCCACTGACCCTGGCAGGCCACACCTTCATCTTGATGCAGCACTGGTGTGGGATAACACGTTGCCCCACAGGGGGCAGCAGGGGCCCCTCTTCCTTCAGATGAGAGCTGTGGGGCATTGCCATGGTGGGGGACTGGGGGCAATTATACTGTAGGAGCCCCAGATGCTGCTTTGCAGAGCTGAGGGGAAATAATCGCAACTCTCGATCTAATGCTCCTGTTGGCCTCCCAAAATCCAGCCCCTGCACATCCCTCCAGCTCTGGCAGCCTTCTTGGCTTCTTGTACTGGACCCGTTGGGCCAGGCAGGGCTCAAACATCACTCAGTGCAGGATTAACCCGCGGGACTCACTTCCAGCATTACTGAATGTGAGAGGTTAGTATGACAAAACCACAAGGACGCAGCATGGATAGTTAGTGCCTCATAGCTCATCGCTGTATACTGCCACGCTGCCCACACTCCCCACATCTAGAGCAGGCCTTGTCCTCTTCATTAGGGGCCAGCACCCACAAAGAGTAGGGGACACATGCATACGTGTGTGCACACGCGCACACACACACATACACACAGAGCTGGGCTCTTCTCCAGTAGGGGGCAGCATGGAGACATACATGTGCACACACCTGTACCCGTGCACATCTCTAGGGCTGAGTTAACAAAGAGAAGCGCCAAAGCCCTGGCTGATGTAAAAATCCAACTTCTGATGTTCTCGCTTTGTTCTGAGCAGAGCAGAGGCCCCGAGTCAGGCCCAAACACTGCAAAGGGGCAGGCCCCGCCTTAGACATGACCCCAAATCAGGGTCAGGGTGATCGGCTCGGCCTCTGTGGGAGCCGAACGTGGATGGCAGGCTCTGGCCCATTGCGCCATCACATCCTCAGCCCCTACCCCCGGGTCCACGTGGACACCCCTGTCGCAGGTAGTGAGCAGCTTGGCTAAATGCCACCCATAGACCTTGGCACCCCTGCTTGCACTGGAAAGGGCAATCGGCCCACGCACTAGTGCAAAGACACCAGAGCCCATCACTAGTGCAAGGACACCTAGTGCAATGACACCACAGCCCATCACTAGTGCAAGCACACTATGGCGACTAACGCAACAGGACAGCGATACCATGGCAACCACCGCCTGCAACTGCATGGCGAGTGCCCCTGACAACGCTGCAGTGACGCCATGGCAATCACCCCGGTAACGCTCCTTCTGAGCAGCTTTGCTGCAGGCTGAGGCTCTGCAGTGATCCTGCCGCCTGATTTATTCTAGCCGCAGAGAGGGAGAAGCTCTCTAGAAAACCACTGCCTGGGTCAGTCAGAGCCCGTCCTCCCAGCCGGACATGCACAGAATCCCAACAGAGCCCCGTCTCCTCCGGCGTAAACTGCCCCTCTCCTCTGCCGGTTACTGGGCACCAAGCACAGGGCAATAAATAGCCCCTGCGGCTGCCCAAGCCCCTGGCAATGTGCCCTTATTAGGCCTCCATTAGCACTAATGAAGCAGCTACGCTCAGGCAGGGCCAGGGACGGTCTTTGAAAATCTTGTCCAGGAAAACAAGCAAGGAGTCCTGTGACACTTTTAAAGACTAACAAATTTATTTATCACATGAGCTTTCATGGGAGAAAAATCACACTTCATCAGGCGCTTGAAAGTAGCTCTCAGCACAGCCAGAGGCAGCTCCCAGAAGCCCCATGGATAGGGTAATTGGATACCAAAGCATGGAAAGGAGGCCAGGGACATACAAAAAGGAGGACATTAGAGGATACATGGGAAAAAAGTAGTATTAATCTCATATTCTTCTGTTTTTAGGGGTCCTGGAATACCTTCTCCTAAAAATAAGGTGTTTTGAGCTGTTCCAGCATCCTTTAACCTCTGTAAGTAAAAAAACCAGATGAAATTGTGAGTTTTTCAAATGCCCGCTGGATGGAGGATGGGAAGCTAAAAAGGAGGACATGTCCTCCTTTTTCCTGACATCTTGTAACTCTACCCATGGATGGAGGGAGTCCAGCCAGAAGAACACCCCACGGACCATCCCCTGCAGGGTCCCATCATGTGTTCTTGTGGCATTCAAGGGTCCCCACCACCATCACCTTTGCTGCTGTTCAGTGCCCCCCTCTGCTGTGCAATCCCAGCAATGCCCCTGCAGCGACCAAAAGGGCCACCACTGCCCTGGAGGGGGCTTGGGCCACCATGGTGGGAGGTGGAGAGCCAGGGAGGTAAATTCACCCCTTTACCCCTTAATAGGCCTCCCATTGCGCTCCTTAGCGATTCTCTCATGGTGCCCGTTGGCAATCCACGGACAGGAATTTTCTGCAAAGAGTCAGCACGCTGGCGCAGTGTAATTAATATAAAACAGAAGCAATTAGTGGCTGGTGTTCCCAGGCCATTAATATAGGGAAGGGTGCTGAGTTCTGGGCTCTGACATTTAATACCTTTTAGCCAGTTAAATACCAATTGCTTATTAAGAACTCGTGCTGATGTTTAGTGCCCGCGCTGATGGATGGCTCACCAGGTGCAGCCCCATGGTGGTTTGTTTTGGGCAGGTGTTCATGTTTCTGTCCCCAGCTGAGATGGTCACCACTTTTGCTGTGGCAGCATCCACCTCACTAGGCTAGAGCTGACGGCACTCAAGGCAGGACGGTGGTTTTGAGGAGCTAGCCAGGAGGTGCCTCCGCTTCAGAGACGTCTGGGGGAGTCTTGGGGATTTGGTGTGGGATGGATGGGTCTGGCTGGGGATGGGGGCTAGCCCCAGAGCCTCAAAAGGGATTTAGACTCCTAATGTCTATTGAAATCAATGGATCTGGGCCTGGGTCCTGGAGGGCTATGGACGGAGGGGTTGATTCAGGGCTGGGGGTTCAATGTTGGGTTTCCCATCCAGCCTGACGGGCATCTGAGGCCCCTCCTGGGCTCTCAGACCCAGTCAAGCCATCAGCTTTTTCCTCCCCATTTCCCAAAATTCTCCATGCTGTCTCTTTGCGTCCCTGCTACAGCCACACAAATTTTGTTGGCGGATTGCTACAAAATGGAAAGTTGGGGTGAGCCCCCTGCCTGGAGTCACAAACCAAAGGGCTGGAGCAAGCCTGGGTTCTGGTGCCGGGGCTTTGGAAAAAGGCTGATTTTGATCTTTGGGGCGTGCTCAGATGTGGGTGGAAATCCAGATGACCTGGCAGTCTCATCTCCCTCCACCCAACATCTACAGCAGGGGAACTGCATGGGGCAATGCTGAGCTATTGACTCAAACTGTCCGCCCTGGAAAGGATGGAAACCACGTCCAGCCGTGGGGCAGACCCCCAGCACCCTTGGCTTCAGCACCTGTGGTCTATAGGCTGCCTCAGATCTTGGCCTGGCACCCACTTTGACACGGGCGAGAGACCCTGCCCCCCAAGAGTAGAGCTGGGAGACAGTAGCCTCCTTAGCATCAGCCGCGACCTGAGGGTGCCTCGCAAAAACGATGGGGTGTGTGAAATGGGGAGACTAATGCACGACGAGTGATTTGCTTATGGTGGGAACCCTGGAGTCCTGCATTTCTCATGCCCATGCTTGGAAAAGGGGGTGCCCAGGCCCTCCCCATCCCCTTCCAGCCAGGAGCGTGGGTCGGCAAGGGTTAATGGTGCCAGCACAAACAATTCCAGGGAAAGATGACTCCCCAAAGCAGGCAGGAGGGAGGGATGATTTGTGGGAGCAATTCCTGCCCCCCCGAGCCACCCACCCCCTCACCCAGCCACCTAATGTTGCCATAGCAACGGCTGCACCATCCCGTGCACGGAGCTTGTACAGAGCAGGGCTGCAGCCCAGACGAGCCAGTCTGCCCTGCTGGGGTGGGGGGATGCACCAAATCCCGGGGATGAGAAACAGCTCCCCAGTCCCATCGGTCACGGGATGGGGGCAGGTAGGCAAGGGGGTGTGCAGGGAGGGGAGAGTGCTGAAGGGGAGAAAGGAGGGAAAGTGCAGGAAAAGGGAGCGAGGTGGACTGCATGGAGCTCCCATGTGAGGGGGAATCTCACCTGGGCTCTGGCTATGCCACCCCCTGTGGGCTCCCTGCTGGCTGGCCCATGCCCACCAGGATTACCGTCACTATTGCACACACAAAAACGGTGAGAAAAAAAATCAGTATTAGCGTGCCAAAGTCAAGCCCTCGGCGGCTGGGGACCTCCAACCTCAGCTCCATCCCTTTGTGCATCTCTGTTAGCTTTAACTATGGGATCGCAGAGCATTTCTCACAGGCAGAGCCCTGCACAGATACAAACACGTGGCTCCGTATCCGATCTGCATCCACAAGAAATGGTGCACGGATATCCGTGTTGTATCTGCAGATGCGGGTATAATGCTGATATCGGCGGATATCCACGTATTTGCAGGGTTCTGCTCATAGGACCCCTCCCGCAGCCTTGAGGTCTACACCCAGGTCTGGCGGGGAGTTGCTCATGTAAACAGAGGCCTTTCTGCCCACCCCACAGCCCATTGTCACTCTTTCTGCCCCACGACATCCAGCCTGTCCTTTGCGTTCAGTCCCAACCTCGCCCACTTGCCCAGTCAGTCCCTGGCTCCTCTTCTCCCAGCCTTGCAGCCTCAAGGCACCCTTTCCCCACATTTCCCATCCCCTCTGACTCCAGGACCACATTTCCCTCCCCATCAAATCTCCTTGTCCCCACCTATGTCAGTTCACCCTTGGCACCTTGACTGGATCCAGTTTCTCACGTTCCAACCCCACTGGTTCCTAGCCTGCCCCTGCAACTCCCAGTTTCCACCCCTCACCAGCCTCCAGTCCCAGTCTGCACCTCTACCCATGCTCCTTGGCCCAGGGCTCCCCCCACCAAATCCATCTCTTGCTCCATCTGCGTTCAAATCAGACGGCTTCCTCCTCCTGACTGCCTGGGCTCAGCAAGGGGCACTGAACGCACAAGCCAGACAGGTCTCCCCTGTCAATGCTAGAGTCCAACCCTCTGTCAGTCAAAAAAAGCAACGAGTCTTGTGGCACTCAAAGACTAACATTGATTTATCACATGAGCTTTCATGGGAGAAAATCCCACGAAAGCTCACCCGATAAATAAATCTGTTAGTCTTTAAATGCCTCAAGACTCCTTGGGTTTTTTTGCTTTACTAGACTAACATGGCTGCCCCTTTGGGACTCTGTCCATCAGCGCATCCCAGCCCTGTTGAGTCCCAGGGTATAGCAGAACATGAGCACCGCGTGCATCTCTCCTCTAAGGACAGGACTGAGAACGCACCATCCGTGTCACACCAAACGGCTGCTGTTCATTGCTGCCAGGGGCCAGATTTGAACTGGTTCCTTAGAGCTTCCTAAGCCGCTTTTGTCTATACTCTGTGTGCTACCACCATGGGCCAAGATCCAGCTGCACTGATCTGTGTGTGCACGTGTGCCCAGATCACGGCTGTTGTGTCTGGCTGTGTCGCACACCATTCCAGTGACGCTGAACTGAACACGTGCATCCTTCAGACTTTGCTTGGCCAGATGTCTGGCCCTGCCTCAGTGTGCCAGTCCACCCATCCATGGACACCTGTCTCTGGAAGGGCAGCCTGGCACTGTGGATCAGATGTGGACGTCGCCTTCACCGTTGTGAGACTTGTAAAGGGGAAACCTCTTGTGACGTGACGGGTCGCTGCATAGCTCACCCCCTCCAGTACCACCCGCAGGCCTCCACAGTGTGGGAGGCAGAGTTGCCTAGTGGATAACGCACAGGACTGGAACTCAGGGTACCCGAGTTTTATTCCTTGGTCTGCTGGACAAGTCACTTCCCCTCCCTGTGCCTCATTTTCTCTCGTTGCACAGTGGGGTTAACAACACCGACCTCTTTCATAACGCTCTTTGAGATCTGCAGAAAATTGGAGCTTGTGGCAGGAAGCCAGGGGGTGAAACTGGCTCGGTCTCCCTGCTCCTGGGAAGGCGAGGAGAAACACCCTCAATAGCCTTCTGATGGAAAATACCCCAAAATCCCCCACAGCACCTGGCCAGGTCTCTGTGCGGTGGCTGCAGGGAGATGCCACCAGCTGGGACGGGTGCAAGGGAAGGATGTAGGAGGGGAAAAGGGCTGCAATAGTGACTCATCGGTAATTAACGGACCATGATTAGTAAAAGGGCAGGGCTATGGGTGGAGCTGGACGGTGTCTGATGCCTGTCACCCCCAGCCCAAAAGCCGTGGTGAGGGATGGCTACAGCCTATCTCTCTGTGGCGTTCCCCGTGGACAGCAGACAGATGGCGGCCCAGGCCGAGCCAAGGCGGGGTTTACAACGTGCCAGCGAGGGTCATGTCTCATAAACCCGCCTGGTGCTACAGATGTCTTCATAATACTTTATGAGGCCTCACGCTGCTTCCCATAATTCAAGAGGGCCAGCAGGCGAGGGAGTGGGAAAGCAGTGGTGAGGTAGGTGCAAGGAGAGAAAAAGGAGAAGTGGATGGATAGCATGGAGGGAAAGGAGAAAAAGGTGGGAGCAATGGTGCTGTGTCCTGGGATCCAAGGCTGGGCCAACGGCGTACTTGGCGTGGGGATTGAGGAGGAGCTGGAGGGCAGACCCCAGGCCTGTTACAGCAGGGGACTGCGGGTTGGGATTGAGGGGCACTAGCAAAGCGGGAACAGGGAGCACCAGGGAGTCAGTCTCCAGCCCTTGCCTCCGCTATTTCATCAGCCTCTGCTGGTGCCCCTCAGCCCCAAATTCGATTCCAGGGGCTGCATCCCTCCTGGGCAGACCCAGCCTCGGATCGGCCGCTTGCCCACGCTGAGTCTAAGTGGAGCTTGCTTCCAAACCAGCTTCTCTGCAGAGATGGGCCTGCGGAGCTCTAATCATTAGAGTTTCCCAGCTCCGTCTCCAAAAGCGGGTTTGGAACCCCCTAAAATAAATCCCAGGCTCGCCCAGCCTCTGGCAGGAACATGCACCACCCAGTGGCCGTTCCAGAGTCTGCACCGCTATGGAAGGTCAGAGCAAATGGATTAATGATAAGACAATCAATGAATAGAATCAATACAAATCCATGCAGTGCGTGACAAGCGTTGCAGTTAAAATGCCTCATGATTATAAATGGCCCAAAAACATAATACACAGCAGTCTGGGTGTATGCACCTAAGTCTTTACTTATTGGGCTGTATTTATTGAAGTAGTGTTATTTATTACTGCTAAATATGTACATTGCGGCGGATCCTAAAAGCCACAGCAGCTTGGGCACCATCCTGCTAGGCCCTGTATGATCCTGGGGAGTCCTAATAACCCACAACCCAGTTCTAATGAGAAAGAAAAAACACCAGTAATAAAAGGCATGCTAAGAAATGATCAACTGACTCCACCAATGCGTGAATAGTAAGGAAATCTGATATTCTGATGTTGAGATATTTCACATTTGACATATTTTCCCTGGGCATATTGGTGGTGTAATTGATTATTTTCATGGGGTTATTTTACTGTGTAATAAAACAGCTCATGTAGTCTGCGCATTCCAGCTAAAGGCCTTTTGATGGCTTCTGGCAAAGAAAGGGAACAGATGCGAGGTTCTTTAGTTCAATGAAACTCTTTCAATATTCATTCAATCGTCAATAAAACAACATTCAGCAATAACAGCAGAGCAGAGCTGCTGGCCCCCAGCCCCTTGCCGCAAGAGACCCCACACCTGCACAGCCTTTTCTTTCTTTCACAGCCCCTGAAGTAGATTAAGACTCAATTTGAAGATGGCCGTCTGTGCCTCACTTTCCCCACGTCCATAGATGCATAGCACACGTCCATGGCACAGCTAAAGGCAGAACCCAGGTGTCTTGAGTCTGAGCTCCCCCTGCTTTGATCCACCAGACCAGTGGCTTCAGCTGTTGTTTGCAGAGCTGGGGGGCAGTCCACAGACTTTTTCTAAGATTTCCAAAGGGGGCCACAACTCCACTCCAATTTTTTAGGGGCACAAACACAAAAAAAAGGTTGAAATCCACTGTCCTAGATGCCTCCCTTCCTTCCCAGGGTGGATGACAGAACCCAGGAGCCCTGGCTCACTCCAGTGTTTGAGTAAGGACCGTGGGTGCCCCTGGCAGAACATCAACCCCTGGGCAATGGCTTTGCCCATCTCCCTGTGTTCCCATTCATAATCCCAGGGTGGCACTTACTGGGCAGACAAGTCTGGTGTGGCCGATTGGCCACCAGGTGTCTCTCGAGGAAAGGCTCAGTGAGGGAGCTGCCTGGCCTGCAGGCTGCACAGGGTGCTGTGGATGGATGGTGTGGGGAAGTGGGGTGGCAAGGGAGTCTCCTGTGGGAGCCAGACGCAGAGGGGAAAGCGGAGGGGAGGATTAAGTCCCAGCCCACTAGGGGCACAGCTAATGGATGACAGGGGCAAGAAGAGAACCCAGGAGTCCTGGCTCCTAGCCCCCGTCACCTCTCAGAGCTGAGGCTAGAACCCCGGAGTGCTGGCTCCCAGCTATTGCGATTAAACGCAGCGCAGTCTGGCTGTGTAAATCACTCTAGGCCTGAAGGAGTCTCTGTCCTGCCCCAATTTGCCAATTGCCCCCTTTCTCCCCTTCTCCCAACCCCACAGCCTGTTGCCCTTTCCAAGGCCCAACCAGCCCCCGGTAACTACAGATCTGAGCTCCTTCCTCACCCTGACCCCAAGCTCTGCCGGCAGGGCAGGGCGCCCCACGAGGACGTGGCAGAGGACACAGCAAGCCCTCGCTAAAGCCACCATCTCCGGCGTGCAGGCTGGTGCTCCAGGCCCAGCTCCCCCATTCTCTCCCTAGCTCTGCAAGGGGAGTGAGGCCCAGTGGCCGGAGCTGGTAGGGAGCAGGGGTCAGCCAGCCATAGACCACAGTGTCAGTACCCATGCTTGGGTGTCGCAGAGGCAGTAAGCTACCGGTTTTGCCCACACCACCATTTGCAGGCTCCAAAACAGAATCCAGCCACCCTGGCTCCCAGCTCCCCTGCTCTAACCCCTAGAGACCACTCCCTGCCCTGCCCTAGGAATGGAACCGGCAGTCCTGCCAGCCAGAGCCGGGTTTGTTCCAGGCAGGGTGCACCGGGAGATGCCCTGTGGCAAGAAGAGTTGCATTAGATTTAGCACCTGTAGGGTGAGTGATGTTTCAAAGGCTGGACCCAAGGGTGAGGGGTCAGATGGGTGCCTCGAGGAAACGCCCCTGCAAAGAATTTAATCTAAGGGTAATTGCACCCTTTCTGGCTGCAGATGGAACCATTAATTTGCAACCCCATGGAGCTGACTGCCCAGGCAGACGCTACAACCTTGTTGCACTGCTGTGGTGTTTCTGGTGAAGTCACTCTTAGCGCCACAGAGCTCTCTCCCGGTGTGTAAGTGGTGGGAGAAGCTCTCTAACCTAACTCTGGCTCCATGGGGCTTAGGTCAGTCTAATCACATCACTCAGGGATTTTTCACAACCCCGAGTGACGAACTTACGGCTGAAGTGTGTAGTGTAGTCAGCCTTAGGGGCTGCCCCCTAACCCCGGCTGCTGCATTGATTCAGGAACCCAGTGAAAAGCCTGACATTTTGAAGCATAGATTTCACTGCCAACCGTTTCAGCAGTCACACCAGCCAGCCGTGCCGGGATTACAGAGACAGCGTGGGTAGAGAGGGGTGACTTGTGGACTCTCCATGGCAAGCCCCCACTGCACACGAGAGAGATCAGGTCAGAAAAGGACATGGAAGAGAGAGTCCCTTGCAAGAGGGGGGACAGGTGTGTGGGAGCTCACCCCGTAACTGCTTGTGTTTATGTCTCCACAGCACATTAGTCTGCAGGGCTGAGAACCAGGAGCTTGTGCCAGCCCCGATGTCACTCAGGAAAGACTTTCCCAGCCAGCCTGTGGATGAAAGGACATGCAAAGGGTTAACTCAGCAGTGCTGCACTGGCTTCCATGGCAAGGGCACTTTGTACCAGCAAATAATCTGGTCTGACATCTCTGTTCTGCCCAGGAGACTGGGAGAGGAACCAGTGGGGCAGTGCAGGACAATTATCCACACCAGAGACCAGAGCAGGAGGAAAAAACCACACAGGAGCCTTTATTGAAAAGTAACCATTTATTAGAACCAATACAAGAGTATGAAAGAGTGCGAAGGGCAGGGGGGTTTTGTAACATGTCAGTCTCATGACAGGAAAAAAATCCCTATTTTAAAAACATCTACATTTTAAAAAAGCATGACATACATTAGCAGAAAGACGGGCTACGCTACCGAACATCACATGAGAGAGGGGAGAGCTCGGACAGACGTTTCGCTCCACACCGTGGTGCCCGGCAAAGGCCTGGAAGGATGGGGACTCACTCTTTCCTGGCAAGTCAGCTGTAACAAGGAGACGGGTTCATACGCTGCCCAAGGCCCTCACGCCACCTCTACCAGCCACCACCTAGGCAACACAGCAGGGGCACAGCAACTCAACAGAGACCGCCTGGGACACAGCGGGAGCAGCCACAGGACTGTCTCAAGTCTCTTTCAACCGTGATCTTGCCGCCCTTCCTCGTACCACACAGCCTCATTTGACAGTGATCGGACGGCTGGTGGGAGTGAGGGCTGGGCCATAGTTTAATGTAACACTGACAGATCGTTTAGAGCTAAAATGCGACATACTTTGAAATGACACAGTCTGCTGGGCAAGGGCTTCTGAACTTTCAGGGATGTAGGGGAAAGCCATTTTGTCACAGATGTTAAGAGGTTTTTTTACCCCCTGCTAAAAACCTGAAACATTAACATTTCAGATTGGGGGGCATCTTTCCTTCCTAGCCAAACACGTGGGCAAGACTAGCTTCTCGGAACACAAGAAACTGAGAAGTAGAAAGTAGCCCTGTGTTCTGCCAAGGGGAAGAGATACCACATTTGACCAGAAGGAGGCATTTGTGCTACAATAAAAGCAGTGCTGCAAGTCTCAACACTAGTCTGACCAAGCAATTCAAATAAGGCTCTGTCTTGCCTCTAGATCTCGGATCAGAGAAGTTTTAATCATTACAAAATCACGTCTCATCAGTGGACTTTTAATTGGTTGGGGGCAGGGGAAGAGTCCAATTTACAGGAGGAGGAAGACAACCATCCCGTTCCAGCCTAGAGAGGGCTCAGCAGTAGTCACAGATGCCATTAGAACATCTGTGACCAAAAAAAACCCACGTGTTTAATTAAACCATAATTCATTTCTCCTTTTCATTGGCAAGTTACTCATTTTCGCAAGCAGCAGCCTCCAAATCACAACAAGAGAGGACAGCATGGAACTAACAAGGAGTCCTTGTTTTGCTATAACAGACTAAAGCAGCTACCTCTCCAGCGCTGCCCTTAAACGCAGGCCCAATCCAACCTTTACACAGGAGACTTGAAATCGTTGCCAACAGGCTTCGACAACTGACTTCGCCTAAACAGCATCCACACAGAAGTTCTCAGTCTATAAAAGAAATGTCACTTAAAAAACATTTGTCACCAAGTTGGCCAGAGCCCACATCTACATCTCAGAAGGACCCTCCCAGATCCATTCTACGTGACACTGATGAAATTTGACCAAATGTTAGTGTTCTGCTTTGTCATAAGAAACACCATCAACACCAGGAACAGTAGCTGGACGGAAGGACGTGGAGTGGCCAAGGGGACGGTTTTCCATGGGGTGGGGATATGGACACAGTCTGAGGATTGTCCCGTACAACTGGGCTACAGATCATAAGGCTGGCACAGGGAACTCTAGCTGCCTCGACTCCACTGGGTTACAGTCACTTACGTGGGATTAAACCAGAGAGCAAGAGTGACACGCACGCTCCCACCAGCACCAGTGATGCTCTAAGACCCTCCTTGGGAGATGCCGCCCACTGCCCTGTCCCGGTTGAGACACAACCATCCCCCCCAAAATACTGGTTTGAATTAGATGCAGCAGCTGCAGACCTGTCCCCCAGCTTTACTGATATCCCCGTTTTCTACAGCCCCACATGACCCACTGTCTGAATGTGGGTCTTCAGTCAGTGACAACTGCCATCAGGACACCAAGATCCCCCGCCTGACGAGCGTCTTCCATCTACAAGGCAGTTTCCTTCAAGTGATCGCCCACGCCAAGTCCTTACTTCCTCAGAGGTTTGCTCCTTTGTGATTGGTCAGGTTGAGTCTCTAAGCAAGGTGAAGGGGATTTAGGAGCCAAGGAATATTTTTCAGTTCCCCTCTTGTGTGCTAGAGGCTAGCCCCTTCCCAGCTGGTGCTGGCCTTGGTCCCACTGACACTGAAAACCAAGCGCTGAAATGACAGTTGGCCAAGCAATCTCTTTGACCTCCCTAGGTAGCATCAGACGCAGCCAGTGCCTCAACGCGACAAATGCGGTGCAAGGAGAGGATTCTGACCCTGGCGCCCTGAACCAGGAGGAATCTGACTGCATGTGACCAAGGTCCGTACTGCTTTGGCTTAGCCCTTCAACTTTTCACGGGTCTCCACACAGGTCCTCTCGGCCTATGATGGGTTAACAAAAGAGTAGCTCCCAGTGAGAGACGAGCGACAAGCAGGGTTGTGGAGAAATGAAAATAGATTTTTAAAGTACAGTGTCTCTCTGTGGATGGCAAATATTTGGTTATGCCACAGATGGTGATGCAGACACCACATCTATCCTTTTGTCTGATGCCCCAAAACTTTCTGCCAGCAGGCAGCTGTCCACACAGATCTGATAGGAGTGGCCCCAATCATTGGAAAAAGAGGGACAGATTAACAGACGTGTGTGAGGGAGATTCTTGAGGACCAACAGCTCAGTGCTCCCTTCTCAATCTCTCCTCACTGAAGATTCCTTACAGAAAGGGACTTCGAGCTTATCCACCTGACCTGGCTCGGCAGAACCAGTGTGAACACTCGTGTGGCAACCATTTCAGGAAATGGCTTAAGCCAAATTAATAGGCTCATTTAGTGCCTCCACACAGGGTTTTGCATTCACCTGATGAGATCTGTTTGAAACCACATGGTTACAGGCTGCCTTCTCCCAGATACAAGTTGTTTGCTTGAGGGAGGGATAATTTGAAATGGTTGTTTGCAGTAAGTGGAGCCAATGAAAAGGGTGGAGTTTTGGTTCCTGACACAGGTCACAAACAAAATGTCTCTTTTTTCAGATAGCAGGCCCAATTCTAGAAACTTAGCTTGGCATGTAACTTCCCATCCCAAGCACCCTGTGAGAAGAGGACGATGGCCAGCACACAGCTCACAACTAGACATGCAAACTAGGACACAAAACAAATAATGCCTGGAGAGTGTTTCCGCCTAGCATTTACTGGTATCTCTTCCACCTACAGGGTTTTGCAGAAGTTAGTATTTTGTTTCAGCCACAAAAACTGCAACACCCCTACCCTGGCGCACCCCAACACCTACTCACAGGTCTGACATCACCTCTTTACCCATCCCCTTCCTCCATGCCAGCTGCTGAATCCACTTTTCAAGCAATACGGACACTGCACATCAGCAAAACCGAGTCTAAGCTGAAGTGAAAGTGGCTGGCCAGAAGCAAAGAAGCTTCCCCAACAGGGAAAGCAGAAAAATTGACACTAACACTGAAGAGCAGTTAAAAAGGAGCGATTGGGTCTTGCCACCATGGGGAGGGACCTGGGGCAGACTCAACAGCCCCAGATCTGTTTGGTGCACAAGTCTGTCGGGAGACTTGCGGAGGGAGAGGGTGACCCCACAGGCTATGCTGCCACCAGCACAATCTATTACTCTGTCCACAAGCCATTTGGAACACCGCAACTTAAGAACCATTTTGTATCTCCCAAAAGGGGCATAATTCAGCCTGGAAAAGAGAAGATGCAAGAGCTACCCTCAAGACTGACTGCTGAGGTAGAGACCTGAAAGAGCAAGCCTGCTGAGCCACATGGTTCGAATCTGATTCACATCAGGCATCTCATCCAGAGCTGTTTTGTGGCTTCTATTAAAACAGACAGCATAGCAGAGAGTCCAAGAGGCTCCTGTGGTTATTTGCAACCAGCTCTGGTCACAACACAATCGATCGCAGATTTTACTTAGACTGGCTTCCAGAGAGCAAAGCAGCACCTGCTTTCTCATGGGAAACGGTTTGTGCAGAAGGAAGGAGCCTGTCTGCTTCTTATGGTGCCTGTCCTCTGCGTGTGAGGTTAAGCTCCATGTTCTATAGCTTTTCACGCTGTCTCAGAGATCACCAGCGTGCTTCTCCACTCCCACGCAGAAGACACCCATCTGCTGCAGCATGAGGCGCAAAAAGAGCAGTAATCCATCTTTCATTCCACTCCTGCGGAGCGGCTGCCTTACTTCCTCTCAGTTTGGTGGGCAAGTTTGTAGGAGATTGGGGGTGGCAGGAGAGGAAGAGAACAGAGCTGGCAGAAATCAAGCCTCCAGCAAAGCACTGGGCGGCTGGCTGATTGCCTTCAGAGAAAAGAGATTCACGGAGAGGCAGGCACAAGCAACAGCAGCTAATCTGCTGGGTGCAGGGGGAGGGGAAGAATGAGGCGCACATGAGGATGGGGCCAGAAAAGAAGGAGCAGCTGTCGATTTAGAGGCCTGATGACATTCCAGCAGCCTTTTCTACATGAATACCTGAAATCAGTGACCCAACTGGTACAGATTGTGGCCAGTGCTGTAAGAGCTTCCTTCAATATCCCTACCTCCCCTGACACTGTGGGCGGCGAAGCTCCTAAACTAATGTAGTCTGAAGGCAGCCAGCCACTGCTATTACCTAGCAGGCCAACTACATCCTAGTGATTCCCCACGTACTAGCATCAGGGTCTGACTGTGCAATGGCCCACGCTTGCCAGCTCAGATCCAGATGCAGATGAGTTAGGCTCTGCCCTCAACCTGCACAAATCCTAACCAAGTCAGAATGATTGAAGACACCCCACACTCCTGCCTTCGTATCACCATCAAAGGTTGTGCCCTGGCTTGGGGAGCTGACCGGCACCCGAGGTCACTCAAACCCACCCCCAAACAAACTCACAATCTCTGCGGACTCTGCTGGTGCCAAAGGTAACTGCAAGCCACACCGTTATTGGAACAAGAGACTGTAAAACCATAGGTGCCTCATGATGAGCAAAGCCGGCTCCGGAGACGCCAGAGGTCAGATTCCAAGACACAAGGAATGCTGCAAAGCAGAGGCCTGGAAAGGGTCCCAGGGCCAGAATCGCTTCCCAGCAGACTGAGAAATACACAGTATTAGGCACATCAGCATTTCTCAATCATGTGCCCGCAGCAGCATCCAGGCTGACCTGTTGGGCAGCATGGCTCAGAAGGTGGAATTTTTTTTTAAATTTCAAATCACACCAACAGACGGCCAATGCTACTAGAAATACCGGCTTTGCCAACAGGAGCTTTCAGAAGTAAAGCCATATGGGGTGTGCTGCTCTGAGTGATGGGCATGCTAAACCCTGGCCCCTGCACCTCCCAAAGGTGCAGAGGAAGATGGGAGGCAGTCAGTGAAGCAGGACCTCTGCTTTGCGATGTGCACTCAACTAGTGCCACATTAAAGACAGTCAAATGCTGGCCCCCTGGAAGTCAATGGCAGCTTTGACACATTTCTACAGTGCTAGAATTTCCCCACAGCACCTGAACCACTTGCAAGAAGGATCCACTCAGTAATGTGAATACTACGCTAAATGAGGATGTGCCCAGAAGAGACAGACAGATGAAGAGGTTGCAAACACCATCACGTGCTCCAGAAAAGCAGAAGCAAAACCCTCCGCACCCACAACACAGAACTAACCAGTCCAAGGGCCAGATAGGGAGATACCACTGACAAACTCCCTTGGCACCCCTGACTGCCAGTCTGCAGGCATGCCCCAATGCCACTCAAGAGCTCCAAGCTTGATGTAAAGACAGAGAATCAAGGTAGCAAAGTGGTGGGAATGACGGGAGACGCACAGGAATGGAGTCAGGATACACCACTGACATTTTCATTCTAGAGACTTAAACCACAACTCACAATTCATTCACAAGCAGGTCCTTACTTTAGGCAATAAGTTTTTCCAAGCCCACAACCAAAGCCACAAAACGAACTAGCTTTCATTCCTGCAGGGGCTTTACAAGGAGAACAAGCCAGTCAGAAACGATCATCCATACCACAATACCATCATACCCTGTTCACAATAGAAGGAGGGGGGAGACCTATGATATCCATCAGTTCCTGTCTGCAAGGAGACTGCCACGGACAAGGGAGCCGAACTCCTGCTGAGCTATACAGTATACAGGGCTTAATTTGGAATGAAAGAGGTGCTGGGGCTCAAGCAATTTTAATTATACTTTCATAATGGACACAGAAAGCCCAGAGATGCCAAGGCTATGATCTGCCAAGCCTAGAGGTGCCAGGGCTCAGCCCTGGCACTAATGTGGCACTGCCAGTGCATAGGAGCAGCCTGAAGAATGTATGTGATGCTGGAAAGCAAAAGGGACCTGCGCCGAGACACTAAGAAGCAGATCTTGCAACGTGCTCTCGGTCAGTTTTCCACTCCCTCCTCCCCATCCTCAGAGGGGCAAAGGAAAAGGAGCCGCTGAAAGCAACGCCAAATGCCATCCCGCTACTGAACTGCCAGATGTCTTGGGCAGCGGAGCAAATGTACCAGACACCCACGCCCTGCCAAACAAGCACTCCTCCCCAGTCTCTGCCATGTGCTCCAGGGGAAGTGCTGTGCACATCAGACCAGATCAGCTGCCCCATTTCCAGGACAGCACTCGTGGAGGAGAGGCCCTCCAGGGGGAAGCCACTTTGGTAACACAGTGCTGGTGGACTTTGAAGCAACAGCCAATGAGAGATGGATCAGGGGCCTCGGCACAAAGCCAGGCCAGCTCAGGCTCACACTTCCAGAAACAAAGAGTGCGAACGAGGAGCAAATCTACAGACATACTGTATACAATCAAACAGAAGTCTTGGCAGGCCTTCCCCTTTACCCAACAGGGGGCACAAGAATGGCAATTGATGGTTCTGCTTTCCCCAACTCCCACAGATTAGACTTTTCCTGGAGGAAAGGGGGCTTAGTCAGTCAGGAAGCAGTTACTAATGCAGGCTGGCCTTGCAGAGAGAATCATCCTAGATGTGAGACAGGTTGGAAGGCATCAGAGCAACGGGCCCGTGTACACAGCCCCAACATGACTTTGCCAGCTATGTAACAGGCAGCCCAGCTAACCAGGGCCGTGCTGATCATCTCAGGACTGTGTAGCACTAGTAAGAGGAAAGGGAGGGATTCCCCACATGCAGACAGCTTCGATGACTTTCCCAGCTAATGGCCATTTGGGCATTTGGCTAAACAAACCACACTTAGTTCTGTTCAGAAAGGGCACTTTTGACAGGTAAAGTGGCCAAAAGGGACAGAACCAAAGGGAACCAACAACTCTATAAAACCCTGGAGGTTCAAAAAGGATGTGAGAAGTCGAAACCGTCCTTTGGAGGGTAGGGGAGGAGAGAGGAGGAGACACAGCACATAAATCTTGTGGGTTTCACTAGAGATGAAGCTGAACGTGAAGCAAACCATTTATGTTATGACCAAACCAATAACGAGGTTTCTCCTGGGAGCACAGTAATAAGCACATTTCAATGGATGTGGTCAGGTCGGGTGGATGTGTATGTACAGCTAAGGATGGCCCAGGACGGCGCTTTAGCTTTTCGCTGCTTCTCTCTCTTTGTTTTCCGTGTCCTCTGGATACGCGTGCCAGGTCAGTCTCTCCTCATAAAACGCTATCACAATCTGCGGGCATTTCACGTTGGCTTCTTTCGCTAGGACCAGGTCTGCCTCATCCGTGTCTTTCCTGAGGATTCAAAGAGAGACGATTACTATCCTTGGTAGCTCTGGGTTCCCACTGGCCATATTTTAACACGAATAAGGCTATTAACATTCTTCGGTGAGCGATGTGCACCCAGCTACCTCCCTCCATCTATGGATATGTATCTGCCTTGCTAAGAATACAGCTGGGCCTTCCCACCACAATCCCAGAACGCTTCCCAGCTGTTAGTGGGGCAGACCTGCAAAGCAGCCTTGGGATGAAGGGAAGCATCATCCCCATTTTACAGATGGGAAGTCATGGGGCAGTGAAATTAAGTGACTGGCCCAAGAGCACAGAGGGAGTCTGTGGCTGCACTGTTAACTAAACCCAGATTTTTCAAGTTCCTGTCTACTAGGCCACTCGCAGTTGGTGCACAGATTGGGTTTGGACAAATTGTTGGAAGCACGGCTGTAATACGTTGTTAGAGTGAGCAAAGGAAAGCCATAGAAGCAACATTCATCAGGTGGCTATGCTCAATTATTAATTAGCTTCAAATCTAGAGAATGCTTTCCATTCCTCAAACCACTTCAGAGAGAGATTAATTCCTACAACTACCCCTGGTGTTAGTGAGTTGTTAGGCACCCTCCAGAGTCCTGCTCTGGTTTGGGGACCAGCCAGCGCCCTTTCAGTTTCTAGCTTTAACACAACCCAGTGCAGCCAGCTCTGGGATGGAACGCAGTGGCTGTTGAACAGCCCAACACAAAAATAGGTGGTAAGGCAGAAAATGAAGAATGCCACTCCCTCTTAAATTTCCCCAACACCACCATCAAATAAAACTGCCAGATAAATTCAATTTGTGCATTGGATTATAGGAAACTTAATTTTCTGCTTCCTACAATCACCTCCCTCCAACCCTGGTCAGACAGTAATTTTGGCTGTTTTGCTAATTTTAAGAATAGCATTTATTTAGTATCTGCCCTTCATAAGTGAGCTATAAATGGAAGGTGGCTAAACTGTGGCATGCAAGTGCTCTTTTACAGTTACAGTGTGACTTACACAGCTCCTGTGGGCACCCCAACATTTTCCACCTATTAGACTAGGCTGGGGAACTCGGAGCTCTGGCCTTGTGGCATGATGCAGGGACAAGAGGATTCTGCCCAGTGGGAAGGCCACTAAATTTGCCCACTCCTGCTATGTTATCCACCTTCCTCATCTCCCAAGATTTTGCCATCTTCATCTTGGGGGGTGGTCCTTGCAGCTTCCATCTCTGCTCCACAAACAGTCTGCTCATAAGAGATACTTTTATGCACAACTGCTTTCCCAAGAATAACCACTCCTACACTGAGTTTAATCTACGCTGAACAAATGAGGTGGCAAGATGAGAGCAATCAGTCCCCACATCAGGGGCTACCTCCATCTTAAGGAACACAGCCCAGTGAGATGGCATCCAGACCTGAAAGCCCGCTTCATTCACAACTTCCCCAGTAAGATCCAGCTGCAGAATGCAGCAGTGTAACTCCCTGGCTGGGCTCAGAGTGAACATACAGAGGCAAAACTTTTGTTTGCCATTTGTACAGCCATTTTGCAGGACCCCAGGCCCCAGCAGATGCTGCCTTTACTCCTCGTTTTTAGCTTCTGGTGAAAGCCTGACAAGATGACCAAGTTGCAACTTCACACATTTCTTCACACAGCATGTGAATTTTCAGCCTACAATATAGAAGCATGCTCACTCTATAAGTTTTCATCTTTACATTCCTCTACTACCCCACCTTCAGCCTCCTGGTAACATAAGCAGTAGATGCTTTTTCACCTTTAACTGGTGACTCTAGAGCAAACAGAAGAGTAGGGACTCCATACGCTCAAATGTTTACCACAGGATGATCTCTAACACTTGTAAGCCCAACACCCTGTGTGCATCAGTCTGTCCTCGCAATATTTAGGTTTGTGCCCAGGGAGGGCAGGGGCTCCTGAGACCCATTGAACACAGCCACGTTTTTGGTATAAAAGCTGGGCACAGCCATAGAGTCACCCCATGGGATGTACTTTTGCCTGCTGCTGTGTAGGAGACCAAGAACACCGCCCTGAACAGTGCAAGTGAAAGCTATGAACCAGTGATATGGGAATCGCATCCCAGACCAAATTCACACTTGGCATTTCCCAGGAACTGTGCTGCTCAAAAGCCACTTGCATTGGTTCACGCCTGTTGTTGGTGTGATTGGATTCTGTCCAAGCTAGCTTGGACCCAGCTACAGAAGTAGTAAGCTCAGCTCTGCCCAGGTTGCCCTGGCAGCCAAACTGAGCCAGGGATGTGCTTCAGCAGTTGGGGTGGTAGCAGGTATGAGAATACCAGCAAGCCGGGCTCACCAGATGTCCAGACAGTTGTGCCCAGCCACAGCAGGGACTGTGGCACGTGTCAGAGGGTGGTGGGAAGGAGTCCAACTACCCACTGGGTGGCCCCAGCCCACGTGATGCACCAAGCCACAGCTGTAACCAGTGGAGGACGAGAGTCATTCTCCCGAGCCCCAGCTGGAGTCTGCCCCTGCACTCCCAGCAGCTGTTCCTGTCCTGCTGGATTTCAGGAAACCAAAGCAGAGCCAGGGCTCACGCTGTGCTTCGCTCTAGGTCATCGAGGGCAGGCGCCACTTCCGGCAGGGCTGGGCACCGGAGCAGGCAAGCAGCTCACAAAGCCGCAGGACTGCAGCGCCTGACGCACCCGGCTCTTTGTCTGTGTGGGGGGAGGGGCCGCTGGCTGCCTGCTGCATGCCAGCGACACACTCAACTTGACTGAGAAAAGCAAAGGAACAGACAAAGACAAATGGGAATCTCCTGCAAAGGATTTCCTGTGCCCCACTACAAGGCCAGCGGGTGTCGGACGGTGCAGTGCTTCCAGCAGGCAGCTTGTTCCTTGAATCAATGAACGAGGTCAGGGTATAGCACAGGGAGAACCCAAGGCACGAATGGCAAGCCCGAATGAGAGAGATGGAAGCCACACAGGAGAAAGGCAAGCTGCCCAGTCCTGTCGACCAGGGTGTCTCACCTGGGATCATTCCTCCCTTGGCACGTGAGATGAAAAATCAAACCATCTAAGCTGATACTCTGAAAAGGGGGCAGAGGGAGGGAACACACCCCCCAAACTTACCATTTCATTAGGAACATTAAATCTCCACAGGAGTCCGTGGCACCGATGATCTTTTCTGGCTCTAATCCTCTTTCAAAGCCCCTGGCTATATCGTTGCTCTAGTAAGGAGAGAGGAGAGGGTGGGGGGAGAAAAAGATTCAACAACGGATATTATCTTTGGCCATTTTTACATCCCGATGATCTAGAAAGCAGACTTAAAAGGGCATCGGCAACTGACTGATGTGTAGAAACATGATGGGGTTATAAAGTGCTGGCTGAGACGCCTTAGCTCTGGCAGATGATTATTTAGAAACTACAATCCCTCGGTCAATAATAATGAAGAAGGAAAACAAGGAAATTCATAAAACCCAACCCAGCCATACTGTGACGCAGCCAGTTTAAGGTGACAGCTGGTGAGAGCTGCTGGCCCGGTTAGAAATCACCAGAGATCAAAGTCTTTTCTCCCCAGAAGAGGTACAGCGATGCTTAGTTCTCAAGCACACCACGAACTCCAGAAAAGAGTTTGAAAATGTCCATGAAGTCACTGGGCTGAGGCTGCCAACAATGGGACAATCTGTGCATTTCTACTGATTGTTTCAGATGGGGCTTGCGAGTGGGGGGAGAGCCGGACGCAGCTCCCTGCACACACTATCTGACGGCTGTCAGTGGTGCAACAGCTTTCAGCCACCACAGGCCATAATGTTCGGGGCAAGGTTTCTCACACGGTATTCTCAGAGACACATGTTTGCTGCTTGCCATGCTGTTTAACAGATGCTCAAGAGGCAAACAAAGAGGAACCAGCTTGGCTCTGGACGCACTAAAACATTTTCCAAATGAAGAAGCGTCAGAAGGTGATGAGAGAACAGAGACCAAGCAAACCCCAACGACTTCTCTAGTGACTGAGACACCCATAGGGAATGAATGAATATTGTGAATCAGTAAACTAATGAAACACACATCACAAAAAAATCTGAATTACTGCATTTGTGCTGCAATTTGGAGACAATTGGCATTTAGTTTTGTGTTAGAGATTGGTCTAAACTATGGTCCTAAACATTCAACTTTATAAGAGTTTGGGTATGGATGGGAACTTTGTGGATGGAACTCAGTGTTTTCAGCTGCACCCAAACAACTGCCTCTGAGAACAGTGGGAGCCAGGTGCTTTTGAAAGCCTTGATGCTTCATTTAGGTGCATAAACAGTAGCTGAGCATGTTTGAAAATATACATCTGATCCTACTCAGGGGTGCTCACAGCACTTTCTAAAAATCTAACCCTCAGTATTCTGTGGTAGAGTTGATTAAAAGGACGAAGCCTTCACCTACCGGATCTAGCTGAGATATGAAAGAAGAAAAGCATTTGAGGGTAGATAAAGCTCTGTACCTCAAGGATGTTTTATTGCAGGACCACACAAAGGATCATGTGGTATAGGTGGCAGAGCTTAAGAAACATGAGGAGTAGCCGTGTTAGTCTAGTTCAGCAAAAACAAATAAGGAGCGTGGTTGCACTTTTAAAGACTAACAAATTTATTTATCGCAAGAGCTTTCGTGGGAGAAAAAACTTCAAAGCGTCTGATGAAGTGGGACTTTCTCTCATGAAAGCTCATGCGATAAATACATTTTTTAATCTTTAAAAGCATCACGGGACTCCTTGTCTGTTTGAAATAGCAGCCCTGCTATTTTTAATTGCAATGCCACTGAAAGATTAGAGGGGGGAAGTTTCCCAGGAGTTTATTTTGTGCATTTGACAACCCTTTGTGTATCATCAATTTCTCTGTTTACAATTACCCAGCTTCCCCTTTTGTCTCTTGCACAAGAAAGGATAGGCAAAACATTTGTTTAGAAAGTCTGATTAAGCCACAGAAATTGGCAGGGGATTCAGGGACAGGAGCATTATCTCAAACAACTTCATTTTTTAAAAATTATCTAGATTTCAAAATGGAGCATGTCTCTTGTAACAATGATTATGAAAGATCTGCTATTCCTACCCTCCCTGCCAAACTGTATGGCAGTTTCCTGCCTCATAATGTTGTTCATGGACGATCACGGGTGATATGACACAGCAGGGCAGATTCCAGATTCAGCTACATGGCAATCACCGTGAAAAGTAGTAGTGGAAGAAAGCATGGAATGGATTTGTAAGACCCATACCAGCACGTACTGCGATTTGCATCATGTCCATTGGAAACTGTGGCAGGCTAGAGCATTGGGATCAGGAGCCAGGATGTTTCAGCTGATTTGCAGAAATCAAACTGCTCATTATTGGTGGACATCTTTGATTCCAAAACTTTAAGAGGATACATAATGGGTCATAAAACTGCAATCCTTACTCACTAAGGGTAACCTTCTGGATACAAAATATATGATCTTATTACCCCTTATTATTTCATTACAGGCAGACAGAAGAAACCCCGCTTTGAATCTCTAATGACTTTGTACGAAGTTATGGCTGACACAGATGTAAAGGGCAGGGCATTTCTTCAAATAAGGTTATAAAAAAGACAACGAGAACAAGGGCTGCAGGAGAGTTTCTTCAGAAAAGGAAAAGCTGAGACATAAAATGTTGCTCAATGGTTCCTCATTGATGTAACGTTCCCTATATTAATACTCTTCCATAAAGATGGGCTTTAATAACCCATCTTCTCATGCTTTGTGCATTGGATAGTGACTTGTGTCCATCTGGGAAACACTTTTTTTTAAAAGGAGCCAACATTTTTATTTCATACTTCAGTCATCAAGGCTCCCATGCCCTCATCATAATTGAGTATCAAGGTGCTTGCAGTACCCATAATTTAACCAACAGGCATCATTACCTCCAGCATCCTGTCTGAATTTCCTTCATTTTCAGAGCTGTGTCTGGGGATTTACTTTCAATGCCCCATTGGCTTTTAATGGTGGTTAAAAGTCTGTGCAGTGCTTTGAAACACAGAGCTCCTGTTCCAGTGGAAAACACCATGTTTCTGCAGCTCTGTTGTATTCCTTGATTTCCCTTTCTCACTTGACCATGAAAATCAGACTCCACGACCTCTGCAGTCTGTGTAAGACAGACTACATGACACTCACTCTATAGATGCTTGAACTTCCCCTATTTCCTTGGGCACGACTGTTCATCAGCCTATACGACAGTTCTGACCTCCAGAATTTGAAAATTAAATAGCAAATATTTCATAAAACCCAGCTAACAGATTAGAAAGGCCAGTCGGTCTTTCGCAGCTGTGAAGAGCGCTTTGTTTCAAAGTGAATAAGGCCTCAATCTCCATAAAACCTATGCTGATTTCCCATTCACTGTCAGCTCTGCTTTAAAGTTGCAAGGTCCTGCAGGCCCCATTGAAGACAATGGAAGTTCTGCCACTAATCGTATTAAGGCCAGGATTTCACCTTTGAAACCCTTACTAGCTATGCCCGCCTTGGAAAAGTTCTCCCGGTGACATGTCACGCATGGTACTGCCAACAAAGTCCATGGCCAAACTCTCCAGAGCCAGAGCTGTCAGAGTGCAGGTCTGTAGAATACCCAGGCGAGAATGTCTGGAGAAGACACCAAGAGATGCTGCAAGAACTCTCCAAACAGAGGAGCACGAGTGCCCAGCAGTGGTCAAAGAGAAGACGCTCAGTCCTACTTGTACAGAAGGTGCTGGGAATCCTAACTACCCTGTTCCAGGGCAGCCCTTGCTGCAAGTGGTACAAAGCTAGCACGCTCAAGCACAGCCAGAAATTCCACGCTATGCCCGTTTAGTAAATGGAACCCACCCTCTTGACTGTTTAGTTTTTAAATTTCTCCCATGTAATTTTAGGAGGTTGAGGCTGCCACCAGCACAGGTCATCATAGCCTGCTTTTTTAAAATGTAGTATTTATCATTACTGTATATTCATTCTGTCTACTATATTAATTGATATATTTATATAATATTAACATGTAATTAACATATTTAATATTTATTTCACAGCTGTGCTGCTTTTCCTTGTGACTGGATGAGGTGAGGGAAAAGCCAGCAAGCTTACCTCCCTCTTCTTTTTGGTTTTGATGTCCTCAGTGCTGTTGGAGAGGCTGGATTTCCTCTTTGTGCTTTCGGATTTCTCTCTGGATTTGTTGTTCTCGCCTTCCTTCATTTTTTTATATTTTTTCATAAACTCAGAGATCAGCTCGGGGCAGTCCAAGTTTTTCTCAGGTTCCCAAGTGTTGTGTTCCCTGCCACGGAAAAGAAGAGCAACAACAATCAAAACAGAGGCGTACAAGTTTTAATGCTGCCATCCAAGGATCAGAGACTTTGACCCACTCTAGGGTAAAGAAAGTTAGTTGTTAACAAAGGTTCTGAACTGGGTTCCCCATCTCTTCTGGGAACCCAGACACCTGCAGGAGCAATATGTCAGACACCTTTGCAGTTCATGAAGACAGATTGCCATGTTGCTAAGTGACTGGTAAATTGAAGGTTTCAAAATGAAGCATAACCTCAGGCTAACAGGAGACAGGGAATGCATCTGATTATTCTAGAATCATCTGGGAGTCTGCTGAGCTATGAAATCACCTCTCCCCGCCGTGGTAAGGGAGGTCATTACCATTAGTGAAGACATACGGATAAACTGGGTTTGACTGAACGAGGTACCACCAGATTTTCTATACAAAGATATAACTTCCCAATCTCTCCCCGCCACCAGTATTTTCCTTCCTGAACATCTGTGTTAAATATCCTGCCCTCCCAGGATAAAGCAGTGTGCATCCATTTAAACATCCCATGCCAAGACATAAACCTTGCACGTTTTCAGTCGTGTCTGTGCTTGATGGTAGACCACTAGATTTCCCCAATGGTCTGACCAAAAACCATGACGAATACAGAGGACACACAACCTGCAGCAAGCCTCCCTGATGGGATAGACTAAGAGCTAGCCAAGGGAGACTTTTTTTTCCCCAAGACATTTGAAGTATCTGCCATCTAAAACAGACGGTTACCCAAGCTGCAGCTTCTAGTATCTCCACAATAGGTTTAGACAGAAACTGCTCAGGTGCACCTTCACCCACGAGTCAGTCACTGGTGCTCAAATGAGGAGGAAGACTATAGACGAGAGTGTTGGTGAACAACTCAAGTGGAACTACCGACTCCTTGAAGTGAGAGAGGGAACGCAGACGCCAAAGGGAATGAAGCTTTTGCCAGTGTTTCACAACCCACTTATGGTCCCAGGTCCTCGCCTCGTGACCCACTCATTTAAATGGATGCACGCCACTCTTATCTGGAGTGAAGAAGGCAAGCTCCCACCCATGAAGGTGTTTAGGAAAGCCTGAACAAGGGCAGCGAAGGTCAAATTTGAAGCACTGCCTGCAGCGCTGTTAAAGAAGATAGCCCAAGTCAGAAGGAAAGTTGGACTTACTCAGAGAATCCTTTCCACTTGAGAAGATACTCCACTTGGCCCTTCACAACACGCCTGTCTAGCACCTTCTCCACAACATACTCCTCCTCATCTTCAGAGGACGAACTATCTGCTGTCCTCTTGGTTTTCTTTCCCATAGCGCAGGAAGTTCCACCTAACGCACCAAGGCCACCCAATTCCTGCAAATCGGAAGTGAAATGTCGTTAATTGTTGGCACTGATGCAGGCTTCAGCGCTGCTCCCACCCAAGTTATGGCCCACCCATGTGGACCCCGCCAAGGTTTCACCATCTCTTCTCACTGAAGCACTGATGCTGCAGAGAGATCCATGACCAGAGCTCACTGCAGGATCAGGGCTTAAAAGGCCCCTATAAATAGAGGGGAAGACTGAGCACGAACACAGCCTGTCCCTTAAGAACCTGACAAAGTTACTCCACCCAGAGCTGCAAGATCGTTGGAGCAAGTTGCTGTTTCCAGCGGAGCTGCTGATCCACTGTTAAACTGACCTGTTTTACTCCAAGGAAGGCCTGTCTACAAAGGTTCAAATAAAAAAAGTATAATCTGAACAGGACCAGCAGGAATGGCCCCATCTAAAATTACAAATACAGCCACATCTGGAGACTCAGTTACAACAACAGGGCCCTTCCTATTCCTCAGCCATTGTTATAGAAATTTTGACTACCACAAGGGGTAGCAGTGTTGGAAGCCAGAAAAGCCAGCGTTATCGTATCGTGTTAAATTCCACTGACCTGTCTATGTTAGGGCTTCCAACAGGCAGTGGAGCTGCAGGTTAGCAATGGTGGGTTTTTGGTTTTTTTTAAAAGCCAGTTTCCTCAGTGTAGAGAGAGCTTAGCTGTTCTTTAACCAACACTACAACCATCACCTGTACACACCAATAGAGTTAATGTCCTATCCTCCGAGGAAAGTAAATACTCCCCCTGTTTTTACAGAGGAGAGAAAACGAACCTGAGAGTTTAAAATCAAGCCTAGGCCATGTCAACCTATATAGCAAGACCCAGCTGCAATTTAACTAGGAGGCATTCTGATACAGGAGAGACAATTAGACTGAGGTGATGGAGACTGAGGTCCTGTCTCTGAACCTCAGTTTCCCCTCTTTGGAAGCCAAGATAATATTTAGCTATCTTCCAAGAGCGTAATGAGGTTCAGTTAATCAGTGTTTGAGATCTATTAAAAGAGGGGAACAGATCATCATCATTTTCCAAAAGAGACCTGAGTCAGAGCCAAGGGAAAGTCCAGCCTAAAAAGAGCACTCAAGTGAATGAGAAATCAAACTGGCTCTTTTAGCCTTGACTATCATGTCACTTTTTGCTACGGTTGGGCTGTAGCCACTAAAAGCAGGTATTCAGGTGGCAACTATTAAATTTCTGCCAGTTTTAGTGATAAAGCAGCGTTTCCCAGAGATGTCTAAACTGGCTATTAAAACCATTCCAGGCTGAAACACAAGCCTAGAAGGTCTCATTCCCAGAGTGACGTTTTAGACAAAAATTAAAAGGCTGGGGGAAAAGGAGAAGAGAGAAATCAATTACAGCAGTTGAGCTACAAGAGTGGAAAAAGTTGTTATGGAGAATTGTGCTCCTGTAACTAACTTTCCAGTTTAACAAGTCTAGCTAATTATTAGTCTATAAACCTTGTGTGGTCCAGCTGCACTGGGTATTAAGTTTTATTTTATTTTTCAATTACAGATCCCTTCTCATATTAAACTCTGCCTTTGTGCATATGCCGTCTGTCTGAACAGCAACAGCGGCACGTGGCACAGGCAATTAGAAAAAGGATCCCAGTTTAGCTTGAGGGGGAAATAAAAATGTTGACTTTTCAAACAGTGTTTCTTAGTACACAGGCTCACCTAATGGGAGCCTTCCCAAGCTCCCAGGTAAATACATGTTTTTATAACCTCATTAACTGAGGGTTTGTAGAGGCGAATTAAACAACCCACCCCCACTTCAGAACAGGCAGCATATGACTGAGACAGAAACCAGGAAATTCCAAGTTAACGCAGACTCCTGCTTCGTAACTTGGAATTTCCTGGCTTGTGTCAATTTAGGCCACACAGCAAATGGTCTTTAAACAGTTCTGCATTTAATCCTGTGAGGCACTTGCATCCTTGTGGCCCAGAAGGTGAGGAACAGCAGTCTGCAGACAGACAAAGCACAGTGAGAGAGCCTGAAACAAGCCAATTACCACTTTCATCACACTGTTTCACTGAACCTAGGTGCATGAATAGGGATCCCAATCTGGTTGGTGCATCAAGCAAGCTGCAAACTAAACAAACACAGAACCTTTAGTCAGGGGGACGTGTGAGCCACAATGAGCCTAATTTTCTTCTCGGATGTCAAGAGGAGTTTGCTGAACCTTTTTACCTGCGCAACTGAGCATATCAGCTCATGGATCAGATGCACAAAAATAAACGTGGAGTCCCATAATGTATTTCTACCAAATCTCATCAGAGTAGACGCACACTTTAAAAGCCGTTTTATGGGTATTACGCCCTATTCACACAGGCCACTGTGCCTGTACAATTGAAGTTTTAAAGCACTAAGAGCTACTGTAACATGCAGTAACCCACCTCCCTGAAAGGCAGCAGCTAGGCTGATGGAAGATTTCTTCTGTCACCAGCAACGTCTACACAGGCAGCAGGGTCACTTTAACACCAGTCAGGGTGCAGGTTTTCCACACCCCTGACCGATGTCGTTAAAGAAAACTAGTGTAGACCAGGTCTAATTCTACACACGACTGGCTTCACGACATCACTCAGAGCTGTCACTCACGAGGGTGGATTTTTCACACCCATGAGAAATGCACCTAAACTGACATTGTCTGTAGTGCAAACTTGACCTCAGTCTCTCCAGGTAGTGACAACATCTGGCTTCAACCCAACCCTCATCTTTACTCTCTCTCCTGTCCCCTACAACCTATGTGTAACATCAGTCTTTCTGTCATGTTATCATTTGGCTGAGACCATGCTAGCAAGGTTGAAAGCCAGCCCCCGATCACTCCCGTATCAGTGTTAGCGGGACTGCAATCTGAGGGCTCAATTCAGCAAAACACCAAGCAACAGAGTTGAAGGCACTCTCAGCTCCTTGCAAGATAAGCATTGGAAGAGGTGGCATATATTTAACTTCCTGAAAGATTTTACTGTTTTAGGGTTAGCGGCCTGGAACAACCACAGAAAGTTGGGGATTACATGTTTTCAACAGCTTATTTTAACTCCAAACGTAACTGGCCACAAAACTAGCAGACTCAGCATAGTCTGATTTTAAAACAAGTCTCTTGCTAAGCTTGTTTAAGATGTGCTTTGCTATAATATTACAAAACCAGGCTACAGAAATGTGTGCTAGAGTTTTAACAGAGTAAACAAGTCTGTGCTTCAGAAAATGTTAGTTGCTCCCAGATACTTTAAAAGAAGGAAGGGGAAGAGAGTTGTAGTTTGTTGTGCTAGCATAACATGGCGAGGGGCATCCTAGACATACTAAGAGTGGGAATTTATCAGGTTAATATGAAATCACATGTATGTGACCACCCACTATGCCATCCCCCGTCCCTGACAAAGAGCATTCATGCAGGTTTCCAGAACAGCTCCACATCCAGTGTCTACCCAATATGCTGAGCTCTTCTAAAAGTCTGGCCATTTATTTTCATGCCTTAATGGGAGATGTGAGCTCTTTTCAACACTAGGCTTAATTTCTTGTAAACATTATAAAACACTAATGGGAGCTGCAGCAACTCAAGACACAAATGTCAATTCTAGATGCAATCCATATGGGGGTGGGGGGGCAGAAAGAGGTGACTAGCAGAGTCTTCTCTTGTACTTGTGAACTAGTACAACCACCTTTCAATTTTTGGCATCGTAAGTACAGCTACTACCGAGTCCTTTGTCAGTCTTTTTCTAAAGGCAGACATCTCTAGCGTTCAAAGGAAGGAAGGAAATTAAACAGTTGGAAAAGTGTAGAAGTTTTGTGGAAGTCTACATAGCATCTGTTATTACAGGCAATGCAGATATGGGATTTATATTACTTTGATTAGGTTCCAAAGGGGCAGCCGTGTTAGTCTAGTCCAGCAAAAGAAGCAAGGAGTCCTGTGGCACTTAAGGACTAACAAACTTATTTATAGAGTGAGCTTTCATGGGAGAAAATCCCACTTCATCAGACGCTTTGAAGATGGGAAACTTAACAGAATGGGAGGAAATGAAATGCAGGGGAGTGTAAGACATCAGGTCACTGCTTTTATTTGCTGTTATAGTATGGCCTGATCCTGTGCATTTCATTTCCTCCCATTCTGTAAGCTCCCCCATCTTCAAAGTATGCAACAAAGTGGGATTTTCCTCTCATGAAAGCTCATGTGATAAATAAATGTGTTAGTCTTTAAGTGCCACAGGACTCCTTGCTTCTTATATTATTCTGGTAACACTAGTAAAAATGTTTAATACAAAGCTAAAAGGCCTCAAGTACACTAAACAAGACACACATTTCCTAAACTATTGCTATCTATTGAGTTTGGTTAATTTGTTTCTGGTAGTATCCGCAAAGTGCTAGATGCGGCAGAACACAAAATATGACATGGTCCCTGTAAGGATCTCAAAGTACTTAATCATCTTTATGTATTCCAATACCTCCAGGATGAAAGCGGTAATTGTCCTGATAAATCACTCAACCTCTGGGAAACGCTCCGCTTCCCACTTCTAGAAGTTGGGGGTGGGGGAGCTATTATTTCTCTCTCTCTACACACAACAAGAGATGACCATGCTGAAAATAGCTTTCAAAACCTTGATCTGACAGTCATGTTCAGCAAGCATAGTTCAGACCCCCCTGTGTAATGAAGGTAGGAGTTGGTTAAGAAAAACCAGGCAGAGCTAGGACACTGCAGAGCCTCAAACAATTTTCTAAGAGAATGTATTGACATGTCAAACTCCAGTGAAAACAACGCAGCTGTAGTTTTAAGAGGTGGGCAAGGTAATCCTTAGAGGTCAGAGCTAACACACATCTACACAAGACGCATGTTATCTGTGTAGACCGTAAACTCTAGGGGCAAACACACATCTTCTTAGCGTGAAATGTATTTCGTATAAAACAGAGGAATCTTTGCTAACTAGATGCAGTTTAAAAAAGCCCTACATACCACATATTCCTTAGCCCATCATCGTTATACAGTAGCATGTTTAGAGAACTGCGACTTTCCATAATCATTCACAGATTACATTGTGATCTATGTTCCCTCTAAGCTGTGCACGTGTGCGCACGCACACAGGTTGTGAACCCTACGCACACACCAAAATAAAGCATGCACAACAAAAATTAAATAGTGCAGATATTTTTATGCTTCTTTAAGAAAGCCATTTCAAGTTGCATGTTTCAGATAAGGTTTTGTAATTTATCATATCATTTCCATCACTGTATCAAAATAAAGTTAATATATTAATTGCATCCTACACACTCGCTTCATTGGGCTCACAAGTTGGACCACACTCACTGGAGACAGCACAAATTTGCACACCAGCTCTGAAATTTTGCACAAAAGAAATTTTTTCTGCACACAGCCTACAAAAAATTAGAGGGAACATTGGTTGTGATCATCTAGTCTGACTTCATGTGGGACACAGGCTATAGAATTTCCTCAAAATGATAATAATTTGGAAAAATATCCAGCCTGGATTTCAAAACTGTAATGATGGAGAATCCACCGTCACCCTCGTAAACTACTCCAATAGTTAATGTATGCATTATCCCCAGTCTGAATTTGTCTAGTCAATTTCCAGCCATTGATGGTGGTGGTAGACCGTTCTCAGAGAGACTGGAGAGCCTATTATTATTTGATCCCCACGTATGTGTCCACAGACCAGCAAAGTGGTCCCTAACATTCCCTGTGTTAAGCTTAATAGCCTGCCCTCTGATTTTATCACTTATAAGACATGTTTTCTAATCCTTTAATCAATTTTATCCACATTTTTCTTGAACTGTAGACACCAGAACTGGACACCATATTCCAGGAGCACTCACACCAAAGCCAAATACAGAGGTAACGTAACCTAACGCCCCGCACATGAGATTCCCATTTATATATCCGAGGGCTGCATTAGCCAGTCTGGCATCACTCTGGGAGCTCACGTTCTGCAGCTTATCCAGCACTCCCCAAGTCTTTTTCAGTGTCTCAGCTTCCCCAGCATATATTCCCCCACTGTGTAATTATGGTCTACATTCTTTGTTCAAAGATTTACATTTAGCCATATTAACAGGCATATTGTTTGCTTGCATCCAGCTTACCAAGCAATCCAGATAGTCCTACATCACTGATCTGTCCTCTTTGTTATGCACCTTCCCCCTATCTCTGTGTCCTCTGCAAATTTTACCAGTGATTATTTTTTCTTCCAGGTCATTAAAAGAAATGTTAGGTAGGGTGGGGCCAAGAACCAGTCTCTGCAAGACCCAACTAGAAACACACTCTAACCAGGGACCTCTTGATGAGGCAGAGGCCATAAGAGGTTTTTAAAGGTATCTCCAGGGTCTCAGACCTACATAAGTCAATCAAAGGATGTCATGTCAGTTCTCTACTAAGAACCTATTGCTCGCTGATCATCCTAGTCACTGTGAAATATATGTAAGTACATTTATATAATAGACCTATACTAAAAAACTATGTTCTTAAGATAAATCTTACATTGCAAGTCTATTTCCATGTGGAACCACCATCTAATCAAGACTATTAGGTTGAGGAGAGATCACAAAAGTTTATAGGCAGGAACACACAGCAGGAGGGCGTCCTGTTTCTGTCTAACATTAAAGAATTAATACGGTGCAACAGAAGAATGTAAGGAGACACACTAAAACCTTCCCTAAGGAGGCAAGATGAGAGCATAGCTTGTTTCATGAAAAGGGGCTCAGGGCCTACCTGGCTGAAACACTATTAAGCATTTATTAGACACGACAGTGATATCAGAGAAATTCCCAGGCTCCATTTTGTATCGTTACAATACAAGTTTGTTTACTATGTATGATATTTGGGTGGTGCTGGACCAAGGAAATGTCAAACGACAATTAGTTCGCAAAGGTTGGAAATTGCAATGGGCTTTGTAAAATATATTTAAAATGAACGTGCAAAACACACATTAAAATTTAACAGGAACAATTTTCAGCTGACCATTTGTTTACCTAAATGAACATCATGAATTACAAACACAGCTGTGTAACTGAAAACTTATCCATTTGTGTAACAGTTTTATCCTAGCCTCAGTTAAACAACTATTAAATCGTAAATATAATGTGCAAGAACCTGATACAAGAGTCAAAGCCAATGCACACAGTTATGATCACTCTATCCCACTTTACAAATAAAATAAAAATAAACAGGAATGCAAAGAATTCTGTATGGTATAGCGCTCTTAATGCTTCACAAACCGGTAGTGATTGAGATGCTTATTTTAATAAGGTAAATCAAAAGAGAGTTCAAGCATTTGGAGGGAGCTGAAATTATTACAGCATCTGAGTAAGGCCAAAATGGGCAGTAAGATATGGCGACAAGAAGAAACATATGCTCAGTCTCAAAAAGAGTGCCTTGAGCCAATGTTGGACGAAGCCAAACACCCATTCAACTCACTAGTAGGTGATGGTTATATATAAATATTATCAAACCATCAAGGAGGGCACTGATAACCAGAGAAATTCCCCAGACTCCATTTTGTATTCCTGCCGTTTTAAATAAGCAAGAGTGACTTCACTGCTAGAAGCTGTACAGGTCAAGAAACACTAAAAATACAACTGGCGGGAAAACCAAAGCAGAGGAAAAGGCAATAAATCAGAGGTAAACAATAGGTTGCAGGCTAAAAATAGAACTGGTGGTTGTAGGGGGAGCTTGTTGTGTGCAAAAGCAGGGCTGAAGCATAGTTTTTTTGGGCCCAGTATAAACATGTAACATGGGCCCCTGGTAATAGGTGTTGCAGCCTGGGCTATCCCTGATAAAGTGTATCCTTCCCCACTTCATGTGGTAGCCCTGCGCAAGGGAGATCAACAGGAACATATTAGCAGACACTTCCAGGATGTCCTGATGGCACAGTGTAAAAGTCAGTGTGTCGGGGGACAAAACGCAGAATTAGGAGTGGACAATAAGGCGGCAGCAGGAGTCCTGTCCTACAACCCCCCCCCCCCCCCCCGAATGCAGAGACACAGATTGGGAAACAAGGTGGAAATGGCACAAACCTAAGGAGAAGACAACAAAGTCAGCACTTTGAATAGCAGAGCACAGCACAGGCGTGTATATGGGTGTGCATGGGTTAATAAAGATATATGAGTGCGTGTTAGGTGTAAAAGGCATGAATATGTAAGACAAAAAACAATTCAGAGGTGCTGTCAGCATTCTGTGAAAGACTGGCCACCTAAATCATGGCATGGCCACCTAGAATCGTCTCAAACTGTCCATTACTAGGGCTTAGGATGCCCTTAAACTTGTGCGGGGTTTGTGTTTTAGGTTAGTACTGTATGAGGGATTGTTACTTGCACCAGCAGAAAGGTGCCTTGCTTGGGAAGGAATACTGTTGCGTATCAATCATTTATTTACTGAAAGGCTGTATTTGTGTCCTCTGGGAAATTGCTGAGCCACCCTGGAGTCCCATACAAGAAGAGAACAGGTGGGCAATTTTAAGGCAAAAGCTTTTAGGGGAAATTTAAATTCTGCACCTCAGGGAAAGCCTTGTGAGGGGATATTTCAATTCACCTGTTTGGAGGGAACCCTTGGTAAACCTGGGAGGAGGTAACAGGGAAACTATTCTGACTACACGCTAAATCTGCTTTCAGAGTAACACCAGTGATTAGTTAAGCAAGCCTAGGTTCCAGACTGCACATTATAATTTTTTTACAATTTGCCATTTGTTTCTAATATTTTTCTACTTGCTCCTATTTCAATCCCTATTCATTGTTTAATGAAGTTCTCCCCCCCCCCCCCCATAAACATATTTCAATGCTGTGTGTTAAACAGAGCTGTGATCCTGGAGAGATATTTGTAAAGGGGTGCAAGCTGCTCCTTTGGGAGCAACAGCTCTGTGTGTGTGTGTCTATTCTAGTGGGCAAGGGGATGCTCACTCCAGGCGGATGCTCAGAAGGTTTAAGGCTGGAGCACATGCTAACTACTAATCAGGAGAGAGAGAGAAGGGCCTGCCTAGGCTGAGACAGGAGTCCTTGTGTTACCCCCAGCCAGTGGGGTTGAGAAGCTGCTGCCCCCAGCAGGCACAGACATCACACACCCTTGTGTTATCGGCAGGTGTAATAAGATGCCTCACAAGCCCTGGAGAGCATCACCCCTCCCATTCAATGACAATCTGATGTTTATAGCTCCAGCGTGAGCTATCAGTTAGTCAGTTTTCGTTCCATTTAAGGTGTACCATGTTATTTTGACATCTTTCTAGAGCAGCAGTCTCCAACCTTTCACCAGCAGATGGTGCAACGCTCACAGGTTTCAACGGCAAGTACCCTTCAGACGTAGATCACAATCTACTGGTTGGTGACCACTGTTTTAGTTTTGGGTTTTTTTGAAATATCCAAGCCAAACACCTTACAACAGTTAAGTATAATACAGTTAACGCTGTTACTTTCACCAATCAAACCTGTAATCTCATTAAAAAAACAAGTTAGTCTGACAAAATCTGTTTTCCATAAACCTGTGTTGATTGGCATCTTTTATATTACCCTCCTTTAATTTTTTATTAAGCCAGTCATATATTAACTGCACCACTATCTTGCCAGGGATCAATGTCAGACTGACAGGCCTATAATTACCTGTGTCACCCTGTTAATCTTTTTAAATATTGGCATAACAACAGCTTGTTTGCAATCCTCTGGAATTTCCCTGTGTTCCAAGACTTGTTGAAAACCAACATTAACAGTTCAGTGAGCGCCACAGGGCACTCTTTTAAAACTCTTCAATTATCTGGACCCGCTGATGTTAAAATCTCTAACTGTAGTAGATGGTGTTTAACAACCTCCTCAGAAGTTAACAGACACCTTTACTGGGTCTACCAGCCAGAAGCATAAAAATCCAACCCTAACCTTTGCCTAAATTCATGATGTAGTCTCAGATGTGTTACTGGCCTCTGCAGAATGAGTCAACTCCTATCATTTTTTTAAAAATTTCCTCAGTTCCTCTCAGATCCTCCAGCCATGGATGTTAGCCCTATTTCTTTATGCATTTACCCAGCCATGGTCATAAACATACATCAAGAACTTTTAGTTCCCAAATTTTCCATGACTAACATGCACTGTTAAGCTTAAGGGAAAAAAAAAAGTCACACAAAATCCCCGAATGTTAATCTGAGATGAATACAATTCCCTATGAAGGTAATGAAACACATTATCAGACTTTTAATAGAGTTGGACCAGGCCACTCAGGAGTTTTCTTCTTATTTTTATTACCATGATTGTTGTTATTAAAACAGAGCTGGGTGCAGTAATGGTGTGTGGGGACAATTCTCAAACTCAGAGCTCAGCAACCTGAGTAACTTCTTCATCTATCAATGCATGGCTGTTTCTGAGTGTGGCCAGGCCGGATCAACACATGGGCTATAGGGGCTGAAGCCCCGAGCCCTGGCCTAAAGAGGGGCCCTTGACTTCAGCCCCTAAGACTCCTGCATGATCCGGCCCCTCCATCTCACTCCCTGCCCCAAGGGGCAGAGCAGCCAGATAAGGGCCAGGAACCCTATGGAGTGGCCTCTAGCTCCATGCTCCCCCCTTCACCAGCACCGGCCCACCATATTGGGGGACTGGGGACCCAGGTGGCGGGGGGCACAGTGGTAGGGGCCCTGAGATCCCTTAATCTGGCCATCAGTGTGAGATTCACAACAACAACTGGAGAGAGCTCAAACAACTATGCTATTTACTAAAGTTTAAGGTTCCCTAAGGAGAGGCCTCCAAATGTTTATGAAGCCCTCGACAGTGTCCCTTTAATACACAGTATAATTTTGTGCCCTGCCATCACTTCACTGTATTTGTAATACGAATAGTACTTAAACTATATTGCCTAGAACTTAGATAAATAAAACCAAAATAGCGTTGAACTGTTCCTGCCCCATTCAACAAAGTAGTCTTGGCAGCTTCTTAACCATCCATTACAATCCAAAGCAATCGCTCTCTGTAGCAATTTAAGAGCTTGTAAAAAATATAATGGTCAATGACAGGCAAAACAAACCACACAGTTATTGAACCTTGCAGGTCCTCTCAAGTATCTCCGTGGATGTTTAAGTGTGAGTTATTGTGCCACAATATCATAAAAGTGTGCTCAGCGCTACAAATATATTGTTATTTAAATGGCACCAAAACAAGCCAGTTCCATACAAAACAAAGCTGCTTTTACAGAAATGGGAAATGCCACTCTCACATTTCCAGAGGGGTAAACGTGTTAGTCTGTGTGCAGCAAAAACAATGAGAGTCCTGTGGCACCTTAAAGACTAACAGATTTCTTTGCGCATAACTTTTGTTGGCTCCAACCCACTTGCATCTGATGAAGTGTGTTGGAGCCCACGAAAGGTTATGCCTGAAGAAATCTGTTAGTCTTTAAGGTGCTAGTGAACTCTGGTAGTTTTATCTCAAATTTGCAAGGCTGTAGAAAAGACTTCCATATAGTTCACTTAGAGGAATGTAATACGCTTTGTTCTTGCATCATCCACCACAATTAATCACCAACACTAAAATCAGCATACACACATGATTATTTCCCTTTTGCACCTCTTCTGGTGCTGCTCCAGTGTCTGTGGTTATGAATGCCAGGCCTCATCTACACACACGAATGATACCACTGTAAATGAATTGTTACAGCCTCACTAATCTCAATGCAGTTATGCTGGTATAGCCAGCCTTGACAAATCTGTTTCTGATCACCATGGTGACCAGTTTTCATAGTCTGTCCCCTAGCTCCACTGCAAAAATGTAATGGCGGAGCACCCTCTGGTGTCCAAAAGTAAAATTGCTGGTGCCTAGCTGTGAGCCAATTTTGTCCACCCCATGAAGTACAGATGCTCTCATTTAGTGGCATGTGGCACCTTTATACAAGTGCAAACTAACTGCATTGTCTAGTTTTATTGTTGTTAGTAATTAAAATGTAGGGGCCACTACTCTTCCCACCATTGCTTCTGCTTGAGTAACTGCCCTGGTATTTAAGCACTGCTTGGAGGTACGGGAAGGAAAGTATGAACCGGGCTGGGCAGCCTGAGCCACTCACACTTCTTGTACCAGTTTTAACTGTTTTGGCTAGGAGTGTAATTTTCCTTCTGAAATAGTTAGTTGTCCTTTTGCAAAGCAGCTCAAGAAAGATGTTGATAAATTGGAGAGGCTTCAGAGAAGAGCAGCAAGAAATGACAAAAGGATTGGAGAATGTGTGTTATAGTGAGAAGCTCAAGCTATTTTAACAAAAAAAGTTAAAAGAGTGACTTGATTACAGTGTATGAGTACTGAGTTCGTACCAAAGAGCTCTTCAATCCAGCAGAGATGGTATAACAAAATTCAATGCCTGGACACTGCAGCTGAGCCCATTCCAAATTAAGATAAGACACACAATTTTAATAGTCCAGATAAGTAACAACTGGAGCAACTTACTTCATGATCACAATAGTGTGTCAGTCTCAGAATGTATGAATCTTACAAAGGGGTGTCCCAGCATTTTGGGTGAGGGGCCACACTGCAATTCTTTTTTCCATGGGGGGGGGGAGGCGGAGAGAAAATTTTTGATACACAGACATACAAATCGATCTTATTAATAAACGTTGTTAAAATAATAATCGGTGTGATATTTGGCATTGCTTTTGCTTGCACTGGGTACAGAAAATAAGGGGGGGCAGGGATGCCTGTGAGAGGGGGCAAGGCAGAGTGTGGGGGGCATGGCAGAGGAGGGGAGGGGAAGAAAGGTGAGGTGGGGAGAGCAGAGCAGCTGGGTGGCAGGACTCAGCTACTTCCTGACAGGGAACCCACCAACCCTGCTGTCCTCACTCCCCGCAAAGCACTGCTCAGGGAAATCCAGCCCCTGAACAGCTCTCCAGCTGGGCCATGGCCCCCTGCAGCCGTGCACAGGGTGGGACACTGACAGGAGCCCCGGCCAGCATCAGCTCCCAGGCTCTTGCGGCAGCACTCTGCAGGCTGGATGAAAGCCCTTGGCAGGCCAGAGTTCAGTCCCCAGGCTGCAGGTCAGACAAGCCTGATCTTAGGCTTGCACCTACCAGCTAGCATGTTAAAACTACAATGCACTTTATCTACACTACAACTTTAACATGTTAGCTAACATGTTAAAAGTGCAATCTTTTTCCCAGGTGTTCTCTTCACTGTGAGAAAGAAACGCGCTCTTAACTCAAGTTAGCAGGCCCAGGAAAACACTAGTTTTTCAGGTCTTCAACACTCTCCGTAGTAACTTGGAACCCACCTCTCTAACATCCCATCACAGGCCATTGGGCATATTTACAACTAATGAACAAAGATCAGTCAACTGCCAAAATTTCCCAATTGCCAAATTAGGCTGTTCCATCATACCGTGCACCCCATAAACTTAACAAGCTGAATTCAGTTGGCCCATCAATTGTTCTATCAGCCTAATTAATAAAACTTGTTTTTTTTTATTTAAAACAAATCCATTTATATGGCTGAAAGCAGAAAGGTTCCAGCAAGTTACATACTGATGAACTGTTCATTCACCTGAAGACACTCAACAGTAGCAGGCAGTTATGTGTTCCACTGACTTAAAAGTTTTAAATGGTCACAGATACAGCTATAGAGCCAAACTCAGCTCCAGCATATACTAGTGCAACAGAGTTGCACCTTCTTACATTAGGTTCAGAAGTTAGCCCCCAATAGTTTTGTCAACACTTGATCATACCTTTACTATTTGTATCACTGTAGCACCTCAAAACCCCAGTGAAGGAGGAGTACCTCACTGGGTGGGGCACTGTACATGCAGACTAGGATTTGATGGTGTTAGCTGATCCTTGTTAAGAGCCTAGCACGGTCAAGTTATCGAGCCTCTAACACCTCAACCTATCTGAGTTAAAGCCTCGGCCGATGAACGGGCCCTGTGCTTCTTGATAAAGTACCCAATAACTCTGTGAAGCAAATTCCCCACCATGCTGGGTCAGACTAATGGTCCATCTAGCTCAGAATTCGTCTTCCAACAGCAGCCACCACCAGATGCTTCTGAAGGAACAAAGACTGATCCATCTCCATGTCCAATCCCAGTTTCTGCTAGTCAGAGGTTTAGGAACACTTTGGCAGGATGTTGTCCGTGACCATGGCTTGCCTAATTGTTTTTTGAAGCCAGTTATACGTTTGGCTAGAGATTGGTTTGTGTTTTAGATTTGTTTTAGTAAAGTTGCCAGTTTAAAAGCTTTGAATCTTTGGGCTCTGAGTGAATGGAATGGCAAACAAAAGCAAGTCCATATTGTCAAGTAAATAGGGCAGAGGAATAGTAAGGGCCAAACTACCCGTCCTGCTCCTCCTGTTTGCTTGAAGTATTTCTAGCCAGCATCAATCTACTAGTAATGGGTTGATATTTACAGAGACAGCCTCAATGACATGAAGCACAGCTTAAAAAGCCATGCAATGATGCCTCAGCAATCTCTATGTTCTGTGGAAATTAGCTTAAACACACAGAGGCCAGAGCACAAGAGGGTTGTTCTATACTTACTTCCACAGATCCAAAGGCTCATGTTGGGGAAGCCAAGCGGCAGTGGTCACTCTTCAAGCCCCAAGTTTTTAATGGAGAACATACACAAAGCCATAGGAAGACTCCCCTTCCTCCCAAGACCCCTCCGCACACAATTTGCTGTAGTAGCACAGGGATCAGGCTTTATTAAAGGTCTTCCAACCCCAAGAAGCATAACCATGTCCGGATACCCAGGTAGAACAGCAAGTCAAATTTTGTACGTAGGACTGGAACGCTAAAGACTCTAAAGCATGCAAAAGCTTTGTTAAGATCCCACCAGCACACCAAATGAAATGGTGGGCCATTGTATCGTGGAAACTTGGTTATATCTACGGTACTAGAAACCCCCTACTGGAAATTTCACATTGCAATGATGTAGATTTTGTGAGTGCTTGGTACAATATAATGGATATAGTTTTATTACTATCATAATTTCTCCACTCATGAAGACTGCATGCTTTGCCCCTTAGTTACAAGTAATGAAAAACACTCCAATGTGTGTCCAGTAAAGAAACATTTGCTGCACATAGTTACACAACCTAGTCTATAGAGATTTTGTTGCAATATCTGTTACTGTACCCTTTGGACAAACATGATGTGAAAAATTTCCAGAGGGGTAACCGTGTTAGCCTGTGTACAGCAAAAACAACGAAGAGTCCTGTGGCACCGTATAGATCAGGGGTCTCAAACTCAAATCACCACGTGGGCCGCATTAGCCCGAGGGCTGCACCATAAAAACCTTTTCACACAACTATATTGCAAATATTGGTAAGAATAGTGTCATTGAGGCCCGCAGGAAATACCCTTAGAGGCTGCATGCAGCCCTGGGCCACATGTTTGAGACCCCTGTTATAGACTAAGAGGTTAGTCTGTTAGTCTATAAGGTGCCACAGGACTCATTGATCATGCTAAAAACAAAAGTTAGAATTATCTACCTGTTTCTAAAGCAGGTGCTTTATTCTAAAGAGGATCGCTGGAGCACTGATGCACAGAAATAACCCATGCCCAAGATGCTGAAGCTAAAATGTACAAAATGCTCCGTGGAGCTGCGGTCTCCTTTTTCATGAACAATAATTATAACACATGCAAACAAATGCTACTAGTAGAAGATCAATTAGAGAAGTATGTTTTCTAAGTTCAAAGATCAGAGCCCCTTCCTCAAAACGACTACTTTGACTGATCATCACTTGGATTTTAATCCAAAGTAAAAACTGCCTTTCTGAATCTCAAGCTGGTGACAGCCATCTTCCTCGGAAGTGACTAGCAAGGAAGCCTTATAGAAGATGGTTAAGCCAATATTAAGAGGAGGATGTTACAGATAAATGGAAACACACTAGTGGCTTAACATCTGGAACAATAACACGTTTAGTTTTATCATGTAACAGATGATTAAATAAAGCCACACTACCAATCTGTAGCCCAGGGGTGTTAAATTACGAGTGCTGTCTCTGCTTCAGGATATACAACTAAGAAACTTTTGTACAGCATAGTCTGGGAATACAAATATATTTAGTAATGTTTTAAAATAGCATTGGACAGTTATTAAAATAAGCACATCTGGATGCTTTTGTATTAGGAAGTGCTCAAATACCAGGGTGATGAGAGCCATGCGAGCACTTAAGCAGAGTGAAATTAAAGTTACACATATACAAATTCGGAAGCATGGCCCCCACTACCTGGTTTAATTTCACATATAAAAATAAATTTGATGCTTTCATTTGTGTGTATGTGTATGTAACTTGTTTCCAAACATCACGGTGACTGATTAAACCAGGGCTTCTCAAACTGGGGAACGTTGTTATGGGGGGTGGGGGCCACAAGCTGTCAGCCCCGGGCGTGCTGCTAAGGGTGGCATGGTGAGCAAGGGAAGGGATATCATCATTTTGTGGTGGATGGGGCGGGGGGGAGTAGCTAATTACAGCCTAAAATATTTTCAGAGAGCGTCCCAGAAAAAAGAGTTTGAGAACCTCTGGATTAGACACTGGGAGTAAGAAATAAACCCTGCATTTCAGTAAGGAAAACCAACTCTCATCATTAAATTCCCATTGGCCATTGTTCTGAAATAGGTCGGCAGAACAGAGTTTCCTCAAAAGACACATTCAGTGAGGATTTGTCTAACCAGAGCAGATAACTGGTTCATCAAATTTTGAATTCCTTCTTTCAGATACGTGGACAATGCTGCCTCACAGACCAATTTTGGGGGTAAGGGTAAAGAAAGAGTTAATAATTCAGACAAACAGCACAAAGTTAGACTACCTTTGCTTTATTATTATACAGTTACAAGAGTGGTAAAAATTAGACATCCAGATGCTTTGTCTTTAGGCATGGGGTTAAAGATTGGCTCTATCTTGCTATGTGTAGAGCCTCAGTACGGTAACTGCAACCATGGTAGTTTTCAATCTGAGGTCCACAGATCCTGGGGAGGCACAAGCTATTGCTAACATTCCCAACAGGGAAAATTTGAAAATTTTTAGAGGTCTGCAAATGAAAAAGGTTGAAAACCACTGTGCATCTGCCCCTTGTATTGCTACTTCTTTTGTATCTACACATGAAAGTTAATCCACGATAAGGTAGAAAGTGTATGAATTTAAAGGGGATTAAATATTTCTGATTAATTCCACACGTGGGCACCTATTCCAGAGTAAGCATGCCTTTTTCAGGTTACAACTAATTCAAAACTAGGCACATTTCTTCTGGAACAAATCCATCCACACACAGAGATGGTCAGGAATAGTTACCACACAGTATATCAGTGTTGTTGCCGTGCTGATCCCAAGATGTCAGCGGGGGCAAAATAGGTAAGGTAATACCTGTTATTGGATCAACTTCCGCTGAAGAAGGAGACAACCTTTCAAGTTTACCCACAGCTTTTGTCGAGAAAGTAACTGTGTTACATCTAAACACAGGGTGGAACAGATGAGAATTTAACACGCTGCCAGAGACCATTCAAGGGGAGGTGGGCAGTAACCAGCATCCCAGTCGCAGGACAAAAGAAAACTAGCAGGTTACTGATAGTTGTAATGAGCCACTGTAAATTCACATTCCACCTTATTTGGGATTAATTTTCACATGTAAACAAGCTCAAATATCAGAACCGTGCATAAGGCCGTGTCCCAGGAGATTCCATCCAAGGAGATTTTAGTACATTGCGGAGTTATGGTGTCTATAAAACCAAAACTGTTGTGAACATGTCTCCCAAGAATGCAGATGGGGCAATAATAGTACAGAAGATAGGATCTGATCTGGAGTTGTGGTAGGGGAAAGCCCTTGGACAAGAGGAACCCCGAAGGAATGTCGTAGAGTTTGGAGTAGCAGACTTAGGCCTCCTAAGACAGGCTCACTGCTCATAAGACTTTACAACAAAGTGAATCTGGATGTGAAATTAAGCCAGTTCTCCTGAAGGCATGAACCCGCGTGGGAGAGGGAAGGAGTATAACTAGAGAGAACCCTGAACAAGCAGGTGTAAAAGGGGATTTGCAGGTTTGGGAGGATGAACAGGCACAAGACAACCTACAGAAGGATATGCAAGGCTGGGGATTTACAGGTGAAAACCTGGGAGCATCAGGGTTTGGGTATGAAAAGCGAGAGTGGCAGAGATGTTCACAAAGAAGCTCAAGTGCAGCTACAGAGGGATTTGCAAGGCTGTTGTGAGAGATTCAAAGACAGAAGATGCGTTGCATGGCTAGGAAGATCCATGATGAGGTTTGAAAGGATAGTGGGGAGGGCTAAAAAGCCAAATGGAGTTTGTAGGGCAGGCTCAGAATGAAGTTTATAATAATACTTCACCCACTCTACTGGGAGGCTGTGGGTGAGCAAGGAGGAAGGACGGACTGCAGGACAGGGTAGCGAGCATGGGTTAGGAGGGAGGAACAGAGTGGCAGTGTTATGGGAAATCCTGCGTGGGAAGAGGGATGCAGGGAGGTTGTTTTTGCAGGGGATAGGGAAGAGTGCGGTGAGGGAATGTTTGCACTTTGCAAGCAATCCTGAAAGGGAGGGAGCACTGTGCACTAGGGAGGACAGGACTGCAGGGGATCTCAAGGGCAGAAGGTTGCAGGGGTCCTGAGGGGGAGTGACCAGCGTAAGGATGCGTAGCAGTGGATCAGGGACACAGGAGAGCTGGGTGGGTAGCTGGTGTGACGTGTTGCAAGATACAGGAAGGATGGAGCTGCAAAGGATCCTGTGGTAGGAAACTGGGGGTTGGGGGGTGTTGCAGGACAGGGCAGTGCAGAAAATTTCAGTTGTGGGTTGCTGGGGATTTTGAAGGAGAGTTTGTGGGAGGCAGGGAGTTGCAGGAATCTTAGGATGGGGTTTACAGGGGATCTAGGAGGGACTGAGCCGTAGGGAGGAAGATGAAATGGGATCCAGTGGGAGGCACTGAAGGGAATTCAGGGAGGATGTGGGAGGATTTTTCAGGGGATTTAAGGGAGGCTGAAAGGAACCCAGGGCAGCCCAGGGTACCCAGCAGCTGTTGCAGGGGATCTAGCGGGGCAGTGTGAGACAGCTGGGAGAAAGCCAGGCCAATGGATGCAGAAGGAGGGGATCCCAGAGGAAAGTAGCAAGGGAGGGGCTGAGGGGGACCCCAAAGGATGGGACCCACAAGGAGCAGCTGAGGCATGTGGCAGATTCCTGGGGTGCTGGTGAAGAAAAGGATGGTGGAACAGGTGCCGCAAGGGGAGAGCAGCAGGTGTGTGAAGTAGCAACGGGGCAGGAGGTTGTTGCTGGACTAGGGGGAGCACAGGCAGGGATCTGAGGAGAGCTGCACGGTGCAGGGGATCCGAGGGAAGCGGCGAGGCCGTTCCCACGAGCTGGGGGGAAAGGCTGGAAGTCAGGGCAGTGCAGGGGCCCCAACAAGGAGGAATTGTGAGTGCACTTCCCAGGATCTGTGGGAAGGGAAAGTGGAGTGTTGCAAGGGAGTGGGGCGGCAGATGGAGATCCTAAGGTGCAAGGGATCTGAAGCAATGAGGAAAGGGGGTTCAAATGAGCCAGTGCCGCAGGGCATCGGAAGTGACTGGGGTAGAGGGTTCACATGAGAAGGCGGTGCAGGGGATCCGGAGCGATGGGGGGGGGGGGGTTCACATGAGGTGGTGCACGAGATCTGAGTAACGGGGGAGGCGATTCACACGAACAGGCGGTGCAGGGGATCTGGAGTAACACAGAAGGGGGTTCACACAAGATGATGATGCAGGGGATCCGGAGTAACGAGAAAGGGAGTTTACAGGGGGCACTGCAGGGGATCCGGAGTAACGGGGCATGGTGTTCACATGAGAAGCCAGTGCTGGGGATCCGGAGCGATGGGGGCAGGGTTCACACGAGGCGGTGCAGGGGAGCCGGAGTAATGGAGGTCGGGGTTCAGACAAACAGGCGGTGCAGAGGATCCGGGGTAAGGGGGTTCACACGGAGCAGTGCAGGGGATCCGGAACAAGGGGGGGCAGCGTTCACACGAGCAGGCGGTGCTGGCGATCCGGAGCGATGGGGGTGGGTTCACACAAGGCGATGCAGGGGATCCGGAGTAACGGGGGGCGGGGTTCAGACGAGCAGGCGGTGCAGAGGATCCGGGGTAAGGGGGTTCACACGGGGCAGTGCAGGGGATCCGGAGTAAGGGGGAAGGGGGTTTACACGCGAAAGCGACGATGTGGCCCCTCCCGGGCCCCCTTCTACACCCCGGGGGTCACACCCCACCTCCCCTCCCCAACCCCAGCCCATGAGGTGCCGGCCAGCGCGAAGCCAGGCTCCGATTGGCCCGCGGCCCCGCCCATCAGGCTGAAGCGCCAGCCTCCAGACCTGCTGCCGCGCACGGCCCGATCCCGCGCGCCCATTGGCCCGCCGCGCCATCAACCAACGGGAGAACACCGCCCCTTCCGAAAGCGGCTAGCTCATTGGCGGACGCGACTGTCACTCACAACTCCCCTTCCCAGCCGCCTTTTTCCGCGCTGCGGCGACGGGTGCTTCGCTCTGTCAGTCATGGCCGCTTAGCTCCGCCCCGCCTCTCCATTGGCCGGCTGGCCTGTAACTCAGGAGCCGCGGGCCCGCCCCTCCCCGCCTTTCATTCCATACAATGAGTCCCTGTCTCCCTTCGGGTCCTCCCGCGCGCGCCGCCCGCTGCCCCTCCCCCCGCCCAGCAAGCCTTTCTGCCGCCCGGGTACCTGGGGACGAAACGGGTCCGGCTCGGCACCGACTCCCCCTGCCCGCTGCTCCTCAGAGCCGAGGCCGCTCCTGCGCAACGCCCGCCGCCCGCCAAAACAGCCCCCCCAGCGCGCAGGCGCCTGGCTCCCTCCACTGCGCATGCGCGAACAGTCCGTTCCCTCCGCCCTTCGCGCGCGCACGGGGCCGCGCCTTCGGGCGCATGCGCAAAAGACCTTGAGGGGCGCTGCCAGGTGGGCTCGGCACCTTTACACAGGGTGAATCCCCGCCGGTTCGTGCCAAACCACTGCTAGAAACATAAACCAGGACATTTCAATCTACCCCGCCCGGAGGGTGACAGCCCCGCCTCACTCTAGGGATTGACAACCCCGCCGCCAATCAAACTCGACCGTTTGCAGAGGCAGCCAATCATTGGGCAGTTTAGAGCAGCACTCTTCAGGAACGAACCAATCAGCGTCGAGCTACAGTCTCTCGAGAGTGGAGAAGCGGGAAAGCTGAGGGGGAGGCCTGATGAGATACGTCATAGGCGGGGCTTCGCTGCCTTAGCCAGTAAGCTACCTCGGTGGGTAGGGCCAGGCTCACCTCCACCAACGAGAAGCCTCCGTTTTTTTGCGGCTGTCCAATCGGATGAGGAGGCGTGGCGCCACCCCGCCGCCCAATAGCAGCGCGCGGCGGGCGGGGCCGTAAGAGGGGGCGGCGGGGTGAGGCGGCGACGCTGCGGCCATTCAGTCCCTTTCTGCCTCGGCGCCTCGCGGAGGCAGCATCGTGCGCGCAGCCGTCTGAGAGCGAGGCCCGCACCTCCCCCCGCGCCCGCCGCCATGTCCAAGTCTGAGGTAAGCCGGGCCCGGATCGCTCCGGCCGCCATCTTCTCCTCGCGGCCTCCAGCCCCGCTTCTGCCGAGCTAGCCGCCCTTCTGCGTCAAGAGGCCCCTCGGGCTTTAGTTTTTCTTGCGCGGCCCTTGCTTCGTCGCCTCAGTGCGCATGCTCGGTGGCCGGCGTCTGCCTGCTGCGCATGCGCTCCCGCTCGCGCCCGTTCCATTTTTGCCCGTTTGGCTCTTGGCGCATGCGCGGCGGAGGCTCTTCTCGGGGTGTGGCCGGTTCGCCTCCCGCGTGCGCATGCGCGTCTTTGTGTAGAACGCGGCGGAGCCATGGCGGCGGGGCGAGCGCGTGGCGGGCACCGCGTGGGTCCTTGCAGGGGTGCAGGCCCGGCCTGCAGTGCACGTGGGGGGAGGCGGATGCACCCCTTTTTTCGGGTTCTGGGGGGGTTGGGGGTGGCCTGGAGCCACTGTGCAATGGGGGAGCCCCACCCCCATCGGGGCGTTTGTGTGCATGGGGGGTGGGGGGGTTTGTTGGTCCCGCGTGGTTGCTTCCCCCCACTCACGCTTTTTTTCTCCCCCCCCCAGTCCCCCAAGGAGCCCGAGCAGCTGCGCAAGCTCTTCATCGGCGGCTTGAGCTTCGAGACGACGGACGAGAGCCTCCGTGGCCACTTCGAGCAATGGGGCACGCTGACCGACTGCGTGGTGAGTGGGCTTTTCCCTCGGGCGGGGTGGCTGTGAAAGCCCCTGGCGGCCTTCCGAGTGCTGCTTGCCCAATTGATTGGAAATAGGTCCTGGGTTCAAGTCCCAGGAGGTTGCACTAGATCAGGCGTGGCCAAACTGCGGCTCAGGAGCCGCATGTGGCTCTTGAATGAAAATGTGTGGCTTGCGGAAGAACTTCAGCAAATCAATTTAGTAGGTAAAAGTATATGGTAATACACCGAAGTGTGGCTGTTGAAGATTTAATAATTAACTGGTGTGGCTCTTGAGTTCGACAAGTTTGGCCACCCCTGGACTAGATGATCTCATGACGTCCCTTCCAACCCTATGATTCAACTCTAATTCTAATCAAGAAATGCTCCCTAGAGAGCAGTTACACTGGTCTGTCTTGGGTGCCAAAACTCAATGGGTGGTGAAGGGGGTCTCGCTTTGTAGCAGGAGGGTTGCTAATGCGATGAAAAAGAGAGAATCCTGATTACTGTTCAAGCTTTCAAAGTCTTGATTTTAATACAGATTTGAGTTTACAGCAGCGTGGGGACAAAAATCACTGCACATCTCCAATTTACACATAACTATGCTATTTAGGGCAGTGTTTCCCAACCAGTGTGCTGTGGCACACAGATGTGCCTTTAGCTCTGAGCAGGTGTGCCACAAAATATTTTGAAAAACTGCTCGGAGCTCTGAATTGGCTGATTTGCTAATAAATGTTCATGAGTTCATTTGGCAATTATATGGTGGTGTGCCTCAAATTAATTAAAGGCAGCAAAGTGTGCCTCAGTGGAGAAAATTTTGGGAATCTAGGGATTGGCCTACACATGGAGGTGGTGAGGAGGGCAAGTGGTAAGGTTGGTATACCTAGATCACTTGTAAGTGGAAGTTTTCACATTCATGGGCAACTTAGGTCTGCCAAACTAAGTATGCGGTGTGGATCAAACCCTGGATGGTATAACTGCCCAATAAAGTGCGATTTTTCTCTTGTGAAAGCTAATTTGATAAAGAAATAGGTTAGCCTTTAGAAGTGCCCCAGGACTCCTCGTTTGTAAATATGGCTGTGGTAGAGCACTATATAAGTGGCTTGGTTCCATATGTAGTGTTGCTCTGAAGGGTTCTCAGTGCAAAAGAATGGCCGTATTGAGTCAGACCAGCTGACGGTCTAGCTGGGTGTCCTGTTCCTCCAAAGAAACTAAGCATAGATGGTTGTTTCTTTATTCTTAACTATGCTTGTCTTGTTTCATATTATTATTATTATTATTATTATTATTATTATTATTATTATGCTCCTTTATTTTTTAGGTAATGAGAGATCCAAACACAAAACGTTCCAGGGGCTTCGGGTTTGTTACATACTCTACAGTTGAAGAGGTTGATGCCGCCATGAATGCTAGACCGCACAAAGTTGATGGCAGAGTTGTTGAACCAAAGAGGGCTGTATCCAGAGAGGTACGAATTAATCTGTGGTCTGGCCTTGACGCTTGTGTAGCCTTTAGTTGGTATTAAATGGCTCCATGTGCTGCTGTACAGAGTGGGGTGCGGTCTTAAAATAGAACCACATCCTCCTCCAACCGTTTGTAACAATTTCATCTGTGTGGTAACATTTACACCAGGAGTCTCAAACACATGGCCCGTGGGCTGCATGCAGCCCCCTAAAGCTATTTCCTGTGGCCCCTGACTACACGATCATTACTGATATTTGCAATAGCATTATATGAAAGGGTTTCAGTGGCGTGGCCCTCAGGCTAACGTACTGGGCCTCATGCAGCCCTCTACTAGTCCCAGTGCGGCACTCGTAGCGATTTGAGTGTGTCACCATAGTTTTGAACATCTGCTTGCTTTGCTTGATCCATGGAAAAGTTTCAGATCATGGAATCCTATAGACTTTTACATTTATGGAATAACTTATATTGTCCTGTCCTATCATTGGTAGGACTCACAGAGGCCTGGTGCTCACCTGACAGTGAAGAAAATCTTTGTTGGTGGGATTAAGGAAGACACAGAGGAACATCACCTGAGAGATTACTTTGAACAGTATGGCAAAATCGAAGTGATTGAGATCATGACCGACCGTGGCAGTGGCAAGAAGAGGGGTTTTGCATTTGTAACTTTTGATGACCATGATTCTGTGGACAAGATTGTTAGTAAGTATCCCTGGGAGCCTTTGGTCAAAGTCTATAAACAAGTGAAGAGTTGATGGTTGAAGGGGGGGTGGTCTGTTCCTTAAAAATCTGCAGATGTGGGTGTAAAGTACCCTGGTAACAGCTTGTTCTTCCCTTGCAGTTCAGAAATACCATACTGTGAATGGCCACAACTGCGAAGTGAGGAAAGCGCTGTCAAAGCAAGAAATGGCCAGTGCTTCAGCCAGCCAAAGAGGTGAGTGCCAGTTTCTATAAATCTGATTGGAACTAATCCATATTTGACACATGATGATTAACTGTACCATTTGCAAACTGTCATCTCTGTTTGTAGGTCGCAGTAGCTCTGGAAACTTCAGTGGTGGCCGTGGAGGCGGATTTGGTGGAAATGACAACTTCAGCCGTGGAAGCAACTTTGGTGGTCGTGGTGAGTGTCTGGAAGGGGGTGGTTCTGGCTAGTTAAAAGGATTCTTGGGTCCAGCTAACAAAACTAAAGCTTTAGTCCGTAGGTTAACACATGCTGTTGCAGCTTTGGTAATTGATGATGCTTAACTAAATGGAACTTCTTTTTCGGCTCTTGCACTCTAACATGATGCGAGGGCTCACTCAGGCACAGCACGGAATCCTCTGATTCCCTGCAACAACCTCCAGCCACTTCATTTTGTAAAACTAGCTGACAGAACGTGTGCCCTGGGCGCCAGCACCTGGCAGTGTCCCTTCCTGGATAGACTGAACACAAAGGTTTGTTCTTTTCAGGTGGGTTTGGTGGCAGCCGCGGTGGTGGCTATGGAGGCAGTGGAGATGGCTACAATGGATTTGGCAATGAGGGTAAGGCCAAAGCGTAACTTGACTGATGTAGCAGTGGCCAGGTTGCCTTGTTTCCAGACTCAAAGGTGCGAAGCCCAGGTGATGTGAGAGAAACATCTCAGCCTTGGCTTGGTGGATGACTGGTACAGACTGATTACAGCATGGACCCAACTGGATCTATCCAAATAGAACTGATTTTTAAGTGTCACACTGATTGGTCTCAAACTCATTGCACAGAGGTGTTGATTAACGTAAGTGCATGCTGTGATCAGTTCCTGTGAGTTTCTCATTCCACCAATGAGCTTTGGTTGTGAAATGCTTGAATTCAGCACTTGTGTGTGTGTTTTTTCTCTTGTAGGTTATGGTGATGGTGGTGGCAGCAGTGGCCCTAGCTACTCCGGAGGAAGCAGAGGCTATGGTGGTGGTGGTGGTGGTGGTGGTGGTGGTGGTAACTATGATGGCTATAACAACGGAGGTGGCGGCTTTGGTAGCAGTGGAGGTACGTCACCTTCCTGTCCATGTTGTTCTCACCCATTCCTCCTCCTCCCTGTGTTACAGACCCTTGCTCAGGAGTAAATTATTTAGCTGTCAGACGGCAGCTCTGATTCTTTCTATTACACTACGGTTTTATGGGAGAGGTCTTCATGGCTAGTAGACTCAAATGGGCTGTAATTTCCTAAGCTAACTGAGTCTCTCTGTTGCCACATTGCGTGTGGCATCTCCTGCTTTCCAAATTTCCAGTGTATCTTTATCTCTGTCCTTGGGTCTTCTGCCTCCCCTGCAGTGTCACTCAGCCCAGAGAATGTCTTCACTCTGAAGACAGGCTTTGAGAACTCAAGGGCATTCTGCAAAAACTTCGGTCTGCTGCCTAATTAACTGTTACTTTTATGTGACTAATGCTGCAGACAAATCACCCTGAGGGTATTTATGACAAAGGCATTAGAAATATGACACGTTCCCAAGGGGTACCCATGTCAGTCTAGTTCAGCAAAACACATCTTCAAGAGTCAAGTGGGATTTTTCTCCCATAAAAGCTCATGTGATAGTTTGAGTGCTACAGAACGTATGGGTTTTATTAAAAATCACAGCAGACTCATTACTTGTTTGAATCCTCAGGAGGCAACTTTGGAGGTGGTGGAAATTATAACAACTTTGGCAGTTACAACAACCAATCTTCAAACTTTGGCCCCATGAAAGGAGGGAACTTTGGAGGCAGGAGCTCTGGTCCATATGGTGGCAGCGGTGAGTATCAGAAAGAGGGACTAGATCTTGTAATGGGGGAGTAGGCGTGGAGGTTGTCAAAACGCATACCCCACTTGAGCTACAGCTTGAAATTGATTTTCTAGCAGCTACAATTTGTAGCTATAACTAAAGGAGCTGTGTGTAGTCCATAGTTAAATCTTTTCTCCTGTCATGAAAACGTGCTTATCCATTTAATCTGAAATAGATTTGATTATACCATGGTCAGAGAGCTCAACTTGTGATCATAGTACATTGACTAATTTTAGCTGAACGTCTTAATGTGAATACCCACCAGTAACTAACTCGTGCTTTAGAATGTGCTTATTACAGGGGTTTGAACGTATGGTTGGGGTAAATGCAGTCCTTTGCAATTGAGGCGTATGAATCTAATAATTTAACCGCCTTATTGGTTCTTCCCAAACTCTGTCTTCCAGTGTTTCCTCTAATGCCATCTCCAATTCCTCTCCTCAGGTGGCTATGGTGGCTCAGGTGGTGGTGGTAATTATGGCAGCGGGAGAAGGTTTTAACTGCCAGGTAAGCATCTGGATGTTACACATCTAGATGTTACGCTTTTTGGTCAGATGTACCATACAGATAAATCTGTAATAATTAATGTAGCTGAGCAAGTACATAGTAGTTAAAAGACTTAATTACAGTAATATGTGGATTTTTAAGATAATCAGATCAGCGATCTGTGGGAACGAACTTGCTATTGGATTATAGCCTTGAGTATCAATGTGTTTAGATTAACAACTTTATTCCATATTATTCAACAGGAAACAAAGCTTAGCAGGAGAGGAGAGCCAGAGAAGGGACAGGGGAAGCTACAGGTTACAACAGTTGTGAACTCAGCCAAGCGCAGTTGTGGCAGGGTGTAGCTGCTACATGAAGACATGTGTTAGACAAACTCTCCTTTGCAAACATAAGGACTGTATTTGTGACTAATTGTATAACAGGTTATTTTAGTTTCTGTTTTGTGGAAAGTGCAAAGCATTCCAACAAGGGTTTTTATGTAGAATTTATTTTATTTTTTCCGCACCCATGCTGTTGATTGCTGATATTGTAATAGACTGATCATGACGCTGAATAAATGTGTCTTTTTTTAAATGTGCTGTGTAAGTTAGTCTGATCTCCAATGCTATCCTAGCTATGTGAATGCTGCAGTTACTTGCATGTAACTAGACCAGAGAGCTCAGCAGTGTCGTGGGCCACGTCAGGGGTCTGGAACTCGGTCCTGAGTTTTTAAGGCCGGAGACTGCAAACATCACAGCAGTAACTAACTAATCACCAGTATTGGAAACAATGTAGAATTAGTTGTATTCCCTAAGGTAACACTTGTAGACAGGATTTGGGCAACGGGTACTCCAACCGCAAGTCTCCCAGTGTAGATGGGCCCAGAAGCTGTCTTAGTCTTAAAGCAGCCAAAAGGGGCTAATGCCTGGTATGGTGCCCATCCCACCTAAATGGGTGTTGTCTCATAAAACAGGATTAACTTCAGTGAAAAAAGATCAGGAACTTGCTCTGCATAAGAATAAAAGTCAATTGAAGCTAAGTAACTAGGGCTGTAAATTGAAATATTGACCAGTCTTTGCCAGCCAAAACTTCCCATAAAAGCCTGTCCTTGAGTTAGCGCACAAAACTAGGGGGGGTAATTCACTGATTTCTATTGGCAGGGGCTTCTGTCCAGCTAACTTTGAACCCTAATGGCTGACAGAGGTTGGAACTAAAACTACAGTTAGCAACTTCTGGAAAAGAAGAAGCAGATCTAAAGCCCAGCATGAGCTGTGAGTGGGAGGGGTCTAATTCTGCCTAGAAAGGCCCCCAAAGTCCCAGCAAACAGATTCTGATGAAGGCTGGCCTAGGTGGCTGTGAAATCTTGTGTGTATAAAGGAAAGCTGAGCACATCCACGGTTAACTTAAATATCTTGGTCCCTTACTGTTAAAGTAACCTGAAAAATCTATCCAGTGGAGATGTCTATGAAGTGTTGCCACCAGTTAGATGGTGGTGACATGACATACGTGGTAGATCTGTGACACTGGGTCAGCTTGGATCTCCTGCTGAGAAAGTTGCACTGAATCTTTTAACATAAGAGCTTGGCAAAGGGGTAGATTCCCAAATGCAGTTCCCAGCTTTGAGAGAGAGTTGGTTTTTCTTAAAGGTTGTGCTTAAATCAAATTGATGTCTCCCTCTTCTAAGCACCAAGTGGGTTCTGCAGAAGTTGACTGAATGGCAGCCTCTTGTATGAGGCATTTTCTGACTGACACGGTGAGATTCTGTTGCAGTTACTTCTAAACTTGTGTATAAACAATGTCTGTAACTGAATCTCCCACTCTTTTACTGGCTGGTGACTCGCTCTCAGCCTGTTTTAAAGGGAAACTGCAGAAAACGGGCCTTCTAGCCAAATGTAAACAAGCTTTTGCTCATTAGGAATAGCAGGTCTTTGCTGGCATGCATGAGAGGGCTGGAGATCAGGTGCAGCAAACGCATTCACAGGGACCGTCCTGTAATTTGAGGAACGTTGAAATCTTAATGTCAGTTTAATAGGTTTAAGTTCCACCCGCTGAAATTGTTGGGATAAAAACTCTGAATTGGCACACCAGTCCTCTGATCTAAGCCTCCAACACAGTGAAGACCTGTGATTTCTAATACAAAACAAAATCTTTATTCTGCAGTTGTCCTCTAACACAGATTGTAAATGTGTGGTGCTGCTTTCTACACCTGCTTAGAAAGCATAGCTTTAGTTGTGATCTGCTTTGCCGTGTTGAAGCATACAAGAGTCACTGCAGAGCTTTCAATTCTTGTCCTGCGGGTGTTTCAAATCAGAAGGCATTCACTTGTGTTCTCAATAAAGAACAATGTAGCCCTATGGTAATTGTGTGAAGCAGGCCTGTCTATAAATGATGTTGGCTTATTTCTAACCAATCTTTTCAGTTAAATTAATACAAAGCGTATTAATGTGGAATGTTTTTTTAAAAAAAAAAGTTTTAGTCCCGTTTTGGGTTTTATATGGCTGAGTTTGCAATAGCAGGTGGACCGTAAACTATAGAGGGAGACGAGACCTCAGGACTCATGGCGTATACTCTTGGCATGGCTTGATAACGTTGAGGACAGAGGAAGGCACTCCAGGAAACGAACTAAGTAGCTTAAAGATCCAGGAGACATGCAGATGTTGAGCTACTAGGAACTGCTCGAGTTCAGCCACTCCTACAGCTGAGAGAGAGTAGACACTTGTGTGTGGAGTCCAGTGTACACAGATAAGCCAGGTGCAGGCTGCACTCTAGGAGGGAGTGAAGTTTCAGTGACCATCGAAGGAGGCAGACCAGAGTAAAGACCCTTGCTCTTAAGACTAGCAGTCAGATCCAGAAGGCAAGGTTTTATTACTGTGCTGGTAGGTAAGAACAGATTTTACTTATGTCCGTATGGTTTTGCCTGATATTAATTTCTGTCAAGTGCTTTGCTAAAAGTTCTGTAATGCACCCGAGAGGTCAGGCTAGCTGTCTTGAAATCGACAAGATGGACTGCTTTTAAAACTTGCCCAGTGCTATAAGTAGAAGCACCAGATGGCTAGAATATAGTGACTTTAAAGTCTGTTGCTGGCCTGAAAGCAAATTCTCACCAATCTGACACTTCGGAGCTGCTTAATGTTTACCCATTTGCTTAGTGTGGAAGTCCACATTCTGTAAAATTCTTTAGTGCATTGCTTGTGCCTTTCAGAGGGCGCTCAAATTGGCCAGCAGTTAACTAACTAAATTGCAGAGGGGTGGTCATTTAGGGTAGCTTTTTAAATGTCACAGGGAGCAGCCGTGCAAAGAATCTAACATGTGCCTTCACTCTTGTAGGAGGAAATGCCCAGTGCTAAACCTGCCCTCTAAACTAGAGGATTCCATGTGCATCTGCGGTGGCTGCTTTAAAAGGTGAGGTCTGGGCTCTTCTAATATTAAGGGCCAGGCTGTGTTCGTGACTGCTATTAACGCCTGGTATCATCTGTTAATGGCTTGAGGTGGGCTTTGTTGGGGAAAATTACATCATCTAGAGCAGGGTGGGCAACCCTCAGCACATGTGCTGATGGTCACACGTGAGCCTGTGTGAGTGGAGTGCAGGGTCGTTGGTGGCGCCACAGAAACTGCCTCTCCTGGCACTGAAAGTTACTCTGGCCCCAATTCTTTCAGGGGTGCAGGAGGTCCTTGGAAAGAAGCTGTCTATGTGGGTGGAAACCTACCTATAGACAGCTAATAAGGAATGTGACTATGGGAAGGTCTATATTAACAGTGGGAAGTTTGTCACTGTACATTTTGAACTTCCCCATTCAATGACTGAGCGGGTCTTCAGACCCCTTAAATCAAGTAATTCTTCCTCAAATGAATCAAAAGGGAGGGCATTTCTTTTCAACTCCGTGCAGTGGACACGTCATGGTAAGTAGGCGTTAGGGAGTCGAAGGGAGGTGCACAAGTTATTTAAATTGCTTGTTTCTCCTTTTTTTTTTTCTTTCGCTGCTGAAAACTGATACGTGTGAATCAGGCGTTATCTAGCGCAGGGGTCCGCAACCTGTGGCTCCAGAGCTGCCCCCCACCACCACCACCAGAGGATCTTGAGTGGCCCAAGCCTGGCTCTAGACTCCCTGCCACCACTGGGGGACCCTGCGGAGGGCCTGTTGCAGGCGCCTGCCACCTGGCCCATCTCTTCCCACCCCCCACAAGGAGGCTACCTTCGCCTTTGTGGCTCTCAAAGCACTTGTTTATTGAAGGAATTTTTAGAAATGGCTCTAACTTTTGGGTTGCTGACCCCTGATCTGGTGTGAAGGACATGAGGCCCACACAAGTATCAGACCAACTAGTGATCCCAAATGAGTTGTGCTAGTAATGTCCCTATTCTCTGTCTAGTAACGTACTCTCATTTCCTTGCAATGCTTTCTCTTATCCAGCAGGAAGCCCAGCTGAGGTCTCGATGGAGAATCGCAGAGCTACTGTGTAGCTGTGTTCACTTGTTCATATTTGAATGCATCTTTTTAAATAAAGTTTTTGGGGGTTTTAACACCATAAAATGTCTGAAAGATTTTTCTTTGTAGTACAGTAGTACCTGCAAGCTACCATCTTGAGCCAGGGCCCCAAGTATGAAATGAGACAACAGGTCAATAGAAAGAAAGGCGCGTGAGGCAGTGCTGGTCAGCCTGATACAGTGGTCTTTGCAGAGATGCTGTGGCCATTGCCAAAATTTTGGGGTGCTCCTCCAACAATGAGGGGCAGCCTGGGAGAAGGCACAGCTTGGATGAAAGTCTTAACAGATGAGTGGTGAAAGGCTGTTGTGATAAGGTGATCAGATGGGGGTTGGTCTTTCTCTAGGGTATGTGATGGTTAGAGAGAGCCATGCTGCGAGGGGCCATAGAAATGAAGGCAAAAATTTTTTGTTGTGCTGGAGAAGGATGCAGAGATGCTGCATCCTAGCAATGAGCCAGGACAACGATTGTTACAGCAGCATTTTGAATGGCTGCAAGCAGGGCAGGAAAACATTTCTCAAAGCCGGAGAAGAGGATATTGCAGTCAGCAAGGTGCAAGATGAGGCACTGGATGAAAATTTTGTGTGGATGGAGAGAAGCCTCTAAAGAATGTGAAACTCTAGAGAGGGGTGAGGTGAAAGTAACACCCAGGTGATGGGCTTGAGTGACACAGGTACCTAGAGCAAGGGAGTGGGAGGTCTGTCTTGCCAGACAGCCATGAGATTTTGGACACAGGCAATGACGTTAAATATCGGTGGGGGGAGAGGTTGCTGATTCCTCCATGATGATGGTAGCGTGAAGGAAGAAAAGACAGGACTTAGGATCTGCCCTCTGCAACCCTCGTGAAGAGGGCCATGGGAGCCTGCTGCAGCAGAGAGTAGAGACGCAGGAGAACCCAGAGAAGTCAAAGCGGAGGGAGGTATCTCAAGATACTGTTGGTGTCTGTAGATGAGGCAGGGGAATTGGTTCTCAGCATTGGCCAGGAAGAAGCTGAAGGGGAGGGAGCCTCTCTGTTGTCCAAAGCACGTGGAAGTCAGGTGAGTTCACTAATGCAAGACTCCACGGGCTTAGCTGCTGTTGGACACTGCCTGGCCACTGTCACACAGCACTCCACACGCAGCCACACCTTAAAGCATAAAGCATCTGTTCATGGGACGGCTTGAGGCAGAGGTGGTGAAAGGAGGGCCCCAAAGTGTGCCAGTTAGGGGCTGGGTTGAGATAACTGGCCAAGTGGAGGAGGGAAGGGAAGATCAGAAGCCTGTATGAGGTTGGGGGGGGGTGTATATTGGTGAAGATGCATGGGAAGTAAATATAAAATCTTGCTGGTAAAATTGGTGAATGATAAATAGAGCAGGGTTGTCCCACAGGCTGCTCAGCATTTGCCGGAAAGCTGGGCCCATGCAGAGGGTGAGTTACACAGCTGAAGGGCAGGTTGGGTTCAGGAACACAGGCCCTGGGTACAGAATGAGCCCCTGGCATTGGGAAGAGAGACTGGGGGGCAAGGGACAAGCCATTAAATATGAGCTTAAAAAAAAAAAAAAGGCGAGGAGTCCTGTGGCACTTTAACAGATTGATTATCATGTGCTTTTTGCAGGAGAAAATCCCACTTTGGTAAATCTGCTAGTCTTTGAGTGCCACAGGACTCCCTTGTGCATGTGGTACTAGACTAAAACGGCTGCCCCTTTGGAACTCAGTATGTGCTGTGATCCTGGGGCAAAAGGGCTTCCATAATTGTCTTGAGACAGGGACCGTTGGTTTCCCTTGGTACCTGGTGTGGATGAGGCCAGTACTGGATAATGCCTCGAGCCAGCGCCTGCATTCTAAAATGGATGTTGAAAAATGCATGGGGGCATCTTGCCCCGATATTCCTTTGTGCATCCTGAGGCCCTTGTCCTAATTTGTGGCTTTTTTTCAGATGTCCTTATTCCACCACTCTGGCCTGATTTGCGCCCCCCACTTGCTGTCTAGTCATCCTAGGCATGAAAATGAGCTAGTATCTTTTCTGTAGCCAGACTTGGCTCTGAATCAGCCACCCTCCTGCCATGGGTGTTGGGTTCTGTCTACACTATCATGTTGGGTGGAACCTGATCATATGTGGCAGGAGCCATGTGGGTGCTTGCAATGCCCCCTCTTGCACACTGCACTTCCCACCCAATGCGCACGTGCCATTCAATGCACATTGTACAGCATGTGCACACACCACCAAGTTTACATGATGCAGACATTGTATGACATGCACATACAACATGCAACACCCAGCCTCCCCAGAGAATGTGAACCACACAAGTTGCAATCGTACCATGCCATGCACCCTGTACACAATATGTATGCCACACACCCCCTGTCAGTAATGGTAATCTTTGTTGATTATGCACCCAAAACCAAAGCCTAATATCCAGGGCTGTGATGGAAGAGGAGGCAGAAGAGGGATGAACAAGTGGGGGAATGAAGATCTGGTCCTGAAAGATGCTCCAGCCTGCGACCTGTCACCACAACCCTGGCAGGGCTGGCCTAAAGGGTTTTGGTGACCTAACTATGACTTTGATGTACATAGTTATAAGAGAAGGTAACATTAGTAACTTTTTAAATAAAGGGAAAAAATTCACTTCTATCTACGTGGGTTCCCCTTAAAACCTGATGCCTTAGACAACTGCCTAGTTCACCTATAAGGTTGGGCTGGCCCTCATCCGTGGCCTGTCCCAGTGACACTGCCCTAAGTCTCACCCCTCACTCATTTTCCATGCATGGGAGGGTTCACAAACTCCCTTCCCATCCTCTGGATGCCACCAGGCAAAGGCACTGCAGCCAGGATGTGGCAGGTTTAGTAAAGCCAACGTGCTGCTGAGGGGCTGCAGGCCATGCAGCTCCCGTGCTGTGCGGAGACCAGTACTGATGAGCCAGGAGTGCTGGGCTCTGCAGCTTCCACTACCCAAACATCCCCAACCCGTCCCACACGGATTGTGGCCTGGTCCCATGGATCCCAGCCCTGGTGTGTCGGTGATTGACCCCCAAAGACAGACACCAAGATGCAGACTCCCAGCAGGTCCTTCTAGACCCAGTTTATTGCTGGGCAGTCAGGAATCACAGGTTGGGTTTTTATTTACAACAGTCCGGAGTGGGGAAACACTGCTTAGGGCACCTTGTGCCAGGGCAATTTAGAGCCCTAGTTCTCTTCATTTAACTCTGAGCCCAGTGGCCGCTAGACCTCAGCTGATGTGCTCAGCTCATGACCCCTGTGGCCCCTCACGAACATATTGGCCCCGTTCCCAGCCACACAGGCTCACCACCCTGTTGCCGGTGCCCAGGACCAGCCTCTCCCTGTCTGGCAATGCCAGAAAAATGTGCCCTGATGGGGATGATCCCCTGCTCTCTCCGGCCCTGCCTACTGGAGTTAACATGCGTGTTGATGCACCGGAAGGGAGAGACTCCAGCTCTGTGGGGCTCATGGGGCAGAACCCGACTCCCTCGCCCCACCAGTGAGAATCGTCCCTCTCTGCAGGCCAGGGGCAAGAGAGTGTGAGAAGCGGCCTTCTTCCATGCAGTGGGCAGCATCATCCCAAACGTCCTCGAGAAGCAGAAATTGTGGGGTCGGCAGGGTCAGTGTCGGCAATCACGAACCCAGAAGGGCTCATCTCTGGGCGGGAGCGAAGTGGGACAGGGCCATAGCTGGGACATGAGTGTGTAACGGACTGACAACCCCACGTCCCCAGATGACAAGCCCAGTGTGTGGGCCTGTAACACACTGACAGCCCCCCATCCTGGATAGCACCTCCAGAGTGCAGGCGTGTAACACACCAACAACCCTCCATCCCCAGATGACAAGCCCAGGGCTCAGGTGTGTAATGCACTAATGGGCCCCCCCCACAAGTCCATGCAGTTGTTGAGAAAGCACAAGGCTCCTCTCCCTGAGGCCGCCCCGCTCAGTCCCCGCTGTCCAGTTTCTTGTTGCGCGGCACCAGGAAGACGCCACCGTCGGCGGTGAGCTGCAGGGAGTACTCGTCGGGTGAGTACGGGTTCCCCGCGTCGTCCCGCAGCATGAGGAAGACCTCGCGGTAGAGCTGGCCCAGCTTCTGCTTCATGAGGCCCAGCGTCTTGTCCACCTCGCAGCGGTCCCGCAGCAGCCTCTGCCGCTCGCGCCCCAGCTGTTCCAACTCCTGCTCCAGCTGCATGATGTTCTCCAGCTTGCGCTTGCGACAGTTCTGCGCCGCCACCTTGTTCTTGCCGCGGCGCCGGATGTCGCGGATCAGGGCCAGCTGCGGCTCCGTCAGCTGGTACTTGGACACCAGCTCGTTGAAGTCGTCCACCGGCAGGTTGACGATCTTCTCAGTTGGGAAGGGGATCTTCATGGCCAGGGCGCGGCGCTCGTCTCGGCTGCAAGCCAGCTCGGCCCGTGGGGGCACCCGGCCCTTTTCCAGCTGGGGCTTGAATGGCTGCGGGGGCTGCATGGCGAAGGGCGATGCCTCCTGCAAGGCAGGCAGCAAGGGGTAGTGGGTGCCGTAGTCCACAGGGTACATCTCGGCGTAGTTGGGCCGCAACCTGCTCGGTTCCAGCCCCTCCGTCTCCATGGAGTCGCCGTCACTGTAGTTGAGCGACAGGCCGGAGTCTGACTCCAAGTCCTCCTGAGCACTGCAGGGCTGCGGGGGGCCGTAGCCCTCGGCCTGGCCCCCCTCAGGATGGCCCCTGGCCTCCCCCAGAGACTGACTTAGCAGCCCAGGCAGGGACGCAGTCTTGTTGGGGCCTACGGCAGGAGTTCCCGAGTCAAGGGTGGAGATTAGCATCCCGCTGTAGCCGTACGCGGAGTCCATAGCGGGCACGGGGCCCATCCCCAGCCGGGGGCAAGGGGCCGTCATGACATCCAGGTAGTGGTGGTCATAGACTGGAGCAGGCTGGCTGCAGCTGGGCACCGGGCCGTCCCCCAGCACTGGACAGTGCCCGTAATTGGCAGCGGGCGCTGTTTGGTGCATGAGGGTGTAGAGCGTAGGGTCGTAGGGGGTCTCATTCGGCACCTCCAGGCCCTGCAGGGTTGAGAGATGCGGGTTGGTTAGTGGGTCCTGCGAGCTTCCCCCAAGGCATTGCTGGGTCAGACCTCCCACCCCAAGAGGTCTGAGGTATTGCCCCATAGTGCAGATGGAAAGACTGAGGCACCAGAAGGATAAATGGTTTGCTCGTGGTCAGAGCTGGTCAATGGCAAGGTCAGGAATGGAACCCAGGCGTCCTGACTCCCTGTTTCCTCAAGTAGCCCCATGGCCACATCCCCCACCACTCAGTAAGCCCAAAATATTGCTCCAAAAGCAAGACTGCCCCAATGCCCGCTCCCTCGACTCATGTTCCCCCTCCCAGCCCTTCCCTCCATCCATCTTTCTTCTCTGAATCTTTTCCAGCTCCATTCTGTCCTTTCTGAGACAGAGCAACCCACTGCACTTACTGTTCAAGGGCTGGACACGCCTGAGATTTATAAAGAGGCAGTACGATATTTTCTTTCTTATTATCTATCCCTTTCCTAATGGCTCCTACCAGCCTTGTAGCTTTTTCAACTGCTGCTGGACACTGAGCTGAAATTTTCCGTGATGACGCCAAGATCATGCTCTTGAGCAGTAACAGTCAATTCAGACACATTGTTATATATTGGCAGTTGGAATTGTGTTTTCCAAGGTGCCTTGCTCTGCATTTATCTACGCCTAATTTCATCTGCCATTTTGTTGCCCGGACATACAGTTCTGAGAGATTCCTTTGTAATTTTTTGCAGTCAGCTTTGGACTTAACTATCTTGGACAATTTTGTAACTGCTGCAAACTTTATCAACTCACTGTTTACCCCTTTTCCAGATCAAATGTGTAGACCACCACTGGTCCCAGTTCAGATCCTTGGGGGAAGCCAGCTATTTCCCACTCTCCACTGAGAAAACTAACCATTCATTCCTTCCCTTTGTTTTCGATCTTTTATCCAGTTATTAATCCACGAGAAGACCTTCCCTCTCAACCCACACCTGCCAACTTGCTTAAGGCCCTCTATCAAAGGCTTTCTGAAAGTCCAAGTACGCTATATCCACCAATCACCCTGTCCACAAGATGTTTGCTGAAACCCTCAAAGAATTCTAATAGATTGGTGAGGCACGATTTCCCTTTACAAAAGCCATGTTGACTCTTTCCCAAGACATTGTGGTTTACCTATATTTCTGATAAATCTCTTCTTTGCCACACTTTCTACCAATTTGCATAGCACTGAAATTAGGAGTGCCAGCCTGTAAGCACCAGGATCAACCGTGGGCTCTTTTTGAAAGTCGGCATCACTTTAGCTACCAGCCAGCGAGCTGGTACAGAGGTTTGTCGCAGCAAGAGGTTACATACCACAGTTGATAGTTCTGCAGTTTCTTATCTGAATTTCTTTAGAGCTCTTGGGTGGATCCCATCTGGTCCTGCTGGCTTTTTGCTGCACATTTTATCAGTTTGTTCCAATACTTCCTCAACTGACACCTCAGTCAGGAGCAGTTGCTCAGATGGATCTGTTACCAGTTCAGGTGTGGGAATCTCCCTCACGTCCTTTTCAGCAAAGACTGATGCAAAAAATGCATTTAGCTTTCCTGCAACAGCCTCGTTTTCCTTACGTACTTTAGCCCCTCAATTGTCCAGTGCCCTTGCTGCCTATGTGGCAGGTTTTCTGCTTCTGATGTATTTTTAAAAAATTCTTAGTTAACTTTGGTGCCTCCAAACAACCAGCTTCTCAAATTCTTCCTTGCCGTTCCTTTATTATAGTTTTTGGGTTAATTTGCTAGAGTTTGTGTGTGCCTTCCAGCTATCCCCACTGGGTGCTGACTTCTACGTGCTAAGGATGCCTTTTTGCCTCTTACTCTGCTCTTTAGCTCTGGTGGTGGTTTTTGGTCCTCTTATTGTGTCTCCTGCCGTTTAGTCTGAGCTGTTATTACAGTGCTTTTAAATCATCCCCATGCTGCTTGCAAGCATTACACTTTTGTGACAGCAACTTTTTCTTTCCATCCAACAGGTGTTTTGATTTTTTTAATTTGGTCATTCCCCTTATTAGGTTAAATGTAACTGTGCTGGGTTTTTTTGTATTATCGCCGACAGGTGTTACATGATGGTTGCTATTCCTGAACAGTTCAGCTGTATTCACCTTTTGGACCAGATCCTGCGTGCTACTTGGGACTAAGTCAAGACTTGTCTCTCCCCTGGTGGATTAGGCCCCAGCACCAGCTGTTCCAAGAAATAATTTTTGGTGACTAAGAATTTTATCTCTGCATCACACCTGGAGGTGACTTGTACCCACCCAATACGGGGACAGTCAAAATCTCCCATTATTATTGTGCTTTCTGTTTTTGCATTTTACAAAAACCAGGACATTTTAGTCAATGGCTCCAGGCTCGCCAGGGGCTCAGTGAGTTATTCCATCATCCCCTTCTCCTCCGCCTACCCCCCACAACACCACCAGCCCTGGAAAGGGGTCAGCAAGGCCTATAGCTATGAGGGGGAGGAAATGAAACCTACTGAGAACTCATTTCTCTTTGGGGGAGCATGGGGGGCCCAGGGCGTGCTGGGAATGCACCACTGTCAGGGTAGAATGGGGGGCCCTGAATGCACTGGGACTGTGCCATTATTGGGGCAGGATGCTAGGAATAAGTAATTCCTGGGACGGGAGGGGGGAATGGAGCATGCTGGGATCACCTTGATCCTTAGTGAGTGGGGTGGGGTGGGCCCCAGAGCATGCTGGGAAGGCGCCCAGCCCTGCAGCAGGTGCCTGCCCTGCAGAGATGGACAGCCCGATACTGTCCCAACGAGAACAATGGGGCTGATTCATCCGTCAGACAGACGCCCCATTGTGCGCTCGGTTCCCCCCCTGAACTCCACAGTCAGGGCCCAGCAGTGAATGGGGCACTGTTGGCGCAGGGGCAGGTGAGCGGCTCCGTCCCACTGGGAAGATTAAAGAGCCAGCTGCCTGTAATGAATATTTGCAGCTCTGCCCAGACCTTGGGAGGATGGGGTACTGCAGTGGGCTGGGTAACCCCAAAACCCAGGCTGCCTGCCATCCCTCGTGGGATGGATCCAGCGGCTGCAAAAAATTGCAGGGAGCCAGGGCGAGAACTCACAGAGCAGAGGCATTTGTGGTTACAAGCTCCCTGAGCCGCACAGCAGACCCAGCTACTAGAGGGCAGCATTGGCCCCTTGTGCAGGGATCCCTGGGGGTGTGCGGCGCCCCGGGACCTGGGCTGAGGCCAAAAGAAGGGGGAGCAGTTTGGAGAAATTTGACCCGAACATGGAGGCTGGGGTGAGCTCCATGTTTCCAGCCAAGGCCAGAATGAGTGAGGCACTTGGCCCATCATAGCAGCGCTTTATTAAGGCCAGGCCAAGACCCATCCATTGCACTCTCCCCCCAAGCCGGCAGAGCCCATGACAAAATGATGCAGGCCTGGCCCGTGAATCCCCTCCCGGTTCCAGTCTCAAGGGAACCTGCATCATTTTCAGTCCAGATCAGAATTTCCTCTTATTAGATGCTGGAAGCAAGTCCCCTGCATGGGTCAGGGCTCTGAGCCTGGCCAAACTCACGTCACTTGTGTAAGCTTATGGCAGGCGGTCACCTAAAAGGACTCACCTTGTTGGGCAACAATGGTTCTCTGCCGTGTGTCCCCCAGTGTCCACGACAAATGTGTCCGAGTCCCCGCACTGCTGATCAGAGAACTTTGGGAGTAGTCAGTCCGTCTTGCCCACACATGTGCTGCTCCCTGCCTACCTGCCACAAGGTCAACCAGCATGCATGGGCAATCTCTCCTCAGTTCCTACTTTACTGCAACCCCAAAGCCAAGGGAAAGAGGGTGGATCACGGAGCACCCATGGGAACACGCATCTCAAAGAACCATTGTTACTGCAGAAAATGGGTAACTGCCTCTTCTTCGATGAGTGTCCCTAAGGATGCTCCACTGTAGGTGACCCCTGAGCTGTACCCACCTCTGGAAGCCAGGACTTGGAGTCAAGTTTGATACAGAGGAGGGTACGGCAGCATCAAATCTGGCAGCCTCAGGAAATCTCCCTGGACGGTGTAGTGTTCTGCAAAGGTATGCGTAGATGGCCAGGTAAGCTGCTCTGCGGATTCCTGGTATAGGGTTACCCTTAGAGAAGTTGACTGATGAGGAGACCGATCTCGTGGAAGGTGGGGGAGCTACCTTAGGCAACAGCTAACGGACCTTAATACAGCTGGAGACACACAGAGAGTCTCTGACTTGCGACTGTGCCTTTTGACCTATCTGCAATGGATAGGAAAAGTCTCGGGGATTTCCTGAAAGCCCTTGTCCTGTCCAAATAGAAGGCCAGGGTTCCTCTCATATCAAGCCTGTGGAGGATGGCTTCTCTGTTATCCCCAGGAGGTTTGGGCTGGAAGATGAATAGGCAAAATCGCCTTGGGAATGAACGGATGTGGTCTAAGTGTGACCTTGTCCAGGAAGCACAAAGTAGAAAGAGAATGTGCCCATCAAAGCCATTAATTCCCGTCTTCCTGCAGAGGTCATGGCAATGTGGAACACCGCATTCATGGAAAGGTGAGTTAGTGACCAAGTGGCCATCAATTCAAATGGGCAGTGTGGTCAGTCCTTTCAACACTAGATGGAGATCCTATTGCGGAGTGGGGAACCTGGATTGTGGGAAGAGGTTTGCTAAGCCCTTAAGAAACCTTTTCACAGCTGGGTTGGAGAAGGAGGTAAGGAATGATCGGGGAGTCATTGGTAGACATAATACCAGCTGGGACAGGTCAGGGTACCACATCTGTTTGGGCCAAGTGGGAGAAATCAGTATGATGTTTGTTTTCACCTAGTTTTCACCAGGGCCTTCAGTAACAGAGGGAATGGGTGAAAGGCATAAAGAAGGCCCTTGTCTCAAGAGATCTGGGGGCTGGATTGTACTGTCTCTATCAGCGAGGAGACTGAGCAATCTGTGGTGTGATGGAAGCGCTTTTTCCTGAACAAAGTCAAGGTCAGCTCCTCTGAATTCTAGCCTCAGCGTTCAGGTCCATTTTTGTTCATTGATCTGCAGGCCTGTAATGGTGGCTGTGGAAACTTAATGTGCAGCTGCGTTGGTTGCGTTTCAGGAGGATGTGTTAGTCACCAGCTGTCCTTCATTGATTATGGTCTTAAACTGGTCTTTGTGGGAGTCCAGGCGTTGTTCAACGAAGGAACCGTGGCTCTTACAATTCTGGTAATTGAATTTTGCCACCAAAGGTTGGTAATTTGCTATGTGGGGTGGCTGATGAATCTGCTTTCCTGCCAAAGAAGTCAAGACATTTGCTGTCTTGGTCATGTGAGGTGGGTTTAGTTTGGTGCCAGCGGTGCCTAGAATTAACCAAATCCACAGTGATGGGATCGGAAGGTAGGTGGGAAAATAGAAATTACCAGCACGTCATGCTTTTTGTCCACCCACTTGCACGTTGGTGGGATCGACGAAGGACTCCAGAAATGCTTCAGCAACTGAGAGAGCCACTCTGACAGAGGCGGAAGAGAGTGAAATGTTCACTGACTTGTGGTGAGGCTCAGTCACTTCCACCCTCTGAGTTAGGTTTCAGAATGATCTGAAATCATCAGCTGTGGATGACAAAAAAGTGCTTGAGGAATGTCCTCCTCTGCCTCCACGCCAGCTGTTCAGGGGATTTTGGAACCTTTGAAGCCAAAGCTGATGGGGACGCCACGCTGCACGTCTGGCAGACTTGCTGCTTCTGAGCCCACCAAGGGTACCTGTATGGCCACTGAGGGTAGGTGGCTAGTGGCTGGTACTACGGTTGGCCGAACTGTGGAGGCTGAGGGGACGCTGGATGATATACCTGGTGCCCATAGTGAGATTGGGTCTCATATGGTGAATAAGACAAGCGCTAGGAACCCAAGTCCTTTTGGTCACCTTCTGGCTCCAGTGATGGGAAGGTTGATCCGTGGCAAAGAGATGTCAGTCAATGCGACATTCTGGGAGAAGTTGGTGCCAGGATGCCAGAACCGAAGAGGGGCAAGTTGGGGGCATTGGACACCGAGAAATCCATCGTACATCGGAAATCCAGTGTTGGAACTGGTGATGAATGCTGGTACACAGAGGCTTGCACTGAAGGAGTCAGAAAGGCAGACCTGGCCATTTTCTTTGTTGGTGCCGTACGCACCAGGGTCAATGCCAGCACCTATGTCCACACCAACACAGCCTCCCCCAGGACAGATCTTTAAGGCCTTTCATGCTCCCACAGTCCTAGTACTTCTTTGCCTGTGGTCTTTGGGCAGACCAACTTGCTCTGTCAACTCAGTACCGCACATGCCCTGGGTACAAGCATTAGGTGGCTTTGTACCAATGATACGATGGAGCTTGAGATTGTTTCTGGCTCGATCAGGGCTCACCGAAGTGACTCACTGAGCTTTTCTTAGTAGTCATAAGTGAGTCGCTCATCTCTTTGGGATCCCCCGCCTTCAAAGTAGAAGGTTGCAGTGAGCGTTCTTGCCAGGACTTGGGGGCTGATGGCTTGAATCCACAGGCAGGAGTTTGAGCCTTAACTGTCTTTCCTGGATCTGGGTTTTAGTTGCTGACACCAACCACACCTTGTGGATTGTGCTTTTTTCCCAGGCAGTGAACGCATTTCAAGCACCTGTCTGTCACTGGAATAGATTCCCTGCAACTGAGGAACTTTCTGAAGCTTGGAGATCCAGGCATATCCTTGTCCAGGGATCCACAAACCCTTTCTTCTTTTCTTCTCTTTTTATTTTCTTCTGTATGGCCAACAAAACTAACCAAGGTAATAAAGGAAAAATACTTCCAGGGAAGCAGTCATATACTGACGGGACAAAGCCCCAGGGTGTTGGCCTGCGGTGGGGGGCATCAGACCAGCTCTCCACTATGTGCAGGAGGTCGGGGGAAAGGGGTACAGGAGGCTTTAAACAAAACAGGTGGATGCCACACACTGAGATAAGTCTAAGGGAAGTGGCAGTAGAAGAGCCTTCCTTGGGGCACAGGAGAAGAAATCTGGTGTCCTCTGTCCCTGCCGCTACAGACTCCCCTTCCCCAGGGTAGCTGGAGGGTTGTGTCATCAGGTGGGAGCCAGGGACCACCCCTGGTCTGTGCAGGGGGTGTGAAAGGCCTGTGAGGGGTGCAAACGTAAGCATTGGCCCCCACATGTTGGAGACCCACAGCAGACCACCAAAGGTAAAGTAAAATGAACAAAACTAGAGAGTTAATCTGCAAATGGCCGGCTATGCACTATCTCTAGCCTGGGGCCGTTGAGAAAAACCGAGGAAGGGATGACCACGTCCCTGGGCTGGCCTCATGGCAGGCGGGAAGAATTGCATGTGTGGACAGGACGAACCACTTCTGAAGTTCCCTGATCAGCTGTGCAGGATGCAGACACGCCTTCGGGGACCACCTGTAGGGATGCCACTTGAAAAAGAACAAAGCTGCATGCCAGCCAAATTCCCTAGGAGACACCAGCCCTGGAGGGTGGCAGCAGACCGGTGGAGAAAGAGGCCTGGCAACACGAGGTCCTGTTGCATTTGACTCAGTCCTCCCCTGTTCTACAATCATTGACCTGCCTGCTTCCACACGCCCAGGAGATCCCATACACACAACGACAGATCGGCCCACGAAAGGGAGAAATGCGCTGCCTGAAGCAAGCAGGCTGGGATCCAAATTTGGCATGGGTGAGGGAAGGCAGCGGAGGGGACCCATCTTCTTGGTGCCCACAGCCAGCCAGGGCCCTGCTTTGGGCTCACCTGCAGCTCAGCGATGGACATGATCTCCTGCCAGGTCAACTCCATCTCCCCCTGATGGCCGGGCTCGCTCAGCGGTGGTGCAGGCAGGAGCGTTGTCCGGGCTCGGCCCTGCTGTGGGGGGCAAGGGGGCATCTTACTGGCCCAGGCCCTGCCCAACGTCTGCTCCAGAAGGGCCACCCCAAAGCCGGCCGTGGCAGCGAAATTCTGCAGCACATGGAAAGAAAGAGTTTGATTGGATAAAGGCCCAACCTTCCTGCTTGCTGATTGGTAGAGACAGGATCCACCTCAGCCTTCCCACCTGCTGGTTGGTAGGGACTGGATCCACCCAAGCTTGCCCTGCCTGGAGATTGGTGGAATCAGGATTCACCTAGCCCAAGGGTGGCCAGACTTAAGGAACTCAAGAGCCATGCAAGTAGATTATTAAACCTTGGGGAGCTGCACTGAGGTGTAGAGCCAATATACTTTTACCTACTCCAAAATGACTAAGTTTAAAATTCATTGCGCACTTTCATTTTATTATAAAAAGAGGGCAAATATTCATCCTACTAATGTCAGATTCTAATAATTACTTAAGGTTACCATGAAAACTAGGCCTACCCAGTAAATGATCTATTTTCTTCTTTGCATTTTTGTTTCTTATTAGTCAACGTCATGTTTAGAAGGACTTCTAAAACATGATTTTATTTTAACGATGAGTAAACCACATTTGGGCCTACGAGAAAATCTAAACATGCCGTGCGTCTCCCCGCTGTCCTCGACCAAATTTAAAACTCCTAGGCTGGGGCTGCTTTCCTCTCTCTAACCCACATATGAGCCGAGTTCTTCGGGGAGCCGCACTTTTTCATTCAAGAGCCACATGTGGCTCCCGAGCCGCAGTTTGGCCACAGCGGACCTAGCCTTTTGGCCTGCTGATTGGTAGAGATAGGATCCCCCCAAACTTTTCCATCTGCTGATTGGTGGTGTGAGCTATTACTTTCTCTGACTGGTCGCTGGAGCGCTTTCTCTGATACGGGCACACTCAGGAGCCCTTTGCAGCCCCAGTTCCCCAGAGGCTGAGGTTGGTTCTGTCCAGCATATTTGGCATAGCAGGGAAGAGGGGATGCTCAGGATGACCCAGCTCCATGCATCTCCCTGGAGTCTGCTGGGCCAGGCTCCGGATCGAATCCCCCAGCTGAGAGGTTGCTCCGGGGTTGCCTGAGGGTTTCTGGCTCTAACTCCTCTGACAGAGTTGGGCTAGGTGGTTTCACGCACCCCCTTCCTGCCGTTCAGTGGGGATGGGATCCAGGCCCAGGTTTAGTGCCGAAGGGGGGATTCAGAGAAAAGACTCCAGTCTCAAATTCTCACTGATTATCTCAGCCTTATCCCAACCCAGCTAGGGATGTGACGTGAAGGCAGCGACATGCCCACCAGCCCCACTCACCTCCACTTCCCTGGCCCCATGGTGCTCCCTTCCCCCACCTCAGCTTCACCCCTCCTCATTGCTCTTCCCTCTCCTCTTGGGGCAATTTATCCACCCCTTTCTCATCCTCCCTCCATGCCTGAGCCAGCCTCCTTCATCTCCCACTCTGCAGGATGTCCCTTCGCTGCTTGTGGGGGGAGGCTGCAGTATCAGGCCCTTTCCCAAGCACCACGCTTCCTTCTGCAGCCTGGTGAAATGTTCCCTGCGGCCTCCCGGGCGTTGCACCCCCCATCTGGTGCCCCGATAAGCCCCCCCCACCCGATCGCTCCCCTCACCTCTGTGCCGGTTCTGTGAATTTGCAGCCCGCAGCTGGCAAAATCCGACATTCATGAAGTCAGGAGAAGCCTGCTCTGCTCCTGCAACACACAGATAAGGGCCATTATCACCCGCAGCTGCATGGCCTCAGCATGCCCCAGCCAGACAGATGCCCCACCAACTCCCTGAACCCCATTGTGCCCCCGGCACACTCTCCAGGCCCTGGCTTCTGTCCTGGGCTGGACACACCCATGAAATTGGCCAAAACTCAAGGGAGGCAGTGTGATCTAGTGGGTAGCACGCTGCACTAGCACACAGGACGCTGGGGTTCTAGTCCGGGTTCTGTGCTGCTGAATGACCTTGGCTCAGTGCCTCAGTTTCCCCTTCCTGTCTCTATTCAACCTCAGAGCTGTTTGTGGCAGGGTCCATCTCTCACTTGGTCTGTGCAGCTCCTGGCACAGCAGGGCCTCTACCACCAGCCTTGTTGATGGGCAGCAAGTAACCCTTCCCCACAATGGGAGCCCACGGTGGATCACGAAGGGGGCACCAGTGAAACAACTGGATCACCCAGGCCGGTGAGACTCATGCCACTGCCATGACACAGCAGCACATGAACGACCACGCGTGCCCAGGGCCTTGGGTTCAGATTGCACCCCACTGTAGCACAGCGCCCCCTAGCACCATGCTGGGGCATTGGGGTCTGTACTGGGGAGACAGCCCATTGCAGAGCGCCAACCCTGCCCCCTGGGGCTGCAACCTTCCTCTTCCCCAGCACCAATGCCTGAGTCTGTGGGCAAGGCTGCCTTCCTCCAGGGATTTTGCAAGAGTCTCCTTGCAGCAGGGGAACCCCCCCGGCTGCTGGGAAGAGAAGCAGAAATGGCCTCGGCGCTTCCTGGCCCCAGCCAGTGCCCATCTTATCCCCACCCTGCTGGCTGCACCCTACCAGGGGCACTTCTCTGCAACTCCATTCAGCTTTGCCGAGCAACAGCCCCACAACCTGTGCCTCCCAGAGTTGAGTCCTGCTGGCCTTGTGCTGCAGCAGGAACGAACGAGTGACACAGCTAGGCTGGTTCCCTGGGGCACAGAGGGATGCACACGGACACCCTCATGGCTCCATGGGGCCCAAAGATGCAGACTTGGGCTCTCCCCCAAGGCCAGACTGGTTCCGAGGGGCTCACAAGCACAAACTCTGGTAGATCCATGCTCCCTGCCTCACACCCCCTTCTCATTCCCTCTAAGCCCAGTCCTAGTCCCCTTGGCCAGTCACCCAAGGGTGCCAGATCCTCTGTAGAGATGGCCTTGCCAGGGCACATTGGGCAGTGTTTCTCTGGGTCTGTGGGTGAAGTGCAAAGCTGGTGCAGAATGGCCACACAGCCAGCTCTGACAGCTCCTGCACTGGAGAAGCTGAGGGACAATTCACAGTAAACATGGCGGTTTCTTATGGTCTCTCACCCCCAAACCAGCTCAGCCACCAACTGGCAGAAACTCGACTGGGATGATGAGACAACGGCTCAGATGGGAGCACCCTGAACCAAAGCCAGGGTGAGAAACAAAGGTCTACTACGCGCAGCCCACAGGTGCATCGCTCAGATCCACAGGACCTGTCCAGCATCCTTCCCTCCAGCCAGCCATCACCCCCTAGGGGAGGGTGTGAAATCTGGGTGCTTCACCTACAGAAACCCACCAGAATCCAGACACATTTCCCTCTCCTCCTCTAATCCTGTTAGGTTTTATTTGTTTGTTTCTTCCTCCATTTTGCTTCTGTCTCTGTCCCTGGTAACTTACAGGTGCAGCCGCCCTCATCCCCAGGTCCACATGGTGGCATCACCCCATCACCAGCCCAGCTGGGATCATGTGGCCCTTCCCAGACCCCCTTTCTGGGATGCTGTTGGGGAGGGTCCAGAGCTGGGTATCCCCAGACAGCAGCTGCCAAGTGTGACCCAGAAGCAAGGGGCCTAACCAACGACGAGCTAGGGGGCCAGAGACATGCCGAGTATGGTCAGATCAGGACGGGCAGAGAAGTCAGTTCACGGAGGCACTGACCGGACCGTGCCCTTTGCTGTATCAGAGAGGCATCTTTTGGATACAGGGACAGGGAGCCTTCCTCACCATCATCACCCTTCCCCACCCAGCAGCTACCACCTTGTGGCTGTTCTGACCCATCTGTGAAATAAGTTTCCCAGGACTCAGTCCTGGCTCACAGAAACACCCGCCCCAGGACCGGCGCTGAAAGATCCCCTGGGCCAATCTCAGTGAGATGTGCCTGTCTGACAGGCTCTTGGCACCTAAACGAGTCCCCTGTGTGAGGGCTGGAGCCCACCGGCCACGCCAGGAAGCTAGTGGGATGGTTCTGTACATAAAAAGATTCCTTGATGATAAAATCAGAAGGGTCCCTTTGGATCCCTGCACCTAGCCTGAGAAGTGATGGTCATGGATTATTTAGGCACACATCTGTTTGCAACGAAAAGCCTCTATGAGATGGAAAATCCACCGTTTCCCTCCACGTTACAGATGGACTCCTGTCTCAGCTCCAGTTGGACCTAGGAGGCACCCAGCCTCCAGGACCAGGCATCACAGAAGCTCCTGCGATTATTTGTTAGGTGTTAGCATCTTGGACCCCAGACACAGACGCAAGAACCGCAGTATGCCAGGCACTGTACAAACACAATGAACAGGTGGTCCCTGTGCCAAAAAGCTTACGGTTAAATGCAGCTACCTCTGGGGTGGGATGCAGCAGCTTCCAGTCTGAGAGCTGGGCGACATCTTAAACTTACATTGAAAGCTACAGTGCTCAGTGATGTGAAAAAATCCACCCCTGAGACAGCCCCAGGAACCCCATTTCTCGGTTCTGATCTTCCCTGGGTCGTGTCTGTCCCACTGTGCTTCCAAACTGGCCAGTTCAACCATTTTTCACTCCAAAACAGTTGTCTAATCCCATTAGGTTTTATTTGTTTGTTTCTTTCTCCCCTTTGCTTTCGTCTCCATCCCTTGTAACTTTGTGAACCCAGACCGGCTGTTTTACTCACACACCCACTTTAGTTCAAAGATGAATTGGTTAGGGAAGTTTTCTGGCTGCTGCTAACACGCACATCAGGCGAGACGCTCACAACGGCCCCTTTGAATCTACTACAAGCATTTCGAAATTTTCTCAAAAAATTAAAAATAAAAGAACGACGAAATGTCGAAAGAGGAAACAACCCCACTGATCCCAGAAATATGGGGCTGGGTGATTTTCTTCTGAAAAATCCCCCTCCCCTTCACGCATACGTGAGTGCCTCAAGTAACCTATCAGAGCCGGGAGTGGGGAACCTCTCCTCCCTCCCAAATCCTTGAGATGGGCCCTGGCCCTGGCGCTGCCCTTACGTTCCCTGCTCTCAGCCTGGTGCCTTTGGGCAGGGCAGGGTGCTGGGGTGAGCTGGTACCTTAGCCCAGGAGGGGTTGGGGGCAGTTGGCAGAGCACCTCATGCCCTCTCCAGCTGCTGCCCTGTGGATGCCCCCAGATGTCTCATCCCTCTTTCCACAGGGCAATAAACACTCCCAACCACAGGAACGCCCAACCAGACCGCACACTGTGCTCACTTCTGCTTTCAGGTGCTTTCCAGCAAGTGGGCCAAGCCCAGCAGACTCCCTGCAGGGTCCAAATGCTGGGCTGAGGGCGTGCCGGTGGGAGTCAGAATTGCAACATCTGCCACAAATGCTTGGTTTCCACTGGAGCCCGCGTAGACACAGTTAAAGTGCCTGTTCCCCTGGGGGGCAGGGGAGATGAGCAAGGGGAGAGGCCATGGGTGTGGGAAGGGAGCCGCCATCCTGTGCCAGTTTAAGGATGCAGGGGACTTCCTGCTGAGTGGTCCAGGCGGTGCCTGGCTCCTGGACTCTGCCCGTCTGATCCCATCCGTCTGCTTTCGCACCCAGCTCCCCTCCATGTGGGTCAGGGCCCCTGAGCTGGAGAGGATTCCCACTGGGTGCAATCTGATCTAGGCCAGCCGGGAGGAGATTCACACCAAACTCACTCTCCCGCTGCCAGCTTCAGACCCCAACCCAAGTCCCCACTTCAGCACCACCAGTGGGGCACTGGGCCAGGCCTAAATGGCAGAGCCCTTTGGTTCAGAATCAGAGCCCTCTGGTTAGTCATGTGCTTAGTTTTCTATGTCATCTAGATGTGAAAGCACCAGGAAATAGAAGCCCGGCTGCCCAGAGGCTCTTATAGGGGAGGGGTGTGTTGCAGCTCAGCCCCATGGGGCCAGGCACCAGGCCTCCTGGGTTTTAGCCCCAGCTATTCCCTGATTCTCAATGAACCTCTCTTCTCAGTGCCATTTTTCAGGGACAGCAAGGAGCTGCTATTGCAGAGAGAGCCTGTGAGCAAAGTGTTAACGCACTGATGCCCCTCCCGCCTGCCCGCTGCAGCCTGTGGGCCGTTATCACCTTCTGGGCCCCTGGTTTCCCGCCCAGCATTTCGACACCAGCCCCCTACGATTTCCCAAGGCCCGGCGGGATGTTGCATAAGGCGAAACTGACGCCCGGCCGCTCTTGGTTAACGCTGCGCCTGGCTCCCATGGGGCACCTCCCTCTGCCCTGCCCACGGCTCGTGGCTGGGGAGACTGTAGGCTCGTTCCTGAGTCGTCTTCCTTACGAGGGGCTTCCCCACCGGCCCTGGCCACTGCCTGGCTTCTTTCAGTCCAACAAGCTGGGCTTGCACCCTTGGTCCTGGCAGCCTTGCCATGGGAATATTGTGGCGCTCGAGTGGGAGCCTGCAATGTGACCCTTGATGACCCTGCAGATGTACGCCTACCACAGCCACCCACTAGCACTGGCTGCTGGCCTAGTAGCAGTGTAGCCTAGCAGGTCGTGCGCTGGCCTGGGACTCAGGAGCACTGGACTTCTGGCCTGCTGGGTGACTGTGGGCAAGCTGTGCCTCAGTTTACCCATCTGTGCTTTGGGGATCCTAGCTCTGAGCTCTCCAGGGACAGTCTGAGACTGTCAGAGAGGAGCCAGGTGGGCTTGTTTCTGTGGTGCTGGATCCTGGTAGTTTCCTCCATCACCCTGGTCCTGCGATGGCTGAGATCTCTGCCCCACCACAAGTGCCAACTTCTGCCTGCTGCCTCTATCAAGTGCCTCCCCAGTTGCTGGTTTTCTGCATACCCCCTCCAGAGCTGGGGGGACTTGCATCTCCTTCTACACCCGTCACAGGCAGCAGCTGGTGGTCACAGTACAACCGCAGCAGCTTTGCCAAACAGTCTGCCCCCATGGTCCCTGCAGAGCTGCCGGCTGCTCAGCACAGCAAGGGAATGCTTTCCCTCCCGACCCCGGTGCCTCCCTGCTAGTGCCCTGCAGCCTTAGTTTTAACAGATGCCAGCAAGCATGTGTGCCCCTCCGCCCTCTGCTGGGAAGAATCAGAACTGCTCAGCTGTGTGTCAGAGGCCCCACACTGCTGATGGAGACTCTCCCTGAGCGCAGGTGGCTTTGGCACCAGGAGGATCTGACGGCTCATTTGTCTACAGCTTGCAGCCTGGAGCGAGGCTTGGAGATCCCAGTGCCCATGGCTCTGTTATGAGATTCTGCCCAGCTCCTGTGTCTGTTCTGGTAAGACCCTACAATAGCAAACCAGCATATTGGGCCCTCTACAATAATAAACCAACATGCACAGCATAGCGCTCCAGGAGACCCTACCATGACAAACCTGTGCACACAGCACTGTGCTTGGTAGGGTTTTTCAAGCTGCCAGCGACACCGCAGGAGTCAGATCTGGGTCCGATTTGCTTGGAACGAATCAATCTCAAAGCAACTACCAAACTGGAGCTGCCTGGGGATTGAACCCAGAGCTGGGTAGGGATGGTCTGGCCAGCTCAGAGTGAGAGAAGGAAGGCAGGAAAGGGGGAAGAGATGGGCAAAGACTTGCATCTGGGCCTGGAAATCCGAAGCCAGCCACTCCCGCTCTCGGTTTGTGATTGCGGGGTGTTCCCCCAAGACCATTGCTTGTTCTGCAGCATTATCCGGAGATGGGGTTTGTGCCAAGCAAACAGCATCGTAGCCCTGAGTGGGCTGTTAGCAACAGGCATTGAACCTGCAACTGAGTAGTATAATCCCCAAGCCTAAAATTTCCCCCTTAGACAAGAAGACCCATAGCTGACTTAGGTACCCCCAGACAGGGACAGTGCACTGGGCAGTGGCTGTGGTTTCTACGTGGGCGGGTGTCATAGGTGAACACCAGTGTCCTGTATCGGATGCAAGCCACACTGCACTACTCTGTGTCATAGCCCCTGTATTGCTCCCGGGTGGATTCTCCTTCCTTCATAGAGGTATCGATCCCATCCCTGCCACCATGAGTTTCTGTGTGTTTCAGTGTGTGACTCCCACGCTGCCCTGGTGGCTTTTCTCAGGGTCCCTTCTTCAAACCCGGGTCAGGCTGAACCTGCTCTGAGCCAACAGCCCTCTTCCTGCAGAGATTGGCTCTCACAGTCACTCAGAGTCACAGAATCAGAAGATGAGGGTTAAAAGCATGCTCAGGAGGTATCTAGTCCAACTCCTGCTCAAAGCAGGACCAGCCCAGCTAAACCATCCCAACCAAGGCTATCAAGCTGAGCCTTAAAAACCTCTAAGGATGGAGATTCCCGCACCTCCCTAGGTAACCTGTTCCAGTGCTTCACCACCCTCCTAGGCGAAATGTTTTGTCTAATACTCAACCTAGACCTGCCCCACTGCAACTTGAGACCATTGCTCCTAGTTCTGTCATCTACTGGCAGTGAAAACAGCCTCACTCCATCCTCCCTGGAACCCCCTTCCCATGGTTGTAGGCTGCTATCAAACCCTACCTCATTTTCCTCTTCTGCACAATAAGTAAACTCAGTTCCCTCAGCCTCTCCTCCTAAATCTTGTACCCCAGCCCCCTCATTTTCATTGTCCTTTGTTGGACTTTCTCCAATTTGTCCACATCTATCCTGCAGGGGGGGGACCCAAAACTGCACACAATATTCCAGATGTGGCCTCACCAAAGCCGAATATAGGGGAGCAATCACATCCCTCTATCTGCAGGCCATGCTTCTGCTAACATTGCCAATATGTCATTAGCCTCTCAGCAACCAGGACACCCTGTTGACTCCTATTTAGCTTCCTGTCCACTGTAACTCCAGGTCATTTCTGCAGAACTGCTGCCCAGCCTGTAGCAGTTCATGGGATTCTTCCATCCTAAGTGCCCGGCTCTGCACTTGTCTTTGTTGAATCTCATCAGGTTTCTTTCGGCCCAGTCCTCCAATTTGTCTAGGTCACTCTGTATCCTATTCCTGCTCTTCAGCACATTGACCACTCCCCCCAGCTCAGGGTCATCTGCAAACTTGCTGCAAACTTCACCGGCCTGGAGTGCTAGGACCAGCCCTGGGACTCCACGGGAGGGAACCGATGAGGATCATGGTCAGGGCTTGAAGCTGGCCCCAGATTCTCTCCCCTGGTTCTGGCAGTTCAGCTCAAGGGGGCTCATCCAGCCCTGTTTCTGCCCCCAGAAAAGCAGTTTTCACTCCAACCAGCCTAGCCAAGAGCTGAAAGGGGCACGGCATGATTCCTGCAAACCTGAGGGCCAACTCAGCACCCCAAGCCCAGAGCCAGAGATGGGACAACAAGTGGATTTGGATCCCCCAGGAATGCAAAACTTTGTACACACCACCTCCCCTAGAGCTGAAGGAGAATCCCCACTACCTTTTAATAGTATAGGGTGTATGGCACACAGCTCAGCCTTAATGCCCCATGTGCCTCTGTGCTGAGGCTAAGGGGGCTCAGGCTCACCTCTGCTGTGCTGGGCTGCCCCCTAGGAAAACACATGAACACGCATCCTGGCTACGGGCATATTTAATAAGCCAGTGCCGCCAACCTGCTGATGGCATGTCTGGTGGGGGCACTTATTCTGCCAGATTTCCTTGCTACCTCCATCAGCCTCTGTAGCCAGCTCTCAGACATCCCTGGTGCTGCCACATCGGTGGGCACCTCCATGGAGCCAGCCACCCATGTATGAAAAACATACAGAGCCCACCCCCAGCTTGGCCTGGTTCCCGGTTCATGCTAAACAGCCATGGGCTGTGCTGCACCCCAGAAGTGGATGCTTTGTGGCTGTGAGGGAAGATTAACTAAGTAAATAGTTCTGGAAACCCCCTGGGTCCCTTGAGGGATGGACTCCAGCCCCTGCTGCTCTGCCCATGCAGTCCCTGGCACATTAGCAGGAGGGAGTTGCTGTTGGCTGTGGCAGGGCTATGACACTAGTTCAGCAGACCTGCAGCCATCCAGGAGAGGGCAGTGGCGAGCGTTAACTGGCTGCTCACACAGTTCCTGAGGCCAGCCAGGCCCCTTTCCAGGAATGGGCTGGGAACAGACAGGCGTGGAGGAGCATCCTTGGAGCAGCAGGCCCCGAGGGAGGGCGACACCACTGGAACATCAATTCCAGGATCTGGCTCCCACCTCCTCTGTGAGCCTTTCTTCCCCGGCCAACGACAGACCTGTCCCTGGAGCTGAGGCCCGGTTCTGCTCCACAGCCCAGCAGCCCCTGGGGGCTGGATCGACAACCAGTTATTGCAGCTGCAGGTGCCATTCCTATTTCCCCCAGTCTGTGCTATCATGAGGCAGGGAGTTCCCCGGGTTCCCATCCTCTCTCACTCACTCACAATTGAATCCCACAGTCCTGCCAACTTTGGTAGCAAAGACTCAGATCACGCCAGGGCCTTGTGAGCCACATGGCCGCTGCAGGGAAATTGCTCAGCACCCTGTCCTAGAAGCCCAACCCTGACACGTATTAAAGGAAAATATCCTGCAGCTCTTTGTACTACACAGTCTATGGGCCACTGCTAACTTGCGCTGGATGCACCCAGGGGAGGGCAGTGGTGAGTGTGATACACGCACACATGGGCCTGAACATTTAGATTGTCTGTTTCTGTGAGAAAAAAGTTCCAGCTAAGCCCAGTCCCAGGTGCCACCTTTAGAGCAAACTCCCGACTCTAAGCGACTTTCCTGGAGCACAAGCCAGCTTCATGAGCAGCAGAAGAAATGCTAGAGCCACACGACCACAATCCTTGGAGGAAGAGGAGCCACCAATGGCCCCCTCCCAGCTCATTTACCCCAAACCGAGGGAAAAGTGCAAACGCCCACCGTGCAGGCTGCCTCTCATGCAGCAGGAAGAATTCACTGGTCTCCACACTGGCCCCATGTGCATGAAATTGTGCGTGGACATGCTTGTGCGGGTGGCTAGGGTGGACTCTCTGTGTGCATCTGAGGCTTCGGGTGTTATTTGCTGATGTACCTACTTGCGGTAGAAGCCACAGTCACAGTCAAAGGGCCGTGGGCTGAAAGATGGGATGCAGCTGCTGATGAAAAGTGTCCCCTCTGTTTGTGTGTGCATGTGCAGGGGGTTTGTGTGCATTACATGTGTGTGTTTCCAGTGCACGTGTGGTGCTGAGTTTTCCCTTCGACTCCTTCTCACACTACCCGCGAGTCACTAACTCACACCTGGAGACACAATGCCACAGATGGGAGAAGAAACCCACTGGGCTGACCCCCCACCCCATCACTTCTCTCTCCTGCCCCCTGAGATGCAAACCCTGTCCCTACCACAGGTGGGCCGTTGGAGTGAGTTTCCTCAGGACCCTGCCCCACAGGCCCCAGTGCCCATGTCACTGAACCTATGGACTGGATCCTGTCGCATCAGACGTCCCAGGGCAGCATGCCCAGAGCTTCACCCCCTACCCCAATTTCTGGGGAGCAGAACCATGTGCCCCCAGCCAATTTGCCACAGAGCAGCACAGCCCTGACCGGAATCTGGGTCTGACCCTTCCCATAGCTCAGAGGGCCAGATGGGGCTGGAGATCTGGGTGGAGGGTTGGATGGGGACAGGGACCCCTGTTGGGAGGCTGAACAGGGCTGGGGATCCAAGGCTTGTGGCTGGGATTGCACCTTGCCTTGGTCCAGAGTCTGGGGTCCCCAGTCCTGGCACACTGGGGGGCTGCTCCTGAGCCAGCCCGGTGAGCAGCCCCATGGCGCGAGAATGGGGCCCGTCCGTCCATGGCGACCCACCAGCCCTGAGCCCAGCTCCAATCCTCAGCTGGGATCTCGGGTTCCCAGCACCTGCCGGCACATCACAGCCACAAGGACCTGAACAAAGTCTCCTTTGAGTGGCCAGGGCTGGGCTGGGCATCGCAGCTGGCTCCTACCTGCCTGGGATCCCCAGCGGGGGGGCGTGCAGGGGCCTCACTGTCCTCCACTTTCTCCCTCGCAGTACCTCCTTCCCGCGGGACCCTGAGGGGCGAGAGAAGTCAAGCATATGAGCCAGGGGCCGTCCTCAGGGCACCTCCATCCTGGGCAGCTCCAGGGGACCCTGGGCTGTGGGGCGCATGGAGGGCAGGGCTCTGGGCCGTGCTCTTCTCTGCAGGGCTCTGCGCTTCTCCTTGGGGCTGCCTGTTATTACATAAGCAGGGCCAGCCCTGCCCTGCTGTCTAACGGCCTCTCCCCCCGCCCCGTGAGGTGCGGAGGGGAAGCCACAGAGCCCTGTCCCTAGGGGACGCCCCCCTCCTGCCCCGCCTCCGGGGGCTGCACTGCAGGGAAACTGGAGCCCTCGCTCCACGGCACACGAGGACAACAACAGCAACGCACCACAACACGACAGAACGACTCGTGCCCACACCACCACGCACACTCTCATGCCTAGGCGTACACATGCAACCGCACATGGGCACACATGGAGGCACACACACAACAGAGCCACATGTGTGTACACACACACACACAAAGACAACTTTAAAATGGCATTTTGAACCCTGAAACAGGCAAACACAAACCCACAAATGCAACCCCCACTGTTAAGGCCCATCCAAAGAGGGGCGAGTTTTCTTTCTTTCTCCATATGGGGCCCCAAGAACTTTTGTGACTTTTTGCCACGTTTCAGGAAAGTCTCCCAGGAGGGAGTTTGATGCAAATCCCTGTTTAAAACAATAAAACAGGTCAGGTTTGTCCCTCAGGAACCAGTGTGAAAAGCTGTGGCAGGAGGCAGGGTGCCTGTGGCTTAGGGAGCAAGGTGAGCAAACCGAACTCAGTAACCATGAGGGCAGTGGTGGTGGTGGGGAATGACTGTGAGGGGCAGGAGGACACAAAAAGGGGTTAGCACTAGCATCATCAGTGGGGTCTTGTGTGAGATTCTCACCCATTTATTCACCCCCCCAACTAGCCTCTGAACACTTGTACTGATGGGGAAACTGAGGCACAGAGCGGGATGGGACCCACCAAAGGTCAGATAAGGAGTGGAACGCAGGTGGCCCAATCCCCAGCTCCCTTTGCCTCAACCCACTCCACAAGACACCCGGGTCTGAGTGGGACTAAGGCAAAATTTTCCCTCCCTGCCCAAAGAACTGGCCCTTATAGTTTCAGTGGGGCAGATGAAGCCTGAGCAACCCACTTCTGGGAGGAGAGCAGGATCTAGTAGTTAGAGTGGGGCTCCAGGGGCTGGGAGTCAGAAGAAGGGGGCTCTGTTCCCAGCTCTGAGGGGGAATGGGGATCTAGCAGCAGTGGCAGGGGGAGGACTCACCACACCAGAGTCGCCTTGTCGGGGTCGCCTTGATTCATACAGTGGCCACTGGGTTACAAAGCTAGGACATTGCAGCTGCCTGGTGAAGGCCCTTGAGACGGAACCAAAACTGATTGATTGCGAAACGAGGCAGAGTCGTCCGCTCCGAGACTGGGGCTTTCCATGGAAAACCATTCCCATGGGAAGGGGACATCCCTGTGGGAGGGTGCCAAACGACCCCCTTTTCCCAGGGATTTCCCTGTTGTTGGACCTGGAGCTGGCACCGTTCCTAGGAGCCATGGTCATTGCCATGGGGGCTCAGAGCCACTGGGCCATAGGCCTGGACACAGGAGGGGGCTGAGCCCCTCCAAACCCTGTGGAAACGGGGTGGTCATCAAACCAGGCCCCACAAAGCCTCACAGCAAGGAGTCTGCCAGGGCATAAGTCAAGAGTAACACAGCTGAGGACTGCCATTTGGACCCACAATTTAGGCCCCCCAGGTTCAATTTGCAGCTGGGTGACTCTGGACAAACCTTCCCTGTTTGTGCCTCAGTTTCCCCTCTCAGCCTTTGTCTACTCAGACTGTGATTTTGGGGCAGGGCTGTGTCTCATTCTGGGCCTGTGCAGTGTCCAGCCCTCTGGAATGTCTGGCCGAGACCAGCAAATACATAATAAAAAGCCTGTACGCCCTTGGAGTATTTCTTATGGGATTTCTTGTAGCATCCCCAGTCCTGAGCAGAGAGAGCAGGGTCGCACCATGCCAGTCACTGAACACACCAAGTGAGTCCTTCCCAAAGAGCTCCTCGACAGCCCTGTCCACTGGGGTCTATTGGGTGACAGTGGGGCACCTCAGGACTCCTGGGTCCTATTTGTGACTCTGCAAGAGGAGTGGGTGGGCAAAAATCACATTGATCACCTACGAGCAAATGGCCCTGGTGCTCACCATGAGCCGTCCCAGAGCCACGGGTTGAACCCAGGAGTCCTGGCTCCCCGGCACCTTCAGCTGAGAGGCTGGTGACCAAACCATGTCCTATAGTTTGGGGAGGACCCTGTGCAAGCCTGGTGGAGAGCTCAGGGGGTCCATCCCTGTGGCTAGTGGACATATGTGTATTGTGTATGGGGGTGAGAGGATCTGATCCCTGACTGGCCCCAGGGCAGGGGGGCTCCAGGAGGGCTCCAGGGGCTGCAGCTGGGGGAGGACTGCCTGAATCTCAGCATTTTCATTCTCCTGAACTCCCCCTCCCCTAGGGCCGGCCCAGGCACAGACAAAGGCCCCTTTATGGGCCAGGTAACCAGACATCCCCATGCACCTGTCTTAAAGGCACAGGCAGCCTTTCCAGAGCCCATGCTGCTCCCCGGCCGAGCGCCCTTCCTTCCCTCAGTGCATGTGTGTTGAGTGTTGGGACGTGACCTGAGAACGCTTTCAGCAGCCAGCCGTCTGTACCAGGAATAATCTCAGCACCTAGTGTCTGTGACACGCTAGCTCAGTGCGTGCCTGACCCATGTAAATAGCACACAACATGCCCCCCAATACAGCTTAATAAGATTTGTGCAGTTGCACATGCCAGCACCACGCAGTGCCTGCGAAATCTAGATCAACACATTTGTACATTATGTAACACGCCATCATAGCCCTGCATCTCTTGCACAGGTGTAAAGCAGGAATAACTCGGTTAAAACCAGTGAAGTTACATGGGGGTTAAAATGGAGGCTCTGGCCACAAGTACCTGGCATGTGCCAGATGCACCCAGGAGTAGGGGCACTGCACAGACGAGGACCAGACGGAACATGGGAATAACACGGCACACGTTTGCCATGTGCTTTACACGTTAGCCCTGGTGGCACAGGCAATCACTAGTCCCGCAGCTGTGACTTGGATGGTGATGGATGCTCCAGCAGAACGTAATGGCGACTTGCCTCCTACATCAATAACACAGTTCACAGGACATGTGTGCAACATGTGACACAGGAACACTGGGTCGGCATCAAGCTGCAATGGGCACCGCACAGAAGTGCCATGCTTGTTGTGTGTATCATGCAGGACACACGCCACAGGAATCTGTGTTAGCACACGTCTGTAATACGTTCATGGTCATTCCCTTGCAGCATGTCTGTATTGTGGTACAGTGCATCACAAAGGAATGCCACGGCAGCACACGCCAGAAACACACAGCACACAGGAATGCCATGGCAGCACACAGCACATGTTGCTCTCCGCTGACACAGCTGGTATCTCAGGCTCTGGATGTTTTTCTTCCCTTGTGCGACCCCCACCCTCACCCCAGGACGGCCGTTACTGTGGTTTCTCTTCCACCTCCTGTGTTTCATGCCATATGGACAATTTATAACCTCCAGGGCCTGAGCCTATTTCTGGGGCTTCCCTCCAGCCTGCCCAAGGGATCCTGGGACTCGTAGTTTGAGGAGGGGGCCGGGGTAGCAGCCCCAAAAGCCGGGGCGCAGCTCAGCTCCCGAGGCACACGGTGCTTGGCCAGTACTGGGCTGGCGGGTGCAGGAGGCAGAGGTGACCCCACCCAGACAAAGCCAGGCCCTTTGTTCAGTGCAGTGAATCAGCCGCCCCACCAACTCCAGAAGTGGCTGCATTTCACTGCCGTGGGACAGGTTTCTGCCTAATGTTTTACCAGTAACATGGGGCTGCAGCCAGGTGCAAGTGAATCGGTGAGGCAGCCTGGCAAAACCCTCAGCTCCTGTCCCAGTTGCTGCTGTCAGCCCCAGATGCGTCAACTGCCCCACGCTAGAGACAGCGTGTAGCCTGGCCCTATTGCTACAGAGCCCAGGCGATGTTATGTAACCAGCCTCACGGCGGGGCGGCTGGGGGCTGCCTAGCCTAACGCAACCCTTTATCAGCACCGCGCAGCGTATCCGCCCCTGGCAGGGCCTGGCCCAGCTTCCTCTGCAACCGGCAGGGGAGGCCTCAGGCTGCTATCCTTGACACCCAGTGCTTCCCCTCCGCAGCCAGCACCCCCACCCCAGCTGCAGGCCCAGTCGCAGAGAGCTAAAGGGACCCCCCCGGTCACGGAGGAGGGCTGGAAATAGAAACCAGCTATGCCCCTTGCAACCGCTAGACCCCACCCCACCCCACTGCTCTTCCTGGAGCTGGGGATAGAACCCAGGAGTCCCCACCCTGACTCTAACCACTAGATCCCACTTCCCCAGGAGTGCAGTGCCTCTGTGCCAGAAGATTGTGCAGGAAATGAGCACCCCCTGCTGGCAAGAGGCAGCCCTGCTCCCTGGCTACACTCTAACCCCCTTGGTTTTGGGCTGATCGGGGAGGGGCAGTGCAGTGTTGCTGGATTTACCCTGCTGGGGTTTGGGGTTTGCCCCCACCCCCAAGTCAGAGGATGTGGTTTGGCTGCTCTCCTCCACTGCCCATGTGCGTACAGAAGAAAACAGGGACAGTTCAACCGGCAGAGGAAGGGGCTGTGGGTCAGGACAGAGGGACACTGGCCCAGGTGTGGGGCTGAGAACGCAGCGCTGGGGTCAGGAGGCTGTGGGTCAGGACTGAAGGGCACTGCATTACTTGATGTGGGGAGCTGTGTGGGTCCAAGTGCTGGCTGCATGCCCAGCTGCCAAGACCTCACAGAGTTTAGGGATTTGGGGGGTGGCTCTAGTCTGGATCCACCCCAGCTCTGGGGAGTCGGGGGGGGGGGTTCTCCGAGGTTCTAGGAGGGTCAGCTGGGCCCTACTGCACCGAGCTCAGTCCATGCCAGCTCTACCCCCCACATGCTTGGCCCTATTCCCCCTCCACCTCGCATGCCAGCCCTGCCATACCCTGCTGTAGTTTGGTTGTGAGTCCCCAGGGGTGTTTCCCCGAATGGCCCTGATCCTATGTCTGGCCTCTCCCAGCACCATGGGCCCTGCCACCAGCACATTAGGGGAGGGTGTGAGACCCATAACCTCACCCTAGGTAGGGTCCCCTGGTGCACCCAGCTGAACCCCAATGCCAGGTCTGGGGGAGGCAGAGCTGCCCACTGCCAGGACCACAAGGCCCAGCCAATCCAGTATCCCCACCCCATCAGACTGGGTTTCTGGGGTGCTTTCTAGGCTACGGATTGGGGCCTGGTTAGGGCCAACTGCAGGATGGTTTGGGGCTGTGGGAAGTGTCACTGTGGGCAAGCCAGGCCCCAAACCCCGGTAGCTCCAAGTCCACCAATTGGAGTAGCTGCTACCAGGCCGCTAGCCCCTCGTTTTCTCCTCCGAGACCACCATCACCCCAGTGCACCCATGACTGATGCTCAACTGATGGGAGAGAGGGAGGCAGTGCTAAGAAAGCTCCCCCCAGCTATGGTGCCCCTGGGGCACCCAGTGACGCAGCCCTAAATCCCCCCTCCAGCCCATCGACACATCAGAACCAGGGGTGGGGAGCCAGCACCTGTCCTGAGTGGGGGGAATTTGCTGCAGGGATTAGGCAGGAATCAGTCACACCCCAGCTGCCTGGACCCGAGGGTGAGATGGGGAGGTGACCTGGGCCTGGCCCCATCCCCTCAGTGGCAGGAGACCCTAGAGATGCACCCTTACCAGTGCTTGCTTCCTGCCAGGGTGCTAGAAGCTGGAGCCAGAGTCGGCTGAGGGGTGCAGGGCTGGGTTTGCTTCACAGGCGGCCCTGATGCCAGCCCCACAGATTGGACCTTTTCAGCCCAGGAGTGCAGCTCTGGGGACAGGGGTGGCTGATGCCTGGAGTCTGTGAAAGATTCTTCCGCCAGCATCACTCAGCCCTACATCCCAGACTGAGGGCAGTGCCTGACCCCCAACCTAGCCCCACTGTCAGGAGCCCCAAGCTGGTGTCAGGGTAAATTCTGCTCATCTCCAAAGGGCAGACTGGCAAGGACACCCATGCCCATGGTCAAGGGGGCTGGCAGGGGCCAGCTATTCCCATCCCCATGGCCATGCCCACTGTCAGGGCAGGGCACAGGGGACCGAGGAGCACTCAGGGGACAGGAGAGGGTGCAAGAGGACAGCAGTCACCTGGGACGATGGCTTCCCAGCGACCTCACATGCGAGGAGCAGGCTGAGTCATTTGGGGTATCAGGGCTTGGTGCCAGCTGAGTGGGGGAAGACGGATAAGTGACCCCGCATGGTCCTGATTCCTCCGTCAAACCAGAGGCGTCGGAGCCCAAAGCAGAGACCAGGTGGGAGCCCCTAGCTTTATTCTGGTCAGTACCAGGGAGACCCAGGCTCCTCCACACACCTGCACCTCTGACAGCAAGATGCCCCTGTACCTCAAAACAGCACCCTGGAACCTGCATGTTCCCCACTGTGATGTGACGGTGTTCTGTTCTGTACAATCTGCTGGGGGAGGCAACACTGAAAAAGCCTAGATCTGCTGATCATTAATGTTCTGTTGAATTGTGTGGTTGGTCTTTGTGTGTGCTGTCATTGCTCTGAAGGGCTGGACTGAAGATCTAGAGCAGTGGTTCTCAAGATTTTTGGTGTCACGTCACAGTTGGTGGCATGCGCAGCTGTGTGTACCTCAATGTCCCCACACTGCTTCCACAATATCCCTTCCTACTGCCAAACAAAATCCTTCCGCTACTGAAGAAACCCCCCCCAACTACCAAACAAAATCCCACCGTGGGAAACTGAAGCTGCCGCTGCAGGAAGCTACTGCTGTGCTCCAACTCCAGTTGGCTCCTGGCTTCCAGCAAGACACTTCCCTGCTCTGTGTGTGGTGGTACAGTGGTTGAGACCTGCTGATCTAGAGGTTCCTTTTCAACAATGCAACATAGAACCAGCGTAAGCCCCCATCCCATAGCCCTGGCCAATTACACATCACCCCTTGGGCGCTTCTGGAGGCAACATGTCCCTTTGTGCAAACCCAGAATTTGAGTATAGAAAAGAAACTTTTAATAAGAGGAAGATAAACTTGAACTTGAACTTGGGAAACCATCAGAAGTAGGATTCAGAAATATAAACTTTTGAGGAAAACACCCACCCCAGGCTTTCTGGGGGCACGTCCTTTTCTCTCAGCTTCCTAAACCCAGAAGTCAAATGTTCCTTGTCCTTCCACTACACCTCACCCACAGTTGTCGTCCCTGGTCAGGGAAGACCTGGAGTTCAGAGACGGTCATTTCCCACCCTGGTGGGTAGTTGAGCCCATTGTTTGTGCCTCTGTCCAGACTCTACTGTGGCATCAGCCACCCTGCTAGCCACTTACTGCTCTGCTGCACTGGCCATACTATTCCAGTGGCTACCCAGGATCCCGTCACACCCCCTACGTTCTCCCCTTTCATGAGTCCACAGCCACTGGCTCTGAGAGCAACTTGTAGCGGATGAGGAAGTAAGGATAGCACTGACAGCTATCGAAGATGACGAAGATCTGCGGCCTCTTGGCACAGTCTGTGCAGGAGTCATAAAGGCGGCCATTGCGTGCCAGCGGGGGGCGCCGGAACTCGGGATTGCCCTGCACTGAGCGCCCCACCAGTACCTTGACCAGGAACATGTAGCGCAAGCCAGCCTCATCTGGCTTGGCATAACTATGGGAGTAGGAGGCATCGGTGGAGAAGTAGCTGCCCTGCCCGTAAGCTGCACCGTTCACACCTGACAGCCGGGGATCAAAGTTCATCTCACAGATGGGCCGCACGTTGCTGATCAAGGTGCCATGGAAGAGGTGCTTCTCCAGCTGGCGCCGTGTTGCAAGGCGGCGGCCATGAGCCATGAATTTCTTCTGGCTGTGGAGGAGAGAGTAGCAGGGGGGTGAATGAGAAGCTGAAGCAAATGCAGCCAGGAGTCACCCCAGCAAGAAGCCAGGACCGCCAGCTGGCGAGGGATGGTCAGGGTGCTCCGGGAAGAGTTACGGTTCAAGCCCAAGGGCAGCAGCATGGAGACCAAGACCACAAAATACCAGATCTGGGCCACAAAGCCTTATCACCTTGATTCTTATTCCCAACCCAGGGGGAGCCATGCCACAGAACCAGAGCACTAGAGCTATGGAGCCAGATAAAAGGGGACAGACAGGAACCCCCTGTAAAATCACAGAAACTGGAAGGGACCATGACAGATCACTAATGGCAGGACCAAGGACCCCCTTAAACCATCACTGACAGGTTCTTGTCTGCCCTGCTCTTAAACACTTCCAGTGATGGAGATTCTACAACCTGCCTAAGCAACTTATTCCAGTTGTTAATCCCCCTGACAGTTAGGAGCTTTTTCCTAATGTCTATGCTGAACCTCCCTTCCTGTAATTTAAGCCCGTTACTTCTTGTCCCATCATCTGTGATTAAGGAGAATAATTTTTCTCCTTCTTCCTCATAACAACCTTGTAGGCACTTGAAAACTGTTATCACATCCCCTCTCAGTCTCCTTTCTTCCAGACTAAACAAATCCAGCTCTTTCACTCTTCCCTCATAGGTCGAATGTGCCAGACCTCTAATCATCTTTGTTGCCCTTCTCTGGACCTTCTCCAGTTTCTCCACATCCTTTTTTAAATGAGCACCCAGAACGGGGCACAATACTTCAGTTGAGGCCTAAAATGTGCAAAGTGGAGTGGAAGGATCACTTCTTGTGTCTTACTCACAATACTCCTGTTAATACGCCCCAGAATGGCGTTTGCTTTTTTTGCAACAGCATAACACTGCTGACTCATATTCAGCTTGTGATCCACTGTTATGCCCAGATCCCTTCCTGCAACATTCCTTCCTAGGCAGTCAATGCCCATATCGTATGCGTTCAATGGATTGTTCTTTCCCAAGTGGTGTACTTGGCATTTATCTTTATTGAATTTCATTATCTTTATTTTCATTTCATTCCTAGCAGCTCCCCACACCTGCCTTCCTTACCCACTGTATTTCTGCCACAAGTAGTCATTCCGGATCCGGTAGATGGCCAGCACCAGTGCCGTGTCCTCTCCCAGGGTTCTGTGGAACAGCTCCCATGTGGTCTGATAGGCCATTTCTGCTGGTGCCACAGCTGCCAGAGTGTACATGGCGCCATGTGAGGCCTTGGGGACCCAGGATGCAGGGTATGGGCCACAGTAGTTGTCCTGGGGATCCTCTCCAGGTATGGTGCCAGTGGAAGAGAGGGTATTGCCCATGACAATCCTGCCAACAGAAGACACACAAGAATGTGGCTTATTGTGGGAGTCTCTTTGGTGCCAAGGGGCAGAGATGTCGCCTGGCCAGGGCACTCACTGCAGCGTAGGCACCAGCTGCCAGGGTGGGCGGCAGATCGGGCGGAAACGGATGCGCCGGGTGAAGCCCGTACGCACGTTGCGCTGGACTAGCATCTTCAGGTCCACGTTGTACAGCTGGCCTTGCAGCTTGAAGGCGTGGTTCCACATGCCCTTCTCGAAGGCCGCCACCAGCTCTGACCTCACCGGCTGGGCACAGAGAGATGCTGTCACTGGCCACCCTTCACCCACGCTGCCCCAGCTATGCACCCTCTCCCAGTCACATCTCCCCACCCCTCCTGGCCATACCATGCTCCACCCAGACCACCCACACTTGGCCCTCCCATTTCTCTCCCCTTTATGTCCTATGTTCCCAGGGACTCCTCACATCCCCATCACTTCTGGGATCACCCCCTACTCCCTCACCTCCTCATATGTGAGCCACTTCCCATGCTCTTCCCAGTACACCTGCCACTCCATAAAAAAGTAGGGGTTGCGGTTGGGGTTGCTGCTGTTGGACAGACGTCGGATGCGGTCGTAGACCTGGGAGGTTGTCAGCTCCATGGAATCCAGATTGACGGTCCACGATGAGCCAGCCCTGGAAAGAGGGGCAGCAGAGATGTCAGTGAAGGACAGGGGCCACAGGCCCCCCGTCCATGCTGGGTAATGCCACTGTGAGCAGGAGGGCGTCCATCTCCGTCCATCCCCAGTCAATATTCTCCAGCGCTCCCACTCCGCGCCCCACAGCGCCCACTCCGGGGACACGTCCCATCAGCTACATACTTGTCCACAAGCTGAGCGCTGTCATGGCTGGTGGTACAGTAGAGTTTCTCCAGGTGCTGCTGGGCCGATGCACTGATGCTCAGCCACACACCGTCCTTCCGGCGCCGCATTTGCCAGTGGTAGGGGTTCGGGGTATGGTGGCGCGGGCAGCGCTCCCCTTCCGAGCACTGCCCCAGCAGGAAGTCATCACAGATTAGGATGCCGTTCTTCTGGTGGACGTGAACCTCATCCGGGCCAGCCAGCTCCAGGACCTGCCTGCCCAGGCCCAGCTCCTCAGTTTCCCGCATGAATAGCAGGGGGTGCTGAGCCAACCCCAGGCGCTGGCGCTTAGGCTTCTCTGCCATCAGGATCAGACCCTATGGGGATGGGAGGGGGAGTAAGGCAGACATGGGACCTGATGGGAAGCAAAGCCAGAGCTGGGGCCAGACTGGGCCAGGGTTTCTTGATACTGGGCAGCATTTTGATGGCGTTGGATGGAAGAGGCTCACAGATGCCAAACGAATAATCAAGGATTTTATAAGGAATGATGTCTCCAGGATCTGGGAATTGCCTCAGGGATTCACCGTTGGCAAGAGCCTGCCCCAGCTATGGAGCTGGTGGAGCTGATCATGGCAGACCTCCCACAGAATCAGGGGCAGGGTGTCATCTCCAGCCTACAGATGTGGAAACTGAGGCTCACTACCAATGCAAGGACTCCCGCCAGCAAGTCAGTGGCAGAGTGGGGAGAGGAACCCAGGTGTCCTGAGCACCAGCCCTCTGAACTGGCCTCTACACCTTGGCTGGCTACAGTCCCATCACTCCGCAACAGGAACTGCCATGCCCCCTCCCGATGCACCCCTTATTTTAATGGGGGACTACCCCGAGACACCAATCAGCAGCCCCTCTCCCAAGCAGAGTGCCCCAGAGATGTAGGGAGCCCCTGCAGATCCTGACTGGGACCACAGAGGGGAGGCAAGGGACACAAAACCACAGAGGCAATACCGTCCAGATGGCCTCCTGAAGGGACAGCATGTTCCCTCCCTCCCAGCATCCTCATGGCATTCACCCCCAGAGGGAACATGGGCGTTGGTCCCCAAGGCAGGCAAAACATCTCCTCCTCCCTCCCTGGGGTCTCCTGCTCCTGCAGCCCCAACTCTCACCTCTGCTGCTGAAGTCACCAGGCCACTTGGCTCTAACTTTTGCTTTTGCTTTGCTTTCCCTTTGCAGGCCTGCTGAGTGGCTGAGTCACAGACTCACAGGGCTCCTCCCGCTCCCCCCCAACCTCCTCCCCCCACCCTGCGTCTGCAGCTTGGCACCTGCACAGACAAAAGGGGGGGCTGGGACTTCCCAGGCTGGGGATTCCCACTCCTCCTGGCCCTCCCTGCCTTCCACCCTAGCTCCTGTTCTAAGCATTTTTGGACTCTAGATTCCAGTGAAACAAGTAACCCACATCTGCCCTAAAGCCCCACAACAGGTTGGGGGCAGGACTGGAAATGGAGCAATGGCATCCTGGCTTCCCTGCCGGGGCCATAGCAACTGGCCTACTTGACCCATGACACTGGAAGCTGGATCCCAAAGGCACAGCTGGGGCGGTGATTCATCTGGGCTCACCCAGCGAGTCTGTGGTAAAGTTGGTAACTGAAGCCAGACGTCCTGTATCTCAGCCCCTGCAGCCCCACTCGAATCCCTAGACCCCATGCCCCTCCCAGACCCAGGGACAGAATCAAGGAATTTCAATTCCCCTCTCTCCCACTCCCTTACAGAATATTTGCACCACCATCCTCTGCAGGACAACACAGAAACAGCCTGGCTCACCTCCGCCTTGCTTTCTCTTTCAGTTCATGCACTGCTGTGCTTCATATTTGCGCACAGGACCAACGGGTGACCAGGAAGAGGCCTTGGCTGTGACAAATGATGGCAACCCCCTTAGGGAATGTTATGTGGGCGGGTCAGGGATTTGTTCCTCCCAGTCCTAGGTGTTTTATCAGCTTGTGACTTGAGCTCAAGCCCAGTGTGTGCCATGAGGACCCAGAAGCTGTACCATGGAATTTTTTGGAAAATCTTCATAGAGTTTTGGATTGACTCATGAATATTTATGAGCTCATTTGGACACTATATGGTGGTGTGCCTCAAAATAATTAAAGATATCAAGGTGCACCATAGCAGAGAAAAAGTTGAGAACCACTGCTCTAGCCTGTTGTGATCAGAGTGTGTGTAGAGACCAGGCAGGCATCCCTAAGCCTGGCACAACCACGTGCAAGTTGGGTTTCCAGCAAGGGGTAACAGATCTCCCAGTATGCCAATTTCATACCTCCCCTCTGAATGAGGCCTGGGATTTTTTCTTTTTGAAGCATCAGCAGGCCACCACCCTTACTCCCTGTTTGTAGCTGGGAGCAGCACAGTTCTCTCATTTGCACAGCTGGAGCCACTACACATCCCTCACTGTTTTGCAATCGACAGTGCCTGTTGGAAATCAGCCAGGCCCTGCCTCTGCTCCCACTCCCAACCCAGTCACATCCTATTTCAGCTAAGAGAGGGCCATCTGCGTTTCTATGGATCCAAGAGGCGATGGCAGAAGCGCCTTTTTTTTTTCCAGCTCCCAGTACCTCCTCTTTGTCCTTGGCAGCTTTTACACGAGTCTGTCCTGTAGTGGGCAGGGTGGCCTTTAAAAAGAAAAGGTGACATGGTTAGTGGGCTATGACCTGGGTGCTCTTCAGTTGATCTGCAGTAAGGCCAACCCCAAAAGTTAAAAAAGCATGTCAGACCTCTCAAAAGCATAAGACAGACCCAGAAAACCATAGTTTTTTTAAAGGGTGATATTCTGTCATGACCTGTCTTTTATTCTGGGAATCCTGCCCCCATGTGGGTTTTTCCAGCCCCAAGATACTGCTCTGCTTGCCCTGGCCAGGTAACAAACCCTCCTAGTGACGGCAACACTATGGAGACTGAGAAGTCATCCGGGGGAGTGGATCTGAGGAGATCGGGTTTCTGTGCAGGTGTCCCAAGTGCAGATGTGTTGAGAGTCTGTGGAATCCTTGCCTTTCAAGACATGAAACTGCATCAAAGGAGGGAGGTTTGTACGAGGCCCATCCTGGGGAGGGAAGCTGGGATGTGTGAGGACTAGGCGTGTAAGACGTTACTCTGCTGCGGTGTGCGAGAAAGGGGTGTTTGAAGGCAAGGCACGTGAGGGTGAGGCCTGTGTTACCCTTCTCGGGCGTGCGAGGGTGAGGTATACGAGGATGCGGCGTGCAAGGTGTTACTCTGCTGGGGTGTGTGAGGACAGGGTGCATAAGGCGTTATCCGGATGAGGCGTGCGAGGACAGGGCATGTAAAATGTTACTTTGCAGGGGTACGCGAGGATGAGGCGTGCGAGGATGGGATGTGTGACGATGAGGTGTGTAAGGCATTACTCTGTGGGGGGTGTGCGAGGACGAAGTGTGTAAGGCGTTACTCTGCTACGGTGTGCGAGGATGAGGCGTGCGAGGACAGGGCATGTAAAATGTTACTTTGCAGGGGCACGCGAGGACGAGGCGTGCAAGGATGGGGTGTGTGAGGATAAGGCGTGTCTCTGCTGGGGTGTGCGAGGATGAGGCGTGCGAGGATGAGGTGTGTAAGGTGTCACTCTGTTGGGGCGTGCGAGGAGCTCAGCGCACAAGTACCTGGGGCTCAGTCCCATCATCCCCTGCGCAGACAGGGAAACTGAGGCCCAGGGCAGGCGGGCCTGGCATCTCTGGGGGAGGGGTTGCAAGCCCCGCCCTCAGGGTCAGAGGTCAGGACGGCACCTTGGCCGCCCGGGAGCGGAACCCGCTCACCTTCCGGTCACGTGCCACATTCCTGCCAACCACAGCACAAGGCTGGGGACAGCTATTACGTCACCGCTTCGCTGGTCGCCATGGGAACTATCCCGCCCGCCCGCGCTGACTCACCCCCTCCCGGAGGCGCTGAGCCGGGGAGCGACAGCGGCGCCTTCGAATCAGCGGCCCCTGCCCGCGCCGCTGAGGGGCGGGGCCCGCGGGGCCACGCCCCATCCCTGGAGCCGCGTTTCTGGTTGGCTGGACGGGAGGAGGCCGGTTAGCCAATGAACGGCCCGGATGGGGCGGGGGCGAGGCCTGGAGCTGCGATTGGCAGGCCAGCGACCAATGGCGTGCGGCCTCCGCCGCTCCCGCTCCACGTCGGCATCGTTGAGGGCAAGATGGAGGCGCTGATCCTGGTAGGAGCGAGCTCGGGGTGGGGGGAGCGGGCTGAACCATGCTGGGGAGGGGGGGGTCGGACCGTGGGGTGGGCAGTGCCAGTGGGGGGAGGGGGCAGTGCCAATGGGGGAGGGGCACTGCCAGTGGGGTACTGCCAGTGGGGGAGGGGCACTGCCAGTGGAAGGATGGGGGAGGGACACTGTCAGTGGGGGAGGGGCACTGCCAGTGGAAGGATGGGGGAGGGGCACTGCCAGTGGGGGAGGGGCACTGCCAGTGGGGGGCTGGTTTCCACTGTTGGGGAAGGGGGTCAGGTGCTGCCCATGGAGGGCTGGGCGCTGGGGCTGAGGGCGGTGAGGAAAGGCCCACCAGTGGGCAGGATGGGAACTGGGCACCATCGCAGAGGAATGGGCTCCACCATTGGGGCAGGGGAGGTTGGGCGATGCCATTGGTAAAGGGAGGGACGGGCACCGCCGAGGCAGGAGGAGGAGGAAAGTTCGTGGTGTTGATGTATTTAGGATACTGTGAGCCGTTACACTTGGTATCAGGTGATGATTTGGTTAAAAGACACCCTGGTGTGATATAACATTAGCACAGTGCACCTTGCATGGGTTAAAAACTGGCTAACTGATAGATCTCAGCGCGTCTCTGTAAGTGGGGAATTGTCGTCGAGTGGGTCTGTCTCCATTGGGGTCCTGGGTCGGTTCTTGGCCCTGCGTTATGTAATGTGTTTGCAGAGGGTGCACGGACTGGGGAGTGGTAAGTGAAGAGGACACGTTAATGCAGCGTGGTCCAGGTGACTTGGGGGGCTGCGTGCGTGTAAGCAGCATGCGTTTTAATATGGCTCAACGTAAATGTACATCTGGGAGCCGAGACAGGATGGTGGACTCCATCCTGAGGAGCAGCAACAGGCAGAAATTTGTGGGAGTCAGCTTACAGTGCGGTTCTGTGGCCATGAGAGCTAATGTGATCCTCAGATACGTGAACAGGGGAATTTCAAGTAGTTTACCCGGGTATTTGACACTGGTGTGACCCTGCTGTGATCCTGTGTCTAGGTCTGGTGCCCAGCGTTCAAGAAGGAGATTGATAAATGAGGGGAGAGTTCAGAGAAGAGCCGTGAGAATGATTAAAGGGTTAGAAAACCTGCCTTGTAGAACTAGACTCAGCGAGGTCAATTTATCAAGCTTAAGAAAGAGAAGGTGAAGTGGTAACTTGATCACAGTTTACAAATACTTACACGGGGAACCAATATTTAATAAGGGGCTCTTCAGTTTAGCAGAAGATGGCTGAACACCATCCAAGGTCTGGAAGTTGAAGCTAGACAAACACAGACTGGAAAGAAGGCATGCACTTTTATCAGTGAAAGTAATTAACCACAGACAAAACTTACCAAGGACTGTGGTGAATTCTCCATTACTGATCATTTTGAAGCCAAGGCTGGATGGTTTTCTAGGAGATCTGCTGTAAGATTTATTTGGGGGAATTTCTATGGGCCGTGTTGTAGAGGAGGTCAGACTAGATGGTCCATTCCTGCCTTGGACCCTAAAAATGGGCTGTGTTGTTGGGTGGCGTGGGGGGCAGGACGCCCTGGCAGCGGAGCGGTTGCCTCAGGCCTGGTGCCTGAGGGTGGGGGCTGCCCTGTGTCGCCTGTGGGGCTAGCAGGACGTGTGCTGGGTAACACTTGCTGTGTGGCGAGTATCTGATTATCCACCCATCAGTGGGAATTCCCCTTCTGTCATGAGGAGGGATTCCAGCCTTTGCAGAGTGTGATCTGAAAAGGCCGTTGGCCCTGTGGGCTTGGATCCTGAGACAGCAGCTGTTACTGTCATGGGGCCCAAGTCCTACTCATGAGCACAAGACAGCTCTGGGGCAGTGGGAGAGGGGCAGAGTAGGGCACTATTGACAGCTCATCCTCAGACAAGTATCTCTGAACCTTGCGTTCAGGGGAGAACCTGGAAAAAACATAACGCAAGCTGCGAAACGGAGACCTGAGCCTGCAGAGGTTCTAGGGTGCTAGCTAGCTCAGAGACAGGCAAACCAGCCTTTGTTCGATGCAGCGGGATGACTCAGAAACCTAATGATGATGGTTTAAATGGTGCTGTTCCTGAAAGTTTCACTGCTGATTGGTTCCACAGAAAGCTCTAGCTAATATGTTTATCTTGTGCTGCTGCTACACTTGCCACTTGCCAAGCAACCGAGGCTTCTGTGCGTGGCCACCACAGGCCCGTGTCTCAGGTGCATGGTTCAGGCATCGGAACTGAGGGGTGTGTGGTGGGGGGGCAGGGAACAGCACCCTGATGTCTCCCTTGTTCTGGTCAGCTCCTGCGTGGCCCCTGTGCAAAGGAGAATGGCCCACGGGCTGTTGTAAATCCCAAAGCCTGGCATGCCTGCCTGGGAGCCCAGGACCTCCAGCCACCCTCTTTGTGCCCCTATGCCCCACTACATCCCCCGGCCCACTTCACATGGCGCCCGAGCCGGGGGCAGAATCCATTCCCAAGTGCTGTCTGTCCATCCTGGGGGACTGGGGAATAGCTCCAGAGGAGGCCAGGCTGCTGTCACAGCCGGCTCTGACGCACAGGACGGGTGAACTAAAGCCTAGCACTCTGGGTTTGGACAGTGGAGACCGGTCATTTATTCTGTGCATCCTGCCACCTTCATTTTTCTGTGTGCAATGGAGATAGCCTTTCCCAGCTTCCCTGGCGGTTAGTCGTGAGCTGGCGCATGATTGGGTTAGGTTAGAGGCTGTTCAGATGGCACTAAGCCCTTTCAGACAGCTCTGGCATGGGGTGCCAAGGGTGAAAGAGGCTGGACTGTTTCATCTGCCCGGTGCTGGGAAATGATAGCCAAAAGAGAAATGAATCTAGGGAAGTAAAATCCTCCAGTGGCTTCTGCCATTCTGTCAGCTGTGGACGGAAGCCCGTCATATCTCAGTGATAGAAAAGTCCTAGACTTTAGGTTCTTGTCATGTTCCACAGTCCCTTGCCTCAGTTTTCTTACCTGTAAAATGGGATCAATGATGCTGCCCTCCTTTGTAAAGTGCTTGGAGCTCTACTGATGCCTGACAACATCTGGTCTAAAGGGCCCTTCATTTCTGCTGCCAACAGCTCCCTGCTCCCTCTTCTGTCTGCCCTTGCATTCACCAATTGCCTCTGCAAAGAATAATAACAATAATGCCAGCCTCATTTCTTGGCTTCTGGCATCTCTTTCCCCCATTAAGGTCCTGGCAGCCATAAAAGGTTTATGGTGTGGCTGCTGCTACTATGCTGACCAGCTGGGCTGTTGAGCACCTACTTGAATTGATTGAAGTCTAATTTATTGAAACTTCTGAATTAAATGATCGGAGTAAACTGCACTGTAACTCTTAACACCTCAGTTTAATGGTTGATGACTCGAGGTGGACCTTGGCTCCAGCAAAAAACCTTCAGAGGGAAATTGGTGCAGTGTCTCACTCTCCAGGCCCTCTGCCCTCCCAGAAGTTCTCATTATACGTTTAAAATGTGTGTTTAGTTGTTTCACTCTGTGGGGCAGGCGTGGCTCCTGAGAAGTGTAAATCCTCCGTGGCTCCCACGCAAGGCAGCAGCTATGGCTAGTTCCCAGTTGGATGAAAAATAGGCTTGTGGTTTCTCAAGCTGGTTCCTTTGTATTGTGTACACCAGCCCTGCCAGTTGGTCAAGGAGCAAATGGCAGACCAGGTTGGTCCAACGGAGCTGAGGCACATGTGGGAGGCACTGTCCTGAGGGGAACGTGCATCTCCAGGGCTGTCCATCCAGCCACCCCTATAAAAACTTGGTTGAGCCACCCCCATGGTGGGGAATAGTTGGGCAGTCACACCAGTAGAGGATGCAGTTAATGAAGCAGTTAATAAAGCAGGGTGTGAATTTAAATCAAAGGATTTAGTCTAGTTTATCTCCATTAATGGTTTTGTATTAGTTTCACCTGTAATCCATTTTGGACATGAACCAAGATAATTCAGAATAAGGAGATCATTCACTCTTATACTGGAGTCAGAGTGGAGTGAATCTGGATTAACTCTCCATGTTGACAAGCCCCAAAGTTTTTGGTCTGATTCTTGGATCCCCTGGCCACTTGCAGTGATGCCCAGCGGGTGCTTGGCAGCTCTGAATCAGGCCCTTTGATTGAGCACCCTCCAAGCAGATCCTGGCATGTCCCAGGAGTGGAAACTCCTCTGATATCCTGGTTGCTCCTGGCAGCTTCAACCCCAGTTTCTTGGTCTTGGCCACCTGGCCTTTCCTGTCCTCACCCTGGACCGTATCCCCCCAGGGAGACGCTAGGATAAGCGCAGTCTCTGTGCCGTCGGGGAGCCTCTCTGCAGTCCCCAGATGCATAGCCTGGTGGATTTTGGCCCTTCTGCCCCGCTGACGGGTACCAGTCAGTGGCAGGGAAGCTGTTGTAGGCAACGGATCCTGACCTGCAGCGTTTGAGGTGAAGTTCTGTTATACACTCCGACTGTGGATATGTGGAGGTCAGTGCATCACAGAACTTTGTCTCGAGAGCTTTTGAGCGTCTTGATTCATTTGGGGTCCCCCAAAACCCCCTTGTGTCACTTGAGGGCCCCACTTGTCTTTCGTGACCTGCAGCCCTGATTTGTGGGGCTGAGCCTCCGTGGAGCTCTGCCGCAAGCTGGCCTGGGGATGTACTGCTTAGACCAGTTTATACACAACCGCAGGCTGCCCCAACTGCCAGGGCTTCACATGCCCTCGTGCCCAGAGGTGGGGTGCAGGGAGCGATCTCCACATCACCCTGCTTCAATCTGCGAAAAGCCCCATTCCTTTTCCTCTGGGGGGCTCAGGGTCTCTTGAGCTTTGGGGCTGGAAGCATGGATGCTGCTGGGCCTTAATGTGGCGAAGCCCTTAGATCCCGTCCCGGGGGTTAGCAGATGTCAGTATCCCAATCTGTCCCCTTTGTGGAGATGACATTAGCAGCTCGTGGCCCCTGATCCCCCAGCACAGGCAGCCCTACTAGTACCCAGTCGCCTTTGGGACTGCTGCAGGGACACGAGCCCCTTCCAGGCGCCAAGCTGCTCCTCCCCGACCCTGTCTCACGCTGGTCCTGGGATGACATGGCCTGTAAATCCGCTTGGGCATTGGAGTGATTCCCCCCATCTGTCCACACACCATGGCTGCCGACGGCATCAGGACTCAACAAGCCGGGTCCCATGGTGATGGCACCAGCCTGGGTGGGTGGAGGCTTGCTGTGTGCCCAGTCTGCGCCAGGGAGTAGCCAGGGCAGAGTCATGCCGCATTAGGGTAGATAAGATCTGGAACAAGGAACCTGGGGTCCCTGGCACCTATTGGACTGGAGTTGGCAACTTGCGTGCTGGATGGTGGCGAGGGAAAGACCCATGCGCCCTCCACAGCCAGGGCTGGGCATCAGTCCCCCCATCCCCTGGCAGCCACCTGAGGAGGGACCTGGGACTGTCAGATGTTGGTAGAGGCCATGAAGTGCTGAACCATGGGGTGGTGCTGGGCAGGCAAATGGCTGTCACATTGTTGGGGGCAGTGCCCCCCATAGCCTGTCATGCAGGGGTCCCAGAGGGGCCAGGCCTCGACCCTGGGGCAAGGCCTCGCTGCAGCGGTACCAGCGCTGGCTCTGGGAGGAGCCCTTCTGGGCCACTCTCCTTGTCTGTGCCACGGGTTGCTGCTGCTCCCTGGCCCGTGGCGGGGCCTAGGCCAGATCTTACTGAAGACAGGGCCTCTCGTCAGTCCGGGTGGGAGCCAGTCAGCCCCCAAGGAGCCCAAAGCCCCCACTGGCCCCTCAGTGCATACTGCCCATTCCCTCCTTTGTACCTTCCACATTCGTGGCCTCCTAGTGCAGGGGACCCTTGTTTGTCCCCTTTCCTCGTGCAGAGGGGACGCCAGCCCCCAGCCCTACCTGCATGGGGTGAATCAACTTGCTCTGTTCCCAATGTAAAGAACACCTGTAGTCAGCTTTGTTGGGCGCTGCTCCCAGCACCCCTCTGAGCAGCAAGGCATGGCCACAGACAGGAACAGAACCCAGGAGTCCTGACTCCCCCCCCAGTCCCTTGCTGTAGCCACTAGACCCTGCTTCCCTCCCAGAGCCGGAGATAGAACCCAGGAGCCCTAGCACTCAGCCCCCCCCTGCTCTAACCACTTGACATCACTCCCTTCCTTGTCTTTGAAGCTGTCAGAGCTGCCATTACCTCTTCTCTGGCCCCGGGGGAAGCAGCTGGCCAGGCTGTGCCTGATAAACGCGGTTACTGGTGCTGCCCCATACAGCTTGGGGGCTGGTGGCAGGAAACCAACTCACCAGATAGCAGCCGGTTATTTATATTCTCCCCCCCCCCCCCCCCCAATCACCAGCCTGGTGTCTCAGGGGTGTAGCGTCTGCAAGTGCATTGAGCCCGGGGCGCCCCCTGCAGGCCAAGGGCTGGGAGGATGCAGGACTCAGGGAATGGGGCTGCTTGGGCCTGCAGGCCTATGTGTTACCCGACTCAGGGCCTGTCTGCAGCTTGCAGCAGTCCCCGGCTTGGCCTCACTGAGAGCTGGAGCAGTGGGGGAGCTGCACCAACACATGGAAGGGTCCTGCCCTGGCGGATGCTGCGAAGGGGTCATTAACACCCCAAGGGCTGGGGAAGCAGAGAGGGCGTCAGACCTGAGAACGGGATGTCTGGATGCTGGTGCCCAAAGAGGAGGTAGCCTGCCACAGAATGGACACCCCGTCCCACTGGTGTAGGTCATGCCATGGCCCATTGTGGGTGTTTTAACCTGGCACCTAATTACAGCTAGAGCTAGTGGGGTGGGGGCCAGGGTGCCCCTCAACTCCATACTTGTTCCACTGCCTCTCTGAGTGGCCCTTTGGTGGTCTACTATGGGACAAGTGGGCACGTGTACTTGGTACAGAGAAAGCATGGGAGGTAGGAGCAGCCGGGCCCAGAGTGACAGTGACGGAGCTGGGCTGGTTAGAGAGGGATCCTGACACCAGTGGGGGCCAGCCTCTCTGGTCTGCAAACCGCGGTGAGAATTGCCAGGGCCTCAGTCTGTCATCTGCCAAGCAGGGGCCTTTTTCCCTCAGCAGGGTCAACAGCTGGCACTACCTAGGGGAGCTAAGCCCAGCCTGTTGTGAGAACCACTGACCTTGGGCAAGCTTGGAGCAGGGCCTCCAAACCGTGCCAGGATATGTGCCGTGGCACGGTCCCTTGAGCTATTTTTCCACCACCCCACACACATATGGAGGGGGCTTGTGCGTGGTGCCAGTCTCTCCAGTGGGTGCAGCAGTTGTAGGGGCTTGATTCCGGTTCCATGTCACCCCCCTCCTTCCCTGTGTTGTCTGGGCTCCTGGGCAGACTGTTTGGAGCCACAGCTGAGGTAGCCTCAACTGATCAGCCAGGCAGCCTGTGGCCACATTGCGGGGCTGAGCCCATGTAGGTGGAGAGGATGGCTGGAGCAGCACAGCCGTGGCAAGCTCCAGGCAGTGACTAAAAGCCTGTCTCTCTGCAGGAACCGTCTCTCTACACTGTGAAAGCCGTCCTCATCCTGGATAACGATGGCGACCGCCTCTTTGCCAAGGTGAGTGCCCATGTGGGACGTCATGGTGGACACTGGGGGAGACAGGTTTGCAGGCTGCTTTCAGGGACCCAAGAACGCCGTGTCAGACACCGGGTACCAGGGGCACCATATGCTGTAGTGTTTCCTAGAGGTGCCATGGGGCAGGTCAGATGCCGTGCTCTGGGTCCCATGACCTTAGCTGGGGCAGAGGCCTGGGATTCCCGTTTGCAAGTGAATTTTGGGGTCGGGAAATGAAGGATCAAGGAGAAAGGCTCTGGAACCAGACACAGGACAAAGCAAACTCCTCCCACCCCCATTCTGCCAGTGACCCCGTCTGCAGTCCCGTGAATCCCCAGCACTGGCTCTTGCCTTTCTTGGCCAGTACCCCTCAGTTCTAGCATCCCCTGGTTCTGCTTTCTGAAGCCGTGTGCATGGAAACTTCTTCCTTCTTCCCTCTGGCTCCTGCACTGCATGGTGCTCTCTGGCTGGACACCCCAGATCCAGCCCCGAGGTGTTAGGAGCGTGTGGCACCCCTCCATCCCTGCCCCAGGCTGAACTCACTTGGAGTGGACTGGTCTCTGAGCTGAGACTGCTGGGGCTGGGAGTAATGTCCCTGCCTTCTCCCCACAGTACTATGACGACACATACCCCACTGTCAAGGAGCAGAAAGCCTTTGAGAAGAACATCTTCAACAAGACTCACCGGACAGACAGTACGTGCCCTGGCCTGGGGGTGGGGGATGCTGCTGGGAGACGAGGGACGCTGCCCATCTGAGACTCTGCCCACCGAGACTACCCATCCTCATTTGGGCAGGGCCCTGCTGTAGGTGTTCGTTCACCATTGCTGGGCTGGCATGCCACGGAGGGTGTGGGGGTAGGGATGGGGAGCTGCGGCTTGGATCCCATTCAGTCAGCAGCCATGTTGGGGGGGGGGTCGACAGAGATGTACCCCTGCACCTGCCCTGACGATGGTACCCTCGCACAGGGTGGTCATGGGGTACCCACCCATCATCCCTGAACCCAAGATTGGGGCCGTCCCATGAAAGTTGGCTGTCCCTTGCTGCCGTCGCCAGCAAGTGGGTACTGGCAAGCCCATCCCTCTTCCATCAAGCCAGCTGGCCCCTTCTTTACACATGTGTCTGTCTCCCCAGGCGAGATTGCCCTCCTGGAGGGACTGACCGTGGTTTACAAGAGTAGCATTGACCTGTACTTCTACATCATTGGCAGCTCCCACGAAAACGAGGTGCATAACTCTGCCAGAGCCTGGGGCTGGGGGCAGTCACGGAGGGCAGGGAGGAGTTAGTGCGTTTGGTTGAAGGAGCCCAGCCAGGCTGGTGCAGTTCGGGATGGGAGGGGGGATGTCCAGTGCCCTCAGGGGACTGCAGTTGCAGAAGTAGAGGTGGGCACTTGCACAAAGACACCCAGCTGCTGCTCAGGGGTGTCGCCCGCACCCTCATTGCACTCCCAGCTGGTGCGCTGCTGCTGTGTGCCAAGAGCTGTGAGGAGGGGGAACAACTTCCTGCAGCCATGCTGGGAATTTGCCCTGGGTACGCTGTGCAAAGGGACTGCCAGGCAGGACAATGTACTTGAGGGTCAGAGCCTCACCAAGCACCAGGCCTCAAAGGCTGGCAGCTCCATGGAGAGTGCTAGAATAGAGATGCCCCCAGTGGAAGCTGTGGGGTACCCCCATTGTTCCCAGTGGGAGCTCTTTGGTAATCAGGCCATAAAGGCTCTAACTTTCCCGGCAGAGCAGTGGTGATGCCTGTCCATCTGTCCTGCCAGGGGCAGCCCCAGTGAGCTGATGGCTCTTCCCCAGTGCCCACTGTGTGAAGACCTGCTTGGCTCTCAGCAGCTGGTTTGACCCATGGGGGTGTGGTTCTGTGCCAGCTGGATGCCATGGCTTGGTCTCTAACCCACCTTTCCTCTTCCAGTTGATGCTTGTGGCCGTGTTGAACTGCCTCTTCGACTCGCTCACCCAGATGCTGAGGTGAGGTGGGGTTGAGCAGGGACATGGGGAGGGTTTTTCATCTGCTTGAGCACAGCCTGTGGAGGGGCTGTCTGGGACCATCCAGTCACCTGTGCCCACCTTGGCTGGGTGTGAGCTCCCATGCAGCATGGGGTTGGGCTGCTGCTGGTATCCAGGGCCTGGTGGAGCTGGCATGAAAACCCCAGGCTCCTGACCAGGCATGGGTTTCTCGGCAGGAAAAACGTGGAGAAGCGCGCCCTGCTGGAGAACATGGAAGGTCTGTTCCTGGCTGTCGATGAGATTGTGGATGGCGGGTGAGTGCTGGTGTCTTTATGAAGTGAGGTCCCGCCCCACGCCCCTTGCTCCTGATCAGCCCCTGGTCACAGCAGCCCAGTCCCTCACCGTCTGGTTGTTGGGGTGGGGGTTTTTCACAAGCCTAAGGGTGGCTCCGAATCACACTGGGGCCTGGTTGGGTGTCCCTTGTGTGGCGGGCAGACCTGGGTGCAGGGAGATCTGCAGGCAGGGGGGCATCTGGGCAGGTGACGCAGGGTTAACAGGCCATGTGCTTCTTGCCTCAGTGTGATCCTGGAGAGTGACCCCCAACAGGTGGTGCACCGAGTGGCTGTGCGGGTAAGTGAGCACCAGTGTCCCCCCCAGCTCCTCCCCCCCGAGACCCTCTCCCCACTCCAGGAGCCCTGCCCTCCATAGCCCAGTGGGCCCCCCTCCTCCTTAGCACACCCACTGCCTGCTCCCCCTGGAATGGCCTTGACACATGGGATGGGGGGCAGCACCAGCCATCAGGACATAGTCTAGCCCCTGCCCTTCCCTGGGCCAGCTCCTGCCTTTCCGCTCCCCTGGGAGCAGGGTTGAGGGTACTGACCTGAGGCCAGATTTCGTGAAGGGCCCAGCACCCAGTGGTTCCCACTGAGAGGGGAAGGGCCTGGCCGCCTTCCCCAGCCACCTGCATGGGGAGGAGGTGGAACTGTACCCCCCTGTGGCATCAGGGTGGGGGATTAGGGCAGCCCCCTTCCAGCATGGGGGGTCAGGGCGGTGCCCCCTGTGGTACCACTCTATGGCATGTCTCTCTTGCAGGGTGATGACGTTCCCCTGACAGAGCAGACGGTCTCTCAGGTATGTTCCTATCCCCACCCTCCCTGCGTGCCCACATCACCTCCCCAGCCAGCTCAAGGGCTCTGTGACTTTCTACCCCATCCCCACATCTTGTCCTAGAGCTTCCCATTCTCCAGACCCACACTGCCCTGAACAGGCCCAGCCCAGGCTGCACATGGGATCCCCCAGGGCAGACCAGCTGCATCCACCCCTCAGGGGCCAAGGCCTGATTTCTGGGCTGGACTTACTCCTAGTGAGCAGTGCAGCCTTTGGGGTTCCCTTCTGACCATATCCCAGCTAATGCCCTGAAGTATGGGGGTTGGATGGCCACAGCCAGCAATTGTTAACCGGCCCCAGTGGACTCTGTGCTGAATGAGCCCCAGAGGTGAGCACAGTCTCCACCCCACAGAGCCCATGCATGGGGCACTCAGCAGGTGCCACTAACTTAGAGTGAGGGCCTAACAAATACTGTGGGCCCTACAGTAACGCAGCCTCTGAGCAGTGGAGTCAGGCCCTCAGAGACATTTGTCCATGCAGCTTTCTGCTCAGAGTCCATTCCCTTCTGAGAGCTGCGCCACCCCCAAGCAGGATGTGGCTGCCCCTGGTGGTCTTCTGTTCTGGGTGCTGTGCCTCTAGATGGCCAAAGCCCTACAATGCAACCCCTCAGGCTGGGCATGGTGCCCCATCAGGGGCCCATCACAACACAGGCTGGGCTGAGCCACCAGACTGGTCTTAAGCCTGCATCCAGCTCCTCCTATTGCATGGCCTGGTCATGGGAAGCTGCCAGTAACAAACTTGGGGTCCTGAGGCCCCCTGCAGCATGGCAGGGCAGATCCTGCTGCCAGCTGGTTCCAAAGGACATGGGCCAAGTTGGCAGAGGAGGGCATCCCCAGACCCATCCTCTGCCCTGTCTGTCTCCCACTGGTCTCTCTTGCTGGATCCAGCCTGGCAAATCCTTGTTGTGCCGGCCTGTTTCTGTGGGCACCCCAAACACATCTTCCCTTGTGGAGAAGAACAGCTGGACCCTGGCTCTTGGCATCAGCCCTTGCTCTTACTGGAGAGCTGTGGGTTCTCCCTGGCCCCTGCGGCGAAGCAGGGTGCCTCCGTCAGTGGGACTGATGAGCTCTGGGGAGGGGATGGAGGTGGGCAGGGGAAAGAAGTGTCTGTCCCCAGTCCCTCCAGCTGAGCCAGCCCCCGTCTGCTTTCCAGGTGCTGCAGTCGGCCAAAGAACAGATCAAGTGGTCTCTGCTGCGATAGGGCTCGGATCCTATCGCTGCCCCTGTGTCTACTGTGCCCCACTCCCCCGTCCTCTCTGACGCACTGTCTGGCGCTAACACGCTGCGGGTTTCTCTTGGTCTGGTTTTTGGCTTTTTTCTGACCCACTGAGTGGACACTTTGTCCCAGCCCTAGGGGAAGCCTCTGGGTGGGCATGAGCTCCCTCCTCCCTCCCTTCCCTTCCGAGGGCAGGAGGGGGAGGCAGTTGTTGCCTAGCCTAGCCCTTTGCCCTGTCCCTGGACTCACAGGGCACCCGAGCACAGAGGGGGTGGGCTGGCATCCTTGGCTGTCTCGCTACTGCCCCTGTGGGCAGCCCCATGGCTCTGGGCCCTCCCTGCCCTGGCACGGAGCTTCCAGCCCAGCTCTGCCACGGAGCCATGGACAGACCCACTGGCTGGCCTGCGAGGAGTGGGTCCTTTGGACGGTGTGGGCCAGGCCCTGGGCTGGAAATCCTTCCCAAGCAGTCACAGCCCCGGACCAGTGACTGAGCCCAGCCAGACCTCTGGGAGCTGCATGGCTGGACAGAGCTGTCTGAACGGAGCCTGACCCCCAGAAACAGCTGGATCTCATTGACTGGGTCATGACCCCCCCCCCTTCACTTGCTACCAGTGGAGCTGGATCTGGAGTGTTGTCCCTTCCTCTCTATTGCTAGGGCGAGTCCCCGGGTAACCAACCCAAGCCTGCTGTTGAGGGCAGGCTCTCATAGCTGTGGGAGGAAGCCCTATTCTAATCTCTAATCCCATAGGCTTCATGGAAGAGGGAGGCCTCAAGTGCTCCTTGCTGTCGTGGCCCCCTTCCCTCCCAGCTGTCAGATCCCAGCTGTGGGGGATGCCTGAGTGCGGGGGGGTCTCTGTGTGCTGCCAGCTGCGCTCTCATCCCATGGGGTCCTGCCTGTCTTGCACCCTCGTGGTGTGGCCAAGTCACTGAGCTCTGGCTGTCTGGCTCCAGCTGTTTGCTGCCTGTGCCAGTTTCCGTGGGTTGAGGCTGCAGCCCAGCAACCCGCTAATGAATGATGCTGCCCTGCCTGAGCCCAAGGGTCTCTCTCTAGCCGTGGGGTGATGTTGCCTTGTGTTGGCCGACAGCGCCACCTGCACCCCACATGCGGTCATTGCAGACCTGGCCCTGCCAGGACTGTCATCAGCCTGGTGTGGTCAGGAGCCACAACTGTGGGCTCCCAGCCAAAGACGCTGTTAAAGACACCACCAGAGCCAAAGCCCAGCCCTAGCAAAGTGGGGCAGCTGGTGCCAGGACTTGTGCTGGTGCTCCCAGCCAGGGCCATGTGTGTGTTATCCACAGAGCCTGGGGCACTTGGCGCCAGCCCTGACGCCTAGCCCCACAGAGCTGGGGTTTCCAAAAGGCTTGGCAGCTCAGCAGAGGTTTGGACAAGTGTGTCAAGGAGAACTGAGAGGGCTGCAGGGAGTGGGGGGCTCAGTAGAGGGCTCTCTTCCCTGGCAGTCAGTGCTGGCCCTAGGGTGGTGCATATTTGGGTTGAGTTTTATCACCTAGAGCCTGTCCTTAAAGTCCCTGGGGTGCAGAGGGCATCCCTGGTGCCTGCCACTGTTCCAACAGCATCACTTGCAGACTGCCCTCCCCTGGGTACACCCCACTGGGCCCCACATCATTCCCAGAACTCCAGCTCTTCCCCTGCTCTCTGGCTGAGGAAGGTGGGACCAACAGCCCAGCCATCCCAGCCCCTCACCCCTTGTAGCCGTCCAGCCATGTGGGGCCCCCAGCTCTTTGGGGCCTCCAATCTGGAATGGGTGCTGTCCCTCCATCTCCCTCCACCCCATTGCCCCTGGAGGTGGTAGGGGGATGTGGGAGGAGGAAGAGGGCACTACCCAGCATTCAGCCTCCCCCAGCACACATCCTGTAGCAGCACCAGCTGGCGTTGGCAAGGCACCAACCTGGGTTGTGCCAGCTCCCTTCTCTGGGACGCAGTGCTGACCCCCTGACTTACACCCATTTGCTTGAGTGTGGAAGGGCATGAATCACACATGGGGAAGGCAAGCCAATGGGGGGCCTGAGTTATGGGGATCAGGCCTTTCCTGTCCCTAGAACCACTGGGGGCTGCCCCCTTCCTTACTGGAAGCCAGTCCCATGCTGACTGGAACCTGAGGGCTGGGAGGACAGCATTACCCCCTTGGAGCCCCTTTGCAGATGCCTCTGGGGTGAGGCATTGTGGATGTTTCCCTAGAGAATCCTCACCTAGTGCTGGGGGGTAGCTACTTGTGGGGTGGGGCTCAGGAACCATTTTGCCGGGGAGCCCTAACCCAGCTCCAAGCTCTGCCTGAATCTGGGGTAGTGCAGGGAACAGGAGAGGAGCCAGTTACCCCTTGGTGTGGCAATGGCAGGGCATGCTTGGGGCAGGAACTCCAGAAAAAGATTGAGACTCCCTGATTGTCCCCTACTGACTGTGGGAACCCTTCTCCCCTGGGAACAGCTTCTGAGGCCTCGGCAGCATGATTCAACCCCGAGCACCCCCAGATTCTAAAGATGGATGTCAGGCACAAGGCGTAGCTGGGAACACAAACACACTCCCCGAGGCTCCCTCCAGACACCCCAGCAACTGGCAGCCACCCCCTTTGATCTCCATGTTCCAGAGGGGTGTGGGCCGTGAACATACCAGGAGGATGAGTGGGGGCTGCTCCCTGCTTTACCCAGCTTTATAACAGGCTTGAGCTCTTGCCCCCCAAACTGGAAACCAGCCTCTGGGGGCAGCACAGTCCCTGGTGCATCTCTCCTGGGGCACTGTGCTGCCAGCCCCAAGACAGGGAGTTTGTGAATGGGCTGTGTCCTGTGTACGCCTTCACAGCCCCATCCCACACCCCCTGGGGGGTGTCCCCCTGCTGCCACCCAATAGATGGATCCCCACAGCCAGGCAAATTGTGGGACATTCTCATCTATTGCTGGAGTGTTAGGACTGGACACTGCATGGTGTGGGCCCCATGTGTGTGGGGTGAGGGTGGGAAAGGGGTCCATGGCTCTGTGCAGGGTGAGGGACAGGCACACTAAACTGGACTGGAGCCAGCTGCAGGGAGGCCCCTTGTGTAGATGCTTCACCCCACTCCCCCCAACGGCCCAACACCGAGTAGGACCCTGGGAAGGTGGGGGGCTAAGGACAGAGGAGGGCTGGAAGCCCCCCATCACCTATGGCAGGGGGCAGTGGTGAGTTTCACCAAGCCCAAAGTTCTCCATCCCTCTTCCGGGCGTCACAAGTCTGGTCCGTTCCCTACCCCAACCTCTGCCCCACACTGTCCCCCTGCTTGCCCCTTAGCCCTACCCCCACCCCAGGGCTACTGACTGTCCAGGTCCAGGCCCCATCCTGTGCAGGTGCACAGCCCCCTTCCTCCACAGCCTGCCCCAGCTCTGCTGGTGCCCCTCAGTCCAGACCCTAGCCCCGAGCCCAGGCTGACCATGGGCTATTGGATTCTGGTCCTCCAAGTGTCCACTTTGCCCTGCTGGGGATCACTGCAAACTTGCTCTGTTACTCTCTGTGTACCCCCCCACAAATCATACACACCTCCTCTCCATGCACTGCTCTCCAGCCTAGCGCTGAAGCAGCCCCATACAGCTCTGACCCAATAGCCCCAGCCATTCCATCCCCATGGGAGGGATGTCTGGGGCAGAGCGGAGGCACTGAGGGACAGCCGGGTGGGTGCTCAAAAGTGGGGGTAACAGGTGGGGGGCTGGTGATGGGGCGTGTCAGTGACTCCATAATTCCAGGCCTCCCAGGACCACTAGTGAGTGGGGGGGAGACAGCCCCCAGGGGGTCCCATTCACCTGCCCTACCAGGTTCAGAAGGGAGGACCTAGCCCCGTCTATGGGGCTGCCTCTCCAGGCAGGATCCCAGCTTTGGGATGCTGGTTGGGGGACTGAAGTGCCTCCAATTGCCGGCAGGTGGCGCCTGGTACTGCTTAAACAGGGCACCCTGTCTAGTCCTGTGGTGTCTACTGGTGCGCCCCCCCCCCCCCCCCCAGTGAAATCAGGGGTGGATCCAAAGTGAAGCACCACAAGGGAGTGGTAGGACAGGAGGGGTCCTGAGAGAGGGGCAGAGCAGAGAGAGGGGTGAAGGGCATGGAGAGAGGATTGGGGGAGCATGGAGGTGGTAAGGGCACAAAGTGCAGAATTAGCTCCCAGTTCTAATGAGACCAATCAGGGAGAGACATGGTGACAGGGGACTTTGAGTTTTGGGGTCTGTGCTTTGAGGCCCTGACTTGCCCCTTTACCCAGCAGGCAGGACCCGGTCCCTCCCCTCTACCCACAGAGCCCCCTCAAGTGGCCTGAGGCGCTTGACTGAGCCCAGCAGCTGCCCCCAACCATTACCCAGTGCTCTGTGCTCCCAGCTACCTCTGCATCTGGGGGGTCCATACTTTGGACCTATGCCCACATTGCTCCTTCCTTGAAGCCCAAGGTCTGAGGCCCCCAAGAGTTGCCAGGCGCATCTGTGACCTATGGAACTCCCTGCTGTAAGAGATTGCCAGCCACTGTCACCTGCAGGTGTCAGCCCCCTCCTAGCCCTTGCTGTCCTCCCTGGAATAAAGGGGGCTGCAGATAGGTCAGGGACCACCCTGGAGCAAAGGTGTGATCTCATCCCCCAACCTAAACCCTGGGGCAAAAGAGAGTAAGGCAGGTGGGGGGGTATTCTTAACAAAGGATTCCCACTCTTATTCTGGGGCCCCTGTTGCTCCTCTGTATGTCAAAGCAGCATTGTTCCCTTTGCACAGCTGGGTAAACTGAGGCACAGGGAGTCTGAGAGCGCTAGAGGATGTCACATCCTCCAGCACCCCTCCATGAAGCTGCTCACATGGGAACACCTCAGCTGGGGTGCAGAGCCTGGGGCTCAGCTTTGTGCGGGGTTCATGGAGGTTCCCACGGAGAAGGGAGAGGCAGGGTGCAGCTGGCCCCTTCTCTGTGCCAGCCCATGTGGCCTCTGTGGGCAGCCTTGGCTAGAGGGAGAAGCCCATGTGTGAGACTAGGGGGGGTGCCTATGGCACCTGCATGTGGAAAAAGGGCAGCCTGAAGGAGGCGCCAGCACAGCCTGATCCCTGCACTGGGACGTGGGAACAACGGACAGCAAAGGGTGCGGCTACTCTGTAGAGGAACTTCTGTTCCCCTCACCCTCTCTGCCCCCCCAGATTGCTCACAGGGGGAGATCAGTGGAAGACCTAGGTGGGGGGTGGAGGGAGTGTGGAGCTGAAATCCAGACTCTGCAGAATGAAGGGATTTCTGTAAATTTTTTGAGCAGTGTGCCTCACTTGTGTCCCCCAGCTGATTGCTCTGGGGCGTAGGGAGAGAGTGTCACTGGTGCTGGCTGGGCCCAGCTGATGTTAACCAAAGATGGGGGGGACGCAGGCCAGCACTGGGACAGAGCCAAGAGCTGCTAGTGTCTCTGCAGACGCTTCCTTCAGGGTGACTGTGTCGGGTTGACCTGAGGCCTCCCCATGCTAGGACCCAGTGTTTGGGTCTGAAGGGACCACATGTGGCATGGCGTGTCCTCCCCAGCCCCACGTTGCTGTGGGGAAAACAACCCAGTGACATCTCGGATCAGGCCGCTCAGTGCAGCGTCACTGAGAAGACGGAGGACCAGAGGCCCCATAAGAGAGCGTCGGGTGGCTGAGGTCAGAGTGGGGAGGAGAAAGGGAGCCCTTGGTGATGAGAGTTGGTCACAGCAATAAATCCCTGGAGATTCAGGGCCCTGTCTTCCCATATACCCCCTTCAGCACCCAGATACCCCACCATAGCACCTCCTGAGCACAAAGTCTGGCAACACACAGCTCCTAGCTTGCATGCGCACGCACAGATACACCCACTCACATTCACCAAGCACATGCAGACACAACTGAAGCGTACCCACCAAGTACACCCAGATCCAGCCAAACCACACCCACCGAGCACACACAAATGGCCCTATAAGCACCACTGAGTGCTCAGAGACACAGCCATCCTGACCCGCCTGCCCACTTCACGCCATGTACGCAAACACACTGCTGTACGTAGGGACACACATCTGCATACCTCCACCTGGTATGCAAAGAGCCACCCCAATATCCATGTTGCACTTCACCCACCCACTCTTCATGTCAGATACTCCCATACCCCACATTACATGCCCATGCCTGCACGCTCCTGGACACATTCTGACTTGCAGAGCGATGGTGCCATTTCTGAGATGTACTGGGGTGGGGGTCTCCAGCTGGCACCTGCACCCTTCTCTTCTTTCCTTTCTTCATCCCCCCTCTTCCCTTTTTCCCCCTTCCAAGATGCTGCATCCCAGGCAAGCTTTAAAGTGGCCCCCCAGCTGTGGTGCTGTGTTAATGGCTCACAGCAGCCTCTGCCACCCATGAGTGCCAGGTGGGGACACTGGAGGCAGCAGGTCTGGCCATGGGCAAACTGTCTTTGTTGCTGCCATGTCCTGGGCCTTTACACACACACACACACACACACACACACACACACACACACACACACACACACCAGCCAGCACTTTAACCCAGTGTCGGATTCCCCCTAAGCGGCAGGAGCCTAAATCCAGAACCTTGGATCCCCAGCTGCTGCCCGTTTTCCAGCCTCAGTTTCCCTATTTGGGAAATTAGGTTAGAAAAGCTTTTGTCCAGCTCTCCAAGGCCAACCTACATCTCCTGCTGGGTCTGGGCAGCACCTGACAGGAGCTGGGAAAGGGCACTAGTGTCCAAGTCTTGGGAGGGCAGTGACACCAGGAGGGGTAAGGAGCGGCATTTCTAAGTTCCCTTGGACAAAGCAAGCAGAGCATCCCCTCTCCTCACGCCTGGGAGGAGCAGTGTAAACCGAACTGTCCTTTCTCCCAGAGCGGGGTGATGGCAGGATGGGGCTGACAGGGCAGAGATTAGGGTGTAGGGGCATTTCCTGAAGCGGCACACGGGGTTGCCAGTACTTTCCCATCCCTTCACGGGTCTCACTTGCCCTCTGTGTCTGGCTGTCTTGGGAGCTGTGTCCACCTGGGCCCCAGGGATCTACAGCAGCAGCTCAGTAACCCCACACCAGGGATGGGTCAGAACTGAGTGTCCCAGCCCCAGGCCAGCTGGGACTCCACTGAACTGGTCCTGCCCATGGCTCTCCCCAGCCTTGCAGTGGCCAGTTCCTGGGGTTGCTGTCACAGGGCCCAGTGGAGGCCAGCGGCGGGCACCCCCCTGGATCCTCAGTGGGCGTTTTTCCCCCCATGGGCTTGACAGCAAGTCCCCTCCTGCATTCCAGCCCCTGGGACTGCCCATGGGGGTGAACGTCCCCAGCTGCAGGCCCCACTTGGCTCAGGTGCTGAGCATGGTCCTGATCCAGCTGGATCCTTCTGTCTCACTGCTCCTTTTGTCTGATTGTAGTGGGGGCCTTTCAGGCTTGTAAAATTGGTATCTGTGGCCCTCAAGCCACAAAGGTTGGGACCCGCTGATCTAGAGGATTCCTGTGATTTCCTCCCACAAGGGATGTCTTTGTCCAGGCATGCAGTCTTCCACACTTGTCAGCTTTCCTGCAGCCCTTAATTTCAAACTGACCTTAACTCTCCAGGCTGGCAATCTGGTTCTGGTTTGGTTTAGATGGAGCCCATCTTCCCTGTGTTGGCTCCTCCTTCCCCAAAAGATTCCCCAGCTCCAGATAAATGTAGATCCCACCTCTCAGTGCCTTTGTCCCCTCTGCAGAGGCCCTGCAGCCCTTCCTAGCTGGCCCTGCACTTGGGTTTGGAAGCATTTCAGAGATTATGGGCATGGAGCATGGAGCAGACCCCCTGACTGGCCGAGAGGGGCTCAGGCCGGGCTGAAGGAGGGGGCATCTTAGCTTGTGATCTTTGCAGCAAGCAGTAGCTTTTGGGGACATGGAGGAAATCTGGGGAAACATCTGGCCAGTTTCCTGCTTCACCTCAACATCTCCCCAAATGCAGCAGGTCCCTCAGAGTGTCTGTGCAGGACTGGAGAGGGAAATAAGTTGACAACTCCCCGTAACCTCCCTTCTCCTTGCCCCCAGACCCCCTTTGTCCCAGTCTCCCATTTCATTCCCTTCCCCCCAACCCCCTCTCCAGGCTGCATCGGCTCCTGCATTGGGGGCCTCAGCACAAATCGATTCCCCCAGCAGATTTACAGCCACCTGTTCGCCATTGGCTGGCAGGGCCGTCAGCACTGATTTAGGGGTGCGCCCCATTGGCTGGACCCTGACAGGCTGATTTATAGGCACCCCGCCATTGGCTGGGTGGCGGGGCTGGGGGTAATTTATGGCCCTGCTTCTGATAGGCCACAGCTAGAAAGCTGGAATTTCTCCCTGGAGTCCCAAGGCTGCCCCCCCAATTCTCCCCCAACTCCGCCTCTCATTCTCCCTCCCGCCCGGGGCCGGACGTGACTCTGGTATGAATCGCGCCGCTTTCCCCTCCAAGGCGCAATGCCCCATCTCTAGAACAGCTGCCTCCACACCCCCAGCTGTGCCACAAGATCCACGCTTGTCCCCCTCACCCTATACCGCCAGCCCCCAAATCCAGGCCTCAGGCCATGTCCAGACTGAGCGACTTTAAGGAGCACAAGCAAAACCCTAAAGGGGGCAAGAGCTGGATCCTCCTTCCCCCAGCTGCATTAGAACTGAGGGACCTGGACACCCCCCAGCTGTGGCCATGTAGGGGGGAAGTTTAACAAACCTGTCCACCCCAGCATCAGTCGCTGCAGGGGCATAGTCCGCCAGATGAGGTCATCGCCTTGGGTGTGACATCATTGCCGCTGTCTGCACCACAACCCGCTGTGATGTTGCAGCTTGGGAAAGCCAGAAATCCCAGAAGAACTGGATGCGGCAGGGGCAGGAACCAGGGATGGGGCGCAGGGTCCTCCCTCCTGAAAGCTGAGTGGGTCATCAGTTGCTAAGCATCTCCATGGGAGATGTGCCCTCTGGATCAAGAGTCCTCTGTGGTTCTGCACTGGGCCTTTTATTCCAATATCTGGGAACAAGCTACCCTGGTCGCCGCCATCTGCCTGGGCTGCTACGGCCTTGCAGTGGGGCACAGAGGTTAAAGCAACTCCACAAGGGCTCCCGGCCTGCAAGAGCCAGGTATGAACCCAGGAGTCCTGCCTCCCAGCACCTGCCCCCCCACATGCACTAACCACTAGGCCACACCATGTCCTGAAAGGAACCCTAATTGACAGGAACAGACCTGAAGCCCCTGCCCAGCACCCCTCGCTGGCCCTGGTGCCAGAGTCCCTTGCTGGGCCAGCCATCAGCCTGGCACCTGATGAGCTGGTGGCCCTTGGACCTGCCCTAGACGTCATGGCCTGAAACCACAGCCCAAGGCTGTTCAGTGGGGCTGGGCCCCAGGGAGTTGTAGAAGCGGGGCGACCCCAAGGCTCCTGGACCCCAAGTCCCCTGTTATCTGCACCCTGACTGCTGGGCCTAAAGCCAGGAAACGGGGTGAGTGCAGAGCCCCCAAAACTCCCCCAGGGGAGGGTGGCGCCCCCATCTGTCCTCCCCCGCACCAGCAGCGGCTCGCTCCAGCCACGGAGATGGATTTACCAGGTTAGAACGAATGGAAACAGATTGCGCCAGGCTGCAAACAAAGAGGGGAAGATTTATGGCGATCCCTGGGTGCCAGCACAAGTGGAAAACCAGCCCCTCTCCCGCCAGGAGGCTCCGGCGACTGCGCGGAGCCGAGGAGGGGGGTCGCTCTGCCAGGAATGTACTTTGTGCTGTTAATTTATGGGTGGGGGGCTGGGTTTGGGGAGGGAGGGGGAAGGGGCCGTGTGCATGTGTTCACATGTGAAAAGGAGTCGGTCTCACACCACAATTCAGGGTTCTGTAGGGTTTGGGGTGATAGGGTCACTTCTTCAGTGGGGTGGAGGGGCCAGTCTTGGATCTCCTTTGCCAGTGGGTCCTGAGTTGGTATTTAGGATGTAAAATTGGCAGCTGCACATCTGCCAGGATCCAGGAGCACTCTTGTGCCTGGTGGTCCCAACTCCCTTTATTGGGTCTGGGGGGAGATGTGGGTTTGTCATGTTACTATCCTGAGGGGTTCCCCACAATTAATAATTTCCTCCCCCCAGGCAAAGCACCCTCAGCCCCAGGGAAGTCTTTCAAATGCAAACTAGATTGACATTGCCTTCCCCACCTCCCTGCATCCGAGCTTGTTATTGTAGGGTCTCATCTCTCACTAGTGAGTTACTGCAGGATCTCTTCATTAGTGCTGGTGTGTTACTGTAGGGTCTGTCAGTCATGTGTTATTGTACGGTCACCCATTAATGCTGGTGTGTTATTGTAGGGTCTCTTGTTAGCAGTGGAGTGTTATTGTAGGGTCTCTTATTAATACTAGTGTGTTGTTGTAAGTTGGGTAGCAGTGACCCAAATCCGCCATGGGTGGAGCTGTTTTCCCACCTCTCACAATGATGTAATAATATTGGAAACTGCTGATTGGCTTGGTGCTGTGATGTCAGTGGCAGAGACAGGATGACATCACAAGCCTGCCCCCTCCCATTTTTCAAGAGCCGTGAGTACCCCTGCCTCTCTCACCCACCTCTGATCTGGGCCAAACTGATGGATGGAGCAATGCGTGATCCACAGCCTTGGCCTGTGGACAGCCACAGATAGACATTTTCCATGGGGTTCCTGGTGCTCAACCAACACATGGGAGTCTCCAGTCCTTGAACCCCACAGAGCAGCAGGCCGGTACCAGGGGCCAAGAGGATGTGTCCCTGCTCTAGTGGCTAGTTCACACACAGGATAACAACCTACTGCTGCTGGCTAGTCACTCAGCAGAGCCTGTCACAACTAGGGCATGTGGGGGACTGGCCAGGAGGAGCAGGAAGGGCCCACATTTGGCTAGGAGCAGCCTTAGCGTGCAGCCTGGGGATGTTCCTTTTCCCCCCAGCTGCACTGCACCTCCCAGCTGGGGCTGGGCATCCACTGAGACCCAGAGGTAGCTGAACCAGCAGCTTCCCAGCCTGCCTGAGCACTCACAACCTCACCCTTGTGTTCCCCAGAGATAGGCCTGAGCCAGGGTTTGATAAAGGGAAACTGAGGCATAGAGAGGCAATTAGACTTGCCCACCAGCACTCGGCAAGGAAGAACTGTAGAGAACTCAGGGGTCCTGGCTCCCAACCCCCTGATCTTGTCATTAGATCCCACTCCCCTCTCACATCTGGGGAAAAGACAAAGCTGCCAACACTAGATCCGCTCCTTGCCCAGGGCTGGGGATTGAACCCAGGAGTCCAGATGCCCAGCTCTAACCACTGGACCCCACTCCCTGAATGAAACCTTGACCATCATCCTTCTCCCTCCTACCACCACCACCTGTGCTGTAACCCATGGCCCTGATATTGTCCAAGCAGGGTGGTCACATACCCACTGTAGCTGTTAAAAACAAACCAGGAGAAAAAGAAAGAAAGAACACCTGAACCACTGTTGATCAATCTACAATGGCCCAGAAAGTCCAATCAATTTTGCTGGAGTAAATTGACCCCTGAGGAGCGGGCGCAAAGCGGCCGTACATTTCGATAGTGTTTCGCTCCCAGATGAAAAGCAGCTGCTCTGTGAGAGCCCCTCGTAAAAGCAGGATTACTGGGATGGGGTATTGATTTTTCCTCAGCTTGGCCATAAAATCACAGCCCACTGGGGGCCCGTGAGCAGGAGAAATGGTGGCAGCTCTGGCTCATGTTAGTAGGAAATGCATGGGCAAGGCCAATGTTACGGGAATCGGGTCATGTGCTCCCAGCCCCTGCCCCCCAGTTCAGTTGGGGGGATTTTGATGCTAGTTGAGGGGGGAGAGCTGTTTGGGTCAAGTGTGCGAAGGGAATCTCAGCATCCACCAGGCCTGCGCGGGATGGGGCTGGGATTTTATTCCTTAGATGGACGGATGCCAGGAGGCTGCGCTGTGTGTCCCAGCTGGGTCATGGTTCTAGAGGAAATCTGTAGAGCCCTGCATGGATACAAATAAGTGGATCCGTATCTGACCTGCATCTGCAAAAAATGGTCTGCGGATATGAGTGTTGTATCTGCAAATATCCGCATATTTGCAGGGCTCTAGCTCTGTGCAGATAAAAATGTCTGGAGCCGTATCCGATCTGCATCCACAAGAAATGGTCCGCAGATATCTGTGTTGTATCTGCAGATGCAGATATAAGGCGGATATCTGGATATCCGCAGATTTGCAGGGCTGTAGAAATCTGGTGTCACTCCAGATTCACCCCCAATGTCAGGAACCTCCAAACCAGCCCAAAGGGAATGGGGCCTTCATACCTGCTCCCATGCTGGGTCCTGACTGCCTGTGGAAGGTATCTGGGTGCAGTGGTTCTAGACAGACCCTGGGGCATTACTTTGGGTTTACAGGGCTGTCCCAGGATGTATGTGCCAGGTGAGGGTTTGGGGACGGAGCTTAACGACGCAGCTCTGCCTAGACCCCACTTGAGCCCTGCCCACTCCTGGGAGAAGGCATCAGGGATGGCGTGTGTTTCCTGGCCCCCTCCTGGCCAAGGCCTATTCTTAATCCCCTCACTTGGAATCCAGAGTCACTCCAGATTTCCCCTGCCACTGCATCTCTGGGGGTGTGGCGCAGTGATTGGGGCTCTGTCTTCCTCTAGTGGGGGCCCCAGTGAGATGGGAGCTTGTTTGGGGTGGGATGGCCGCACAGGCTCTCCCCCTACTCCCTCCGCTGGGGTTAGTGGCGTATGTCTGGCCTACAGTGGGGCCATTGGTTCTGACAGGGAAGGGCTGAGGGCAGAGTCTGGCTGGACCGGGAGGATGGAAGAACTGCCCAGAGGGAACCTGTGTGCACTTGGGGCAAAACAGCCCAAAGTGCAAGGGGCACTGGCTCGGCCATCACTACTCCAGGGTTTCATTCCTGGCTTTGCCTGCAGGGCAACATTAAGTAAGTCCCTTGCCCATTCCATGCCTCAGTTTCCCCTGCTGCCTTGCATCTGTTCAAATCACGAGCTTTGCATCTGTTTGCACCCAGCCCCACAGGTCCCCCTTGGCATTACCATAATGTGCATCTCCTTCAGGGGAGCAAGTGCCATGTTGCTGAAGATGCCTTGTGGCGGTTGCCTTTTATCACTGCTCAGGGGCTGGGCACAAGGGGCAGTGGGGAACGGAGAGCCAGGGAGCGAGGTGTGAGGCCCACACATCTGCTGAGCATCAGTCAGGCACCCCAGCCCCTCCATGTGGGGCAGAGAAAGACCCCCACCAGCAGCTCCAAGACAGAATCACCACCCATGGCGCCTGGGCTTCCAGCGGCCAATATCTGCCCCAGGGCCCAGCAGCTGCCACTGATCCTTACCTAGCTCGAGGGGCTCTGACCCACAACCAAGCTTGTGAGGGGCTGGAGTGTGTTGGATCTGGGGCAAGCCCCAGAGTCTGTTCTGAACGCCATTTCCCCAGCACCTCCAGCTCCCCTCCCCTAGCAGGTGTGACATATCCTGGCCCAGTCAGCTGGTAACCCAGCCCCAGTGTGGTGCCAAGGGCTCTGGGTTCCTGGAAGGGTTGGGCCAACAGCCTTGAGGTTGGGAGTCAGACATCTTTGCAAGAGCTTCAAGGGGGAAGGAGTACCGGGGGTAGAGGATGTGAACCTCCTACCCCGGCCTCAGGCAGCCCCACTTTGCCCTGGGGTGAATCCCACACGTAAGCTAGTGTGGGGAGGGAAATCAGGCCCTGTGAGAGCAGGGTTACCAGACACCATAGCATGGAAAGGAGGACAGAGAAGTATGAAAAGGAGGACATTGGAGGACACGTGGAGAAAATGTAGTATTAATGTGATATTCTGGTTTTAGGGGGCCCTGGAATGCTTCACCCTAAAAATAGGATCTTCCAGGGTGTTCCAGCATCCTTTAACCCCTGTAAGTAAAAAGCCAGAGAAAATCATGTATTTTTAAAATGACTGCTGGACAGAGGATGTCAAGGTAAAAAAGGAGGACATGTCCTCCTTTTACCCAACATCTGGTAACCCTGTGTGAGAGCCTCCCCTTGTTGTAGCCCTGTGCCAGACAGGATCCCAGGCCCCCAGGCAGCCGGTGTGAAAGGAGTTGGCTACTAGAGGTCCCTCCCCACAGCCTGAGGGGATGAATTAAACTCCAGCCTCTCCAACTTGCTCCCCTGGCCTGAGCATCTCCTCAGCAGCATTGTGTCCTGGCGTGGGTACTGGGGGGTGAGGATCAGGGCAGGGCCATGGAGACCAGAGAATGATCAGAGCCGTCCTGGCTGTGGAAAGCGCTCCCCTCGCTCCAGTACCTGCTTTGCTAGCTGTAAAACAAACAAATGAAGAGTCCTGTGCCACTTGAAGACTAACATATATTTCTGTGTGTCCCACCCTATGTCTGCGCCTGGGGATTCTCCATGGGAAAGGGGGGTCAGTGGAGTCCCCCCCACTGCTTCTGCCAGGCTAAAAATCCCAAACAAATTCAGGGCACCAGAAATTTCAAAGGTAGTTCTGGATTCTCCCCCAACTCTGCCAGTGCCCCTCAGTCCTGAGCCACTGCCCCCCCTGCTCCCCTAGCCCTTTTATGTTTTAACTGGTTGCTGTGGGTACTAGGAACCGTTTCCCTCCTATAGACTGGGGGAGTCCCTGTCTGGGGAGCAGATCCAGGGCTGCCTCCTTCCATCCCTCTTCCCCTCTTGCTCCAGCTGCATGTGGCCCCCTGCCCAAGTAACCTCCAGCTACCTCCCTCCTTTCTATATCCCCCCACACTTCTGGTCCCCCTCCTCAGCATCCACCCAATGCTCTCCTGCCACACATCCGGAGGGGGGAGTATATCCAGGGCTGGGAGTGGGGACAAGAGCCGGTGGGGAGGACATGAGTGGGAGGTGAGGGATTCATTGGGAAGGACCCCCCACACACACCCCTCCAGGATAATTTCCTCCCCTCTTTAGCACCTGATGGAAATTACTCTGGTGAATTCCCCTCTCTCCCCAAAAAATGGAGGCTGGATTTATTGGATCTGTCTTGCCCCTCATGTCCCATTGCTGCCCTTCCCCTTCCCCCCCCTCCCTTTGGCATCCCCCAAAGTTCATGTTTTCATAAACTCTTCTCTCGCCCGGTAAGTTTCACTCCCTGGTAACCTCTGAGTGAAATTTACGAGCCGTCTCTGCCATAATTAACGCGGCATCGGGCGGCGCCGATTCCCAATGTGTAATAAGGGACATAAATAAAAGGGTCCCAACGCCCTCCTCCGACAGAGAGGGCTCCCCCAGCCCCCCCATGTGCATACTTCTGCGGGCAACTCGTTTCCCCCAAACATGGCCAGTTCCCGGGGCAGGACCGCGCTCCCCTGTCCTCAGCCCCGGATCTGGCTCAGACCCAGGTTTCACAGCAGGGAACAGGCCTAGACCGGTGGAATTTGTGTGGCTGGCAAAACCGGTGGGAGAGGAGGTACGTCCTTTTCCGCTCGCTTCCCCTCATCCCCAGACCCCGCTATCAGCTGGTGCTGAGGACACATGGTCATGCCCCCCTAACTCCTCAAAAGCCCAAGCTGAGGAACCATGAATCTGGAGGACAGTGTAGGGTCCTTTGGGGGTGACCAGGGAGGGAGGGAGCAGAGGAAATGAGGGACTGTCTGGGGAGGCTGCAACAGCATCTCCTAGGAACCGAACCAGAGCAACTCAGACCAACAGGCTGCTCCATGGAGGGCCAGGGAGGTGAGAGCAGGGCTGGGTGGAGGGGTCAGCAGACACAGATAGGGGGAGCAGAGGGAACAGCAGATTCAGGTGTGTGGCCACAGGAGAGAAGATGGCCAAGCAGCCTCTCGCCGCACGCAGCCTCTGCTGGGATTGGCCAAGGCTACTGGCTCAAACCTCCAACGTGCCACGAGCAGGCCCAGCTGCCCCCCAGGGGGCTGGGACTGACCAAGCCAGAGACCCGAGCAAGTGCCGTGTCCCCTGGGACTGGAGCCCTCCTGGGGTGGGCCCGTAGCACCAGGTCTCTACCTGGGTCATGGGAACGGCATGGCCAGGAGGGAGCCTGGTGCATACGTGAAGCTGCCACTGGGCTGGGGTCCCCACTGCACCCCCCTGCCTTCCCCAAATATCCCTGTCCATTGGCAGGGCCATGGGGCTCTGTTATGGGGGGGGGTTGAGGGAGCTCCCTGCTTCCCAGCCTCATAGGGTGCTTGGTGGAAGTTGGGGGGAGACCTCGCCTGGATCCCAGCTCCCAGCCCCCTTCTTTTCAAGGCCAGTGGGGGCAGGACCCTGTTACTCTGAATGCAGGGGCGGGATGGCTGGGCCATGTTGGTGAGGGCTGGGCATGGGATGGGGGAGCTGTCTCTTTATGAGCGGGCTGGGCTGATAACACGCTCCCCCCACCCCCAGGAAGGTGCTGATGTAAGAAGATTAACGAGCTGCCCTGATGGGCGGCTTTGCTAATGGGAGCAGCTCGGCTAAGTGCCTGTCTTGGGGAAAGGGAGATGGTTCGGCTCAGAGGGCAGCGCCGTGGGGAATCTGTCATTGTTACAGCTCTGCCAGCCCCCCGCCTGGAAATCAGCTCCCCCCGCCACCTCCAGGACCAGGCGGGGCTGGGACCTGCCTCTGCTTCACCAGGGAACAGCAGGAGCCCCGGCCTGAGTTGGGGCCTCCAGCACCATGTCCTCCATCGCTGCCCCACCCCGGTGCAGAGCAGGAGTAAAATGGGTTCTGGGGCTACAGGGGAAGCAGTGTGCAGCCCCCCGCATGGGGGAGACCTGATCTGAGCAGAGAACGAGTCAGAGCCATGAAAGAAGCCAGGAGTCCTGTTAGTCTAGTAAAGCAAAAAAAAGCAAGGAGTCTTGTGACACTTAAAGACTAACAGATTTATTTATCACATGAGCTTTCGTGGGAGAATATCCCACTTCATCAGACACTTTGAAGAGGCGCTGAGGGGGCTCCCTGCTTCCCAGCCTCATAGGGGGTTTAGTGGAAGTGGGGAGGAGACCTCGCCTGGATCCCAGCTCCCAGCCCCCTTCAAAGCCTCTTCAAAGTGTCTGACGAAGTGGGATATTCTCCCATAAAAACTCATGCGATAAATAAATCTGTTAGTCTTTAAGTGCCACAAGACTCCTTGCTCTCTTTTCCTAAGGAGTCCTGATTCCCACTCCCCTCATTCTCATCACTAGCCCCCACTCCCCTGCCAGAGCCAGGAGAGAAGCCAGGAGCGTCCACCACTGCCACTTGTCCCTAGCTGTGTGGTCCACTGATGCTGTTCAAAGCTCACAGCGAAATGGGCGGGAGTGGAGGGTTCTGATCCGAACGTGAGCCCCTGGAGCTGTGGGGAGACGGTGCTGGTTGCCCAGCAGGTTTGGGAGCGGAGCGACAGCACTTGATCCCCATGGATCCCCTCCCACACCCAGACTTCTCCTTCCCCCCACCTCATTCCCAGCCCTCAATAAGAGTCTAGCTGTCTGCCAGCAGAGCACCTCTAGCTCCAGCAGCTGTTTTATCCCAAGAGGGTCAGACTCTGTATCCGACCCGAACTAGCTTCTTTCACCTGGGCCCAAACAGAGCTGTGAGGAGGCGCCTCAGAGGCACGGGGAAGGAAATGGTCTCCCCCAGCACTGAAATCTCCTCCTAGCTCCCCATTTCCAGGGATATCAGGGGCCAGCCATGCTCACACTCTGGGCCTCCCACCTCTTTTCATCTAGATCCAGAGAGTCCAAGGTCAGATGGGCCTTTCTGGGCTGCCCTACTTGTGTTTAAGCCATGCAGCCTGGGCAAGGAGGGCTCTGAAAAGCGGTCACCTCTGGGGTGGGGCGGGTGGCAGCTTGCTTTATAGGGGTGAGGAGGTGGTTTAGCCTCAGGGCCTTCCTTGCTTGGGGCAGCTGTCGGGGATGGTCTGTGGGCTGGGATGTGTGTCCCAGGATGGGAGAGAGGGGATGCGATCCCGGTCCCCAAGCAGGGGGGTTGTGATGGATCCAGGCACAACCAGGTCTGAGGGCTGGCCTGAGCTAGGTGGGAGATCAGAGTGTGGGGGGGACGGGATAAATGGCACCCCGGACCAACCAGCACATGGGGCTTTTTGGTCCCAGATCGAAGGATCTTTTGAAGAATTCTGCCCCAGAGCTTTGTGGGGCAACCCTATGGTAGCAAGGTAGACGGTGGACTCCAGGCCAGGCCGAGTCACCCCAAAGGAAAGGACCCCCGAGTTGTACAGACAGGGCCCCCCCTCCTGAGACAGCTCCTCCCCCAGTCCCGCCCCCATGCTTGGCTGCAGAGCAAACTGACCCCTAACCAAGGCAATAAATGAGGCGAGATTTATGGCAGGGGATGGGGGGGCACTTTGTGCCTCTTGGGGTCATGGCCCCGGCCAGGGGGACCAGCTCACCAGAGAGACCCTCAGCTAAATGAATTAGTTCCTAGTTGCATGTCTGGGTCAGTGCCCCACCACCACCACTCTGGGAACAGTTCCCTTCACCCCCCATCCCTGACTCTGAGTGCATCCTCTGGCAGTGTGGGCCCGGTCTGGGGTTATGGCTGCGTCCCTTGGGTGAAACCTGCTGCCCTCCCCACCACATCCACTGCAACTCCCTGGGGACGGGGGTCCTGATGGTCCTGTTCAGACCCACCGAGGCACTCCACATGCTTCCTGAATCACACAGCTTCAGTCAAAGGCAACAGCACCCTTGAGCCTGATTTTTGTTGAGGGGTGGGGGGAGTCTTGAGCCAGGTCTGTGCAACACATGGGAAAACGATACCAGCTGGTGTCCAGGGTCTGATCTCGGTCAGGACTGCGCAGCACCCAGCACATGGGGGCTCCAGTCTCAGTTGTGGCTTCTAATGAAGCAGCCAGTTTTAATGTGGTTTCCTTTGTAACCTTTTATGCAAATTTTTAATGAGGCGCTTTGCATCACTGCAAACATTTTCCATGAAACCACAAACCTCCATTACAAAAAATGGTGCAGATTTAGGACTAGTGTGAGGTACTGATCAGACAGCCTGAGAGCCCTGAGCCAGCTTCCTCCCACCACAGCCCTGCAGGCACCTCTCCTGGGTCTGGGGTCACAGCTCTTGGTCCCTTTGGGCTGGCCCGGGACCTAGTGAGGGGAAAGCTGGAGTTGAGACCTCCCCTGATTCATCTCACATCAGAGTTGCTGAGCACCCATTAGAGGGGAGCCCTTTGAGATGCCTGAAGAGCTGGGCAGGATGCAAACTGGTAACAGGCTCTGTGGCTTGTTGGCAACGCCCATGGCCAGCCCAGAAAAGATCTTACTCACTCATAAGCTGCTTATTAGGTTAGGTTCCCAGCACAGAAACCAGGGAAGACCAGAATCTTTCCCCACTCCCGCCCCACGCCTTGGACTGGCTGGGATGTCACACCCAGACTCTAGTTCTCCTGGTGTCATTGGGGCACATGGAACAAGGCAGTTTCATGACAAGGTGGCTGTTTTTGCAGCCGCGGGCCCATGGGGGGATCAAGGCATGGGTGGCACACACTGTGCTATGATGAGTGTTTGCCCCCCCGGGCCCATAGGAGAAGGATCAGGGGCATGGCTGGGAGCGGGGCACACTCATTCATGGATTTCCTTTGCCTTTGCGGGTCCATAGGGCTGATCCAAGGGACTGAAAATTTTCTTTCCTCTCCCCATCCATGCCCCACATGCTGGAGCAGGCCCTGAGAGCCGGGGCTGAATGTCCGCTCTCTGCCCCAAAAGGTGCCAACTGGTCCCCACTCCCGAGGGCCAATGGAGTTAGCAGCACTTCCCAGCCTCAGAAGGCAGAGCCTGGGGGAGTGATCTGGTCTGATGGGCACGGCGCGCTGCAGGGCAGCGAAAGGCCCAAAAACCTGTGGGGTGATCACAGACCATCCAGCAACTCTGGGTCCACGCCACTGTCTCACTCAGCCCCCAGCTGCCTCTCAGCTTGTGTCCAGGCCTGCAGGAGAACCAGCTTCCCATGATCTAAGGAGCACAGCTGGCCTGGAGGCTGCTTGACCCGTGGGAAGACAGCAGACTGGCTGGTAAACCCAACAGCAACAGCCTGATTCCCAGTGGCTGCAATAGCTCCTGTTTCTGCCTTGGACCCAGCCCTGCTTCTCCCTCCAGGACACCTGGCTCGAGCCCTGGGCTCCAATTCCTGGCTCCGGCATCTGGCCTCTGATTCTACCCCGGCTCCGATTCCTGGCTGCTGACTCCCGCCCTAACCCTGCCTGAGCAGTTGGCTAAAACCAGCTTCTAGGGAGCCAGCATCTCTGGACGGAGTGACTCCTGCCCAGCCCCTGTGGCTCGGAGAGGGGCTGCCATTCACCAGGAGACGGGGACTGGACTGAGTGGTGTGGACTGTGGATCAGGGCAGAGTTGGTGGAGGGGGACAGCCGAAGGCTGCAGTTCAGGGCTATGGTCCCCCTGCACCCTGAGATCTCAAGAGGTCTGTTCAGTGCTTGCACTTATGTGGGCACCTTTCCACTTGTGCACATGCCCCTCGTCCCCACTTTCCCACACCTCTCTTCCCCCATGGTGGAAGTTGCAGTGGAGCTGTGTGGGGTGAGTGCAGGGCGAGCAGCTGCTGGATGCCAAATCTGTGGGGCCCCTGGCCTGCTTCCCCACATACCCACTGTTTTTCACACGGGTTTCCTTCCTTCAGCAGCCTGGGAAGTGCCACCCGTGGCCCCTGACACCTGCTTTCCTAGCAGAGCTCGAAGCCAGAAGGCTCTGTGAGGACAGGATTCTCCAAGGTCAGGGGTAGGCGTCCATCTGTCCCCAGAGCAACACCCCACAAGTCTGGCCTTTGTGCACTCGGCCTGTGAGTGCCAACAGGAAAGAAGGCTGCAGCCCAGAGTCTGCTGGAGATGGGCATCTGCTGGGTACCACTGGCATCCTGAGGCTGGATACCAAAGACACGTGGCACTGACCTTTTCCCCTGATTGGGTGGGCTGCATAGGACTCACCCCCAGCTAGTGCTGAGATGCAACTAGCTCTAGGGTGGGGCATGGGGGCTGTTTGTGCAAGGATCCTTCCAGCATCTGATGGAGTTGCACCACGCAGGGCTTGACAAAGATTTTCTCTGTCCTGGAATCTCTCCCACCTGTGAATGTCTTTCTGTTTGCCACCACCTTCGCTGTCAGAAGAATCTGAGCCCATGTGAGTGCAACAGGGACAGAACCTGGGACTGGAGTCCATCTGCTCACTGCCCGTGCTCCTGAGGAACTTAGCCAAGTGCCCTTTGCGTCACTGGTTTAGCTGGTACTACTGTCCCCGAAAAGCTGTCTGTCAGCCCATGCGGCTTGGCTGCTTGCTTCAGGAGGATGGCTGCAACTCGACCAGGTCATACATTGACAGGCTCTCGGGGCAGCAGCCCCCATGTATGTCAGCCCTTGTTCTTTTGCAAACTCTGAAACCTTTTCCACTAGGCTGAGGGTGTCGGCCCAGATGTGAGCAATGAGGCTCTTTCAAAGTGTTCCCTGGCTCAGTCCCATCCTGCTGGCTATAGGCCTCGAGGCCCTGGGACCCAGCCAGAGGGTCAGACTCGTCGGGGAATTTGTTCAGATGCGGTGATGGAGGCAGCTAGATCTCACTCTCCTGGGAAGAGATCAACAATTTGGCATCTCTGCCCTCTGTGGGTGGGTACCCTGTGGTCTCTCTCCGCTGCCCGCTCCTGCTTGTTGCTCGCTTATCCGTGTCCAACTCCTGCAGCTGCTGTTTTTCACCATCCTCTTGTTTTTCTCACTGCTCCACTGGTAACTCGCTCTCCAGCCTCCGCTCTGCCCCACGGACTGTCTCTACCCCCCAGCTGGGTCATGGGGCTGCCGCTGAGAAGGTGGGATGCTGCCTCTGCCGCTGTGAGAATCTCCCCCCGACCTCGGGTAGATCTGGATCCCCACAGCTGATGCTGACAAGCTGGGCTGCATGGCTGGAGCCCGTCTGGGGCTGGACTCTAGTTCACACTGTGTTATCCGGGCTGGCCTGAGGCCTCCAGCAGCAGGGCTCTGAATGCTCTCATGCAGCACAGCCGGTGTCCCTCCATATCTCCCTGAAGTGATTCTAGTCTAGGCAGACAGAGGCAAGAGATTTGTGGCAGGCCCTCCCTTGTGTGATGCTCTCAGAGACAAGTTGCAGGGACACCGGCAGCCTGTTCAGATGTGGTAACCAGCTTGTCTACCCTAAAAACGCTACAGCAACTCAGCTCCAGCCACCCACACCCTGTTCCCAGTTCCCATTGTTCTCCAACGCGGTGCACATGTCCAGCTGCCGGGGTTTTGTGCTGCGAGCTGCCCTTTGTTCAGTCCTTGGCCCTCCTGGTGTCTCCTGTGGATCCATTTCAACCCCTGGTCGTTCCACCCAGGGGGCCCAGTGACACATCTCCACTCCCTCACCTGCTATGATCTAGGAGCAGTGTTAATCCTTTGGTTCCTCCCCAGGTTTCAATGCAAATGGCTAAGGGAAACTGAGGCATGCATCATTGTCATAAAAATACTACAAAAGTTTCCCACTTTGTCACACTTTCTCAGCTCTGAGCTGTGGCTGCCTCTAGGGTGGGGCATATGGGCTACTGACATATAGCGATCCCTCAGCTAGTGCTGAGATGCAGCCACTTCTGGGGTGGGGCTCAGGGGCTGTTTATGCAGGGATCCCTCACCTGGCACTGAGGTGCAGCCACCCCTGGGGTGAGATAGTTCCTAAATGGGAAAGGCTCCATTCTCTGTCTGCAAATTACTTGACACCGATCTGTGAGGGCCATGAGTTTTCAGAGACAACCACTTCTGGTGTGAATGTTTATTGGCAGTGGACTAATTCTGCACTCCTCTAACATCCGGGGGATGCTAAAACCAGCCAACCTGGGTTCCTTTGCACCAAAGCAGGTCCTTTCTGGCTTTGCCTGCCTAGCTAGGCCCATGTGGCAGTGACCAGACTTCCCTGTGTGTGGCACGAGACAAGCTGACTGGGTCTCAGCTGCTGTGTTTCTAGTGGGAGAAAACTACTCCCCACACCACCCAAACCACCGGGCCCACCAGGCACAGAGACCTAGGGAACTGTGCATCCATGGAGGGGTGTCATTCTTATACCAACTGTATCTCCTTGGGGGAAACCAGGAGCCAAGCCACCATCCTGATACCCGCCTCTCCATGAGGAACTGATACAAGTCAGATTTGCAGATCTGAGCAGGGTGGAGGTGATGGGGTCCGGGGGGCCATGCTGGGGGAGAATATTGGGCTCTGGCCCCCAACTGGCCCTCCAGAGCCGGCGAAAGAATGTCCCTGAATTAAACTGTTGTAAGGCAAAAGAGAAACAGAGCGAGTGTGTGTTAATTAATGCCCCCCAGGGATTTTGCTTCCCCAAAGAGGTAAATTCTCCCCCCTCCTCCTGCTTTTCTTTTTCTTGTTCCTTTTCTTTATACGTATAAAAAAATACAATAAAAAAATCCCAGGATCTGGAGCAACAAAGGGAGACGGAGCAAGAGAGAGACCCCCTGGCTGGGACTCGACCTTTTCCACAGAGAAAGAAATCCCACCCCACCCCCCCAAAAGAAAATGCTTTTCAGGGAAAAGGTCTCATCAAAAATGAATCAAGCCCTTAATTAAAGCCGGGCGCGGGGTGGGGAGCCTGGGTTTTGGTGGCAGAGACGGGGGCGCTGGCTGGCTGGGCTCCTTCTCAGAGTGGCGCTGGGGGGGGGGGGGAGATTTATGGAGCAGCCTTTAATTAAGTAATAAAACTGGCGAAGGGGCTGCCTGGCAGTGGGAAATGGCCCATTGGAGAGTCTGTCCTAGGGGCACCGCGCTCTCCTGCAGCCCCATAAATTGCCTTATTTATAAGGCTCTCACCAGCCACTGGAGTAAACAAGCCCCACCTCTGGCACTAAACCATCCCCTTCAAGGCTGGCTCAGGCATCACATCCTGCTCTGCCAGGCAGCCCACCTGAGCCACCATGGAGGAAATCACTCCCTAGCTGGGGTGCAGAGAATGAGCTCTTTGTGGGGAGCGAAAGGGGTGGGGCGGCGCACTGGCGGACTGGCAAATTTGCTCAGGCTTGGGGCAACAGCGGAGGTTGCGCCAGCAAGATAGCAAGAATCTGGGATTGGGAACTGGGGGATCAGGACTCCTGGGTTCCTCTCTCAGCCTTGAGAAGAGAGTGAAGTCTAGTGGTCAGAGCAGGGTGGGCCTGCATGTCCAAATGCCTGTGTCCTTTTCCAAGGGGTGGGTGGGGAGTTTGGTCTAGTGTGGGGGGGGTGAGTTTGAAAGCCCGGACGCCTGGGTTCTTTTCCCAGCCCTGGCAGAGGGGTGCCTCTACCATTCCTTGCAGTTTCCCTGCCATAGCCTGTATCCACGCCGGTCCAGTTGCCTGCGACTCCTGCAGCCCTGGGCAAGAGAGACTGTGCAAGGGATGCAGGCTGGGCTCCCAGGCCCTGTGCGCCATAAGGGCAATGACGTAGTCTTTGCCTACCCCATCCCCAGGAGTCACGCTGCAAAGTCCTTGCTCCTCACAGCTCTGGGCAGCTGGGGGAATGAGGATGCCATAGGAGAAGTTGCCAGGGAACTGTGCGGGGAGCGAAGGTGTGTCGTCTGGTCCCATGGCTGTTCACACACACACGCACACACACGCAGCTCTACAGGAGTGGCCAGGTGGACTGGACACGAGAGTAGCGCCCAGTCCAGTCAGTCATGACACGATGCTCTTTGGAGCTTGCAGAACAACCCCCAAGTCCCTCATTGTTTTCTCCCTTTTGGTAAGGGCCAAGCCACATGCAGGATTGTGGAAACTGCTGTCATGATGTTCCCATGTTTGATGCAACATCTGTCACTCTTCAGGCAACAAATATGGCTTTTATTGTTGCTATTTTTCTGTTGTTTTGTTTCACACTTTATTATTGTTCCCATCTTTGAGTCTTAACTCCTCTGTGTTCCCTGGTTTATTTTTTCTACAGTCTTCCCTTACACAAATAAACAAGGCCAGGAGAAACAAAACGTTACAAAGTAGCAATTTGCAAATCAACATGGTGCAAAACCGGATGTTTATTTCAGCGTATTTCTATATCATTTTATCTCTTTCAACACCTTTGGCCTCTCAAAACAGTAAATATTATTCTAATTCTTGCTTTGGGCCAACACGGTGTGCAAGTAGGGCGGGGAGGACTCTCACAGGGCCATGCCGTCTCTACTCCAGGGGGAGGAGGGAGTCGCACAGAGCCAAGTTATCACTGCCCGCTAGAGGACACCCACGGCTGTGTCATCTGTGCCCATGGCAGGGAGGCCATAGAGGGCCATGCTGTCTTCGCCTGGGTTGGGGTTCACAGTGGGCCGTGCCACGCCTGGTGCTGGGCAAGGAGCCCTTTGCGTTTGCTTCACTCAGGGGCTGCTTCCTCCCCCACGGACGGCCTTTTGCGCATCGCCCCCTGCCCTGGCATCCATCTCTCCCACACACTCTTCTCCCCACGCTCCCCTACACTGTCTCTTCTGTACCCCACTGCCCAGGACCGTCATTCCCCCTCCATGTTAAATAGAGATATTGGTGGAGGCACTGATTGGCAGCACCGAGGTTGCTGGTGCTGGTGTCTCCATGGTTGGGGTGTGGAAGAACATGGACAGACACACAGACATGGGGCTGTAACTAGACCAGGGTGAGGGGGGCACAGCCCCAAGTGCCAAATTTTAGAGGGCGCAGGGGACAGATCCGGCTGCCCATGGCAGTTGGCGACAGAGCTGGCTCCTCACGGTCCCTGAAGAGCTGGACCCGTCCCCAGCCGCCATGGGAGCCAGATTCTTCCCCTGTGCCCTCTAAAAGTGCTGCAGCTTCCAGCTCCATCTGGGACTCGCCACCACCTTACAGTGGCAGCTGCAGACTGATCTGGTTCCCCATTGCCCTAGCCACCACAGGAAGCTGGATCAATCTCTTGTGCCCCCTAAAATTTGGCACAGGGGTGTTCTGGCACTGCCAGGCTTCTGGCTCCATCTGGGGCTCATCACCACCTTCTGGCAGTGGCTGCAAACAGATCAGGTTCCCTACTGCTGCAGCAGTGGCAGAGAGCTGGATCTGTCCAAGCCACTACCGGAAGGCAGTTGGGGCCAGATCCGTCTCCCTGCTGACTACCAGCTTTTCAGCGGCAGGTGGGTATGCATCAGGGCCTTGGCTGGATCGGGGCCCAGGGTGGAGGAGGGTGCTTTTGGGGCTGCTTGCCCCAGGCAACAGAATAGATAATTATGGCCCTGAGAGACTGCCAACTGGCACCAAGCAAAACTGAGGTGGGAAAACTCCCTGTGATGGCGCTTTCCCTCCCAGTCCTAGCTCCACTGAGCCCAGCCAGGATCCAACGCAGCTCAGTCTGCATTGCTCCCACCCTGGAGACATATCCCATTGCCAGTGCTGGTACCTGGGCAGCAAACATTCCCACCGGCCTCTCTGCTATGGCTAAGGGCTCCATAGACAGCCGCTGCCAACAGTGGATTGATGGGCAAGGGCTAGGCAGGCTCCATGGAGTGCCTCTGGGCTCGGCCACTTGAGGACCAGGTGGTCTTGGGATGGGATGCTGCTGAGACCTCAATGAGTTGGGGATGGGGCCATGCAGCCACCCTCTCCCCACAAGGCTATGACTGTGATCTGCCATGCTCAGACTTTGTAACAACTCCACCCAGTCACTGCCTTTTCCAGTGCCTCTGGGTCTGAGACCCCATCTCAGAGCCGATGCTGCCTCTGGTCCCCCTCTCTGCCCCCCAACCTGTCTGTCCCCATCGCTGTCCTTTCCCCATGTCTCTGACCACCCATGGTCCCCTCCCCTCATGTCTCTGTGGTGCATTGGTACTGTGCCATCCCAGAGGCAGACACAGTTCTGTCATGGGCAAAGGCACCCCAGTGCTTTGAGGCAGAGGGTGTGGGCATGGAGGGTGGATGCTTGTGGCTGGAATCTGGGGGCATGTGGAGGGAATATTGGGGAAGGAAGATTTTGTCTCATTCAGCTTCCAGCTCTTTGATCCTGTCACATCTTGTCACAGGATGCACACCTGTGCACCCCTGGGGTATGATCTGTGTCACTTTTCTATTCACTTTTGCAATGAAATTGTGTGGTATGATGCCAAATATGCCATGCAAGGTTCCTTTATGACAGCTCCTAACATATTCTACATAATTATCATGGTGTCATGTCTCCTGCAGCATCGTATCCATGTACAGAGGTGAAGCACGTTCCATAGTGCAGACCCTTGGGACTGTCTCTGAGACTGGAGACTTACATGACAAAGGCAATGCAAATTGCCCTCCCTGGCTCATGTGCAAGTGAGGAAATCGCAGCCAAGGAAGAAGGGGGTAGAGGGGGAAATGAAGAAGAAGGCAGATATTTTGAGAGGGAGAGAAACTTCTGGCTTTGACCAGAGAAACACCATCTCAGAAGCAACTGTAAGGCACTGAGCCTATCCACATGCCCAGGAGGCTTGAGCTGGTTGAACACCATCTATAGCATTGTGGGTAAGAAAGAAAAGAATAGATGAAAGAGCAATCTTGGAATAGTGTTATTCAATTAGCGTGCGTTTTATATCTTTTATTTGCTAGTGATAACTCCTGATTCCTTTATTAAATGGTTGTGCATTGATTTGCTATATACTCACTGCAAATCATGTGCTAATCAATAAACTAGAGTTTGTTTTACCTAAAGCTATGTGGACTTTAGGGAGTGTGAATCAGACAGGCTAGGCCTATCCCCTTCTATGTCAAATGCATGGACAAGGGTCTATGAGTCAGCCGTGACTGGGGGAAGGGCCTGTAGGATGGGAATTCCCGGTGGGGTGTCTGGAAGTTGGGGGTGCTCACTTGGGGACTGTCGCCTGGTGGGCAGAGGATTCACACTCACTGCCTGGAACCAATTACCTGCAGGAATCAAGTGTGAACTGACTCAGGAGTGAGTGGTCCCCTAGCAAAACAGGGTAATTTGGGGTTCAGGAGTGGCGATCAGGGGGTCACAGTGGCACACCGGATCAGATTCTGAGAGTGGCCTTTCACAGCCCTTTCATTGCTTGAGGAGCTGATCACAGAGAAATAGGGGCTGGAGGGGGAGCCAGAGTTTTGATCCAGTCACGCACCCCCATCGCTGTCCCTGGAAGCTCTGATTGGACCCCACCCCACATCAGATCCACAGACTTACCTTGCCCATTAACCTCCCTCTCACACCCCTCTGCCCCAGCTCAGATCTGTCCAGCCTCACCCCCCCCCCATGATAACTGAGTGGTGGCAGAGGGATGGGGTCGGGGTTGGATTTTGGTCTGTTCCACTTCAGAATTATGGATGATTTGCTGAGAGGGTGCTTTGCAGCGACCGTCTCATGGAAAAGCCTCTGTCCGCCTGGATCCCAAACCAGGCCAGGGTCAGATCTTGGCAGGCAAGAGCCAGTCATGGGTGGTCAGCACTTATCTTGCTCCAGACTAGGGTAAGAGATGAGAAGCTGCTGCCAGGGGAGGTAGGCAGGGGGCTGCTGATCCTGCTGCGCAATGGAGCACAGCTTATCACAGAGGGAAGGGGGTGTCTAGGAGGGTCACTGTCCGGTCTTGTATGGGCTCTCCTGGGCTCCATGGTGTGGGTTTGGTTCCCTTTGCAGCAATCCTAGAAGACGGTCAGGAAGGGGGAACTTCTAAGATCTGTGAGAGCCCCTCCCACACTCCCCACCCCAGATCAGACCCAAAGGCCCATCTAGCCTGGTATCTCCAAGCCCTACTCTGCCCCAGATCACACTCAAAGCCCCAGCATTTTGTTGCTTGCAGACTCGGATCACAGTGCGGCTGTCCTTTGGGGGTGTGAGTGACACTGAGAGCTTCAGGGCAGCTGAAAGCAGCTAGATAATTGTGTCCCTGGAAGAAAAAGTCCTTCCTGGCCCCAAGACCATTCCCTGCCCTGGAGTAGGAGCATCCATCACCCAGCATGGAGAAGGATCCCACACCAGCTGTGGCTTTTGGTTGTGGTGGAGAGCCCCTGGCTGAGCCCCCACCCTGCTCCGAGTAGCACCGCAGCCCCCCGCCTCTGTGGGTCACATGGGCACTGATCTGACAGCAAACAATAATTCCCTGCACTTTACACAGCGCCCGAGTTCTGCATGCAAGACACGGGGCAGCCCCCTCCCCTGACAAGCGGGCCCAGCTGCTCTCTCCTTGGCAGTTCCCCCCCACAAGTGCTGACCTAGCCCATCCCTGCACAGCTCATCCAGCTGCCAGGCGCTGGCTTGTCACATGAATCCTCCTCCGTGCTTTGGCCAGCTGTGCTCCCGAGCCGTAATGCATCTGCTAATTGCACCCGGGGCCACAAATCACCTCCCCAATTCCGTGTCCATATGACTCATGCAAAAATCCATTTTTGCTCTTAGCGAGTGATTTACCGTGACGAGTAGTGACGAACGTGCGCCGCGGCTCAGAGTCAACCTCCCCCCCGTATCATGATGGGGTGGGAGCAGCCGCAGCCTGGGGCTCAAGAGCACAAATTTCTGCCTCTGCTTCAGTTCTGCAGAGCCCCGTAGCCAGATCTCAAAGTGCAAAGACCCAAGAGCATAGAGGGGATGAGCAAAGCACTGCACAGCTAAAACCAGGCCTGTGACCAGCCCAGATGGTCCAGAACCTTGGCTTCAGGCCCACCCCTGAAGGATCACTGGTTCTTTTAGGAGAAATCCAGTGGATGCTGGGCATCTCTGGGGAACTGAGGCTACTGAGACCAGAGTCTGCTCCCCAGCACCCTGGTGTCAGCTGAACACACCCCCATTCTGCTACTGGCTTACTAACCAGATTGGTTTCCTTGAAGTCACGCCAGATGTGCACCCCTGCATCACACAGTGGAATCCACTCCTGTGGCAGCTAGCATGGGTGCTCTGTAGGAGCATTTCCAATGGGTTAGGCTCTGAATTGATTCACAGCAGGAGAGAAGTCACTGGAGACAAGAGAATTGCTCAGATTTACACCAGTGTGGTGAAATCTGGCCTCATGCATGTGACTTGTGGCTGTGTAGATGACACCCAGCTAAGTTCACTGGGAAAGCTTTGGTGGTGCTCATCTGTATGTCTGGCCCTACACCGCTCCAGTGTCTGGGCTTTGTAGCAGCACAGAGTTTGTTATGGGGTGTTAAAAAACATATGCCTCCCAAAGACAGAGATTTCCAGGGGATCCAGCCCTCCACCAGGGGCCTGGATTTCAACTGAGTTCAGCACCCACCCCGCCCAGATCCACTGAAAATCTGGCCTCAGTTCCGGGTGCTCGACATGTCTGAAAATGCAGGCTGTAAAGTGGCATTAAGAACGTGGCGCTTTGGGAAGCAGTAAAGAGTAGAAATAGTATTCCCGGCCAGTCAATAAGCTCCAGTGACGGCAGAGAGCAGGCCCAAGTCCCTGGCTGGCATAAATGTCTACCAGCTGCAGGATCTCTCTGTTCATCTTCCCAGCATCTGCCCAGATGCCGTCCTTCCCTGGCAGAGTGGACCTTGCACCACGTATTTTCTGGTCCTCTGCAGCTTGGCTGGGAACCTAACTCAGCAGCCATTCGTTGCCTCTGGCTCCCACCAGTGCTAATGTGCAAGCAGGGAAGGTGAAAGGACCCGGGTTTCCAAGTTCAAACATCGGGATTTTGCAGGCATTTGTTGAGGACTGAGAATTGGTGCAACCAAATCCTGACACGGTGGATACCCCAGCACTCAGAGCTGGGGATGGGGAAGAATCGCAGCTCAAGTTTAAAGATACTGTCCATTTCTAGCCCTTGTGATGGCAAATCAAAACCAGACAGTGTGGTTCCCCACTGCAGCCAGAGAATAGAGAATAGAAAGCCCCAGACACCGACAGTTCCTTTCTCAGGGAGGGTTTTGTTTGTTTTTACTTTTCAAGCTAAACCTCACAGTACTCCAAGAAAATGAAAATTCTGTCCCTAAAATGACCCTCTGCAACGCAGAGAGGCTCACAAGCACCTGCACATCCCAGTTCAGCCGCCCTCGTGTTAAACCGCACGCTCAAATAAATCAGCACTTTTCAGCTAAGGAACAACACCCACAAGAATGGGGGTGGGATGGGATGTGTGAAAGCAGAGGATGGGGGGCTGCAAGGGGGTGGAGTGTCTGGGCTGCAGTGGGCCCTTAGATCATGAAATCTCATGATTTTGAAGCAGCGTCAGCTGGACTCCTGATCTCTGGTGAGATCCTGTCAACTCTTTGTTTTATTGTTGTCCTCTTGTTTGGACAAGTGTTTGTGATTAGCACTGGATGGGCTAGGAAGGTCATTTGGCGGGGTTCCTGCTCCCGGCTGGCCCGGCTGTGCTCCTGGAACCAGCCTTTCGCGAGGAGGCTGCTCACAAATGCAAAATCCAATCCTGGCTTCTCTTGAAGCTACTGGAGTCTTCACTCCATGTGGCTGCTCCCTTGGCTGCTCCTGCCGGTCAGTCTGATCACCCAGACTGGGTGGGGAACCGACGTGGCAGGCTCTGCGCGTGGCCAGAGAGCACTCACGGCAGTGTTCAAATGGAGGCTTGGGAGGAGCATTTTTCAGCACCGTTCGCCCAGTTCTGGTATCACACAGCTGTGGACATGCATGCACACAGATCCAGATGCACACACAAGCCCAAATCAGACATACGAACAGAGCACACGCACGCATGCAGCGTACATAAGCAAATGTGCAAACACCAACCTGAACATTGCATGCACTTGATCTGGCATGCATGCACACACAAACAGGCACATTCGACATGTGCAGCACACATCAAACATACATGTGTATATCCAAGTGTGCACATGCACATGCTTGTCTTATACACACACATAGACAGCCAAGCCCCCACACACAAACACATGCACCTGTCTCACACCCAGGTGCAGAGACAAATATGCACACACACGTCAGCTGCAAACACAGATCTCACACACTCGTGCCGAGAGGCACACACAAACACGTCAGCTACCTATACACATCTCACATGCCCATGCAGAGACACGCACACACAAATATGTCGGCTACATGCACATCTCTCACAAACATGCATCAATGCACACACAAACATGCCAGCTACATGCACACATCTCACACACACGGGTTTAGAGTCACACACACAAATACAGCAGCTATATGCACACACCTCGCACACCCATGTAAAGATGCACACAGGTAAACACCTGTGCAGTCCCACATTCACATGTACCACACTGATCTTTTTAAACAAAATGTCATTTTTTTGTTTGTGAGATCAATCCAGCCAGGCTGCAGTTCTCTGGGAATCAACCCTTCCCTTCCAGCATCAGCAGCTCCCGCATGAGAACTCGGAGGAACGTGACTAGAAACATGAAATGAGATTGACATGGATGCTTTTAACCTCCAAACCCAGAGAATTAGTGACACAGGGCTGTGGTGGAAGGAGGAGAGCTGCACTTGCTCCCTGTCTCTCTCTGTCCCTCACTCGTCACCCTGATTTCAGCTTGTCTTGTTTGGTGAACAATAAACTTTCCACGGTCCAGATCTCCAGGGCAGAAGAGAGGAATTCTGTCTGGCGAAGGAGCCCCAGCGGAATGTGCTGCTCGGCATGGAGAAATTCCAGAACTCCCCGCTCTCCCGCGCAGGAAGCAAGGGCTTTGTGCATGACAGCCAAGGCCTGGAAAAACAGTGATTCTGGGAGTAGAGACACATTATGGGAAGCGGGAAAAGCTGAGTCTGGGATTCGGGAGGTGAGTTTTGGGACGTTGAGGCTGAGCAGCAGGCACATTTCGGGGCAGGAAGGGATGTGTCACAAAATAAGGAGAAAGAGTAACCTCGCTTTTCCACTAGAACAGAAGGCTAGTTCTTTTTCTTTTCCAAGCTAAAAACAGCTAAGCAATAGAAAGGGGAACAGACAGCTACGCTGGGTCAAGGGAAATGAACTTACATCTTTGCGTCACAGCAGGTTTTCATCGGGCAAGGAAAATAAACAGAAAAAAAATTCACCAGCAAAAAATTGATGGATTCAGAAGATTGCTGGCCTGGCTTAGACCTGGGCTGTGTCTAACATAAATGGTGTATATTCCAACAGTATCCAGACAGCTCCATCAACACCAGGGCCCTCTTGTGCCAGGTGCTGCGCAAACACAAGGTAAATGGCAGCCCGTGCCCCAGAGTCTGATCAGGCAGGCCAGAGACTGCCTCTTCCAAGGTCACTCAGCGAGCAGCTCAGGTGGGAATAGCAGACGTCACCTGATTTGTTGGCTGGTGCCTGAGCCATTAGGCGACGCTGTCTCTCTGGCTTACTAGCGTCTCAGGAAGTTCTGTCAGCTGCTTTGGAGCCAGACTCAAGAGCCCCTTGAACAGGTCTTCCTGCTCCTGCTCCCCACCAGTTAAGGATGGCCAAACTGACTCAGGAACAATAAAGTTCTGTCCGAAATGCGCCGATCCCCACATTTGCAAGGCCGAATGAGAACAGGGCCTGAAATGGGACTCAGCGCCGCCCATGTGGATGTGCAAACCTGAGCCCTAGTTCAGACCCCGATCTGAACTAGCAAATTGGCCAGCGCTGTATAGCAATCTGGGCTCCGGCGACCCCTGGCATTGGGGGTTGACTTCCGGAGGGGGACCTGGAGGCTGGCACCTTTCTGTGGTTCTCAGAAAAGCTCCACAAGAGAAAGTTCACTTTAGTTCCTCTTAGCCAGATCTATTCCCCCCCCATCTCTTTCCCAGAACGACCAGCGAAATTGTTCAGTCCCAGGAGGAGCCCAGCAACCCCAGTGTCAGCAAAGCAATAGCATTCCCCCTGACTGCAGCTGGGGAAACTGAGGCAGGTCTGTCATGGCACCAGGACAGAAAGGTCTCAGGTCTCCTGAGTCCCTGCCCAGCACCCTAACCATTAGGTCGCACTCCCAAGCTGTGCTTTGTGGGCCCAGGGTGACAGCAAAATATGTGTGACTAATTCACAGATCTCTGAGCCCTGGATGCACCCACTCTAGCCAAGGGACACAATGTGGCTACGAAAGGGCCTCCTGGGATCAAAACTTGCTGCCCAATGGGAGGATCTGGCCCAAGCTCGGCCATTGCTGATTAGGGCTGCTCCCTCCCTCACCTTCAACACCCCAGCTCTGCGACACCTGCGACCCAGCTGCTCTCTGCTAAGGGGGGGACTGAGGCCCGTCACCAGGCCATTTGCGGCTGCATCCCGGCTGCAGCAAGGCCAGAACTGACTCTCTCAGTGCTCTAGACAAAGCTAAATTCTTCCTGGCCCCTTCCAGGGCCTCACTCAGGCCTTGGAGCCTGGGAATTGATAACCCAAATCATGGATTTCTCCTAGCACAGATCCCTGTGGGAAGGGCTGGTTCTCTCATTGTCACAACAGAGAGGATTGTGGGAAAATCCTAGGTCCCTGCAGGATGCGGCTTATAACAGTAGGGGGCACAGAGGCCCTGTTAATGGAGCAGCAAGCACCAGTGCTCCCACTGTGCCAGGAGGGCTGAGACATGGGCCCTGGGTCCCCCAGGACAAACAAATGGGGGTCCTGGGGGGGGTCACGTGGGAGGGAGGTCACAGGGACAGGTTCCCTGGGGTCACACAGGGAGGGAGGTCTGGGGGCTATCGATGGCAGTCCTCTGGGGTCACACAGCTAGAACGTGCCTGGCCAGGGCAGATTACGAGCAGTGCTCATCACATGGCCCCCTCTGTCCCGGGATGCGCCCCCCAATTCCTGCTGTGGTCCAGCTCTGGGTCTCTGTGGGTCTGGGTGAGGAGCTGGGGGGTAGGAAGGCTGATCTAGCTGTCAGGTTCCTCCTACACTGTCTTTTCTCATTCCTCTCCCCAGTCCTGGGTTGCACCCTGCCCCATCTTGTCCAGCCCAGACCCCCAGGCCAGGCAGATCCAGCCCCCCGCCCCACCATACAGGGATGAGTCCAGCCCAAACACAACCCCTGCCCCGACTAGCAGCCTCTACAGGGATGGGATCCCCCTTCCTGTTCCCTGCTTGTGGCCTTTGTTCTCCAGGATTTGGCACTCTGCACCCAGTCCTGCATCCATAGATGAGATTTGTGGGGTGGGCTCAAGCAGGAGTGGGCCACGGATGCTGAGTAGTGCTCAGCCCCCTGGCTCCATGGGGCTAGGTGGGCTGGACAGTTCCCGTGGCCCCTTGAGCAGCTCGGTTTCTTGCTATGGGAAATACTGGATGGTTTCAATTAAAACTCAGTCCCACTCCGTGACCCAGAACCCCCCCAGCCCATCAGTCCCACCCCCCAGCCCAGCACCATAAAGCACCTGTCAAACTACAGCGTGAATCATCGACGGGTAACCAAGGACGGTCAAGGACAGAACCAGTCCCCCTCTCCCCCCACCCCATTCCTTGGCAACTTTGGGTCCCTGCTGCAGAAGGCGTGGGGCTCATGTCACCCCAGGGGTAGGAGATGGAGACTTTGCAGCATGCGCTGGATTGCAAAGGTCAAGACTGTCTCTGTTCCCCTGTCTGTCCGTCTCCCTCCATCCGTCTGTCCTCCTGGGGATGCACTAGGCAGATGTTGGCGAGGCGGACTGGCTCCCCTGCTCCTTCCAGCGCCGGCTCCGGCTGGGAGAGGGGATGAGCTGGAATTATTTATGCTCCTTTTGTCCCTACTGCAAGAAATACGATTCAACAGGAAAGCAAGTGGCTGGGAGCTGCCCAAACGCCCACCCCCAACAGGACTGAGTTTGTGGCTTCTCCGCTGGTCCTGACGCCCAGCCCCATTCTGTTTTATCCTCTGCAGCCCACTCCTCCCCCAGAGCTGGGGAGAGAACCCAGGAGTCCTGACTCCTTCCCAAAACCCTCCACCCCCCAGACCCTACTCCCCTCCCTCATCATTTAACGTTTCTGTTTCCTCCATCCAAGGCACCTGGTGGGCAGCTGAGTCCGAGGTGGAGCAGAGCTCTGTTGTGGGGGGCAGCTGAACCCCAGAGGGAGCCAGCGGGGAAACGGGGGGTTCAGCACAGCAAGTGGGACAGGGGGCAGAGACGGGCCAGGCTGGGGGCATATGGGGCTCCTGTGGACTTGTTGGCAGGGCAGGGTCACAGCAGCAGCAGCTGTGAGCTAATGCATCTGGGCCTCAGGACACACAGGACTGGTCCCACAGCCGCCCCACACTGGCCATGGGGAGATTGTTGAATCTGAGAGACACCAGCCCCCACTCCAGGACTGGGCTCTGTGATCCCTCTGGGGAGGTAGGGCGCCTGGGTTCCAGTGACAGCTCTGCTGCTGTGTCCCAGCCCCTCTTGGTGCCTCAGTTTCCCTTGCCTCCTGTTTCTGTTCAGACTGGAAGGTCCTTAGGGCAGGAACTGTGCAGTGCCCACCACAAAGGGTAGTGTTAGTTCAGTTGTGCCAGGCTCAGGTCAGGTCTCCCAGGTGTAAGAAAGATTTATTCCAACTGGGACGGGTGCAGGGAAGCGCAACAAGGGTGATCCAAGGACTGGAAAACTACCATAGGAGAGGAGACTCGAAGAATTGAGATTGTTCAACCTAACCAAACACAGGCCGAGGGGAAAGATGTAAATTCCTCAGCAGGATGAACACAAGGGAGGGAGAGGAGCCAATGTGGACACAGGAACAAATGGAAACTGGCCGTCAGCAAGTTCAAGCTTGAAATGAGATGAAGGTTTCTCACTGTCAGAAGAGGGAAGTTCAGGAACAGCTTCCCAAGGGGGAAAAAAACAACAAGCAGTTGTGTGGCACTTTAAGACTAACAGATTTATTTTTTGCATGAGCTTTCGTGGGAGAAGAGGGAGTCATGGAGGGCAGGGAACCTAACTGGCTTCAAGACGAAGCATGATACATTTCCCGAGGGGTCAGGATAAAGAAATTGAATACAGTGGCATGTTAGTGGGTCTGCGACTGCTACCTGCAGCTCTCTGTGGCGACTGGGGATGGGGCAGAAGATGGGGAGAGCGCGGCGTTACAACAGAGAATTCTTTCCCCGGTGTCTGGTTGGGGGGATTTGCCCACAGGCTCTGATCTAACCATCCATCAGATTTTGGGTCAGGAGTGAATCTCCCCCAGGTCAGATTGCCCCCATCCCATCCCGGCCCCAACACCGCCAGCGTCTCTTAATCCCGGCTCTCATCTGCCGAGCCCCATGAAATGACTCTGTCCTTTCGGGGGACGGGCAGGCTGCTCTGTGGCTGGTGGGACCCAGAGGTCTGTGTCCAAGGCCTGGGCAGATGCAGAGCAGAAGTGAATAGAGGGTGCTGCTGGGCCAGCGTTCCCGAGCCCATGAGCATCCACACGTTCACATGTGCACAGGCACTGATATGTGTATGCAACATACGCCGTCGAGTGCCCAAAGCAAACGCTCAGCTCCCTGGTCCCAGCCTGCTCAGCTGTTGAGCTGACTTCTTCTCCGGCCGGTTCTTGGGCTCCTGGCCACTCCCTGCTCCACCTGCTTTGTTCCCCGGCTGGGCCCGTCTCACGCTGACTTTGCACCCTCACACCCCCAGCTCAGAGCAGTACCTGGCACCCGCCTGGCACAATGGGCTGGATCGACACTGCCAGGGCACGTTAGCTGCCGGATCAGACGGCCACGTTCCCACAGTGGTCCCCCCACCACCTCCCACAGCCTGTATCCAGGTCCGACCCAGCCCAGGACAATAAATATTTCAAAGTCCCCTGGGAGCTCTGACTTGACCCCACCCCACACATAGCAATTCCTCACCTTGGTTACCTAGTGGCATTATTTAGCTCCCGAGGCCCAGGTCCAGCCAACCCACTGGCATTTGCTGAGGCCGCTGGCCAGGTCCCGATGGCCACGCAGGTGCGTCTGCAGTGCCGGAGCCAGGAGAGGAGGCACCCCACAGCTTGCTGCAGCCCCATGGCAGGAGTCCCACTTGGGCCACAGGCTCTGAGGGGCACCAAGCTGGGAGATTTACGGCCCCTCGGCAGGAGCTGGTGGAAACGTTGCAAGGTTGCCGAGGCTGCTGGGACGGCAGCTGAAGTGTCTCTGCCAAGGACAACAATGGGCCGGCCATCCTGGGGCAGGGCTGGAAGGAGACAGGCCCGCAAATGGTTGCGCTCATCACAAAGCCAAAGCAGAGGCCAGTGCTCAAAGCACATGGCTGGAGATCGGGACTTTCCAACGCTGAAAGGGAGTGGGGTCTAATGGTTAGAGCGGGGGAGTGTGGGGAGCCAAGACTCCTGAGTTTGGTTCCCAACACTTACGGGAAATGTTAAAGCATGGAGGGGCTGGGGTCTATTTCTAGGGTTGGGAAGGGAGTGGGGTCTAGTGGTTAGAAAACTCCTGGCTCTGCCCCGACCCTTCCCTTCACTGTTGGCCCAGTCACACAATCTGTTTACGCCCAACGCCTCCAGCAGATCCCATAACCTCCCGGCTTTGCTTCTGTCACTGGCTGGAGGAGAAGAAACCAGCTGCCACGCTGTGCGTGCAAATGTTGGTGGATCAAAGCCCAGCCTGTCCCCAAGCGTGAAGGGGCGCTGTAGGCGACATGGGCATCCTGGGGGTGCTGATCTCAGCCGGGTTCTTAGGACCAGCCTCCACTGGCTGTAATCAGGAGAGCATGTAGGGGACACCAGCATTTTGATTTTGCGCTCATCCCGGCCAGCCAAACATGGTGCTGTAGCTGACAGGCAAGAGCAGGGGCCTCAAACTCAAATCACCAAGAGGGTTGCATGAGGACTAGTACGTTAGCCTGAGGGCCGCACCACTGAAACCTTTTCATACAATGATATTGCAAATATTGGTAACAGTGGTGTCATTGTGGGCTGCAGGAAATAGATTTAGGAGGGCCGCATGTGGCCCGCGGGCCGCATGTTTGAGACCCCTGGGCAAGAGGTTGCCGCATTCAAGGAGTTTCATGGCCAGTCCACTGCTGCTGGTCTTTCTCTGCCACAAAGGGGTGCTCTGGACACCAGGATCCCCATCCTGGTCAAGGTGGAGTCCTGACAGAGACCACGCCGTCCTGGATCTGGGAACAGACCCCAGGAGTCCTAGCTTCCAGTCCTTCCTGCTCTAACCACTAAACCCTACTCCTCTCCCAGGCATAGAGCCCTGCTGTCCTCGCTCCAGCCAGGTCTTCTGAGGATCCAGTTCTGGGTGTGAGCACAATCACGGGACACAAAATTACCATCCAGCCAGCCCAGCAGTGGGGGGAGCCCATCACCCTGGTTTCAGGGCTGGAGGGGAAAGAAACCTGAAGCTCCAGACCCAGGGAGCCGCCAGGGCAGGGAGCTGGAGGGCTGATGAGCAGAGATGAGGTGGGTGAACCCAGGACTGGGGTGGGGAGAGGCTTGGAATGGGGTCCCAAAGCACAAGGGATGTGGGGCGCCAAAGCCTCAGGCCAGCAGAGCCTTGTTAGTGGAGCAAACACGCTAACGACCGGTTGCAGCCAGGCCCCAACGCCAGGCCCCGGCTGTCGTTGACATCCTGAGCCAGCAAACCTTGGCTCGTTCCTGCTGGAGCAAGGTCACCCCCCACGTGCCCATCCCCCCATCTCTATAAATTCGATGTTATTTTCTTAAAGTGGCTCAGCGCGCTGCTCGGGGAGAGGAGAAATCATCGGAATGGGGAGCTGGCGTCACTGCTTGCCCTCCCGTCCATCATCCACCAGTCACAGGAAAGGGGGTGCGGAGGGGTTGTGGCAGCAGCAGCTGGCATGGGGGGGCGGTCCCTAGAGATGGTGCCCGCAGCCAGGGGAAGGGAATCAGGTGGGGAACATATCATTGTTTTTTTGCAGGGGGATGCACCACTGCAGGCAGGCCTGGAGCCATCACACCCTCGGGGTGTGGGGCATTTTGGTCCATTTGGGGGCTTCCTGGCCTCTGATCTCATTCCCAAAGGTGCAGAAACTGATGTAGGGCGAGGAGAAGGGGCCAGCACACAGTCACGTAGGGAGCTACGGTGGCGTGGCAGTGGGGAGTGCAGGCTACTGGCCACACTGGGGTGGGGGATCACCCTGTAGCCTCCTCCTCGTGGGACAGGTTTTCTGTTGCACTTGACCCTGATGCAGTGCAAAGGCTGGGCCTGCCCCAGAAACACCAGGCGTACCAGGAATGGGCCGGCAGGCTCAGCCCAGTGGGATATGAGTGCGGAGAGGCTTAGTGCAGGGGGATCCGCGTGTGGGGCCAGACTGTTCTGTGTGGGGCAAGCTGGCAGCTCGGTGGGAATCTGGGGGCCCATTAGAGTTTCTGGGTGCAGGAGCAAAGGGATTTTATGGGGGGTGATGGGGGACAGGGATCTGGGTCTGCAGGGTGACGGGACCCAGCAGGGGATCCAGATGTGAGGGGCTCAACAAGGGATCCGGATCCTGGGGGAGTGGGGCTTGGGGGGATGGGGTCGGGGTGCAGGGGGGCCTCTTTGAGATGGGGGTGATGGGCCTGTTTAATGGGGAAACCCTACTTGCTGCTGCCAAGGGGACGCCACATGCCGGACTTCTGCATCCCACCCCTCAATTCTCCTTTTCTTTCCAATCCCATCTCCCCTTCCCCTCCCTGCTGCTCCCTGCCCCATTCCCTCTCACTGTCCCCTTCCTCCGCCCCCCCTCACCCCCACATCTCCTTCTTCCTTCCCCACTGCCTCTTTCCCCACCCCACCCTCATTTCCCTGCCCCCCTAGCCCTGCTCCACCGCCATACAGAAAAGAGGATGGCTCCCGTGCACGCAGAAGGGAGACTGGCCCGCACTAGGGTGCAGGAGGAGGCATCCGGCTGCAGTCAGCTGGTGGGAGCACCTTCATCCCCCTCACCTGGCCACCTCTGCACTCACAGAATTGGAGGGTCAGAGGTGGGGGACGCAGTGGCACATGACCCCCGATCTCTCCTCTGGGAGCCAACGTCCCCCTACCTTCTGCAACTGCCCCCATGGGCATCCCCAGCCCTGCCTCTCTCCCAATCCCGTGATTTCCCTTTCCGCCAGCTGCCCTAGGGCCTGGAAACCACAGGCTGGTGCTGCTGGTGTGGGGGGGCATGGCCACTTTTATGGGTTCCCTGTCACCGTCTGTGCGGAAGCAAAGAAACGTGAGGGGGACGTGAAATCCGTGTCCGCACAATTCCCCCAGGAGCTGTGAGTGGGGACAAAGAAAGGACTGGATGGAGCCCAGGAGTCCTGACTCCCAATTTCCTGCCATAAACCCAGGAGTCCTGCCTCCGCCCTGGCGCCCCCCCAGCCCATGGATGCCGCTCCCCTCCCACAGCCAGAAAGGGGATCCTCAGAGATGACTAGACTAGACACCACGTTGCTGCAATTTCCTCTTCCCACATGGTGCCTGTCTGGGCACGGTGGGTTGCTCTGTGGTGACACGTCTCAGCTCTGTAAGAAGAACACGCGTCTCTCTCCTTGGACACGCTGGACCTAGGGACGTACCTGACAACCTGCGCAGGACAACGCACAGCCTAGATCCTCCGGCTGCATTGCAGTGTTACCACTCTTGCTCCCCAGATCCTGAGTCCTAAGAGGAATTTCCTCACCCATGTGTTTTATCAGCAACCTCCTCTTCCCTCTCGCTTAATATATCATCTGCTCCTCACCTGGAGTAGGAGTTATTGGGCGGGAGTCCCTTCCTGGTGCTATGCTACCAGCCAAAAAGATTATGATGGTTCCTTTTGACCGTCTTGTCCATGAATCTAGTCCCCGCATCCCTGTACTAAGTGAGGGGTAGCTGTCTGCAATGTGGGAACGTAACCGCAGTAACCAGCTTTTAGGGCACCAGGGCAAGCATCTGCCTTTGTAGCCGGTGCACCAGATTTTTCCTGGGAGGAGCACCCACCATTGGGGTTGGTATCTCTCAAATGTCCAGTTGTCTCCCCTGCTCTAACAAAATGCAGAATGAAGGGGCATCTCCTCCAAATCATGGGATTTCTTTTTCAAAATTAATGCAATATCAGCTTCTTTTTCTTGGCCTTCTCTTATCGGAGCCATACAGGTCTCTCTTTGCAGCCAGCCTGGAGGGCTAGCCCTAGCCACTTCTGTAAAGAGAGCACTGAGATTGTCACCTAATCCCATGCATGGGGATTTAAAGGAAAACGCAGAACATCCTGCGTCCATTACAAAGCACTGAGCGTTTTGGAAAATCCACCCCCTTGCTGGCATGTTGCATTTAATTTGGGGCTTTGCACTTTAAGAAAGATGTAGAGAAACTGGAGGGAGGCTGGAGAACAACACACATGATCCGGGTTTAAAAGAGATGCCCTCTCTGACCTGCCCAAAAAAAAGCTCATGGACCCCCAACGGACAACCCTCTGGTTTTTTGGCCTCACACCCAGGAAGATGGGCTGTGCACACACCCTCTTTCCCTCTGAACTCCAGGGGAAGGGAATAAAAGTCCCTGTCAAAATTGTAAAAGCTGGGGGAGCGTGGGGTAGGTGTGACAGGGAACAGGTGCACTGGGGGTGCGGCAGGTGAGATGAGCAGTGGGTGTGGGGGGGGGTGGCAGCCGGCATGATGGGTAATGGGGCAGTGGGGTGTGTGTGCAGTGGGTGTAATTGGTAAGTGGGGTACGGTGTGCAGAAGGCATGACAGGTAATGGGGTGCTGGGTGTGTGGAAGGCATGACTTGTAATGGGGTGCCCGGGATTCAGGGGTGTGATGGATAAAGGGGTCCTGGGGGAGTTCAGGGATGTGATGATAAAGGGATGCTGGGGGGGTTCAGGGGTGTGATGGGTAAAGAGGGGCTGGGGGGGTTCAGGGGTGTGATGGATAAAATGGGTGCTGGGGGGTTCAGGGGTGTGATGGCTAAGGGGGTTCTGAGGGGGTTGAGGGGTGTGATGGCTAAGGGGGATCGGGGGGTTCAGGGTGTGACGAATAAGGGGGCGCTGGGGGGTGCGGTGCCAGTGGCCGTGTGCGGGGCGCTGGATCCGGTGGCCCGGGATCGGGACCGGGATCGGGACCGGGCGGGTCTCCCCGTGCCGGGGGTTTGGGGGACCCCGAAATGTGGGGCGCTGTCGCCACCTGGCGGCTCTTCGCCCGAACTGCGCCGTCCTGCCGCGGGCCCGGCTCCCCCCGGCTGGGGCCGCCCCCCGCGCTGGGCTGTTTGGGGGCGCAGAGACCCCCCGATCCGAGCCAAGCCGTGCAGCGGGGTGAGCCTGGGGCTGCTGAGGTTAAAGGCACCTCGGCTGGGCGGACCCCGTGAGCCAGTTGGGTGAGGTGATGAGTGGGGTGGGGACCCACAACCAGGACACCTGGGTCCTATCCCCAGCTCGGGGGGGTGCAGGGGGCTCTGATGGGGAGCCAGAACACCTGGCTCGTAGGCCAGACTCTTGCACAGACTCCCCTGAGCAACTCAAGCCTCTGCTCTGTGCCTCAGTTTCCCCATCGGAGGCAGCTAATAGTGACCCCCGGGTGGAGGGGGAGCTGCAGCGGTCAGCGCATCTGATGAAGCAGGCTGGAGCCCACGAAAGCTTACGGCTGAAGAAACGTGTTAGTCTTTAAGGTGCCACAGACTCTCGTTTTTGCTGTGCCCAATCTAACACAGCTGCCCCTCTGGAAGTGAGCCGTGTGTGTGGGTGCCTGCCACAGCCCTGCTGTGTGGCCCGGGAGGGTTGCGGGGGTCTGTAATTCCCCTGCTACAACCCTGGGGCACGGACCTCCTGACCCTCGTGAAGCCTCAGCCCCATTCGCCTCCCATGGGTGCTTCATCTCCCGGCTGCCAGGGGATTGCTCAGGTGCTAAAACAAGCGTCTAGGGATGCTGCTGCTCCTCGGCTTGTCACGGTTTCCATCCTGTCCAAGGATCCCAGTTGGGTTCAGTGACTCTCATCATTTCCTGCCCCCCCATACTCACTGATCTATGTCCCCCCAGTCGATTCCCCCTGGGGGGCATCTTCATTCGTCCCAGCTCTGCCCTAAATAACACTCCCACCTGGGCCCTCAGTCCTGCTTTCTTGCTCCCTGCCAAGCCCAGCTGGTTTCATGTGGAGGAGTGGGTTGGCCACAGTCATCAGTTGCTAGGTATCAAATATCCCGGCAATTATTGACCTTTGACTCTCCCCGGACAAGGGATGCGTGCCCCAGATAGTTAGGCAGGCATCAGTCACAGCACCGGGCGATGCACGGGACACTGGGAGAAACAGGCACCGGACACTACGAACTGACCTTGTGACCTACCCTTCACCCGACATGCTGCAGCTTCCATTTCAAGCATCTGATGAAGTGGGATTTCACCCACGAAAGCTCACGTGATAAACAAATTTGTTAGTCGTAAAAAGTGCCCCCGGACTCCTTGTTTGTTCTGCTGAACCCCACGGCTACCCCTATGGCACGTCTCACCTGGATCTCTGGGCCTTTGCAGAGAACAAAGAACCTTTCCTCACCGCCTCGTTGAACGTACGGTTCATTCATGCCTGCGGGCTGAAGTGAAATCTGGGGTGTATTAAAACACAGACTACTTTATGCCATTGGCTAATTTCTGTGGCGGTAGGAAGAAGTGTATTGCAGTTTCTAGCTATGTACCTTTAAAGCATGTTCAAAAATCAACCACAAGAGGGGGAGGTTGTGCAGATGGAATAAGTGACATTGGTACTTTCAATAAAATTTACATAACTAGCCATTTCCACACTGTGTACCCCGAATGGGATGCAGGCCCAACGGCACACATCCACCTGCTGCTCAGGTGCTGGCCACAGAGTCTCTAGTTTGCTGGGACCAGAGCACCGCAGCCCCAGCAAACAGGACGGCCTGGCAATTCTGCTCCTCTCCTCCCTCAAAAAGGCTGGCCAGGAGCTGGTCCAGCACCAGCCCCACCCTAATAATGAGGGCCGTTGGCCTGTATCTTTAACCAATCATCTTTGCAAGATAATGACAAGAGTAGTACAATCAAGATTTTTAGAGTGACTTTTAAAAGAGGGGAAAATAGACCCTAACTAAATGGCTTATGGACCTTTGCCCCAGGGGCATAACTATGGGTGGGCCTGGGTGGGCCGGGGTCCACCCACATGGAAAGCAGGCCTACCCAACAGTGGCGTAGCGAGGGTGTCCAGTGCCCACCAATGCCAGGAAGCCAAAACCCCCATTTGTGCTCCACCAGGTGCTCCACACCTTGCAGCACCCACCACCCCGCGTCCTCCGGGTAGCTGTCCCAGGAGGAGCTTTTCCTGGTTACTGAGGTGTCTCCCATCCGAAATGCTGAACATCTTTATGCCCGGCCAGTCTGCAGGGTACTTGGCGTTGGCGGTCGTTAGCGCCTCCACGTGTCCTCGGGGCCACTTTCACTCGTTTTACAAGCAAGCTTCCAGCCAGGCGGGGCCAGGCTGTTTGAATTTTACTCACACTTCACAAATGGAGAAAGTTCAGAAAAAACAAATTACAGCTGAGTTTGGATGATATTGCCTGCTCCCAAGCTACCTTAGGGGAGGCTGTGATTTCGCTGCAGCCAGCGGTGCGGGTCCAGAGGGAACAAGACATCCACCCTGTGGCCTGCTCATGTTGATCCTGTTTGGGTCATTCCCAGGCACACACTCACTTTGCTGGTCTTGGGCCACCAATTCCGGTCACTGTTTTTGCTAGTTTCAGGGGCCACTAATAAATCCGAGCTTTTAGCTAGTAACAGCTGATCAGCGGGCCTCCTTCCTTATCTCCCCTTTCACCTTTATGAAATATAGCACCTGTCCCAATATCTGCTTTACTGTCTGGTCCCCCCACTTCCTCCCTCCTTCCCCTTCGATGTCAGCAGGCTGGCACTGTGGGGTTTCCATGTCTTTCCTCTGGCTTCTTATGGAAGAGATTCGTGCAAGTGTGCCACTCTGCTGTGTCCTCTTGTTCGTGATCCGTCATGGCCCTGCATGTAAATTGAGCTCAACGCCCCTTGGATCTTTGCAAACAATTTCCCAGGCTGGGGTCATTCAAAAGCTTCTGCTTGGGGCCCGGTTTATTCATTCTTTCTGCAGAGAATAACGCCCATCTGTAGTCACAGATACTCTGGGATTTATTTATACCACACCCAGCAGGGAGCCTTGGCCCACCTGCTTTACAAAGGTCCCAGCCCTTTAATGCTCCAGGGGCTGGGGCCCTTCTCAAATCAAATCACAGGGCTGGAAGGGACCTCATGAAATCATCAAGTCCAACCCCCTGGGAATTGAACCCAGGACTTTCTGCATGTTAAGCAGAGGTACTAGGGCTCCGATCACTGTTCCTGTCCATTCTCCTCTGCGCTAGTGAAAGGGCCCTCGCACGTGGTGGAAGGTACTTCTGCCTTCAGGGATCCTCCATCACACGTCCTCTTACGAGCAACACATCTGGAGCCTTCAGCGTGAGTGTTTTTACCAGCCCTACTCTGCCATGTTCCTTGAGCGGCCGCACTCACCAGCTGCCGGTGCATGACTTCCTCTTTGGCAAAGGCGTGCCTGTCTCCGAATCCAGGCACCCACTTACAGACCTTGCCTACCTTCACCGCTACCCTGTACCCCAGCAACCTGCCATTCAAGGCTCTCCCCCATCCCCATTCCACCCCCCTGAGCTCTTGGAGAAAACATGGCCAAGGCAATAAACCTCTGCTAGGGAACAACCAAGCTTGGGGAAGGGCTAAAAGCCCAGAGATCGCCTGGCCCAAATAATAAAGACTCCCGGGGCACGATTACTGCATGGTTCCTACAACTCGGTCTAGTCTATCCTGTTCTGGTTCCTAGCCTGTTCTCATCCTCCTGAGCTCTCCCCCACCAGTAACTTCTCACGGGCCAGCCTTAGAAATACTCTCCCCTTGTCTCTCACTTAACACTATGAGTCCCTGCCATGCTGCGAGCCTTTGGGGCTGGCGCTGGGCTGAAGAGGGACACCCATGGCGTCTCCGCCCCATACTGGGGCGAGGGGCTGGCAGAGGGCTAAGGTGTAAATCCTACCTTCTTGGCATGATTTCACCCAAGGGACAGGTCTGTAGCGTCTGGGCTTCACCAGTCCTCAGCCTTGTAAAGGGAAGCTTAGGAAGAACAAGGCTCTGCAAATGCACACCGGGAAACGGGGAGTGGCATCAGCTGAGAAAGATCTCCCTATGAGTACGGGGGAGCCCTGAGGCTGGGGCCGCTGGTGTGACCCACACAGATGCAGCCTGTTTGCCTCCAGCTGGGCTGTGGAGAGGCACCTATGGGCCTGGTTGATTAAACAGGCTGTTATTTCACACTGGGACCCCCTGGCTCTACAGCTGGAAGACCCAGGTTTAATTCCCACCAGTGCAGCTGGCTGTGTTGCATTTAAAACCAGACCGGTGCCGGGATAGTGGACTAGAGGGGACCTAGCAGGCCTGTGCTGTCCGTAACACTGTGACGGACTGAAGGTCAGCACCGCCCTGGGTGTTCCCCATAGGCTGCATCAGAGAAGCACCTTCCTCGGTGTGTGTCACGGAGAACCCAGAAAAGCCTTTTGGATCCCCTCCGTTCACAGCCCACCAGGACTCTGCTACAGTGGAGCCGTCTCCCGTTCAGCCCTCGGGTCTCCACGCTACCTGTAGCCACCTCCCAAATCCAGGCTCAGAGGGTCCGATCCTTGCTCTGTCTGGTCTCCCTTGGGGGGGTTCCTCCCCCTACGAGGGTCCCAGGCGCCCCAATCAGCAGTGACACTCAGCCAGTGTAGCAATCAGAGGGTTTATTAGCAATCCACTTTGCACAGCAGCTAGGACAGTTGGCTCTCAGATCAACCAGGAGGGCAGATAGTAAACCCCCAGGACGAGCCCCGGAGGTCCTGCCCCTCCGACCTCCATCTTCTTTCTTCCTTTGTTCTCCTCCCCATCCATCTGCCCTGCCCCTGGTCTAAACCCGCCACAACCTGTCACCCCCAGGGGGTCGAGGTACGGTCGCACTAAAGCCTCTTCCCCCCTAGTGGTACCTATAGTTATCACACCCCTGTGTCCCATCACCAGAATACCATCACCAAAGAACAGGAACAGAAAAGAAGAACCACAGTAGCCCAAGAGGTTTTCCTACTTCATTACATCACGTGATACAGACACCCCTGTGGGCAGGAAACGGGGCATGGATACCCCGCCCAGCCTGCTGCTAACCTTGCACAGAGGAGGAAGAAGCCAAAGCAACTCAGAGGAGACCCAGAGCAGATGCTGAACTCTGCAGGAGAAGCTCAGGAGGGCCAGGAGGCCCCAGGAACATGGGCTGGATTCTGGCCCTTCCTCACGGTGAGATGTGCCAGTTCTTTAGCTAGCTGTTTAAGAGGGTGCTTGGTCCTGCCGTGAGTGCAGGAGACTGGACTTTATGACCTGTCATGGTCCCTTCTATGGCGAGAAACCTGCTGCACCCTGCTCAGGACACATTCTGTTTTTTCCTCTTTTAAAAAACAGATCCGAAATTGGGGTCTCACCCATGCAGCTGTCACTGACAGCCCCCTGGGTGACTGGGCAGCAGGCAGGACTGACAGCTTCACAGACCCTACACAAAGGAAACCTCACTGACAGGCAGGGGAAATGAGTTTCCCTCTCTTCCCAAAGTTTTTTAATCTATTTGATCCAAAATCTGCTCCCATTTACACAAGTATGAATCCAAAGTCACACTATTCACTTCACTGATTTACACTGGTGTAACTGGAAACAGAGTTTGGCCTTTTAGCATCTTGCTTTTCATTTTTGGAGGTGCACATTTAACTCAAATGCTTGATAAACAGTTGGAGGACAAGCTCTTTTAGTTCAAGATGCTACACATGCCTTTCTGCCCCCCATCAGGCTGCATCCAAAGAGTGCATCCTGCTGGGGGGGGGGGGTGGAGTGGGCCACGGTGTGCCAGGCTTGGATTATCAAATCCATTTCTCCCCCATTTCCAGGTCCCTTCTCTCACCAGCCGGCAGCTGCTGATCTCCACCCTGCTCATCATGGCCCTCAAACTGCTCCTGACAAGCTTGGTCCTTTTCTTCCGTGAGTATTCATGATACCCGGGACCCCCCTGCCCCATCCAGAGATGTTCTGTTGTGGGATGCACGGGCTAGTAGAGATTGTACAGGGCTAGGAGACCAGGTTTTTATTTCCGCTTGGCTGCTTCCTAGCTGGGTGGCCTGGAGCAAGTCACAGCACCACCTTGTGCCTCAGTTTCCCCAGCTGTCCAATGGGGCTCATGAGCCTTCTCTTTGCAAAGCACATTACACTCTACCGATGCGAAGAGGTAGGGAGTCTGGGCCGCCCCCTTCCCCAGTCCAGCTTGTGAACGCCCTGAGGAGGAAAGAGCCTTTTTCCCAGAGCCCACATGGGTTGGGAGAGGCCCTCTCTAGACTCCTCCACAACCAAGTGGGGCTGAGCCTGTCAGAGCAGGGCTGGGCGGTAGGGGTAAATAGGAGGTGTGGTCTGGGCAGAGCCATAACTATGCATCGGTGCCTGGAGCAAGCGGTGCAAAACATGCCCTTTAATAGAGCAGCTCCACGGAGCCGCTCCAGGGTGCCTGGGGCAAAGCCCCGTTTGCCCCACCATAGCTACAGCCCCGGCTCTGGGCTCCTGCTGGCTGTTGCCAGTTGTCCTCTCTTTAATGGCGCAGCCAGTGCCCTGGGAAGAGACACCACCCACAGGGGGTGTAGGGCAGGGGATGAGCCCTCCTAGGTATGTGGGGGGGCCACAGTGGCTCCTTACAATTTAGGGGTGCAGAAAAGTGGGGGAGGCTCAGCCTGCAGCTGAAATGTTGGAGAACGGTGCTGGAAAGTCTTGCTCTGGTTTAGGGGTGCAAGGAAGTGGGGCTCAGTCACTCAGTAAGGCTGGGGTGCTGCGGCCCTCATGGCCTGGTTTAGGGGTGCAGGGAAGTGGGGTGATCAGCCTCCAGCTGGGCTACGGAAAGGGGGTCCTCCCACTCTCCCATAGACTCATAGACTCTAAGGTCAGAAGGGGCCAATATGATCATCTAATCTGACCTCCTGCACGGTGCAGGCCACAAAACCTCACCCACCCACTCCTACAATGAACCTCAAACCCCTAACTGAGCTATTAAAGTCCTCAAATCATGATTTAAAGACTTTAATACAGGGAATCAACCACCAAGTGAGCCACGCCCAATGCTACAGAGGAAGGCAAAAAAAACCCAGCGCCCAAGCCAATCTGCCCTGGGGGAAAATTTCTTCCCAGCCCCAAAATTTCTTCCCGACTCCCCGTGGAAGCAGATCCCATAAAGCTGGAAGGAGATTTCACCTGTGCCCCGTTCCCATGCCTATAACTTCTGCTGTCACATATGACTGAGGTTTCCTATGGCGTGCTCAGACTTTCTGTGGTTTTGCTTCCACCCAGAGCCCCTGGGTGGGCCACGGTCCTCTAGAGCCGCCTGCCTGTGGTTTCTGCCTGCAGGCCTCTCATCCCCCCCAGCCTGGACCCACAGCCACCCCACCCTGGACCCTGGTCAGCATCTGCAGTCCTTACCCCCAGCCCCACCTGTGCTGTGCTCTGCCCGTGACCCAGCCTCCTGCCTGCACCTGATCACTTGCTCTGTGACATTACTGGCGAGACGCCCAGTGTTGTTACCCCCCACCCCGCCCCCAGGATCTATCACTGGGGCTATGTTAAATTTCACAGGCCGTCCCTCCTTCCACCAAGCCAGGAGCCCCCAGTCCCCAGCCCAAGGGAACACAGCAGTTAAATTCAGTGCAGGGAAAATTTGGGAGGATTCACTGTAAATTCAACCGGAGGTGCAGTGGCGGGAGGAATCGGCCCACTGCGGGTGTGTGGCCCTGGGTGCTGCAGGGTCGCAGGCTGGTTTGGAGGGGTGTTGGTGGGGGACCAGCTCCCCTATCGGGATGGGAGGCTGGAACATCAGACTGTGTTCCTCTGCCAGGCGCCTCCTCCACTATAGCCACAGGGCACTGGGGACATTCAGCTGTCGTCACAGTGCCAAAACAAACCATGCCACCCTCCATTTTCCCCTGGGGAGGCGGTGACAGAGGACAAACCGTGTGAGCTGAATTTTAGACCTGTTGGCTGCTGCCCCATGGGCAGGAGGGGTGGGAGTGATGAACACTGCCTAACACTTTGGTGCTGGGATTACGTGCTCGCAAACCCGCACCTGGCACTAATGTGGGCACTGTGCTCAGTTTCACAGGCTGGCACCAGCCCCATGACCAAAGGAACCACAGCAGGTAATGCTGGTGCTGGGAAAATTGGGGGGTGGGGATGGGAGAGGGCTAACTGAGGATACTATGGGGGGAAGGATCCCAGCCCCTCGTTGGCTTGTGGATGGGGGGGATCAGCCTCTCGGTACGTGAGTGGGAGAGCCTGGCTCCTTGTCAGCAAGGGTTTGGGGTTGGCTCAAGGCTGAGCACTGGCTGAAATGCTTTCCTGGATTGGGGCCTTGCTGTTGGCAGCTCCTGCAACACCCGTCAGCCCCCAAGGGGATATCCGGGCAGGGAGCCTTTAACGCCCCATCACACACTGACTCTGCTGCGTTCTCTCTGGCAGGCTCTTCCCAGTGCCCACCCGGCTGGGAGCAGCAACGAGGGAGCTGCTACCTTTTCTCGTCAACGACCCAGCCGTGGCAGAAGGCGAGAAGCTCTTGTGTGAGCCAGAAAGCCGATCTGGTGGTGATCAACGACCAAACAGAGCAGGTATCCTCCTGCCCCTCTATCTGGTGAAATGCAGCTGTGTAGAGAGCCAACATGGGGCCTGGTTTAGGCTCCAGTTCTGACCACCCAATCCTCTGTCGTCCTCTCTCTAGAATTACTTGACCATTAGAGCTGCGTCCTTACGTCACTGGATCGGCTTCACTGACCAAGCGAATGAAGGTGTCTGGCGCTGGGTGGACAACACTCTGCCCACATTTATGTAAGTGTTGCTCCCTGGGGCGATCCTCTGCTCTCCCCTTCCCATTCCTGACCTTCCCCAGTTGTCCTAGCTGCTGCAGGTGTTTTCCACATCAGTAGCTCCTGGGATTGGCACTATTGTGTTTGATCTCACAGCCAAGGACTGAATGACCTGGGGCTTTGCTGTCCATTCCTCATGGGACACTGGTTCGAATCTCACCCAGGGCTGTAGCAACCATGTCATTACTGTTGGAGAGCTGCTGGGTGCCTAGTGTATGAAACGAGTTGTCTGGGTCTCAGCCCAGTTTCATCGGCCTCACACCAAGTGTGTGTAGGCCATTGTGGTCGAGGGCTGAATGGGCCGTGGGTACAGAACGCCCCTTCAGCCTCTAGGGGGCTGGGGGCTCCCCAAGGCAAGTGTGGGCTGAGACACCGCAATGAAGGGAAGCTTGTGCCACTGCAGCCCGGGGAGGGAAGGGTTGCACAACATGACTTCCTGGTCCTGGGGCTTTCACCAGGGAACCCTCCACCCCTTAAGCCAATGGAGCGGCTCCATTAGAGAGCAGTAGGTTGTTATCTTCTAGTGGGTCAATCGTCACTGTAACACTGCCCCAGCCCCATGTTAATTTGGAGACCCCAGATCAAAAGATCCAGCCCCTTTCAGGAAGGGGGGAGGAGGGCTAACAAAATCTTGAGCTTGGGGTGAAAACTGTGCAACCTTTTTGCCCTCCAGCAGAGGGAATTCAGCCAGCCCTCATGGGCAGGCATATTGCTCCCTCTATCTGCTTAATCTCCCCTAGTGCTGGCCAGAGTCCATGGCCCCAATAAAACAAGGCTATGGCCGCTTTACACTGCTTGGGCAGCACCAAGGGATATAAAGGAGTCTTAATCTCCCCCTTCCCGCACACAGGTGATGTAAAGGGGCTGGTGAAAAGCTGCCAGAGCAGCACTGGGTGGAAATGTGGGGGCCCTGCTTGCTGGGGGGCACAGGGAGGAGCCGATTTCAGCTGGGCCAGGGAGTCAATGGGTGAAGGGCTCTGAGGGTTTTCCTCTCTCATCTCGTCCAGGTTTTGGAGCAACGGGGAGCCCAACAATCTGTTGATGCCTGGCTTCGGGAGTGAAGACTGCGCCCACCTCCTCGAGGGTGGCCACTGGAATGACGAACCCTGTAATGTCACTTACAGGTGGATCTGTGAAAGAGCCAGGGCTGGGCGTCCAGCTGCCCACACGGGCTGAAGTGCCTCCCCACGAGGCAGCCCATAGAGCTTTGACCCTGTGCATCCACCCTTGGCTGAATCACACCCCCCCAGTCAAGTCATCCTGCCTGAGCCAGCTTGCCTTCTCCCCCCGGCAGTCACTGCAACCTGGGGCAGCCCCCTCCTGGCCTCCCTGAATCCCCCCATCACTTTTCAACTCTGGGTTTCCCCTCCCTTCTCTGGATAGGGTGGCTCCACCAGCACAGAGGAGGAGGTTGCTGGAACCTACTTTCTTGTGCTGATGAGGCTACCTTTACCCAAGGGGCTGGGAGCCAGGATTGCTGGGTTCTCTCCCCAGCTCTGAGAGGGCAGTGGGGTTTAGCGGTTAGCGAGGAGTGGTTCTAGAGGACCTGGGCCTCTGCAGTTATCACAGAGGGCCAGAAGGCATTGCAGGTGGGAGCTTAACAAACATGGGAACGTCCGGGTCAGGGTGGTGTCCCGATACTGCTTAAGGCATGGCTGTTTGTGTTTGTCCTGAGAAGCAAGGAAAGGGGAGAGAGGAAAAGTGAAAGCAAAGAGATGAGACCTTCCTGCGCCAGGAGACAGCTTAGTTTTGAATCTAATATTCCAACTCAGGCCATGTCTCCACCCCTATTTTTGTCAGCATAATTTACATCACTCAGGGGGTGACAAAAACAACCCCCCTCTCCCGAACGACACCGACAGAAGCGCCGGTGTGCCCAGGACTGCATTGGTGGGAGGTCTTGTGAAGGGGGCCACTGAATGAAATAAATAGGCAGTAGATTGAAAATGAACAGAAGGAAGTATTCTGTCACACTATGCACAATCGACCTGCGGAACTCCTTGCCGGAGGATTTTGTGAGGACCAAGGCTATAAAGGGATTCAGAAAAGAAATAGATAAATTCCTGAAAGACAGCTCTATCAATGGCTGTTAACCAGGATTGGCAGGGATTGCTGTTTGCTAGAACCTAAGAGTGGACGACAGCAGATGGCTCGCTTGATGATTACCTGTTCTGCTCATTCGCCCTGAAGAACCTGGCATTGGCCGCAGTTGAAACAAAGGATACTGGGCTAGATAGACTTTGGTCTGATTCGGTATGGCGGGTCTTAGGTTCTTATGATGACCAGGGTGAGGATAACCAGCAGCTGATTCCTGAGAACAAGCCTGACTGTAAGTAAAGGGGCAAGGTATGTGTGTGGGGGGGGGCACCTTTAGCTAAAAGAGCTTATTTCCCAGTTATTTCTCTGGCATTTGAGTTACATGTGCATTCACAAAAATGAAAAGGAAGATGCCAATGGCCAAACTCAGCTCCAAGTTACACCAGTATGAATCTAGAGTGAAGCCTATAGTGTGATTCTGGATTTACTCTGGTGTAAATGGGACCAGATGCCCGTTCAAATAGATTAAAAAGCTTTGCAGAAAAATAATTTCTTTCCCTGCCTGTCAGCGAGGTTTCCTCTTTGCAGGGTCTGTGATGCAATCAGTCCTGCCAACTTCCCTGTCCCCCACAGGACTTCCAGTGACAGAGAACCTGATTTCTGTTCTATTTCTAAAGAATTAAAGCCAAAATCCTTCCTGAGCTTTCTTTGAGCACCTCAAAGAAGAAAAAAGGAAAGGACCACAACTGCCACCCCCGGTTAGCTAAAAAGGTGGCCTTTCCATGGGAAAAAGCCAGACCCCATGCTATGTTCCCGGGGCCTCCCGACCCTGCTAAGGTTCTCCTGCAGGGTTCAGCATCTGCTCTGGGTCCCCTCTTAGTTTCTCAGGCTTGTTCCTGTTTGGGGCAAGGTTAGCAGCAGGCTGGATGGGTGCTCATGTGGCCTGCTATCAGCGATCTCTGGGCTTCCTGTCCTCAAGAGTGTCCTACCACACATTGACTCAGCAACTGCCGTGATGGGAGCTGTGTGGGCGATGTCAAAGTGCTTCCGTCTCCTGCCCATAACCTTGGTGACCCTAAGTCAGTCATAGTATCAAAGAGGAAGCAGCCACACTAACCCATCCTCTCAGAACAGGACTATTCTCCCCGGGCTATTTTAAAGGTAACAGGGCCAGGCACAGTTGTGAGGAGCAGGCACTGACCCCTGGGTCTCTGGATCTAACAGGATGAGCTGCTACCACCTGAGCTGCAAGATCTGGCCCTTCTTCTTCCAGCGCCGCTTGCATCATTCAGTTTTAGGTGTCTACGTGCCGCAGTGCACAACTGGCCGGAAACTTTTAGCCCAAGCCTGTCAGAGCAGGGTTGGTGGCCAACACCCCCTCTGGCTGCTCCCGCGGCGATATATAGATGGTCCTGACCCCGGGCCCCTCAGTTCCTTTTTCCTCTTTCGGTGATGGTTACATTGTTTTGCCGTGGGCTAGTGCCTCTACCGAATCTTCCCAACCGAGGCCAGAACACCACTCCCGACTATTGTCCACCATGCCAGGGCTTAAGCCTTGCATGAGTTGTGGCAAGGCCTTCGCGAGGGATGACCCCCACAAGAAGTCCCAAAAATGCCTCGGTGAGTCCCCCTCTACCTTCTGGTGCCCCCTTGCTATGGTGGGCAATGTCCCCAAATCAGCAGCCGCCTTCCTATTCCCTCGCAGACCACTTTATGGCTGGTCTTGGGCGCCGAACAGCGCCCTATGATCACTTCACTCAGACCTCCACCACACAGTCAGTCTCAGGATCTCTTCTTCTCCCTCCGATAGCAATCCACCTCTGCTAACCCTTGTTGGATGACCCCAAAGTGTGGCAGGGCCAACTAGGGATGAGACAACTGAGAGCCATCCCCACATGTGCATAGATCTGTAGATGCAGAGGACTAAATGTCTAGCAGAGAGCCGAGCTATGGGAATATGAGAAGGCACCTGCTGCTCCTCCTTAACTCCCAATTTGTGTGCCGGGGTCCCCTCCCTGGGTTACAGTCCGATCGGGACGCACAAGGGAAAATACACAGGAAAATTCCCTTTCTTCAACCCTGAGCCACCCCAGACCAAGAGGCTGGGTCAGATATACTTCTCTGTGCATTGATCCCCAGCATGAATGTGCTGATCAGATGCTCTTATACTGGAATGGGTAAGATAACAGCCTCACCCCTTACTCATAAAGGGATGGAGGGATGGGTTGCCCCCCACCCCCAGCTTTACGGGTGGGGGAAGAACTGCGAGACAGTGCTGTCTGCATTTAAAGCCCCTATGGGTGGGTTAGTTACCCTCTTTTTCTCTTTACCCACCTCCTACCCAGGGTCATCATGATCCCCTGGACGTTCAGCCAGGCACCCTGAGCCCCACAGAAGGGCGATGCTCCCCTTTGTTTCCCTTTTCCCTCCAGGGGTGATCATCCCTCCCACCTATCAGCCCACCACTCCACAGGCAAACCTCAAAAACAGCCCCTGGCCTGGAGGACACATTGCCCCCGGCCATTCATTAACCAGGCAGGAGGATTTGTTACCCTTTTCCCGTCAAAGTCTCTGACCGCCAACTAGTTGCTGTTTCAACTCTACCCTCCAGACCCCATAAAGAGAGGGTTACAAGAGGAATGGATAAGTGATAGGAGACTTTGCCCATGGTGAGACTTTCTTTGATGAACTGTCTTCCAAGAACTTTGCTTGAACATGCAGGCCCAAAATTCCCATTGAAACTTGAGTAATATCATTTTCAATTTTAAGCGGTGTGCATAATCATTATGCATCTATTTTTTAGAAGTAAACCCGTTATAGTCACAAAATTGTTTTTAATTTGGTTTCTTCGATCATTTTTGCAGGAACGAGTAGTGCGCAGAGATTACAAACATTACATCTGGTACACAATTGCTTTTGAGAAAGTTTACATCAGGTGGTCTGAGTAAAGCTGTTGTCCTGTTCACTAAAGCAGAGGTTTTCAAACTTTTTTCCCCAGGACCCAGTTGAAAAGATTCATGAACCAAAATAACTACATCTCTGAGCAATGCATTCCAGTCTTTTGGTGGGGGCACCGTGACCCGGTGTCTGTGGGTCTGTGACCCAATTTTGGGTCCCAACCCTGAGTTTGACAACCAGTGCACTAAAGGGTGAGACATTTCAAAGGGGGAGCTGTGTTAGTCTAGTTCAGCAAAACAAGCAAGGAGTCCTGTGGCACTTTTAAGGACTAACAAATTTATTTATTGCATGAGCTTTTCAAAGCGCCTGACAAAGAGGCATTTTCTTCCACGAAAGACTCCTTGTTTGATTTAAAGGGTCACAAATGGGAAACACTGTTCTATAAAAAGCCATGGTATGTGCCCACCTTGAATACTGCATCCCATTCGGGTCGCCCCATCTCAAAAAAAAAATGCATTGGGATTGGAAATGGGCAGAGCAAGGGGGAAAGGATTAAGGGTTTGAAACAGAGAGATTTAAAAAACTGGGCCTGTTCCGTTTGGAAAAGAACTGACTGAGGGCAGATATGACAGAGGTCTATGAAGTCATGACTAGTTTGGAGAAAGAGCGTGGGAATTGGGAGTGTTATTTACCCCTTCCCACAGCGCAAGGGTTCTCTCACTGAAATTATTAGGTGGATGGTTTAACACTAACAGCAAGAATTGTGGAGGCCAAAAGCATAAATGGGCTCCAAAAAGCATTAGGCAAATTCCCAGAGGAATGAGGGATGCGACCCCTGCTCGGAGTGGTCCTAAAGCTCCCCTGTCCAGCAGTCTCAGCTGCTAGATGAGCCAGGACGCTGGGCAAGGTGGACCATGGCTTTCCAGCAGGTCATTGTGACATAGCCTGTTCCTCCTCCTCCTCCTGCTTTATGAGGCCCAGGGCTGACGAAGGCCTAGGTGCTACATGACCATGGCGAGGGTGTCAGCGCACGGCAGCATGGTGGGATTTACACCGTAAGCCTCCTTCCCCCTCAGACCTGGGACTTGTCTTTGTAGCTCAGAGTGTGATCAGAGCCCTGGCCACCCCCTGCTTCAATGAGCCCAAGATACCAAGGGGGTCTGGCTACAGTTGAGAAGACACTGCCTGCGATCTCACCACAGTGCATGTGTGTGCGTGTGCATGTGCGTGTGCGTGTGTGTCCTGCCCTAACACCAGCCTGTGTGGGCAGGATACCCTCTGTGCATGGCACGCATGGACCTTGCACAGGGGCATGTACACCATTGTGAAGAGCTTCTGTACCCTAGACTGAGCCCCAATGTACATGTGGGTCAGTCACCAGAGAGCCCCAGTGTGTGGGTGAGTGTGTGTGTGCCCCCGTGACACAGCCCCAGTGTGCATGGGCCTCTGGCACCAGCCTGAGCCGTCTGGTGAGCACACACCCAGAACGACACACAGACCCTGAGGCTGAGGCCGCAGTATAATGCATTCCCCCCCGGTCCGCCCCTGTACACTGTAACAGCCCTATCTAAAGCCTCTATTAGTCAAGCCGCCCCGCTCATGAACAGGGGACGTATTCTCACCCTATTTCACACCCAGGGTGCATCTCCCAGAGCTGAGACCAAGCACCCAGGCCCCTGCGTTAACGTCTGATCACTGCAAACACAGGGCAACAGTCCAGCCCCCTCCTCCTGCACAGGGCCCTAAAACTGGTCCCACTTGGCTCAAACAGCCTCAGGGCCTCAGTAAGGGCAGGAGAAGGGGGGGAACAAGGCAGGCAGGTGGGAGCACAGGGGCAGGACGCCACCAGGCGAGTATGGAGCATTTACAGCGGGAGGTCATTACATGTGACATTCACCCCTGTGCAGGGAGGGAGCACAAAAGCCCCAAGCACCCAGGGCTGATTTCAGCCAGGACTCAGAGCAAGAGAGACGTGGGACTCCAGCCCTGTTCACGCTGCAGCAGTATTTTCGCAGATCCACTTGTACCGCAAGTTACAGGGTTCGTCATTCCACTTGCCATCCTCATGCAGGTGGGCGCAGTCCTCTTTTTGGATGTGGAAATTGTACCTGTTATTGGGTTCCCCTTCGGCCCAATTCCTGAAAGGGAAGGAAGAGACGAGCTCTCACGCCACTGGACTTGGGCTCAGTGGCACCCGGCTGTGAGCTGGTCCAGTCCATCGAAGGAGAGACTTAAAAAGCAACAGTTGATCATTTTTCAAAAAGGGAAACTGAGGCATAGAGGGACACATTGACTTGCCCAAGGTCACCCAGCGACACAGCTGGGAATGGAAGCCTGTTCAACCATGAAACAAGATTAAAGGTCCTCAGTTCACACCCATATGGAGCTAGCAGCTGTCACCCACCACGGACTACGCCAGCATGAGAACAGACTTGGAGGGACCCCCCACATCCCAATAGGGGTGTTGCATCCCCACGGCCCACTCAGTCCTCTGCCCCTTCACTGCAATCTCCAGTGCGATGTGGATTCCCTTCCCACTGAGAACACGGGTGAGACCCAGCAAACTCATTTCATACCATGGGCACCCAGCAGCCCTCCAACAGGACCAACATGTGGTCACTACAGTCCTGGGCCTGAGTCAAACCAGTAAGTGGTGGCAGACAACCAGCAAAGCCTGGATGGTTCAGTTCTCAGGCTGTGAAATCAAACACAAGTGGGGTCCATCCCAGGTCTCAGCCTTCAAGCTATTGACATGGAAAAGCCCTGCAGCAGCTAGGACAACTGGGGAAAGCCAGGGGTGGGAAGGGGAGAGCAGGGGATCACCCCGATGACCGATGCTTACGTAAAAGTGTGGGGAGAGTTGTCCACCCAGTGCCAGACACCTTCATTCGCTTGGTCGGTGAAGCCGATCCAATGACGTACAGAGGCAGCTTTAACGGTCAAGTAATTCTAGGGAGGGGACGACACAGGATTGGGTGGTTAGAACTGGAGCCAAAACTAGACCCCATATCAGCCCTCTGGCATGGATGCATTTCATCCAACAGAGGGGCGGGGGGATACCTGCTCTGCTTGGTCGTTGATCACCACCAGATCGGCTTTTTGGCTCACACAAGAGCTTCTCGCCCCCTGCCACGGCTGGATCTTTGAGGAGAAAAAGTAGCAGCTCCCTTGGTACGGCTCCCAGCCAGGTTGGCACTGGATAGTGCCTGCCAGAGAGAACGGAGCAGAGCCAGCATGTGATGGGGCGTTAGAGACTCTTGGGCAGCTGCTGGGTACCGCGAGCATTGACTTTAAGCAGGCACTGCTCCCAAAAAGCATTTCAGCCCAGGTTCAGCTTTAAGCAGGTGAGTAACACTTGTGGGTCAGCGCTCAGCTTCCATGCTAACAAGCTGGATTTTCCAACCAGCTCAGCCCCCGACACTGGTTCTTATCCTCTTCCCCTGCCGCCCCACAATCAGTGTGCCCACACGGCACGGCTGCAGCTACAGGCCTCTTTGGGGGAGGTGTGAACCCATCATCACGGCAGGAACATCTGTGGAGTCACACCAGTTTTACACACGCGTAACCAAGACCAGCTCATGCTTCCAGGTTACGGGCTTGATTCCTGAAAGGACTGACTCCCAAACTCCATGGCCTGGTTTACACGGGAAATGGAGCCTTCTGGCCTTGGCATCTATGAAACACCCACCGCAGTCCACAGGAGACCTGCTTCCCGCTCGGCTCTGATTTCAGCCTTCGCCTGCCCCATGCCAGCCCCAGTCCCACCTGCCTCTGAACTCCCAGTGCTGGACTCTGACCATAGACTTGTCTCCTGACCACAACTCTGGCTCTGCCCTTTGTTTCTGCTCCAACCACTAGGCCAGACTGCTGCTCCAACCACTAGGATGCACCACCGGCCGCTCTGTGTGACACAGGGTTTGGAAAACCCCTCTGTTGTTATTTAACCAGACTAAAAAATTACAGAACCATTGCATAACTCTGCCCCTGCTCATTTCCCTAGGGAAATTCTACTCATATATCAGCCAAGTCATGCTATCGGTCCCAATCACAGGTTAGCTCCTCAAACTTTTCTGTGATCTGCTTCCTCTCCCCTCAGGAACCAGCTGCTGACCCTTCAAATTCAACTGCCTCCAGCATTCCTGATGAGCAATCGGGGGGCAGAGGGATGTCTCTCTACCAGTCCAGGCCCCCATGTCCCGTGCAGCCAGCACAGTCTGTCCCGCCACATGCTCCATCAGCCATATCTGCTTGGCTCTTATCCTCAAAGCCCTGCAAATCCATGGATATTCACATTATACCCACGGATGTCTGCATCCATGAACAGAGGCAGATCACCTCTTGCGGATGCAGATCACATGCGGCTCCACTTATTTGTATCTGCACAGGGCTCTCCACAATATCAAGTATTATCCAGTTTCAGGAGCGCCTCATCATTTGTCCCCAAGGCCACAGGGAAAAAACAGAAATTTCTGGACTGGAACAAATCATGAGCCAGCCAGACTGGTCCTGCCCCTTGTCCCATTGGACCAAACCACTGGTTTAACTGGTACGTTCATTCACGCCTCTCCTCTTGTATCAGATCAGGCCTCTGTATGAGTCCAGATGTGAGCTGCCCTTGCAGTCCATCCCTTGCAGTTATGCACTGCTACGTGCTGGGGGCCTTTCATCAATGGGGGAGTATTATGAACCCATCATATGCTTCGTCCAAATGGGGTGCAAATTCTCAGTAAATCCCCAGTGAAACAAATCTCATTTTTTCCTCTGTGAGCTTTTCAGCAGGTTATGCAAGATGAGGCGGGGAAGGAACCCCAGGAGGTCGCTAGTCCAGCCCCTTGTACAAAGCAGGACCAACCCCAACTAAATCACCCCAGCCAGGGCTAAGGGTGGAGATTCCCCCACCTCGCCAGGTAACCCTTTCCACTGCTCCACCACCCTCTGAGGTTTTTAGAGATTTCACTAACGGAAAGCTCTGGATGGATGGATAGATAAGACACAGACTTTGCTTCAACCAAATCTTTCAGTGCAAGCCGTGACAAAACTCAAAGGGGAACATGCCCCCTAGTTCACACAGGGCCACTGGGGTCAGCATTGATTGTGAGGGAAGAGCACCCCCTACAGTTCAAACTTTTTTTCTTGGGACCCAGCTGAAAAAAAATCATTTATGCCTGCGACCCAACAATTCCATCTTTCAGCAATGCATTCAAGTCTTTCAGTGGCGGCAACAGGGGCCTTCATGACCCAGCGGCTGAGGGTCTGTGACCCAGTACCGGGTCCCAACCCGTAGTTTGAAAACCACTGCTCTACAGAGCCCCTTCCCCACTCCCAGCACCAGCGTGGGGAGATGCAGTGGTGTCAGAGGCAAAAAATGACTCTGAAGACCCCTACTGTTCTTGAGGGGCTGAGAATTATTGCAGGTTATTGTCTGTATTGCAGTAGCCCACAGGGATCGGGCCCCCACTGTGTTAGAACGGGCTGGCAAGCGAAGCCAGCAGAGACAGGCGTGTATCTCACCACTTCTTTTCGCTGCAGCAGAGACGATCTTGTAGGTCTCAGCCCTGAGGTCATCCCTGTCCTGCTTCGCTTTGGCCAGATCCGCAGACACTGGAAATGCAACACAACATCATGGACACGAATGGGACAGCATCCCTTTAAATAGTCTGGACACCTCAAGCGGCGCTCCTTGTCTTCTGTGCCGTCAAAGCTGCTGGAACCCAGCCAGAGCAGCAGGTGTGTACGGCTGGGCCTGGCGTCCTTGTGCGTGGGTCATAAAGCCTGGGATTTGGGGTCTATTTCCCAGCAGAGGGAGGCACCAAGCCTGACCCATTTGGTCCGATACCATCATCAGAGACCGGAGCCCCAGTCAGACACACCAACTGGCCCCAAACTAGGGTCCAATTTATTCATCTCGCCCCTGCCCCTCTCTGCCAGGTGCCCTGCCCCCCCAATTCCTTAGCATCTGCTCCCCACCACATCTGGCTTCTTACACTGGCCGCCTCTTCCTGCCCAGCCCTTGAAGCTATCTGCCTCCCTGAGCCCCTAGTGGATCCCCCGTCTTCTCCCCATTTCCCCAAAGGATTCGAGGAGCAAGGGTGGGTCTTGGCCATGGGTTTCCACCATCTCGGGGAATGAATCACAACCAGTCCTCGCTTGGGCTGAATCCGGTGGCAGGTGGAGGGGTCCCAGATCGCCCTGGGCACCCAGTGCTGGGCTCCCCGGTCCCACCTGAGCTTCCTGCACCGTTCACAAGCACCTCTTCCCGCACGCCACTCCTGCCTGAGCCCTGCTGTGCACCCGCCTGCCTCACCTTCCACTCTCAGCGTGGCATAGTCCAACTCTAGCCGCCTCAGCTCAGTGGCCAGCTCCGCGTCTGAGAGAGACAAACAGAATATCGTACTCTGCGGGTGGCACGGGGCTGGGGGGCGAACAGGGAATGTGGGGTAGCTTGTGGGGAGGACAACTGAGGAATGTGAAAATGCCACAAGGAAGGGCAAGGAGGTGAGACCAGAGGGGCGTGGGGGGGGGCACAGAGGGGCCGTCGGGTGATGGATGCATGGGGTCTCCGTGACATACCAGTCCTCTGCACGGTGGACTGGTTGAAATGCAGCATTTCCACGTGCTTCGCCATCTTGGAGCCTGGAAGAGATGGAGCCCGGTGAACAGGGAACCCTCTGTCTCCCCAAATGCATATTGGGGGCAGGGCCGTGTTCCCCAGTAGAGTGGGTTTGTGTGGGGCCAGCCAGGGCTGGTTTCCTTCCTTGGAGGAAGCCGTCTGTGGGCGGATTGGCTTCCACCCCTGGCCCTGATGGTCAGCAAGGATCCAAGTAGGGGTGAGTTGCCCCACACCAAACAGGGAGGTAAGATGAGAACTTGGGGCCCCTTGACGCCTTGCACATTCTCCCAGAGCTAGTCAACGAGGTTAGTTAGGGTCCCTTCAAGGCAGTCCATGATGGGCACCTCATCAATCCCACCCTTCGCCGCCAGAACAGATATACAGAGCTTTGGTGGTCAGTCCTCCTGTGGGACTGAAATCTGGCCCCTCACTGACAAGACTGGAAAGAAACTCTTCAGATGAAGCCTTTTCAAATGATCGAAAACATCAGATGCTTTGAACACAAGGCAAATGAAGGGATCCGCTTCCTAATGTGGCATTTTCTATTAGAGGGTTGCCCGTCCCCGCTAAGGTGATACAATCATCTGTTCCGAATACTTGCCAACTCTCTGGCTTTGGTGCTAGGAGAGCAGCTGGAAGATCTAAACCATGGTGGCTGGACGACGTCAAACAGCTGCTCCACACGGGCATCCTCCCCCATAATGTGCAGAGTTGGCTCAGGACAGAGCATAATGGAGGCCCAGAATATATTCAGCACCTCTACATAAGCAACAGCATGAGAACTGACCACCCCTCTAGACTAGTGAAATTTGCACTAGTTTCTGGTGCAAATCCCTAGTGTTGACACAGGGCACAGGGCTCATTCAATGCCATTCCCTGTGGTAAGCCACCGGGGGAGACCCAAGTCCTGTTTTGCACCAGTGCAGCGTGTCTGTGTGAGCGGTTTGCACTGCCATTTAATCACTGGGACAATATCTCCAGGGTTGGGAAAGCTTTTCCATCACACAGGGCCTGTAACAGTTTGGAGTTTTCCTCCTCAGAGCACTGCTCCATACAGAGAATTGCTTGGGCGACCTACACGGGTCCGGGTTATGCAGGAGGTCAGAGCGGATGCTCCAAACAGTCTGCCCTGGCTGTTAGTCTTTAAGTGCCACACAACTCCCCGGTTTTGTTTTTTTGCTGGACTAGACCAACAAGGACGCCCCTTTGGAAATTGCCCTGGCTGTAACATCCATGAATCCATGAGCTGATAGGGTGCAAATTTTCCTGCTCCAGACAGTCCAGTTAAATAAAGCCTGATCCAAGAGCCATTCAAAAGAATGGGAGTCTTTCCATCAGGCTCAAGAGATTTTGGATCGGGTCATTAATTAGTTAATCGAAGCACAACCAAACCCATGAAAGGCTTGGTATGCCCTGTTTTCTCATGATCCCCCACCTACCCACCCCAGCACCCATCCGTTTGCCTGTTTCCACCAGATCAGAAGCTGTTTGGGGTAGGGGCAGTTGTTCTGTTATGTATTTGTGCAGCACCAAGCACCGTGGGGGTGGGGCTGTGAATAGGACACCTATCTGCTACTGTAATACGCCTAATAGATAATAGTGTTATGTTGGAAGGCGCAGTTGACTGCTAGCAGGCGAGTCTGGGATTCACAGACAGCGACAGACTTCGCTCACGGAAATGGGTACCAAGTGCCCTCATTTAAGCTCAACCGGAGGAGCAATCAAGCCCCTGTAGGATGTGAAATAGCTGTAGACAATAGAGGTGACTACCCAAGGCATCAGGTTGCATGGCAGGTCAGAGCAGAGCCGGCTGGGCCCAGGGAGCTGAGGGTTGGAGACCCAGGTGCTAGGAGATCGGACACTGACTGTGCGGGGGGGAGGTTAAAGGAAATGTGAGTAGGACCCCAGGGAGGACGTGGAAACAGCTTTCTAGGCACAGAAGTCACTGGAGCAGTGGCCGTGGGGATATTTGGGAAGGAACAGGTTTGCTGCTGTTAGTTCCTGATGCATTCAGGGGAACAGGCCCTGGGTAACTAAACAAGATCACAGCAAGAACAGACCCCGAGTGGGACCCAACACAGCAAGGCCTTGGATTTTGGCTTGGGCTAATGGGGAACAACCGTAATAGCAACACATGGCCGACCAGGAGGAAGCTGACTTGTTACCGTGGGCTGTCAGCACCGATTGATCTGTCCACATCTGCTGCAGCTCCTTGGACATCTCTGAATCTGGAAAGAGGGAAAGACGTTGTTTGCATGGTTTTGGGGAGCTAACAGTAGAGAGCGGTTTTCAGTCTGGAGTCCCAGCCCAGGGAGACATGCTGCACGTCTGCTTTCCAACTTCCTCCCCTCCTCAACGCACACCTTTGACTGGGGGAGAAAATCTCCCAGTCCTCTGCGAACCAATAGTGCCTTGGCACAGTCTGGCCAGCCTCAAATGTTCAAAATAATAATAAAAACACAGAGATTGACTTAAAGATCATGAGATTTGCAAAAACAAGAACATGTTTTGGATTCCCGTTCGGACTTCCAGTGTCACTTCCTCAGGTTTTCCTTTGCAACTAGAAACTAGCCCTATTGTTTTAAATGAAAGCTGAAATTCCAGTCTAATCACATGACTCCAGGAGCTGGGGCTTTAATTCAACACCCTGGAGTTGGCAATGCTGTACATAACATCGGGACCAACAGGAGGAGCCCCAACAGGGGCCAACGTGCCTGACCCCTGCCACAAGGACCTCTAACCATTTGAGGTAGAAGAGTAACTCCGTTAGTTATCAGCAGTAGTTAGGCTATCACCCTGTGAAGCTGCACTAGATTGGGTCCCCTTCCCCTCCAGCATCTGACGCTGGCCACTGACAGGGGCTCAGGTTAGGTGGGAAGCATGGGGTGAAATCTTGGCCTCGTTGACATCAACGAGCATTTGCCTATTGACTTAGTGGAGCCAGGATTTCACCCCTGGACTTTTACACCGTAACACACCCCTGGAGGACTCACACTTTGCAATCACCACTGCCAGGAGGACGGCCCACAGCAGGAAGGACACAGCGTACAGGACGTAAAGGGTTACTATGGACTTTGCCGCTCTCTTCAGGCTCGTAGGGAACTGCAGCAAGGTCTTCCCTGAAAGAGAGAAGTGGAAACTGGCTGGTTACAACACGAGGCCCTGCTCCATGAGGAAGACACTAAAGCAACAAGCAGTCCCAGTCATGGATGTGTCTCTGGAGCCAGGCACCCCGTGCACTGCCAAAAATGCAAGGAAATTCACCCTGAGAGCTGGGAAATCAAGCTGGAATTTTAACATAATTTTGTGTATTTCCACCCAGCTGCCTTCATTTATTTCGCTAACTTCTGTCTCCAGTGTGTCTATCCGCTGCTTTCCACCCACCTCCTCAGGCTTCCATCCCTTTCATTATCCTTGAAATAAGAGAACCCCATTTTCCAGGAGACACCCATCTTTCTCTAGGATCCTTTGAGGAAGAGGGTCGCACGGGGCGTGGGAGACGCTCAGATGTTTCCCTGGTGTTTCACCTTTCCTGCCCCTATTGCCACTGTCCGCTTTGCCCAGCTTCCAGGCTACAACTCCATGCCTCAGGCCTCTGCCTGCAGCTCCCCACCTCCCTGCGCGACTTGTGATCTCTTCTTGACGGCTGCCTGCACCCCATCCCGGGCTTTCTCTCCCAATTTGCTGAGCTTCCCCCGGCCACAGGCCTCCAAGACTCCTCTCCATCTTGCCAAATACTCGTGTGCTCCAAAGATATCCAGCCAAGGACGCTGCCCCCTGCTCTGTGCCGCTCCATCACCTCTACTGCAGCCTCCTCCAGGCAGGGACCAGCCGTTGGTACAGAACGTGCCCTGCCGCCCCCCACCGCAGCCCTCTGGGCTTCTGTCAGCTGGGGAGGGGAAGAGAACAGCTGCATCAACCACCCCCAGATCAGCTTCCCCCCTCCATATCTCCGTTTCACTTCTCAGGAATGAAAGTAAAAAAGAGGAAGAAAAACCAAAAAAATCGCTGTAAATGCAGGATTCTTTGTACCCAGGAAGCACGGGACACCTTCTCATTGCACAACCCAGAGAGGACCTGCCCAGTCAGCAGGATTTTGGTCTGATTCGCATCTGGTGGCAGGACTTGCACCTCTGTGCCTGGAATGGCACTCTCCAGATAAGTTCTGTGAGCTGAGGTGTGAATTAGAGCCTTGCACTGGATTATTTCTTGTATCCCGGTTTCCACTGTATCCCTCATTACCGACTCCCACCTGCTTCTGCAATGTTTCCTGCAATTTTATTCCTCTCCCAGCAGCAAAAACCTCAGATTCTACAAATCCCATCATAGAGAGACAGACTCCCTCCAGGCTGCTAAAAGAAATAACCATACCAAAATAGCGACTGTCAGTTAATAGGGATATAAAGGAGATTCTCTTACATTTTCACAACTGAAAGAATGAAACAAATCTAGCTTAAACAGTGTTTAAAAAAAAAAAGCCTTAAGCTCCACTTAGAATAGGCATCAAATCTCTTTCTAGCCCCCACTCACATCTAAGTTTTAAAACCTTTCTTAGAAAAAACTCACTTTATATTGCTGATAGTCTCTTGATGCCAAACTGACAAGACATTTAATGCCCCCACCACTTCCCGCAGGCTGGTTTTTCTGCCCCACCCTGCCAATCCCACCCACAACAAAGTAAAATTTACCCCTCCTGTTATTATGGCAGCAGGTGCTGTGGGGTTTGTGCGATCCTCATCTTGCTTCACAGCTCTCATGTCTGTAACAGGCTCCATTGCTCAGTCACTTGTGCACCAACAGCAGTAGGGCTCAGAGCCTGGGAAATGCAAAATCTTCTCTCCCCATCGCTCTTTCTCTCTCTCCATCCCCATAAGCCCTCCCTCTCCCTCTCCAATGCATCCATTTTTTTCAGTTAAAATTCAGTCACACAAGTCCCTGTGATTTTGAGGGGAAGAGATTCAGCGGCCCATGGAAATGGTGGGGACTAGGGGAGTGTGTTAGGCAAACGAAGAAAGGGAGAAATTTCCCAAAGGGTAGCTGTGTTAGTCTTTGTACAGCAAAAACAACGGGAGTCCTGTGGCACCTTAGACTAACCGATTTCTTTGGGCAAAGGTTTCATGCGCTCCAACAGACAAAGTTCAGATGCAACAAAGGAAGGGAAGAGAGAGAGAAATGAGGAGGAGAAAGTGTGCTGGAAGGCAAAAAAGAAAAGCAGGCGTGCAGTTGAGAGAGGAGGAGGAGGAGAACCCTGAAAACAACTCCCCTGACCCCCGTAGCTGTGCCCGCTCCCAGCCAACACCTGCAGAGAGATGGACAGACAGACTGGACTGAGGACAGACTGAAGTCTGAGATGCTCTGTTTGTTTGCTCCAGACCAGAAGAAGCTTGGCCTTTCTACCTAAAGACGCTGGTCCAAGAACAGATATTACCTCACTCACCTTGTCTGTGTCTCACATCCTGGGACCAAGACACCTTTACAACTCTATCTATCTATCTATCTATCTATCTATCTATCTATCTATCTATCT
>ML682037.1:7214123-7237939 GCA_007922195.1 Podocnemis expansa | reverse complement strand
TCTATCTATCTATCTATCTATCTATCTATCTATCTATCTATCTATCTATCTATCTATCTATCCTCAGTTTCGACTCCCTCCCCTTCCAGAGAATAGGCTCCCCTTGTGGGCGAGGTCTGCACAGCTCTGTATGTCAGCCCAGCTCTGCAGACCTTTCTCACATCGCCCACCCCTTGCTTTCAGTGGGGCATGAGGTCTGCAGGGTCAGAGCCTGTTATGAAGGAGCTGGCTGATTGGGAGGAAAGGTGGTGGGATTTCCCATCATTGCAACCTGGGAGTTACCTGAGCTTCCACGTGCCATTTCTGCCTCTTGTCCCCTGAGCTCCACTCGGTCGTACTCTTCACATTTCCTGTAAACGCTGCCAGAAGCCATCGCTCTGAGCCACTCCCTGTCCCGATGCTGCTCTGGTGGCTTTTATGCCAGCTGAGGTTCTGAGCGGCTTTCCTTGGAAAGGAAATGCATGTCCCCCACGTCCTTCCTCTCCTCCGAACTGCAGAGCTCTGACCGTGTCACTTCTCCACCCAGCGACTGGGAGCCCTTATACAATCGATGTGCCTGGGAAATGGGAGGCGCAGCCCTTCCTCCACAGTGCCTCAGTGGGGCAACAGGGGTGCGTGTTAAACTCCATCATAGTTAATTTTCAACCACTTCTCAGAGAGCTTGTATGGGAGATCCCTCGACCGTCTGCACAAGATGGATCGCTCTCCTGGCCAAAAATTGTATTTACTGCTATTAGAAATCTATCCACCCACCCACCCTACATCCAGCCGCAGAAGCCCATCCATCCATCCATCTCCCACTCACCCATCCATCCTTCCACCCCATCCTCATCCACTCACCCACTGGTTGAAAGGGATTGTGAAATGACAGACATCATGATCTTCAGGAAAGGAAGGTGAGAAAGCAACCGAATAAAGACAGTGGATTCAGGAGAGTGGCCTTTAACAGAGTCAGAGTACTGGCAGACCTAGCCAAAGTGGGATTTTCTCACACAGAAACTCATGTGATAAATAAATTTATTAGTCTTTAAGTGTCACAGGACTCCTTGTTTCTTTTTCTATAGGATAAAGGAGTTCAGGAGAACAAGAGACAATATTAAATGTTCCAAATATTGTGTGCAACAGCAAAATAACCACAGGCAAAGGAAAGGTCAGAGAAGCAGAGGCCAACATGACTTCAGTGGAGCGTTTTAATGACCTGACAATCAAGGATGGATCCTACTCAAAATGGAAACATGGACAAATTGCTCAGGAGGAGAACAAGAGAAGAGCACAAGCATGTAGGGATGACACCAGAAAGGCGCAGGCCCACAATGAGTTACACCTAAGAAGAGATGTAAAAGGCAAGGAAACGAGATCCTTTAAGTCCACTAGGAACAAGAAAAAGACAAAAAGTGGTTTAAGTCCCCTATTTAGTGAGGAAGGAGAGTTGGGAACTGATGACCTCCAGAAGGCTGAGATGTTCGATGCCTATTTTGCTCAGGCTTCACTAAATAGGTTAATGGAGACCAGATACACAACCCAGTTAATATTAACAGCAAGACGGGAAGGAATGAAAAACAGAAAAGACCGGCTTAAAGAATATTTAGGAAAGTTGGATATATTCACACTGGCATAATTTAAATTTATCCTAAGAAGGTAGCTGCAACCATTCAGAACTGCTATCAAATAGCTTTGAGAATCCATAAAGGAGACATGAAGTTCATAGGGCTAGAGAAGGACAAACATAGACCCCCGTTTCAAAAGGGGGAACAAAAACTACTTTGGAAATGACAGATCAGCACCTAGAAAGATATTAAAACAAACAACTGAAAAATCAGTTTGTAAGGACCTAGGATAATAGGAAGGAACAGTCAGTATGGACTTGTTACCAACAAATCCCATTAAGCCAACCCATTTTTTTCTTTGACAAGTTTACTGGCTCAATGGATAGGGGGGATGTAAACAGATGGGATATGTCTTGATTTTAGTGAGGGTTTCAATGCAGTCCCATGTTATATTCACATAAGCGAAGTAGGGAAATATGGCCTAGATGCAATGTTATAAGGTGGGGACATGACTGGTTAAAATACTGTAGTACAGGAGTCTCAAACACGTGGTCTGGGGGGCCACATGTGGCCCCTAAAGCTATTTCCTGCAGCCCGCAACAACACTATTGCTACTGATAGTTGCAATATCATTGTATGAAAAGGTTTCAGTGGTGCGGCCCTTGGGCTAACGTACTAGTCCTCATGTGGCCCTCATGGTGATTTGAGTTTGAGCCCCCTGCCGTAGTAGCTCTCCATGGCTCACTGTCAAACTGGGTTTCTCTAATGGGGCCCTGCAGGGGCCAGTTCTTACCCTGTATTATTTGATATTGTGGTGAGTGGCTTGGCAATGGAATGGGAATATGCTAATAAAATGTGAGGATGACACCACGCAGGGAGAGGCTGCAAGTATTTTGAGACTACGTTTGCAATTCAGTGCTCCCCAACTACATGGGCAGTTTGTTTCGGCATTTAACCAACAGTTCGGTGTCTAGTTGGCAGCTGGTAACGAGTGGAGTGCCCCAGAGGTCAGTGGTGGGGCTGGTTTTCTTCTACATCTTCATTAATGATCTGGAGGATGGGATGGATTGCTCCCGCAGTGAGTTTGGAGATGACATGAAGCTGGGAGGAGTGGTGGATACACTGGAAGGTAGGGCTAGCATACAAAGTGACCTAGACAAACTGGAGGGTGGGACCAAAAGAAATCTGATGAGGTTCAACAAGTGCAGAGTCCTGCACTGAGGATGGACGAATCCCATACATGGCTGCAGACTGGGGACCGACTGACTAAGCAGCAGTTCTGCAGAAAAGGACCTGGATATTACATGGTCAGGAAGCTGGCTATGAGTCAATAGTGGGTCCTTATTGTCAAGAAGGCTAACAGAGGGAAGTGATTCTTCCCCTCTCTTCAGCACTGGCGAGGACCCATCTGGAGTCTTGTGTCCAGTTTTAGGCCCCTCACTACAGGAGGGATGCGGACAAATTGGAAACAGTCCAGCAGCGGGCAACAAAAATGATTCAGGGGTCTGGAGCACATGACTTCTGAGGCGATGCTGAGGAAACTGGGCTTGTTTAGTTTGCAGAAAAGAAAAGTGAGGGAAGATTTGATAGTAGCCTTTAATTATCTGAAGGGGCTTCCAGGGAAGATGGAGCTGGGCTGTTCTCGGTGGTGGCAGATGACAGAACTACGAGCAATGGTCTCAGGTTGCAGTGGGGAAGGTCTAGGTTAGATATTAAAACCTTTTTCACTAGGAGGGTGGTGAAGCACTGGAATGGGTTGCCCAGGGAGGCGGGAGACTCTCCATCCTTAGAAGCTTTTAAGGCTCAGCTTGACAAAACCCTGGCTGGGATGGTTTAGTTGGGTTTGGTCCAGCTTTGAGCAGAGGGTTAGCCGAGATAAGAGCCCCTCCAGCCCGAATCCTCTTGGATTCTATGTGTGACACTGACTGGATCATTTATGATATTATTTAATATCAATATTTCAAAATAGTTTAAGCTACCTCAACTGTTAAACACCATCAAAGCAGACAAAGACAACTGCTTAATTTTATTTAATATTTAATCAGAAAATTTGTATCTACAATAATTGACAGAGCCCTATCCTTCCCCCTAAAAGTATTGCAGCTTTTCCCCCCAAACTATATCTTTTGTCTTTTTATTATTAATGTTCCATATCTCCATATGACATATGTCATGGCAGGTATTGTCAGAAAGGTTAATATTTGCTGAGTACGAATATCGTTTATGTGCATGTCATTTGTATTGGACATTATGGAGATGTTGGATGTATCTGTATTCCAACTTGTGCTGTGTTTCTGGGAGACACCTCAGACTGAATGGCTGCAACAAAAGCTGTTTCGTGGCCTCTTAAGAGAACTCACAGGTACAGTGGACCCAACTGGGAGAAGCCAGGGCTATACCTGATGGGCCAGCAGGACTTACTCATGTGACCCTGGGCTCCATCTTATGCCTGTAAAGTCCCACAATCAGCATCGCAAAGGCCAAGCGACACAAAAGGCAGCTGCCTCACATCCATTTGGTCTTCAGTCTTCAGCCATCACCTACCTCTGGACGTACTCATTTGCAACAGAGGCTGTGAAACAAAGGACTGAGACCTATCCAGTACTGGATGGGCACCAGAGGGTCTATACAAGCCTCCAAATGCCACAAATCTACTGAAAACCTGATATAAATGGACTTGCAAATCATTTGTATTTATCAGATTGCTTTAATCAGTCACCATTTCTTTTACAAAGTTCCAAAGGGGCAGCCGTGTTAGTCTCGTTCAGCAAAAGAAGCATGGAGCCCTGGGGCACTTAAAGACTAACAAATTTATTTATCGCATGAGCTTTCATGGGAGAAAATCCCACTTCGTCAGTTCCCCCTTCTTCAAAGCGTCTGGCGATAAATAAATTTGTTAGTCTTTAAGTGCCCCAGGACTCCTTGCTTCATTTCTCTCATAGTTTTCTTTCTTTTTGTAATAAACTGTTCATTTTAGTTGCCAAAGGTTAGGCTAGCAGAGTGATATTTTGCGTAAGATCCAAATCTGTGTTGATCAGCTGGTATAGCTGGTCCTTTGGGGTCAGGAGAACCTTTTTGGGTAAAGACCATGGGGTTTTAAGTAACTTACCTCTTTACTGCACCGAGAAGCTGATTGGGAGCCAGAAAGCGAAGGGGGCTTATTTTGTTCTGGCTTCTTGATGACCTGGGCAGGAATCAGAAGCAGTGTTTGTGGCTGGTTGGGAAATCTGACTACAGTGCCACCCACCAATGTTGGGAGAATCTGCTCCTGTTTTGCAGACTGCCCTCAGTGCACCAGGGAGACGAACAAGCATTTGTTAACTGCGCCAACATTTCCCAGACGCTTCAGCCAAAACAAACTGGGTCAATTAAAATAGCAAAGATTTATTAACTACAGAAAGCTGGATTTTAAGTGAGTGGTAGGACCCAGGAAAATAAGGATAAGCAATACATCTTAACAGTGCTGCTACTTAGCCTATCGGTTCCCAGCCTGTAGCAGTACATGGGATTTTTTAGTCCTAAATGCACGACTTTGCGCTTTTCCTGGTTAAACCCCATGAGATTTCATTTGACCCAATGCCCAATGGTCTTTCTGAATCCTAGCCCAGCCCTCCAGGGTGTTCACCATTCCCCCCAGCTTGGTGTCATCTGTGAATTTACTGAGCATGCAATCTATCCCATCATCCGGATCATTAATGAAGATATTGAACAGAATCAGCCCCAGGATCAACCCGTGGGACACTTCATTAGTTACTGGTTGCCAACAAGTCAATGAGCCATTGATTCCTACCCGCTGAGCCTGATGATCTAGCCAGCTTTCTATCCACCTTACAGTTCATTCATCCAAACCATACTTCCTTAACTTGCTAACAAGAATGTGAGAAACTGTATCAAAAGGTTTGCTAAAGTCAAGGTATATCACATTGATGGCTCTTCCTGCATCCACATATCCCATCATCTCACTTTCATGGGCTCCAACCCACTTTGTCAGATGCAGACATCTTACAATATTCAGTGCCACCCTCTGCAAGATCATACATTCATCAATTTATCAAAGCAACTGATGTGCACCAACCTAGTCACTCCAAATGGAGCCCACGGTGCACTTGAAATCACACACATTGTGTTAGATAAACAAACAAACAATGCATTAAGCACAAAAAAATTTTAAGTGATTATAAGTCGAAGGAAAACAAGTTGGATTTAATCAAGAGAAAAGCCAAATGCTGCCACGCTGGGAGGGGTAGGCCCATTGCTGTAGGAACTCCACACACAGCCCCAGGATGGGGCACCCCAGGTTGATAGAAGAATTGTTCCACGGACTTAGCTAGCCACACGGGGCATCAGGTTAGGTTAACTACACGGTTTAGGGATGTGGACTGTTTTCACGCCTGAGCAAAGTGCAAGATGCTTCCACTTGCCCTTTCATGTGGGGTGGAGGTAGGCAAGAAACTTTGCACATATTTATTTTACCCTGGAAAAAAAGCCTTTGTTTTATAGACTATAACCCCCTGTTCATCAGCCCAGTCACTTTTAATTTCTTTGTGTTGGTATCAGGAAATAAACCCAAAGGAGCTCAGTATCTCCGCCTGTTGCTTGGCTGACACAGACAAGTCAAAACCAAGTGCTCTTTACTTAAAGCTTTACTTTATTGGTCGCAAGCCCGTTGCATCAGAATGCTTTTACTGGAAGTCCCCACTTCTTAGTCTTGAGCACATGCACTAAGTGGAGACAGTGCCCCAGACCTGATAGTTACCCCACAAGTCTGAGGCAGTCTTCGGATGAATCAGCCACAGATTTCTGGATGGCCAGGGTCCTTCCGTCTGCACTTGGAAATCTTTCCAATGTCCATTACGTAATCCACTGACAGCCTCGTTCCCTCCCTCTTGCACCCCAAAAGAAACGTCAGTCAAACGAATGTTACGTGGCTGATCAAACAAACCAATCGTTGGGCCAAAGCAGGAGTTACAGACGTGTCCCTAAAAACAGATTGTTAATAAAGCAGCCTTAAGCTAGGAATCTAGCTTGAATTTCCCCACAGCTGCAATCCTAAAATATAGCTAGACTCCCTGTTTTTCACAGACATCTGTCCCAGCACACTTAGAGAGAAGACACAAAGCCAGGTTCACTTTGTGTGTTCATTGTCTAAATCCCCCTCTCCCAGTTTGCCTAGCCATGTTCACAGAGGCAAAGAAATGGCTCAAAGCAGCAGGCAGAATAAGTGACAGTCCATCACAAAAACCGGCCTGGCTTGGACCCCCAGCTGATTGCCAAACCGCCTCTGTTCAGATCAGCCTAATTTTCTAGCACAGACCAGCTCTTAATCTGGTGCAAGACAATTCTGACCCCAAGAAAGCTCGAACCGCTTTTTAGACTCCTGCTCCTTTGGTTCTGCCATTTGATATCTTTCCTTTACTCCTGACCCTCCCTCCTCTGCAACAAGAGGAGAAAGTTTCGCCTCCCAGCAGGGCGGGCTTAAGACATGCTGAGGCCTTAAGCTATGTTAAGACTGAGAGACTCCGTACCATAAAAAACAAGTGTGTTGCATTATAACAGAAAGGATAATGCAAAAATAAATGACAAACTGTTATATTTCCATACATACATAGACAAAGATGTAATGAAAAACAACTAAAAAAAGGACATGTTGCAAAAGCCTCATTTGCATTATCAATTTCAACGAAGAGAAATCTTCTCTGTTATATCCGACATTAATTTAGAGGCCCCTCATAGTGTGAGGCCCCAAGCCACGGCTTATTTGGCTTGTGCTTACACCCAGCACTGCCTCCCAGGCAGAACGAGCTCATTGTACCATGGTATTTAACACTGAATGCTGATCCGTTCCCATTGTGTCTGGCTTGGTAGAGACACGCCAAAAATTTTACCTCCCGGAGTATCCACATACCTTCAGCTTTCCATGATTTCATGATCCAGTTTCACACATTCATCCAAAGTTCAGAAGGGACACAGCCTGAGTCTCGAATCCATCACAAGGGGAAACTGAGGCACAGGGAAGGGAGTTGTCAAAGGTCCCAGTAGTGGAGCAGGAGCTTGAACCCAGGACTGCTTCCCAGGCTTGGTGCACTATGGACTAGGAAACACTGCAGGAAACCATTGCTCCAGGGGACCTGAAACAATTCCTGCTTCCCGAAGAGCGGTGCATGAAGGGGAAAGTCACCAAGAGAACACAGTGGGCGGCAACAGGCTCCATCGAAGCAGGGACTGGCCCACAGCCTTTGAAACAAGGCTATCTGGAGGAGGCTTGACCTGCCCCACTGATCAGTCTGTGGCTCAGAGAGGGCAGGAGCTGTGGCCGAGACAGCACTAGCAAAGCCATGGCTTTTCGCAGATCCAGTAGTCGGTGTGGGAACAGCTTATGTCGTTCCAGCGCCCGTCGATGGTCAGGGTGCCGCAGTCCTCATCATGTTGGTCATTGGGCTCCCCTGAGCTCCAGAAACTGTGAAAAAGACAGAGCCCCATAGCCACCATAGCAGGGGGTGAAGGGGGAAAAGGGGGGGGCCTGGAGCCTTTGACCCACGCACCTGAGTATCACGCGGGAGCCATCCACCCAGTACCATTCGTTTTCCACACGCTGGTCATTCATCCCCAGCCAGTACACCCTGGATGTGACGCGGCTTTTCACCAGGAATGCCTGCAATGCACGAGAAGAGAAGAGACTAAGGGGGCAAACGGGTGGGGGGCAGGCCAGGCACTCTGCCAGCTCCAGGAAGGCTGGCCTGGTCGGCAGGCTGCTGGTAGGGGACTCAAGTTCAAGTTCCAGATCTGCCACTGACTCCCTGCATGACCCACGTCAAGTCCTCCTACAGCTCTCTGCCTCAGTTTCCCTAGCTGCATGCTAGCCCAGCCCCTGAAGATGCCAACATGATAGAGTATGAAGTACTATGGTGAAGGGGGGGGGGGGGGGGCAAAATACCAAAAGTATACCTGCCCTCAAATCCAGCAGTAACTGAGGACCATTCCTGGGTGGTAGGTAACTGCTTCATGAAATGAGTTGGTGTGTTCTCAGCCTGAGCAAAAGGAGTTCTGTATGGGGTGTAGGAGCTGAGCTCCTTGGTGGGAATCATGCCCTGGGAGTGGGGATATCTGGGGGTTCAGGGGGTGAGTAAGCGCTTTATATTTATCTGGCTGATCTCTTCAAAACAAACCAGCAATTCCCTTCCTGATAAAAACAGCCCAAACTTCCTGGTGAATCCTAGAAATGTTTGGGACCTCAGAAGCTAGTCCCCCTCCCAGCACCAAGGCTGGACCAAGGACACCTAGCCCACCCCGCCAGGTGTTTGGCCAACCTGTTCTTACAAGTCTCCAGTTCAGACTCTGTCTATAGTTTCCTGTCCTCGCAGCTTTTTCCCCAGCTATTTAGGTGTTTGGTTCAGCTGCTTTTCTGGCACACGTCTGGGAGTCAACGACGCTGCTATTCTTCTGCCGGGACTGTTAGCCCGCAATTGTCCTCAGCACTTATGGTGGGTTGCTGAACACAGGGCACTTTGCATGGGCTGGGTTGCAGAGTTCTGGGCTGCTTTTGAGACCCATTTCTGCTTGTGTTTTTTGACAAATCTGCCTGTGTTTTTTGGTGACCCGTAAAGGAGCCTTGCTTTAAGAGACAGACACAGTCACTTTCACCAGCTTCCAGGTCACCTGGGTCCCAGTCACTAGAGAAAACTGCCTTTGTTGCGGGAAAACTGTCCAATTCCCTGGTAAGCCAAGAGAGCGGCAGGCCAATTTACCTGCTCCTCTTTGCTGTTAACGATCACTAGCTGGGACCCAGAACCCAAACACCACTTTTTGGCATCAGACCAGACTTTGGTATTCTCTGAAAAGTAGTAACAGCTTCTCTGGAACCACTTCCAGCCCGGTGGGCACTTGCCGCAGACAGAATCTAAAAAGCAAAACCCAGAACAGCCCAGTTCAGAGCCAGGCAAGGAATCCAGCAGAGTCAAGAAAATGACTCGAGTCCTGACTCCCACCCCCTACTCTAACCCCGAGCTCCAGTGCAGGCTGCAGAGTCAATGTTCACACAGCTGGTTTTAGTGTTGTGACCCGCACCCATCTGTGCCTAGGATGCCCACCAGAAAATGCCAAAATCAGGGCAGGCTGCAAAAGGAGAGCTGCATTTCTCAGAACTGCTGACAAACATTGCAGTTAGATTCACTAAACCAGTCACGTACAGAGCTTCTGATTCCCCACACTGATTCTCAAACAGTTAAAACGAGAAATACACAGCCCCCCCCCCCACCCGCCCATTGCATTTCAGTCTCCGGCTCCCAATCAGCAACTCGGTCCAGTGAAAAGATACAGTATTTAAAATGCTGTTCTCTTTATCAAAAGTCCTCCTCGTCCCCCAAGGCTCAGTCCCATTACCAGACCATGATGAGTTTGGCTCTTACTCAAAATCCCACACTGCCAGCCAATCCTTTAGTAACTTACACTAAAGATTCATTAACAGGAAAGAAATATAAAAGAAAAAAATATTAAGTAATCAAAGCAGCCAGATATACACTAAAAACAACAAGAGTCCTGTGGCACCTTAAAGACTAACAAGTTTCTTTGGGTATAAGCTTTTGCGGGCTCCAACCCACTTCATCAGATGCCCCTGGAGCCCTTGAAAGCTTATGGCCAAAGAAATTTGTTACTCTTTAAAGTGCCACAGGACTCTTGTTGTTTTTGCTGTACACGGACTAACACAACTACCCCTCTGGAAATTTTCAGATATACACTGACTCCAAAGTCCACATATATATCAGATTCTTAGCGGTACTCGAGTTCACAGACATGTACGGTACCGCTGGTGTACATCCAGTCCCTGGATGGGTTTCTGTCCTTTGCCTCCGAGTATATGAGTGGATGGATACAGAGGTAGGAAGCAGGAACAAAAACAAGATGGAAATGGTGCAGTTGCATTTTATAATTTCTGCCATGAGGCTTCTGCTTTCTTCATCTCAAACACAGCCACAGCTCATGGCATGGAATAGTCTCCCAATCCATCGGCATGGTCCTCCGTGGCCTTGGGACTTGCAAGGTGTAGCCCTGGTTTCTTTCACTGGATTTGTTGTAATTTGAGTTCCCTTGATTGGCCATCAGGCAAGTTTAATACTGCAGCCATCCAGGCTGGGATATCACCCAGAAACATGGCACATCTCAAAGATACCAGACACATTTAGAGCTCATAAAACACAGCTGATCTGTGCACATCAGTCTTACCGAGCCACAACTTCTCCCTTGGGACCTTGCAAGGCCCAGCCTGTATGATACGAATCACAAATTTGGCGTATCGCTCCCAGTGATATGATGAAGGGTCATTCATATTGCACACACATCAGACACAAACCCGATGCAGAAAGGGGTGTCCTTAGGCACTGCTGAATGCATTATGTGCATTCACCCATCCTGGACCATGCTTCTGCCACTTTATTTTCCTTCCCTTTAATATAGATTACATCCATTCCATGCTCCTGCATGCCTAAACTTGGTTGAAAGAGCTTAGGGTTCACATCTGAACGCAAGGTGGCAGCATTAGCAAACTCTGTTTTTAAAATAACCGCATTTGAACGGATTGTGGGCTGGGGCATTGCTGGTCTTTGGAGTGTTTTTGTTCCTATGAGTCAGACAATTTGGCTTTATATGGCCAACAATGCCACCCATGCAACAGGTAGCAGGCTTGCCTCCCAGATGAGAGCTTTTTAATTCTGTGTTTGTACAAGACTTCCTACCCAAGTTGGGGCTAGTCTTATTCTTGAACCTCCATTTTCACCTGTGATGAACAGAGGTCGTTTTTCCTTCAAGGCTTATGTCTCTCACAGCTCTCTATAAAAGCATCAGCAATTTATGCAGCTTCCAAAGCCATTTGGTGTTTTTTGATCATTCACCATTGCCCTGATATGGTCGGAGCTATTTCCAGATGTTCCCGAGCAAATAAATCAATAACCTCACCATAACCATCACAAGCCTTTACTCCCCTCCATCTTTTTCACAGATACCCAAGCTATAAGACTCAGGAGAAATTTCAAATCTTTGCAATCCAGTTTCTTTAAACTTTGCATAATTTAAGGCATCTTCTATTTCCTTAAGTACCCTCCCTGCCCTTCCAGTCAGCCTGGTGAAGGGAACAGACATTTTTTCTCTCATCTGGAATTCAATGACCAAAGAGTCCTTCACACGAAGACAGAAATTCCTCAACCCTTTTATTTTCTTTGTAAATGGGACGAATCCATTCCAAATCTTGGATGGCGAGAGGGGCAGAACTTGCAGGTAGTGGCCAACCTTTTTACTCTTCCAGGATCTGGAATCAGATTCTGGTTGCTTCCCTCTGTCTTTGCTGAACCCTCTCCTCAACAGCTAGCCGTTCTGTCGGCCTTTGATGGGCTCTCTCTTCAGCATCTTTTTTCATCTCAGCTAGCTTTTGCTACAAAGAGCTGCCATGTTTTGTTCCCACTCAGATTGTTGCTCATTTTTCATGGCTGGCATCTTCGTTGCTTCTGCTCCAGCGGTGCACCTAGGGCAGGTGAGAATGGAGTCCCTGCTACCCGATCATTGCCCAGCAGCAAATCTCTCAATCTCTGCTCTGAAATCCTCTTAAGTGCTATGTAGCAGCATGCAGACGTTCCTGGGCCTTTTCCCACAAAAGACTCACTCTTCTCCTTGGTGCAGAGTGCGACCCTCAGAGACTTTTGCTCGGCTCAAAGAATCCCAGCAGCAGCTCCTGCTGAGAACGACTAAGAGCCGTGGGAGCTGCTGTGTGCTGAGAGCTCTCTTCGTCATCTCACCCTATGGGCCAGTCTGTGCTGACCTCCCCCCAGTACCGCCCAGCATCTCCAGCTGATAGCAAGGGAGAAGGTGCCCCCTTTTGGGGGGTTTGCAACTGCCATTGTGTGACTCACCTATTTTTTTCTGTAACTCCATGATCTGCGCCTGGATTTGAATGTGGAAATCCCTCATAGCAGCCAGAGAAAGATTGACAGCCCCTGGATTGGGGGGGAAAGGGGGAAGAGGTTTAGCCAGGATGGCCCAGTCATGTCACAGCTTCTTCCATGGCCCCCAGGGCTGGGCTGCTTACAGACCACAGCTCCAGCAATCAGCTTTAATTCTCTTCTGCCATGCCTAGACCTTGGGCTCCAGGCGACAGGCAGAGCAGCCTCTGGGCTGCTCTAACTCATTATCTGACTCCTCTGGGGAGCAGAGAACCCCCATAGTGCACCGTGCTCTGCCCAAACCCCCATCTATCCCTACATGGGGGGCTGGAAGCAGGGCAGGTGCAAGGCTCTGACTAACCAGGGCAGGGACAATTTCCAGCCCCTTTTACACCAGCGACGTAGCACAGTGTGACTCAGGATTGGTCCCTTTAGGGGGCTGCTTAGGTCCTACCTACAGACCCCACATAGGGCTTTTGCAGCCTGTGAGCCAAGTGCTGGTCCCAGCTGCTCGAAAGCTCATTAACAAAACCATTTTCTGTGCGTGGCTGTTCAAAACCTGATCACTTGGCAGGTTGTTTTTAATTGCTTCTTGCCTAAATGCAGCCATGAAAGAACGCCCCTAAGAGCTCATCTGAAATGTTCCCTGGACAGCTACTGCTCAGCCAGAAGGCAGCTGGAAACCGAACCTACTGAACTGAGCAACCAGGAGGGAGGCAGTGCAGATGAGCGGATTGTGCACTGCCCTGGGGCTCAGGAGAGCTGCATTGTAGTTCTGGCCGTGCTACTGAGTGATCGGGGGCCAATCATTTCCTCTCCCGGTGCCTCAGTTTCCCCCCTGTCAAATGGGGCTAAGGCTAGCACTCTCCTTTGTAAAGCACTTCGTGATGTGGCTGATCACCAGCCTGACAGGAGGGATTAGTCAATCTTCTTTTCCTCTGGTGCCCTCTACTGTTTAGCTGTGTGCTGTACTTCGCACACTGTTTTAATGTTGGTTTAAGCCTTTCATTTAGGGAGATGATTTATTTTTAAACTTAGCTAGGGATAGTCCAATAAACTCCCTAGAGCAGATACAGAATGTGCAACCCTGACCTCCCAGCCAGCAGTGAAAGGCAGAAATATCTCTGCAATTGTCTTACCTATGGCTTGCCAAAGCTCTGCAGTCTCTGCTTGCTTCTTCCCCTCCTTCCTGGTCTCTAGCTCCTGGGACCCTGCAAAGAGAAATGTCCTTAGCTCAGGAGAAGGGACAGGTGGGGCTCTGAGTGGCCATGCCTGGTGTGAGGTGCCCACCTTTAACATTACGGGATGACTGCAGTCGATTTAAGCCTGTAGAGGAATAATTTAGTAGTGGAGGGGTTTGTTGCTGAGCAGCCTCTGGTGCATCGCTAGATGTGGGCGAGCTCCAGATATAATTGTTTTCATATTGGGGCACCGCATCCAGCCACCGACAGGCAAAAGCATCCAGGAATGCCTTGGGAATCAGATCAATGATTTATCTGCTGCTCCAAACTACAAATAACTCCAGCAGCAACTTACTGTGCAAAAAAAGGGGGGGGGGCAGCTTTTTGTGGACTGGTCCTTCAAAAGAGGCTCCTGGTCCAGCCCTGCCCTGTTCCAGGTGCCAGCCCAGAATAGAGGGGTTCTGGCAGTTGTAGTCGAGAGCAGTAGTTTTCAAACTTTTTTTCTTCAGACCCAGTTCAAAAAAATCATGTATGCATACGACCCAAGCATTGTATCTTTGAGCAATGCCGCCAGTCTTTTGGCAGCAGCAGCAGGGGGTGCCAGGACCCAGTGCCTGAGGGTCCATGACCCAGCACTGGCTCCTGACCCTAAATTTGAAAAGCACTGGTCTAGAAAGATTCATGGGGGTCAGAGGCTGGCTAGGCATGCTGAATAAGGTGCCAGGTGGATATAAATTGAGTCTAACCTCAATTATGTTGGGGGTCAAATGGTGTCTTGGGAGGGAAGGTTGTTGCTGGCTTGTGAGCGGTGCCTTCTGAAAAGGTGTGTTAGAGAGTCACAGGGTGGGTCTATGATGGTGGGAATTGGAATATAGAGCCTTTTACCATGGCTGATGACACCAACAGTCAATACAGCTAGCTACAGACTTTTATTTCATCCTGATGATGAAAAATAGCCTAAAAAAAATAGAAAACTTGGAAACCACTGACATTTTCTGAAAGCTTTCTAATTTTGTAAATGAAAATGTGTTCATAGTGTAGAGTTTTAAGGGGAATTATAATCCAATAAGGAGGACAACATATTCACAGCTGTATCAGAAGTCTTTATAGAAGAGAACTGAGAGAGAAGGAGAAGACAGACAGGTTTTCCTAGCACCTAAACGACTCTCCCATTTATCACTATGACAACCCCAATGATCCTAGATAGTCCAAAACACCACACATAGTGTTTGACTTTTTGAGATCTGCTTAAACATATCGCCATGCGAACAAGCCTGCTGCCCCGTCTCATATGTACCCACCTGCCCAGCACCTGATTGGCCACATTAGTTCCCTGGTAGCATTTTTCGAAAATCAAAACTTTGGCTTTGGACACTGAGGATGCTTTTAGCTTCTAAAAAAAATGCTGCAAGACAAATCCTGGATGAGCCACTTCTAAAATGGAAAAGCAAAAGCTGCCGGTTGTGCCTCTTTTTGAAAGCCAGTGGGACTTTCACACGTTCAGTTGTTTGTAACTTAAATGAAAAGCCCAAACCTTCACCAGGCCTTATCACAGGTGGCCTCTAGATGGGGAAAAAACAACAAGGAGTTGTGTGGCACTTTAAGACTAACAGATTTATTTTTTGCATGAGCTTTCGTGGGAGAGGATCCCACTTTCTCCAGCCTGAGTTCTGGGCATCAAATGAACAGCTACAGAGATCTCCACATAGCCAGTGTCTACGCTTAGCCAGGGACAAACACATTGGGCTGGCTTGGGAGCATTTACCCACCATTATTTGTCTTCTGGGCAAGGTGAATGCTCAACTCCTCGGACTCCTGCTGCTGCTCTGGGCCTGGGGAAGAACCAAAAAGCAAACAGCAGAATGATGTATCTTCCTGGCCATTGTTTACAAATGGTCTGTTTTCTTCCCAGACAGGGGAAATTGGTCTGATGGAGACGAAGGGCAGTCATAAAATCCTAGAAGATCAGGTTGGAAGGGCCCTCAGGAGGTATCTAGTCCAGCTTCCTGCTCTAAGCAGGACCAATCCAAGTAAACCATCTAAGCCAGGTCTTTGTCAAGATGGGCCTTAAAAACCCATAAGGATGGAGCTTCCACCATTTCCCTTGGAGGGCTTTGTCAGTGCCAAGTTTTCAAAAAGTTATGACTCAAGTCAACTGCTGCCCTCACCCACTCAAAAAAGAAACTTTTTAAAATGGTTTTGTGCATTCTTCCTGTTTTCTTTCTGAGCTCTTGCTATCTTGGTCATCCTGAATATGATAGTATGCCTAGGGACCAGCCAAGATTGGCACTCTCTTGGGTTGGGTGCTGCACAAACATGGATTAGCCAGTCTTTGCCCCAAAGAGCTTTCAATCCATGTAGTCGAGAAAGACATAGTGGCGGGGAGAGGGTCTAATGCACAAGTGCAAGAGCCCTTAGAGAGTTTATTTGCCATCTTTTTGTTTCCCCACCACAAGGACAGGAAATGTACTGGTGTGGTTTGAAATGAGCTAAAATTCGCCCATCATCCCAGGTCTCTGGGAGCTGGGGCTTTAAGGAAAAACCATAGGAGTGAAGCCCTGTTGAGTGGTGTCTGGGGCTCTTAGCGTTGAAGCAAAGACCCATCCTGCTCGCTGGGACAGATTCAAAACACATAGCACAACTATTCCCCCAGTTTCAGCAGCGACTTCTGATTTCCATCAGATCTGCTGAGAGCAGAATCGCAGCCTAATGTGTTTTGGGAGCAGAATTCTAGCTCTGGGGGAGAGCGTCTGCTTCTGAGATGCAGAGTCACCAGAAATTTGTCTGTCTTCTGCCTCCATTTTCAGATCTGGTGACACCCACGTCCAGGTGACCTATGAATACAGCTTATTGAAGACTGCCAAACTCTTCCAGAGCCACAGACATGTTTTTACAACACACATAACACAAACGAAAATCTTAAATTTTGACTAAAATTTATGGAAAATTGAGGTTTTATTTTAAAAAAATCTTTTTTTTCTGTAGCAGAAGACCAAATATTGAAAAACTCTGATTTGGAAAGTCTGCCCCAGCATCTCATGGGAGCTGTAGTTTGGATGATGCCTCACCCTTTCTCCTACTGTACAAATTGGACTTCCAAACTGGACTTCATCTCCCATGATGCACCACCACCAGGCTCCCATGATGCACTGCCTGGCATCTCCATGAGAGGAGATGGTGGTGCACCACATGAGATGTTAATAGTCCAACCAGGTAACCTGCCCTTGAGTAGTAACTAGGAGAATGAGGCACCTCTCTCCCATGATGCACTGCAGTCTCCCTGCTTGGAAAAGTGGAAGCAGTGCATCATGGGAATCCCTAGGCTGATGCATCATGGGAGGTGTAGTCCGGTTGAGGAACCCAGCCTAGAGAGGAGAATGGAGATGCTGGCAGTTGAACTTGGCTCCTTAGTGGCACCATCACAGCATTTCTGAATCAAAATATTTCTTCGTTCTGGTGTTAATTTTTTCTCCTAGCAAAGCACAAAATTCTTCTATGGAAACTGACCTCTTCCATGACATTTTGTTAAATCGATACCTCAAATCTGGCTCAAAGCAAACCACGTCCCCAGGAGGAGTCACCCCCAGCATAGAGAAACCAGCCCATGTCACCCTGCCTGTGTAAATCCACCCTGAGGCACCCAGGACCCAGACTCACGTTTCATGAGGGCCAATGTGAGGAACACAATGCACATGAGGAAGCAAAGTCCCAGCAGGACGTAGGTGATCAGCATGGACCTTCCAGGGGAACGTTTGCCCACAGCACGTGTAGGGAGGGGTAGATCTGTGGGGAGCAGCAGCTGTTAGCTCTGTGAAGGAAGAGGGCATTGGGATGCCGGGAAGCTAAACCAGAAGAGATGGTAGGTTGGGTTTTAACAACAGACTCGCCCTCCAGTGGGCGACTGCCTGGGAAATGTTGGCTCCAGTTGTCTGGAGGTACCTGGTGGAGCAAATGGCATTCTGGAAAGGAGGAGAGGTTTATGGGGTGTCCCACAGGATAGCTGGGTAACGCCACAGAAAGCACATCCATTTAGCAACAGCAAAACCCATGGCTCCCCTGCCCATCTGTGTCCATACAGGGATTGTTTCTCCCAGCACTTCCGTGCAGCCACTTCTGGGGTGGAGAGTTGTGGCTACGGGACAATTGTGCAGCAATGGCACTCTGTGGCATCGGGCATGTCAGGAAGGAGAGTCCACTTGTGGCAAGTGGCATCCAGGGATAGCAAGTGAATCCCCTGCAATGGGCAGGAGCTGAGCACCCCAACTCTCCCCAAAACAGCCTGGAGCTTTGCTAATTGTTCAGGCATGAGTGTGTGATTGATGCCTTGCCTAAATGAGAGCACAGCACCTCCGAGTGACCATCCCTGCAGCACAGTGCCTCTGCTCCTGCACCGGAGCCAGCACTGACTGTGAGCATACTGAGCCCCCAAACCCAGGAGCAATGTGAATTTACTTCACTCTCCCCTGCAAGTCCAGACCCGATTTTGGCTCCTGTGATAAACACCACGTGCCCCTGAGCGGGGATAGGAGGAAGACGCCCGCTGGCATACCCTACTCACCTCCTCCTGAGGGCTGGAAGGCAGACACCACGGCTGCAGATGCCAGGTCCAGCCCTGGGGATGGGAGACAAAGGGCATTAACGCTCCCAGCTCCTCTGGCAAGGGCCATAAAATTGTACTTTCCACCCTGGGCTGCAAAGAGGGGTCAGGGCTCCCCAGGTGTCCATCCACACAGGCCTTACCCGGTGGCTGTCACCCACCCGAGCTGCTCTGACTCCCTGCACTGAGCCGCACAGGGTTGGAACCACCCATGCCCCGACCAGCCAGCCCTCAGCTACCCTGGCCACACCTAGGGCCCGAAGGGTTGTGGGGCCAGATAGGGACCAGCTGGGTTTGACGGCCTTGGGGAACAGCCTGGAGGGACGGGTCCTGCCCTGGGGTGCGGGGAGCAGGGGAGTTCTGCCCAAGCTGAGCAGAGCTCTGAATCCTCACCGAGTCTGGGAGGCCAAAGGGCCGAGTCCCCCGAGATCACTGAAATGGCTGGGCCTGAAAGGAAACAGGAGGGATTATATTGTGCCCGCACCCATTGCGGGTATGGGCCATGGTGGGGATGGAGGCATCCTCTAGCCTGGACTGAGAAGGAGCTGGTACCCCAGGGTGCAGGATGAACAGGGCAGCCCCATAACATCGGTGGGTTGAGAAATGGAGTGCCAGGGAGGGAAAGCCTTCAATGCCCTGGCATAAGGATGGAGATTTAGGGGTGCATGGGATGTGCCAGAGCAGCTCAGGTGTGTGGTGCTGCCCCCAGCTGACTAAAACAGCTCACCGCTGTTCTGTGAGAGCCTGAGGTTGCAAATTCTGCTTTCTGACGGGGCCCATATGTGACGGGCCCTCACCCCAGTGGCCCTGTTGATGTCCTATAGCCCAGCCCTGCTTGTCCCCCAGCAGGAAGATTTCTCACCAGTTTTGGAGGGTTCACACCTTGTCGCCGACGGACCTGCAGAGGAGAGAGATGGGTGAGCCTGGCTGGTCACTTGGAGCCAGAGTCTCTGGGCAGAGACCCAGCCAGTGCCCAGGGTCACCTGGGGTATCGTCAGCAGAGTCAGGAACTGAATCTGCCCTGCATTCGAGCCACAGGCCTGGCCTTCCACTTAGTGTGACGACCCTGCTCGTTCTCTGCTGCTGCACGTCTCCCCACAACGTCCCTGAACCCTGCCCAGCTGTTTGCAGCTTGGCCAGTCTGTGAGCAGCCAGGACAGGTTCACATTCCAGCTGCAGAGCTCAGTGCTGGATGCGGATCCTGAACAGCCTCTTTCCTTCCTCCTCCAAGCTCTGCACAGTGGGATGAGGACCATACCTGTGGAGTGAGGCACATGGGGCTCCCTGGTACCAGCTCCTCCTTTGTTCCCCTTATTCGATGCAGCTGCCTTCGCCTTCTTCGCACGTGGCAGGGGCGGTGGCGTGGGATGTCTCGTATCCTCCATGGCAACGTTCTCATAGTCATCCTCGTCGTCAGACTCATTGGCTATGTGTGGAGATGACAAGACAATTCAGGGACATGCCCCTTTACCTCACCAGAGCGTGGGGAGAGTAAAAGGGGGGGGCGGTCTTCATGGGGGCCAGCCATGGGAAAAGTTGGCTGGTCACAAGAAACCCCTTGGGCAGGAAGGAACAGGGTGGCAGGGGTGAATGGGGTCTTTATGGGCTGCAGACAAGCTGACTCATCTCAGGCAAGGGCTGCTTCACCCAGGCTGGGAGACACTAACGTAGTCTCTTGAATTTCCCATTCATTTCACGGCACCTCATGGGCTCTGGGTGTATTTCTACTGATTTATAACTTTGTTCACACCTAAGATGCACCCACGTCTGGGTGGGGCACACGGCTGTTTACACAAGGCTCTCTCACCCAGTGCTGAGATGCAGCCACCTCTGGGGTGGGGCACAGGAGCTGTTTAATACAGTGGTTTTCAAACTGTTTTTCCTCTGGGCCAGTTGAAAAAAAATCATTTATGTCTACAACCCAACACTTCCATCTTTGAGCAATGCAGTCCAGTGTTTTGGTGGTGGCATCAGGAAGTGCCGCAACCCAGTGCCTGAGGGTCTGTGACCCAACGCTGGGTCCCAACCCACAGTGTGAAAACCACTTCGTTAATATGCATGCAGCACTATTGCGTGGGAAAGAAACATCCACTTCTCAGTTGAAACCAGAATGGGGGAACTTGTAGAAACAGACAGAATCGCCTGGGCTGGAATTCAGCCAGGAAACCGTGGATAACATCCTGCCTCTTGTGGAAGGGGTCGGAGGATCTTTAATGCCCACAAATGGTTAAGACTTTAGTTGCACAATGTCTGGGAATGCCACCACAGCACCACAGTTGTTCTCAATTGGTGTTTTGTGGCACACTGGTGCTCCACAGACATAGTGAAGGTGTCCCATGAGCAACCCTGACCCCCCCACCACCACCACCTCCGTCGGGGAGAAGAGGGAAAGGGAAAAAGTAACATGGTGAGCACACATATACCTGGGAGATTTAAATTGCCCCAGCCGCAGCAAAGCTTCCAGGAGCACATTGGCATCCACCGGTGCCTTGCTCACTTGCTACAACTGATGCTCTTTAAATTTCCCACTGCTGTAACTGCCAACATTGAAATAGTTTGGGCATAAATTTCATAGTAAGACTTTCTTTGATGACTCATACTCCAAGGATTGAAAAACTTTGTTTGAACATGCAGGTCCAAAATAACCATTAAAACTTGAGTAATATTTTCAGTTTTAAATAGCTATATTTTAGAAATAAACACAATATAGTCATAAAATGTATTTAATTCAGTTTCCTAAATTGTTTTCACAGGAATGCATAGTATGCTGGCATTACAAAATGGATAGCCGGCATATATCGCCTTTTTTGGGAAAGTTTTCACTTGGTGCTCAGTGTAAAGTAATTTATACCTTGACGTGTTCTCTGGTCCACTAAAGATTGCAAAATACTTCCGTAGCACCATACTGGGGCATTGGGTCCAGCCCTGAGAGGTGGGAAAACACCACCATGCTCCCTGCACCACAGCATGGCCTAGCACCGTGCTGGGACATCAGACTAGGAGGAAGAAAGCTCTCACTAATTCCACCCGCATCAGCCTGGCATCAGCCTGGCATTTCCCCGCTGAGTAGACAGCATGGGAGATCTCCCGAAATGACCAACAGCCCCTGGAGGGCCCGGCAGATGGTCTCCTGCTCAGATCAATAGCCATTTACCTCCATGCCTTGCTGGCTTCTTGCTCTTTCCCTGCGGATAGCTCAGCCAGTTCCCATAGTCGTTTATCTGAGCCATCCTGATCCTCCGCGGGTGGACTCAAAGGATGTCTGTGAAGACCAGCAACAGCCTGACTTTATCAGGAGCTCAGTGATTTTCTTCCTGTCTCCCCCACATATCACCACCCACCTCACCATACACACCGCACCCTGCTCCCAGCTGGGGATTTGGTTAGCAGAAGTGAAAGCCAGCCAATAGTGTTTCCACTTGGGGGTCAAAAATAGCTCCTGAAAGTGTCCTGCCCTATGAGGATGTGGGCTGCAGGGACTTTTTACATGGCACCTGTTGGCCTCCTCTTCTCATCTCCCACCCAGTCAAGGGCTTATGTGCTGACACCACTTCAACTTGCTCTCTTAAATCACTAGCTCTACTGCTTTGGCCAGTCCTTTGCGATGCATCGACCCCACTGAACACCGACTAGTCTCCATAAGCGTCTCTGATGACACGTGTTATTTCCTGCTCGGGGTTTCTCTGCTTTCCAGGTGTCATCTTTGTGTTGAGGTTTGCATGAATCTCATTTGCCCATATGTTTGTCGGTTTCAGAACAGCTCCACTTGCTTTCCCAGATCTTACTTCCATTCCTTGGCCATCAGCTACTGACAGGGCTTCCAGGAGATACACAACATGTTAACTATGGCATATTCTTCACTGTCAATCACTGACGCACCACCATTGTAGCTTCCTCTTTCAAGGGACATAACTTTTGTTTTCTTTTCGCTAGTTCTTAATGCTACTTTGATATTCCCTGGCATCATCATCTGGGTCCAATGAAACAGCGTCATCCGCAAAATTGAGATCTTGATGTTTTCCTCCACTTGACACCACTCTTATGTCTCCCTTTGACGCGGTGTGTCACGCATTGTCTAATCTACCATGCTGTAGAAAACAAAGACTGAAGAGATGCAACCCCAGCGATGATAATCAGCTCAATAAATCTGCCCACTTTCTGTCCTTATGTAGTATTTTGATCCTTTATACTCTTAACCAGTGACTCTGTCTTTCTAGGAAGCCATATTGTTGCAAGAGCTTTTATTCCAACTGTGGGAATGCAGACAAATATTTTGATGACCTCTACATACACAAGCTTTTTTTGGTCTGAAACCTGCTCACTTATCACATGCATTTTCACATAGGATTTGTTTAATTCCTAAGACTTTCCTTAAGAACTAAGACTTTTCCAGGTACTGAAAAATAATGTTATTTCTGGCCGGCCATCACACACCAGTTGGTTGCCTTTCATTGGTATTTACAGATCACATTTTTCTTCCAGGCCTCTGGGCAAAATTCTTGCTCCCAAACTATAACGCGAAGCTTATATGCTTGAAGTATTGTCACATCCTCACCCGCTTAAAAGGTTCCTCTCTCTCAGAGCCCTGGCAGGTGACAAACACACCCACAGGGACCAAAATAGAAACTCACCAGTTGTGGCACTACGCTCTAGCGGAGGGGAGACCCTGGTTTACAAAACCGCAGCTCATACGAACCCAGGCCAGAGAGATGTAGGTGTTGGGATATTCTCGGCAGAGTGGGGAGTGGGGATGAGAACTGAAATGAGATCTGTTGCCAACCTGCCTTGGACTGAGAGCTCGAAGCCCACATGGCTGGGATCTAAAGAGCTACAGACAAGGAATGGGGGGGGGTGCTGTCATGCTGGGGGTAGGGGGAGCAACACTGATGAATTAGTGAGGGGTGGGCTTTTGACTGTTAATGCAGAGGCCAAAGCCCAACCACAGCACTAGGGGCCCTGTGAGGTTGCCTCAGTTTGGGGGTTTGAAGTTGGCTGCATCAATAGGGAGAGAGGCATCTTTCCACAAGCACCACCATCCTAGGAGCCTGAGCCCCAACCCAAAACCCCCACAGTAGTATAGACTAGAATCATAAAGTTGGAAGGGACCTCATGAGATCATCAAGTCCAACCCCCTGGGGCTTGAACCCAGGACCTTCTGCATAGGTACTGTATGGGATTCAGCATACATATTATAGTAGTCCCTGGAGCCCCATTGCACTGGGTGATGTATTTTATTTATTAGATGTATCACAGTAACATCCAAGGCTCTGTCATGCTAGGCGCTGTACATTATTGATTAGGTGTATTATGGTAGCATCCGAGGCCCTGTTGTATTAGGTATTGTACGCTATTAGGTGTATTATGATAGTGCCCAGGCCTGTTGTGCTAGGTGCTGTATGTTATTTATCGGGTGTATTATGGTGGCTCCCAGCCCTACTGAGCTAGGCATTGTACGTTATTAGTTGTTTTATTGTAGTTTCCAGGCCCATTGTGCTAGGCGCTGTATGTTATTTATTAGGTGTATTACGGTAGCAGCCAGGCCCGTTGTGCTAGGCGCTGTCTGTTA
>ML682037.1:7178750-7214113 GCA_007922195.1 Podocnemis expansa | reverse complement strand
TGTATTACGGTAGCAGCCAGGCCCGTTGTGCTAGGCGCTGTCTGTTATTTATTAGGTGTATTACGGTAGCAGCCAGGCCCATTGTGCTAGGCACTGTCTGTTATTTATTAGGTGTATTACGGTAGCAGCCGGGCCCATTGTGCTAGGCGCTGTATGTTATTTATTAGGTGTATTACGGCAGCAGCCGGGCCCATTGTGCCGGGCGCTGTATGTTGTTTTTTACGGTAGCAGCCAGGCCCATTGTGCTAGGCGCTGTACAGTCACGGACCAATCAGCAGCTTCCAGAGGGGACGGGGATCCCATGGGCGGGGCTGCTGAGCCCGGACCCTCTCTCGAACGTCACCCCCCACGCGGCCCATCCGACGGCTGAGCTATGGCAGCCAATGGGATTGTGGCATGCAAATTTACCCAGCTGAGAGGTCGTGATTGGCTGAGCTCTCCCAGCGGCAAGGGTTGTTGGGGGAGGGGTGAAGCCCCCGAGGCACCCACGCGCAGGCGCAGGGATTCCAGACCCCGCCCCCGAGGACGAGCGCGGCGGGAGAAGGGGCGGTGCCAGCAGAGGACCCGGAAGTCCTCCTGCCTGTCTAGGAGGCGCGCGACCGTCTCTATGGCAGGGGGCGGGGCCTGACTCCCATACTTCCGGTTCCGGGTCGGGGTTAGCGCTGCCGGGGCAGGCGGGGCGGCGGCGCTGGGTCACCGGGATCATGGGGGCGCACCTGGTCCGGCGTTACCTGATCGACGCGGAAGTGGAGCCGGACCCGCACAGTATGCCGACCTTTGACCCCCACGTGGGCTTCGAGCAGCGCAAGGAGCGGGGTGAGCTGGGGGCGGGGCGAGGTTGGGGGTGCAGGGACCCAAGGGCATCAGGGAGGCCGGGGGAGGTTTGGGGTGGGGGGCTAGTTCCCTGAAGTGGAAGCTGTGGGGGGCAGAGACCTGCTGTTTTCTCTGCAGGGCCTGGGGCTGCTAGGAGATGCCCCAACATAGAGAATTATTGGGATGGGAGTGGGGGGTTACTTAGGCCAAAGCCCTGGAGCAGAGACACCCCCTTGAGGACCCCGCCCCCACCACACACACTGAGATTAGGAGCCCTGTGCTTGATGCACCTGGGAACAGCCAGTGGGGGACTGGACTGCACTGACCATGAACATGGTCAACAGGAGGGAGCTGATGTCACCGGTTTGGGGCCTTATCTCCTGGTGTGAAAGTGTCTGGCCAGGTTCTTTCCTTACAATGTGGTTTGGGGGAGACTGGTGCTGTTGAAGCTCTAAATAGACCCTGATCCCTTGCAACAATTTAACAGCGGATTTGCCACACCCCAGAGGCAGTTGCGTTTCAACAGCGGATGACTGTCTGAACTTCTGTCGGAAGATCAGCCAGTGCTCTGGGTTGAAAGGAGCTGTGTATACCCCTGGTACTGGGCAGTCAAATCCATCATCCTGCATGGAGGGGTACTACAGCTTCTCACTGAGAGAAGTGTAAACAATCGTGTAATTGAAATGGATAGAGCTTGAAGCCAGAGTCTCCTGCTGTATATCCTCAACTCTCCCAGTGTGAGCCTGGACAAGCTGCTGCCCTGTCTTTTCCTGTCTCCCCGCACGTTAAAAGGCTCGCGTGACCCTCTGGTGAGGGTGTTCAGTCCCACCTTGTGCCTCATCCATGTTGGATGCTCCTGTTACAGTGCCTGCTATGGAGCCTGGCTCCTCACCCCATTAGATAGGACATGTGCTTTTAGCTCCCGAGGCCCAGGTTCAGTTCCTGGCATGTCAGCTGTGCCCATGTCGTGCTCCCAGCCTTACCTCGGCCCCTTTTCTCCATCCCTCGCAGTGATGGTAGCGACACAACAGCAGATGAACGATGCTAGGGTGCCGCTGGAGCTGCGTGACTACTGCGCCCACTACTACATCAAGTTGCTGAAGTGCAAGCGTGATAACGCCCCCAACATCTTCGCCTGCAAGGAGCCCATGCATGACTGGGAATACTGCGAATATCAAGAGTACGTGGCTGCCACAGAGCTTGGCAAGCGCCTGGTACCATCCATAGGCAGCTCTGAGCCCAGGGCCACAAGGCTGGGGGTGGAAGCCCTACTGGTATAGAGGCAGTATGTCCTCGTGGAGAGAACACAAAGGAGGCCTGAGTTCCAGTCCTTGCATTGCTACTAGCCTGCAGGGTGACCTTAGGCAAACAGTGGTGGACCTCTGCCTCAGTTTCCCCATCTATAAAAGGGGGATAACAAGCCTAGCCTCCTTCGTAAAGTGCTCTAGATCTGATGAAAGGTGCTGCAAAAGCTTGGTGGTAGTGTCCCTGCTCTCATCCCATGCGGACTATTTAAGAATGTGCTGATAGTCCCCAGCAACCAGCTACGGGGGGGCTTAGCACAAAACTAAACTGCCTCCCCCCTTTTACCTTGCTGAAGGCATGTCACAACTCAGCCTTCTGGGCTGTTGCTGATCCCCAGCTCCCCACTGGTGCAGCTAACCCTGTGGGACAATGAAATGTGTGCACGGTGTGTCCCACTGAGGGTCAAGCCATGGGTCCTGCCCCAAAGAGGAGCAGCCACAGGCTGGACTCAGCAGAATTACAAGGAGGGATAAAGCAGAGAGTCAGCCCCCCCCCAGCTAGTGCGACACTTGAACAGCTCTGGGGGAGCAGGGGGTCGCTGGTGATAGTGACACATGTGGAGCTCCATTGCCGTGACTTGAGTCTTTTCTTCCCCAGCTACGTAATGCGTATGAAGGAGTTTGAGCGGGAGCGGCGCCTGCTTGCGAGGAAAAAGAGGTTGCAGCAGAAGCTGGCTGAAGCACAGCAAGGCCCTTTGCCCTCATCCATTTGACAAGGTGGAGGAATCTTCTATTTGTGTCATACTAAGGGAATAAATAATATTACACCTGTGGCTGGATGTGGAGTGGTGACTGCTGTGCCCCAGGTAGGGTGGCATGGCGGCAGAGCCTATTGCCTCTGGAGGTAATCCCCCATCATTGCAGGTGCTGTCAGTTATGGAGGAGCCAGGGTGAGTGAAGTAGTATCTCTGACCCAGCCAACTTCTGAGCATCACAGAGCCATCTCCAGATCTGGAGCAGGGGTGGTAGCATTGCCTAGTGGAAAACAGGATGCATTTGGGTCCTGTTTCTGCTCGGGGAGTGGACTAGGGTCTGCTGGTCAGAGGCAGGAGTCCTAGGCCAGTGCCAGCCTGTGTCCCCTTGTAAAGGAAGGGATGCTCTGTTCCTCCCAGGGTGAGGCATGTGGGGTTAGAACATATGCAGTGTTCTGCACCTGCTCCATGCGGACTCTTGGCAGGCCAGCTTCACTGACGCATACTCTGCTGAGCGTCCTCCTGCCCTGTGGGCTTGGCTGAATTCCTGCCAGGGCTGGGACTTCACATGTGCCCCCTGCTGTTGCTGAGTGGGGACCTTTGCAGTGAGGCTGTGTTTGTGCTCTTGCCCTGCCATGCCATAGCTTCAGCCTGGAGCCCTAAAGCATGTCTCACACTACAGGCCGGGAGAAGTTGCATGGCACTGGAGTAACCCATGTGAGTGACAGACAAGCTAGCTGTGTTGATAGCAGGGTTTAGGTTGTGCACGCAGGGGTGGATTTCGTGCAGTCTTGCATGATGAGGGTGCCTGGGACCAGCATGTGCTTGGCTGCTTGGACTCTTGCAAGCTCTGAAAAAACCTAGGTGTGCTGCATCTGGGTCTCTGCCCATAGCAGGCCTGTCTTGATTCCCCCTGAGCCCAGGCTAGGGCACAAACCTCTTCTGCTGTTTTGTCTGAACATGCCAAAGGTGCCTGTTCCCAGCCTGTGTGAGTGCAGGGGAAGGATGGAATGGAAGGCACCAAACATGGGTGCCACTGGGGGCCTCAGGGGCAGCCACCCCCCCCCCCACTGTTTCCAACCATCAGCTTTGGAAGTGGCAGGCACCCAGACCCTCGAGGGAAATATCCCTGGGTGCCCTGTCCACTGGCATGTGTCTGCTTCCTGCAGGTGATGCACATGGGCTGGGGGAAGTGGCTGTGCAAAGAGCATGTGTGTGCACACACATTGGATCCCCTTCATGCAAGGGAGCAACAAGACACATGGCTGGGCAGTGGCTGGCTTGGTTTATTGCTGTTGCTTGGACAGGGTAAACAATGCTGGACAGATGCAGTTTGGCTGAAGAGAGGGGCTCTGAGGCTCCAACCCAGGGGCAGGGCTGTTTCAGTCCCCCCTGGAGCCAAGCCAGCACCTTCAGCTTCCCACATCAGAGTCGCAGGGAAAGAAACCACCAGCCAGGGCAACAAGCTGGGTGTCATGGCGGGGAATCCCAGGCGTGGGGTGGTGAGGTGTGCCGGCTGCAGCGCAAGTAGTGGTGGCACCATGGATGGTCCCTGCCCTACAAGCAGCCCTCCAGGCAAACTCAGCTGTTCAGGGGGGAACTCCTCACCCATGGGTAGTCTTGCCCTCCCTCAGCTCTTGCTCCTTGGGTTTCTCTGTGAGACCCCAGAGCCTTCCTGGGAAGATTCAGTGCTCTGGGTAACAGCCCTGCCCTCCCCTCAGGGGCCTGTGGGGCAGGGAAGGACCAGCTCCAGGTATTTAGAGACACTCGTCATGCACAGTACAAGCAAAGGAGACAGACGCTGCCCAGGCAGCTGTGCAGGATGGAGCTGGGCTGTACTTCAACTAGCCAGTTCTGGTGCCTGCTAGACCAGCAGGGTAGGGTAGCTGCTCAAGGATCAGGGAAGGAGCGAACAGAGGGATGGTACAAAAGAAAAACTTTACTGTGCTTACAATTCATGGTGCTGGCTTGAGCCAGGCAGCTGCCATGTGAGTTCCCCCACAGAGCCCTGCCCATGTGCCTCAGTCCTGACCCCCACCCCATCTGCTACTGCAGGGCTTGGCCCTCCCTGGTGCCCTTCAGCCCCTTGCTTTCCCTACACAACAGTGCTTTTCCCTGTCCCTCTTCATAGCCACACAACCCCCTGCCAACTCCAGAGTCTTGACCCCTTGTCCCAGCCTGAGCATCAGGTGGCAGCTGTACCCTGGCCTGAAGCATCAGTCTAAAGACACCTCTGGCGTGGCACTGCCCCAACAGCGTGCTCCAGGGCTGAGGCCTTTCCCCCCTGGGCCAGCAGGGCATGAGGGAACAGCAGGCTGGGGCTAGGGGCCTGCCCTGACCCTGCCAGCCTCAGCTCTCACCCTCAGCTAGAGGCACACACTCAAAGCCTGTCTTCTAACAGGCCCATAGCTTCCACAGGCATCTTGCTGAGGAGGGGGACAGACCTAACCACCCCGAGGCCCTACTTTCCATGGAGAGACAAGCCAGGAAGGGCCAGGAGTTGGCTTTCTAGTAGGGAGCTGGTACCTGGAGAAAGGGGCCTGCCTCCCATAGGTCTGAGCACCTGGCACTCTCCCCCCAACTCCACAAGGGGCCGGGTGCTCAGCCTCAACAACTGGGCTGTGGGGGTCAGTCCCTGTGGCCAGAGTGCTTCCTCCAAGCCACAGCTCTGGGCTGGCATCCTGGAGTGATGGCTGAGGCAGCTCAGCTTCTCCCTTGGCTAGTTTCCAGTTAGGCAGGAGGTTGGAGGAGACTGGGGCTCTGGGGGCCCCAAGCCACTGATAGCACAGTGCAGCCTGAGGACAGCATGGAGCCTGGCTCATAGCAAGGCTTGGCTTAGGATTTTTTGTGGGGCAAGATCCACTGGGAGCCCAGGGAAAGCTGCAGGAACTCCAGCAGTAAGGAGTTGGGTGAGAATTCATCCAGCTTCCCCCAAACCCAGTGCTGGCTGGTTTAGTGTGGGGTCCAGAGACCCTGGTGAGGGGTGGGCTCCTCTGTGGCCCACACCACCAGCTGCTCGGTCTTAAAATACACAGCCCTCGCCAGGCCCCACACCCAGTCTGGCTCACAGCAGGAAGGGGATGATGGGTGAGCGCAGGGGTGGGTAGTCCCGGAACTCCTTTAGGTAGCTGCGGTGCTTCCCCTTTGCCCAAATGGTCATCTGGATGAAGCCGACCAAAGAGAACAAGGCCACTGTGGGCAAAAGGAAAATAAAGTAGTGAGGAAGCTTCTAGGTGGTGGGAGGGATGCTCCCAGGCCAGTACCCTCCTCCCTTCAGCCCAACCCTGGGAGAACCTAGTTGGGGGGGTGGTGTAAGAAAAGGGGACCTCACAAGTGAGCTCCCCTCCTGTCCTGGGATGTGGCATGGCCACGTGCCCTGCTCCTGTCAGTCACTGTCACCTTGCTGCGCTGTGTGGGCACTGAGGGGTGTCAGCACCTCACAGCACTGCAGGCTGGTGGCTGGCAGGATCTGGGCCTGCAGCCCTGGCACTGAGTGCCCTGGGCCTGGAGGAGGACCAATCCCTCCTATTCCCAGCTGGGAGGAGGCAGCGACACAATCACATTGCAAAACAACTTGACCTGCTTGGCTTAGATCTGGTTCAGCTCAAGCCTAAAATGAGAGCCAAACAAATATCTGGGTGTCCTTGGGTCAGATCCCACTGGGTGCTGCCCCTCGAGAGGGATTAGAGCCAGCTTGCTGCATGAGATGAGGTCCTTGCCCTGTGTCCAGAGAACAGTGGAAGCTCCAGACAGATGGACTGGATGCCCATGGGAAGTGCCAGTCCCAGGAGAAGGCAGCCAGCAGACTCCAGGGAAAGCACTCAAGAGTCCCAGCTGCAGCCTTTGCTGTGCCCACTCCCTGCAGGGCAGGGCGGTAACCTTAGCACAGGGCACTGGGACCAGCCTGGAGCCCAGGAAGCTCGTCTATGAACCCAGCTCAGCCTACCCTCCAGGAATTGGCCGACACACCGAACTCCTTGAGCACGGCTGAGAGTCGGAACTCCTGGGTTCTACGCCACAGGCAGGTCCCTTCCCCTGCTGTCTCTGTTTCTCCCAAGGGAGGCCTGCCTGGTACCACCCCACTCCGATCGTGTAGGGAGACAATATGGCATCTCTACCCTGTCCCCTTCCCCTGCACCCTGCTCACCTGGGAGACACTGGGTCATGATGGCAAAGCCAATCCAGGAGCCCACCTGGAAGACAAGCAGCTGTGGTTAACACTACATGACAGGTGGCTTCCTCTGGAGGCCGCAGGGGAGGAGTGGTTTCGCTCACTCCCAGAGAGGGGGGTGCTCTGCAGGTTTACTGCAAGGCCCTGGCTCCGACAGCTCCACGGGCAGGGAGAGATCATGGAGAGATGGACTGGGCTCAGCACGTGCCGTCCCCAGCTGGGGCCTGCAACAGGTAGGTTGTAGTCTCTAGTTGGGCGCCCTCTGTGCCCGCTGCATCGGCCAAGGTGATGGGCTAGGGGTGCCAGCCCAGGCTCCCCTTTCCCCCCCAGCTCCACTGGTGCCCCTCAACCCCAATGCACAGCCCCCTGCGCTGTTATGAGCAGCAGCTGCAGACCCCATAATACACAGCAACTTCCCCAAGGACTGAGAGGCAGGGGTGAGATCACAGCAGTAAGAGGGACCCTGCTCTCCCCAGTTCTAGCGGCAATGGAGAGTCTCCAGCCCCAGGCAAGTTGGAGGAAGGGGTGGCTGCGTGCTCATGAGGCTGTGGCCAGCCTGCGAAGGGAAAGGTCCCTTCTTGGTGGGCGAGTGGCATACCAGCAGAGACAAGCTCTTGGGAAGCTGCCATACAGGCGCTAGGGCGCACTGTCCTGCAGGGAGTGGGTTGTGGAGCTCAGTAGGGGCATACTCCCCTTCCAGTCAGGGCTGACCCCAATGCCCTAGCGGAGACTGTGAATGAAAGTGAGGTACTGGCTATTTCTTATCCTTGGCACTTTTCCCAAAGTAGGGTGGTTTACTCCCACTTTGCCAGCCACACTCAACTCCTGCCACCTTCTGAGTTTCCCCTTCCAGTTTCAGTTAGATGAGGGGATTCTCCTTGGTTATCTGCCTTAATGGGCTTAGCAGCATTGCTGTTAAGCTGCTGCCAAGTTCCAGAGACGGCTGCATTTCTGGAGTGACCAGTAATGTCCTAACAGAGCTGAGTTCATGGACAGTTTGCCAAACCTGAGGCCCATGTAGCAGAGGAACACTAGCTTGTTCTTATTAATGACCAGAAAGCAGGCGGAAGGAACAAGGATGCTCTCTAGCCACCTATCTCAGGGAGGCAGCTGCAGCTCACAGGAGTTTCCAATGAAACAAGGAAGCAGATCTGTGGGGCCCAGCAAGCAGATGGTGCCAGAACCAGCCACCCCTTTGGATCAGCAACACATTTCTTTGCTGCAGACCCAGGTAGCTGCTCAGGAGGGCTCACCTCATAGGTGTAATTAGGACATGACACTAGTAGGAAGAGCCACGTGAAGGGGTTCTTGGTGGGATATGGGATCTTCCTGGTCTTGGAGCCTGGGAGGGAGAAAAGCAGAAATCCAGTGCAATTTACTTCACATGGCCGATGACCTCCCACTCTGCCCTTCCAGCATTCAGTATCAGCTTTCCCTGGGAACACATGGCCAGGAGATGCCATTCAGAGTGGCAGCCAGGCAGGTCCTGCTGAAACAGCCCTGCCAAGGACAGCATGAGCTCCATTCACACATGTACCAGTTCTTCCTGCAGCCCTTGGCAGCCTGAGGCAACAGCCTTCTCTCCCCCGCCTTCCCAGCCTCCTGCAGCAACACCGTGAGGCTGATCTGCCAGGCTAGTCAGGACTCTCAGAGAGAGTTCCCTCCCCACCCCCTCCATCCCCAGCTGTGATGTGCAAAGAGACAAAGCTCCAGGAAGCAGCTGCCATAAGCCCTTATCTCAGTTCCCTCCTATGAGATCCCACTGACCCGGAGGGAAAGCACGGACCAGTGTCCTGCTGCCCAGGTTTGTAGTCTGAAGATCCCACTCAGAATAATTCTGCAGTGTGAGTTCCCCCATGATTTGCCCGGCCTGGAGCTGATGGTGACCTGAAGGGGCTCCTGCCCATTTCTGCCTCTGAGGATGTTCACAGGGGCCTGAGGAAGGGGGTGTGTTTTTTCCTGCAGGTCTTACATTAGATATTTACCTCCTGCCCACCCTGCAAAACTCTGAGGAGCTGGGAGGACTGAGCATAGGGAAGAGAAACCTCCAGGATCAGGAGCCCAGGGTGTGGGGTGATGGATGTTCCCAGGGACAGCCAATGCCCCAGGACCCAGAGCTCACTCCCAGGGCACATACCTCTGCCAGGCTGAGTGAACCCAGGGCCAGACACCAGCAGGCCCCACTCCCACCCTCAGGCTGGCCACCCCTTGCCCATCATCCCTGAGCCAACAGAAGACCTGCACCCACTCACCTGCTGGCCGCAGGTTTCTCAGGGCGATGTGAATGGAGAAGTTCCCCAGCTGGCAGAACTGGGGGGAAAGCAGAGGAACGATCAGTGTCCTATGTCCCAGCTGCTCTCTCCCCTCCTGGGCCCAGGGGCTTCAACTTCTCGCAGAAGCTGCGCCTCCAATCCATTCAGAGGGGCTTGGCTTGGCTGCAGACAGACAGTCAAGTGGCTCTTAGGCACACTGCTGTACCATCTGCCACCCAGCCTCCTGCACCCTCCCCCTTACCCCCTGCAGCCCCACATACTGATACCCCCCCCACACACACACATCAGGCACACCTCCAAGACACTCTCGCTAGGTGCCCAGCCTCCATCTGGCACCTCCCCATGCCCAAGCCCAGCCCAGCAGCCGCCTTCCCCACCACCTTCCAACCAGCAGCAGCCCTTACCAGAAATACAGCGAGCGCCAGTTTCACCTGCTCATCTCCGTAGGCTGTGGGGATGCAGAAGGGCAGAGGTTAACAGCACCTGTCCCAGTGTGGGGCCAAGCTCAAGTGGAGCTTTGGGAAACAGATCCAAGATCTGAAGTCTCCACAGTGATGCAGATCACTTGGCACTGGGTGACTGGTGCCAACGGACAATTGGCCTCCCTGTTAAACGTCTGCACCCCATTCCCAGGCTGAGTTCAAGTCCCAGCCATTTATCCCAGCTCATGTTGTGATTGCTGTAATTAACAACTATTTAACAGACACACTGAGGGAAACTGTGTTAACAGTGAGGCCCCCTTCTTTCAGGGCTCCTAACCCACAGATCCAAGTCGCCAGGATTTGCCCAGCATCTATGCCCTTGGCTACACCAGGAAGCTGTGCTGGGGATGGTTCTGCCAACACACCTATCTCTGCAGTGTGTGGTTACGTGGGGCTGCTCGGGTCAACACCTTGTAATCACATGGTTGTATCGCAAAAGATCAACGGATGGTAGGTAAAATCCCTGTGTTTTCCACATGCCACAGACATAGTGCCTTGTGGGAAACCCACATGCCTCACAGGAAGTCAAAGAGAGAAGGAAAAAGACAGCCTGTTGGACACTTGGTCCGGCAGAGAGAAGGGATGGAAGTGCATAGCACCCCCTAGCACACAGAGAGCAACAGTGAGAGGTCACTTACTTGGCGGGGTGTACAAGGGGTGGTTGATGTAATACGCCATCCAGGCCGCAAAGCCCCAGTAGTAGGTGCAGTTCTAGAGAAAAATGAGGGAACGTCCTTATGATACAGGCTCTACTACCAAGATGAGTCAAAGGGATTCTCGAGGGGAGCCCTCCCCTGGCCCCCTGGCTAATCTCACTTCACCCACCCCCCTGGAGCTGCCATCTGCCCTGTGCTGCCCCTCCGCCTCCCTCACCTTGAAGATGTTCCGCAAGGGCATCGTCCCGTGGGAGAACCGATGGACGAAGAGGGTCTCCAGCAGACGTTTGATGTAATGGAATGAGTGGCAGATGCAGGCCAGGCTATAAGGGAACATGGGGGGGGGTTAGCTAGTATTACTGGGAGACAGACTGGGGATACGTCCCCAGCTAGGAAATCGTCCTGATTAGCCAAGGACCCTGCATTCTTATGGAGAGAACCTGCCAGCTCCTCCCAGGCTGCTCCTGACCCACACCCTCGGAAGAACAGCTTCTTGCACTCCTCCCCAGCAGAGCTGGACAAGGTCAGGCTGGACCTCAAAAGCGGAGCTCCCTTGAGGACCCGCAAGGATCATGAGTGGTTCCCTCCTACCAGGAATCAGTCAGGTTTCTGGTGCAACAGCTCAGAGTGCTCACCAGTCCCTATTCTCTCCCCGTGACCTGTCCATGTGTCAATTATCCACAGGCAGTGACAGCTGGGTCCCAGAAAAGCACTGCGTCCTCCTGGGAGTGAATTTTATTTTCCCTGTTCAACCCACCCTAGAGAGGAAGCCAACTGGGAGCTGCAGGCCTGGCCTGGGAGGTAGGGACCCTCCAGGTGTACCAGCTACATCCCATCCAACTGTTCTTCTAGGGTGCAGATATGTTGCAGGGTCTCTGACCTCCCCATAGCTCAGGAGAAGTCCCAGGCCCATGGACACAAGCTGTACTCACTGTACAACTGAGTGCTTGCTCGAGGTGAAGTCATATTTGGGGCCGTAGATGAAGGGCACTCGGAAGTAGAAGAGCAGATAGATGAGCAGGGGCCCAGCGTACTCCGTGAGGAAGACCTGAAAGGCAGACAGCGCTGTGAGCACAGGGGGACATCTATTGGGAGGGCTGCCTTCTTAGCTAGACTTTTGGCTCTGCTCACCGTCACCCAGCTGATCTGCGCTCCCAGATCCCGGAAATACAGTGTGGCTGTGGTGCCCACCGGCAGGTTCTGCAGCACGTCTTCATCCTTCAGGGACCTCCCCTCTGGAAGGAGAGTGGAGGCTCAAAGAGGGTAATGCTCCAACCGAGACGCCAAAGCAATATGCTACCCTTGCACCAGTTCCATGGCCAGAGGGATACCTGCCACCTGAAATGTGGCTGAGCTCTCCTGTTTGCTGCAGCACAGTGACAGCCCCATGAAAAGCCATGTGAAGAGGAACCACAGGTTTGTTCTCTCCATGTACAGCCCAGGAAGCCTACAGGACCCTTCCCTAGAAATTTGGCTCCATGTGTTCCCTTCACCCCTTGGGTGCACTCCCTACTGGAGGGGCAGAGCCCATGATAAGTGGCAGGTGAGAGGTGCATCAGGGAACAGACACCCCCATGCAGAACACCAACTTACTGGGATCGAGACGGAGGGACTGTCGGGCCGGGTACCACTGGGGATCTGTGAGAAGAGCAGAAACAAAGGCATCATCCGCGTGGCTCCAAAAGCCTAAGCCAAACGGCTGAGCAGTCATCATGGAGACAGGCTGCTCCCTTCAGCACAGGCAGAGATTCATCAGGCTGAGCCACAGAAAGGCACAGGCTGACTTCTGCCTTGGTAGCATGCTCTGTTGATGGGTCTGAAAGCTCAGAGACCAAGCACTGAAATGCCAAGGGGTGTCCCCCAGTGCAGGCAGCCAGCACAAGACCCAGGCACCTGCTATGCCCCATTCTGAGACCTCCTGTGGGACGTAACCAGTGCCTATGCTTTGCACTGGCCCTCTACAAGAGAGGCATTTCATTCATGAGGATCTCAGGGCCTAGATGCCGGGGTGCCAGGAGTGCTACAAATGCCACAGGCTGCAAAGGGGTCTCACCATGCTCAAGGAAGGAGAGCTGGACAAAGGCTGCCATCCAATGCCAGGTCTTGATGGAAAATTGAATTTTTGACTAAACAAAATTTTCCATAAGAATTGGAGGCTTCCCACAGGAAACTGTTGTGAATTAACCTTCTCTTGGACTCTCAATACCTTCCTGAGATGGGGGGGGTGGGAAGGGGCAGCAGCACACGCCATTCCACCACTGTCCAGGTCGGGCCTGGGACCCGAAGGGAAGACCCTAGACAGCATTGTCTGGGAGCGAGGCCACAAGAACCCCATGGACTCTCTGTGCCCAACTGCCTTGAGAAAAGGCCCCCTCACTACATCCATTGTAGCTGAGCCCTGCCCCTGCTCAAGTCCACAGTATGCTGTGATCCTCACCTGCCCTGTAGCTCAGCGCTCAATGTCAAAGGGGCAGACAGCCCCCAGGGGCAGTGAGCAGAGGGAGGGAGTGTGAGGAAGAAGGGTTATTGGGGTGATGAGAGTGGACAAAAAGGGTGCGGGTTTGATGAGGAGGGTGCATGGCCAACATGACCAAGGTCACGCCATACGTACGGGACTTGTTGAAGAGAGTCTTGATCTCAGCAATGGTAGCATGGGGCTCCACCTGCACAGAAGAAGACACAGACTATCACAAACCCTACGCAACGGACATCAGCAGGGGCTTGGCTACAAACTTCTCAGCCCCCACAACCCAGGGTCTGGGAAGAGACTGTACTCTACTGAGGCTCTGCTCAACCTGAATGGCAAGAGCAGCTCTGGGGTCCCTGCGTTTGTCTTGGTCTTTCAGGAACAGAGTGCTCAGTTCATAGTTTTCTCTCCTTGCTGCCAGTCAGCTCCAAAGGGTGAGCCAAGCTCCCCCTGGACCAGGAATAGAGACTCTGCAATCAGAACATGTTTACCAGTTTGGACAATGGTGCACAAGCTGGACAGAGCTCAACCTGACTGCCAGGCAAAAGCTCTAGAGGCCAAACTGCACATGCCCTCAATTACAGTATGTAGAAAACAGAGCCAAGCCCTCCTTCAGCTGCAGTGTGGGTGGAGGAACCATGGGCTAGTGACCAGGGTGGGGACGTGGGACACCTGGGATCTATTCCCGGTGCATTGTTGACCTGCCATGTGACCATGGGCAGTCACTTCCCCTCTCTGCGCTCGCCTCCTCCTCACCCCAATCTGTCTTGTTTACTTAGACTGCAGGCTCTTTGGGGCCCACATCATTTCTCCCTCTGAGTTCACACTGCACCCAGCACAATTCTTCTGGGGTCTGTTGTGAAAACAAAGCCCACAAAACTTACTCTGACTGGGAGCTGGTATCTAAAAGAGAAAGCAAGTTCATAAGATGGCACAACCACCTCCTAGGACAACGTACAGGGCTGGGGACAGGGGCCAAAGGCAGAGATGCTGAGTTAGTCCAGATAAAAAGACCTCCAAGTGTAACTCAAGGATGGTTAAGATCATGCCTGGTAAACAAGCAAAGTGTGGGGCCAGAATCTGATGAAGTGGAATTGATGTGTCAGAAATAATGAGGGGTTGGGCTGTTCCACCCACCACTCCTTTTGGGGTCCTCAAAGAAAGGTTTGGTGGAGAAAAAATTGGCTAGAGTCAACCTCACCATGCTGGCTGCCATACCCACTACTCCCAGGACCCCAATTCCTGAGAGATGTCCTGACTAGACCAGTTCAGAGAGAGGGAGTCCAGATGACATCAGCTTCTCCACCAGTCTGGCTCAGTCCCAAATACTGCCTGGGATGGGACACTGTTTCACTCTCCCCACATCCATCTGTCCTTTTCCCTCTCCCCCACCCCCAAAAGCAATCCCCTGAACAACCCACAGCTGGGACAAGTTTGCCAAGTCTCAGACCGTGTGCTGGTCTTTTTGCTTCCTATTTGCATGTTTGTCTTGTTCAGGTGTCAAGGAAATAAGATCTGACTTTACCAACAATCCTAATCCCTTTTTAACCAGCTTCTCTTTCCCCCCACAAGGAGGGTTATCACCATCTTTGAGCCCATCTAAGACTATCAGACAAGAAGGTTTCTCCTTCTGAATACACCATCCAGTGAGAGGAAAATGGATGCTGTTGAAATGAAAGCCTGGTTTCATACTTTACACAGAAAATGCTTGCACTGGTTTTCCTTCTTTTCTGTCTCTTTAGTACACTGCTGAAAGGACGGTCAGTGGTGTGTTGGCCCTGGCACTAGCAGGCTGTGGGCTCTGCATGCCAAATGCCACCCCTTATTTAACGTGGTTTAGTGCTGGACAATGAGAAGATGACTCCAACCCCCTGCACTCTTCGGACCCCTTTATTCTATCTACACCAGCCTCTTGCTCCTAGCGTGGGCAGGTCAGTCCATATTTATTTGCTGGGGTGTTTTCTGCACCATTCTCTGAAGCAGCTGGGACACGACTGACTGAACCACTGCTCTTGTAGTCCTTCTACGTCAGCCAAAACACAGCTGGTCTTGCTATTTGCCTGACTCCAAGTTAGGTAAATAGTTTCAAGAAGGCTTGTTCTCCCACGTTCGCTCTGGGCCTGACCCTGGGAGACAAGGTATCCAAGCCCCACTGCCCCATGAGTTGGATACAAGGCAGTGCTATTGCCACCTGGGTAATGCTAGTCGCAGATCAGCCCTCTGCTGTGCCTCATGCTCTGTCCCATTCATCCTCCCCAAGAACTACAGTTTCTAGCAACCTTGTGTTCCTCTGCGATCCTCCCACCTTCAGCCCCCATATCCCCCTGGACGGATTCCAGAAGGCAACCATGCCTGGGCTGAAGGGCGTTCTTGGAGCAGACACCAGCATTTAAAGAAGGCGTGTCTGCCACTCACCCAGCTAACCCAAGCAGGTGGCAGGGTAGAGTGTCTACAACAGCTGACAGCCACTCCCACAGTTGGCAGACCTGGCTCCCGTCTGAGAAGGCTCTCCAGCCAGACAGCATAAGTCAAAGGAACCCAAACAAGTGTGGGAGCCTCACAGAGTGGGATTGGACTTGGCCAAGAGGAGCCAACATTTCAGCCCTTGTGGGACTCTGTGCTGGGAGTTGTCCAAGGGGGTTACATTCTGCAACAGTGCCAAGAGCCCAGCCTGGCTAAGAAATGATTTGGGATCAGACCCAGCCAGCCTAATGACATTTACAAGTCAGCGGAGTGACTAAGCAGCGCCAGAGATCCTCCTTAAATACTGAAGATGCTTAACATCTCTGCGGTGGTTACTCAGGCAGCCCTCATGACACCTTTGGGAGCCAGAAGGGACAGTGTCCCAGAGCAGGACACAAGCAGGTAGAGTGACAAAGAGGCAGAAGGATTAAAACCCAAGTGTCCTGTGCCTCCACCACACTGCCTGCCTCTGACTGATTTCTGTGTAGCCAGCCAAAGGAGGTGCACAATCAAGACAAGGTAGAAGAACATGCTGTGGAAGCTCATATGTTCCTTAAAGTCTTTTCAATAATATGGAACAGGGCAAAAAAATACAAGAGGGAAAGCTCCAAACAGGCTAGAGATTGGGGAATGGAACAGGAGTTTGCTCTGCCAGGATCCGGGAGAGCTGTTCCCTGATGCAGGGCAGCTGGCACCAACTGCTGAGAAAGACATGAAAGTTTGTTTGGTCCAGAGCGCCTGTAAAGCTAAACCCTGAGGGTTCTCCATGCCTGGTAATGGGAGAGGAGAAGGATTTACACCTAGGATGTTGCAGATCAGCTAGGCATCCCCAGACAGTGATCATTCCCCTCTATTCTGCACTGGTGAGGTCACATCTAGAATACTGTGTTCAATTTTGGGCTCCCCACTACAAAAAGGATAGGGACATGGTAGAGAGAGTCCAGCGGAGGGCAACCAAAATGATTAAAGGGCTGGAGCACAAGCCCTATGAGGAAAGACTGAAAGCAATAGGCTTATTTAGTCTGCAGAAGAGAAGACTGAGGGGGGATTTGATAGCAACCTTCAACTACTTCAAGGGATGCTCCAAGGAAGACAGAGCTCGACTATTCTCAGTAGTAACGGAGGACAGAACGAGGAGCAATGGTCTCAAGTTACAGTTAGGGAGGTCGAGGCTGGATATTAGAAAAAACTTTTTTTACTAGGTGAGTGGTGAAGCATTGGAATGAGCTGCTTAGGGGGGTGGTGAAGTCTCCACCTTTGGAGGTGTTTAAGGCCCAGCTGGACAAAACCATGATTGGGATGGTTTAGTGGGAGTGGTCCTGCCTCTGGCAGGGGGTTGGACTAGATGACCAATGAGGTCCCTTCCAACCCTATGATTCTATGACTGGAAAGAAACTACAGCACAAATGCAGCAAGATGCCACCTTTGGGACTCCTTCCTAGAGAGGCTGCGTGATGTGGCGGTTCTTGGGTAGAAGCCTTTCCCGTGGAGCCAGCCCTCACCTGCAGCTGGTAGTTGGGCTGAAGAGACTGTGTTGGTGGGTGTCCCAACAAAAGGCATAGAAAGATTTGTAGATAAAGCCAGAAGGGACCATAAGAGCCTCTAGTCTGGACTCATGCCTACCACAGGCCAGGAAATGGCACCCAGGCACCCCCACACTGAGCTCTGTAAGTCACCTGGCTAAACGACGTTCCAGAAAGGCAGGTTTAGGCACCAAAAGCCAGAGAATCTACCTGGTCCCGTGGCTCACCCATTAAAAACCTGCATCTGGCACCGTTAGTGCTGGTCACACAACACCAGTAGGTCAGAGGCTACAATCAGGATCAGGGCCTCCATTGCACTAGGTGCTGTACAAGCCACATAAGAGGTATTTTCCTGGTCTGAGGAACCTTCCCACTCCCTGTGCACAAATCAAAGCACTTTATGAAGGCACACAAGCTTCACTAGCCCCGTTTCTGCAGGGGAAACTGAGGCACATAGTGAGGCTGGCACTAGCTCCAAATCTCACTGAGCATGTCTTTGGCAGAGCTGGTGTCAGAACCTTGTCTTCCTCCCCAGGTTCCAGCCATTAGCTCACGCGGGCTCCCCAACTCATTTGATAAGGGTGTGGAAAGACAACAGGTTGCACAAATGGCCACATTGCACGAAGCTAGGATGTGGTCTCTGTAGCCACTTGGAACTCCACCATGCCCCGAGACAGCAGCTGTTCCCACAGGAGTCAGACACCCTGCTCCAGGCCAGTCACTGTGGTTTGTGTTCCATGGTGTGTCACACCCTGGGCCCATGGAGGGCCATCTCTCTGCCGCAAGGCTCAAGCTCAGCTCCCTTGGTGCATTTCTGCTCCATGGCCATGGGACTGGTTTATCCCACTGCCTACAGGACTATTCTGTCCTGTCCAGGTGTGGATGGCATGCATCACTACGAGCAGGCCAGGAGCTGGAGCTGAATCCTTTCATTCACATCTTCCTTCATTTCACTGTTTCTCTGTGCTGCTGCACCAAGGGTTCCTGTCTTATTTATGTCTCCTTTTACTACCCTGTACGTAGCCCTGTACAACCCTTCGTTCCTCCACCCCAACTGCCCAGGCCTCAGGATGGATGGAGTAGAGATGGTATGACACCATGAGGAGGTAAATGGCTTAACTGATATCCCTTAATCCATATCGCTGCTTTCTTCCTCGCATCCCAGTTACGGGGAACCTGCTACCAAGCTGGTATCCCCAGGGCAGCTGAAGAGCCCCCACTATTGTCCAGCACCCTTTTCTGGGGTGTCCCTAAGGGACCCTGCAATTAAACCCCTTGTAAAACAGTATTTTTTTCCAATATGTTTGTGTGTCCTTCGCCCTGATCCAGAACTGGAGCATTGGCCCTGGGGCCAGGCAGCCAGCCAAGCCCAGCACAGCCATGTTGACACCTAGACTGTTCTCCAGGATGCCCTCATTGGTGCACATAGCTTGGAAGCCGGGCAGAGCTGCACTTGGGCCTGTATCTGGGCATTTTGACAGGAAGGTGCTCTGAGCCTTTGCTGAAGGGTGAACGTTTCAGGGTTGCATCAGGCAGACTAATCGACACCAGTGCTGCACTGGTGCGGTGCAAACCAGCAGTGGAAGGCTGGGTATGTTACTGGCAGCAGATGTGGCGTGGACCAGAATACATAAGTCCGGAGGGAGGCTGAGAGTTGGCCAGGTTGGCATGACTGTTGTGGAGTGATTGTCCTACCTACACAGTGAGGTGGCTGTAAACAAAGGACACCAGGAGCCAGCAGCAGGCACTTGAAGAACTAAAGAAACCAAGTGTTTGCATGTCTCGTTCTAAGACCCAACACAGACAGCCAGCTCAATGCAAGTTAACCCACATGTGTGTGAACAGCTCAGGCCATGAACTCTTCTTTACTCTTTTCAGAAGGAGGAGAATTCAGCCCCAGATGTAGCCAAGGTGCCACAGACACCTGGTTGCAGCTGCCTCCCTCCCTCTGAGTCTGCAGGAGGTGGGAGTATTTTGCATTGCACTAGGGCTGGTTAAAGATGCTGGATTTACAGCCCTAAAGGCTTGTGTGCACCCACAGCTTTGATAGCACAGGGTGAAGCTTTCACAAACCCTGCACCAACAAGCCCATCCCTCTTTGTTAGGCTGTCAGTGAGGGCCACTCCCACCAGCAGGCGTTTGGGACGGGGGCGTCTATCTGGTAGGCACCAGCCGCAGACCCAGCAAACTCACCCAAGGTGGGTTAATGACTGTCAACCTGTGAAAAGCTCAAATCAGCTGCCCCCCATGGTCAGTCCCTGAGCCCTCTGATCCCACCCAGCAATGGTCACTCAAAAATCCATCCCTACCCCAACTGGCTTGCTCTGAACACTCAGAGAAACCCAGTTCCCACTCAGCACAGCAGTAGGGCTCCTGGCACATACCTCTCCAGGCACAGAAAGAAGGGCCTTGGTGCACAAAAAACCCAAACTTTGTTTTGCTGGGGTGAAGTGGCCAAATCCTTGTTCAAGAGCCCATGCCTGAGACCCAACTGTGTGATGTTGCCCTGACTCCCATCACTTATGGCCACATGCTGTGGGGCTGTAGGTGGGATGCAAAGGAGGGTCCATGAACTTAGTAGCTTCTTGGTGCATTTAAGGGAAGGGATGGCATGTTTCACCTTGGAAGGGACACCCCAACCCCCAGCAAGAAACAATTCGGGGGACATCTTTACAGTAACCACAGAAGCCACCCCAGTCCAAGCCAGAAGGCAAGGGCTTACCTTATCCAAGAAGCACAGCTTGTCCCTGGTCTTGGCATCCAGGATCTCCACCTCAAAGAAAAGAACAGCCTTTTTAGCTTTCTTGGCCTTGGTGCGGCGGGGCAGCCCAACACCGTTCAGCCCCATCAGGAGGGGCTGACCCCCCTCCAGGGGCACTATGTTCATGTCCATGCCTCTCCACGACTCTTCCCAGTGAAACCCAGGGAGCGTGTGGAGCCAGGGGCTGGAGATTCAACCCCACAGCTCTGCCCTGACAGTCCCAGTCAGCGGATTCCTAATTGAAGCCTCCTCTCCAACGCTCAGTGAGATCTCGCCTTGCTCCAGGCAGGTCCCAGGGGCCGCCCCAGGAACAGGACCCAGTGCAGAGAACAGAGGTCTGTGCAGCAAGCTGATTCCTAGGCGTAACCTGATAGCCCTGGGGGGTGAACGACTACAGTTCCCAGCTAAATATAAAACTAAGCCCAGCTCCTCAGAAGCAGCTCTTACCACAGGCTTTTTAAAGGCACTGCCACCTCCCTGGGAGATTAATGCCACCAGCAAATGTTCACCTGGGTTTGTTAGTCACATCTCGACTCCACAGCTTGTTAAACGGGCCATCGTAGGCTATACCACATTCAGCCCAGTGCAAGCCTCTCACATCAACTTAGTCCCCCTGCCCTGACACTCCCGCAAGTGCCCAGGAATGGATCAGATGCTAACCTCACGCCAGTTAGAGTCTGCGTTCCCAAGATCTATTGGTTGGTATCACAGCAATGCCCAGTCAGGAGAGAGGCTCTGTTGAGCCAGGTGTTATGCATTGAAGTCATCTCCCCTATGTGTTCTGTAATGCATTTGTTTGCATCTGCTGAACAAGCCAACAGAAATCCCTCTGTTACTTTAAAAAACAGCATGCATGATTAACCTATGGAACTCTCTGCTGCAAGAGATAGAGACAAAAGGGGCCCTCAAGTTTAAAATACACAGCTAGGCATTTATAAGAGACACCTCTGAAATTGCACTGGCTGGGATGAAACCTTCTGCTTGAAGGGAAAAGCTGCTTGTTGCATTCACAGACAGCTCCAGCCCTGCCACCAAGAAGTGACCTTACAGTAAACATGAACAGACAGATGCCGTGTTTTCCTGAAGCAGCTACCACTGGCCACAGTCAAAGCCTTACCGCATGACGATTAGCTAGGCTCCACCACTCCAGCAACTCTTGAATTTCCAGATGCACATACGTTATGCCTGGCCTTTGCTTTTGGGAGACAGTTTGCTGGAAGGACCATTGACTCATTCTTTGACTGCATTTTAACTGCAGCTTATCTTTTTCCCCCACTATAACTGCATTCTTCCGGCTTCCTTATTCTCTCCCCACCTGTTTTTACCGCTTCCCCCTCAACAGACCAAAGCAGTGGAAGCGCCATATTGAAGCCTTGACTCCAACGAGGAAATATAACAGAAATACCAGTGCTGAACCCTGGCACCTCCATCAGCACCAACCATGGTGGAAGCACTGGTGCAGAGATGGACAGTCACTGGCATTTCATAGCCTGGCCGTTTCGACCTCCTCTGAGCAGGATTAGAAGAGACGGTGCTGAAAATACCCAACCCAGCTGACAAACCATCTCTGCTAGGGATTGTGGTGACGATGCTACTCTTGGCTTAAGCAGAATGGCATTTTCCTAAACTGGAGCCTTGTTATGACTCTCTCCCCCAAAAGAAAAAGGATTTATTACTCTTAAGGGTGTGGGGTAGGACATTTGTGCACTGACCAGCCAGTCCAAGGCTTGTCTGCTAGGCCCATACACGCCTACAGTACTGTGTAAAGAGTTTGTGAGGTGCAGAACAGGCATTGCATTTCAGAGAGCAAAAACTACCATGTTATGATCATATGAAACAGGTCTCATGGCAATCAGTTTTTAAGAACTCGCTTGCATAGAAAAATGAGAAGTCAGTGGGTAGTTCACACATGAATTAACACTGTATTTTTTCAAAGAGCTGCAGAAGGCCTGGTTTTAAGTTCAGAGCAAGCAGCATGCAAACTGAGGCTCTGGGTGGGATGGAGCTTCCATATCTTGGCTGAGGGCCAGCTGCAAATTTCACTCCTGTTGGATGATGCTACAGCACAGCTTGTGACTGAACTTTGTGCTCATCCACAACCATTCCAGATTTGAGGACAATTTCTACCTCCAAGTTGGTGGCACTGCTATGGGTAGCCGCATGGCCCCACAATATGCCAACATTTTTATGGGCAACTTAGTACAAAATGTTTCCTCAAGTCTCATCCCAAAGCACGTCTCCTCTGCTTATGCTATATTGATGACATCTTCATCATCTGGACCCATGGCATGGATGCTCTTGAAGATTTCCACAGAGATTTCAACAATTTCCACTCCACAATCAAATTGAGCCTGGAACACTCCACATAGGAGATCCACTTTCTGGACACTACAGTACAAATTAGGGATGGACACACCACCACCATTCTATACCGAAAACCTACTGATCGGTACAGTTATCTACATCCCTTGAGCTTCCATCCTAAACACACCACATAATCCATTGTCTACAGCCAAGCTGTAAAATAGAGCTGCATTTGCTCTGATCCCTCAGACAGAGACAGACATCTTCAGGATCTCTATCAAGCTTTCTTAAAACTACCGTACCCATCTGGAGAAGTAAAGAAACAGAGTGACAGGGCCAGACGGGTACCCCGCAGTCTACTACTATAGGAAAAGCCCCAAAAAGAAAACAATAGAACTCCCCTGGTCACCACATACAACCCTCACATCAGTCCTCTACAACAGATCATTAAGGACCTCCAGCCTATTTTAAAAGATGACCCCTCACTCTCTCTAGCCTTGGCAGACAGACCTCTCCCTCACCTACAGGCAACCCCCAACCTTAAACAGATACTCACCAGCAACTACAGACCTAACAACAGAAATATTAAAGCAGGCACGTATCCCTGCAACAAACCATTATGCCAACGTTGTCCACATATCTGCACAAAAGACACCATCACAGGACCTAATCAAGCCAGCTACTCCATCAAAGAGTCCTTCACCTGCTCATCCACTAATGTGATTTATGTCACCATGTGCAGGAAATGCCCCCAAACCTTATACATTGGACAAGCAGGACAGTCCCTATGCAGATGAATAAATGCACACAAAACTGACATCAGAAATCACTACTCAAAAAACCACAGTTGCTGAGCATCTTCCTAATCACTCCATTGACGACTTGTTAACAATGGTCATCCAGAAAAAAAAAATCGATGGGACATCAAGACTTCAAAGAGAAACAGCTGAAATTGAACTAATATGAAAATTAGATTGTATGAAAGCAGGGCAGAATCTTGACTATGGATTTTTTTCATATTATAACAGGTAATTTGACTTCACCCTCCCTCTGTATGCTGTTTCCTAGTGTTTGAATCCTTACAAATGCTCTGATTTGCTGTTGCAATATGACCTGATCCCATGTCTTACACTCCCCTGCATTTATTTTCATCCAATTCTGTAAGTTTTCCCTCTTCAAAGCATCTGACGAAGTGGGATATTCTCCCATGAAAGTTCATACGATAAATAAATCTGTTAGTCTTTAAGCACCGCAAGACTCCTTGCTTTTTTTGCTTTACTAGACTAACACGGCTGCCCCTTTGGAACTCCTGTTGGTGTAGCTGGGAAATCTGGAGATCCGCTCTCCCAGAGATTTAAGGAGGTGGCAGGAATCTCGAATGCGGAGAAGATACAGCACTAGGCATACGTTCTGAATAAGGAAAATACATCATCTTCCTTTCCCCGATCTCCAAACCAACCCGGGGGTTAAAAAATTACACTGAAAAGAGTGAAGGTTATCCTTGATATTTACAGCTCTAGTTTTCAGAAGTGCAGCCACCTGCAACTCCCAGTGAAGTCAATGGAAGCTGCAACAGCCCATTGCCAGTCAAAAGAAGTCTGACCCTCTGTACCATGGCGATTTCTGCCCACGACAAACTCGGTGAAGATGGTAGAAAGTGAAACCTAGGCAAGTCTCCTTGGAACGCAGCAAGGAGTTACTTACTGCAGCAGCATTTACCTTAGGTACCTGCAGAAAGGATTCCCACCAACCTTGAACTGAAATAGGCAGTGGCAGTCACAAGCACAGCAGGAAGGAGCAGAGGTCAGGCCTGTCCAGTCTCTACTTTCTGAAGTCAGCAATCATGGCCTGCTTTCAGGAGATATGGGGTCTTCTCCTGCCTCTGACACTGACCTGCTCTGTAACCTCAGGAAAGTCACTTCCAATCTCTGTACCTCCTTTTCTCTCCCTCTGTCTGCTGGCTCTGTTTAGGTTACCTGGGAAGAGAATGTCTCTGACTACGGACAGATCTAGGGCTAGTCAATGAGACAGTACAGCTTATCAACCTCCATGAGAGGCAGTAGCTATGTTGACAGGAGAAGCCCACCCAGGGACACAAGCACTGTCTACAGCAGGCTACAAGTCAGTGCAACCGCACTGCTCAAGGGTGGGTTTTTTCACGCCACTGAGTGATGAAATTATAGTCATGGAAGTTTATACTGTAGACTTGGCGTAAGCATCTGTACATGATTAGCACGATGGGGTGCTGTCGTCAGCTGGGGTCAGGTGCTACTACAAACACAAGTAATAACAAGCCAAAGTACTGGGTCAAAAGGTCTTGGGGCCCAATTTGCAGTCATTCTGAACCTGCCTCTGTCCCACTGACTTTAACCAGGCTTCCAGGTGCCCAGTACCTCAAAAAAGCAGGCTTTAAAATGCACACACAAGGATTCCAAGATTAAAAAAAAAACACTCGCGGAAAAAAACTCTCCCTCCATCGCCTGATCTGTCTGCTCATTCCCATTCTGTGCCATTAATTATTATTGAACAGCCCAACATTCACAGCTGCAGGCGCACCCAGTTAGTGCTCTCCCCATGGCAGCAGCATTCTGATTATCTGCAGAATTCAGAGGGCAGAGAATGACATTTCCTCCTGCTCTCCCTGGAGAGCTGCAAGACACTTGGGATTCTTATCACTTTGCATTTAAGTGACGAAGAAGGCGACAAATTCCTGATCTCCTGGATTCCTGAAAACTGCCCCCAGACAAGCAGGGAAAAAAACAGGACAGGGGCTGTTTCAGACACACCTGGAGGCCCTGCATGGCGTGGACAGCTTGTTTCAAACAGAAACACACAAGTCTGTGCTCAGGAGCCCTTACGAATGGCCCAGAAAGCACTTTAAATTCAAGGGGCTCACCACAAAAAAATATCAGATCAAAAAGGCATACAGGTGTACATAAGAAAATGTGTTTGTCTTTAACTCACCCTTTCCTTTACTTAGTCTCTCACTCAACCTCTGAACCCCCTTCCCAGCCACAAGGAGAACACAAGAAATGCCCTCCCCATCTTGCTGGGTCTCTGTGAAGTCACTGGCAAGGATGCAGCCCACAACTGCTTGCAGGAGACAGGGAGAGCATGTTCTGCCCTCTTCACAGATGCCAAGAACTGGGTCCAAGCAGGCATATTAATAGAAGCTGTGCTCTGGCTACAACAGTTTATCATATGCCTCTAAACCCCTGGAAACAACAGGAGGGTACAAAGAATCTTGCACAGGCTGAGATACTGCTGAACTAGACCACACCTGAAAAAGACAAACAGCTGCCTGGTGAGAGGGACGAACTGGGGGACTTGGTGCACCAGAAGGAATCGAGCAGAGGCATGAATCAGGAGAGCCTGAATACCATCAAGTGGCTGGAACCCTTCAAAGAAATCAGTCTCAAACTACGGCCACCCTGCAGGAGGTCCACATGGAAAAGAAAGGGCTGTCCGCCATGGACACAGCTGGAGCCAGAGGGAGAAAGGCTGCCCTCTCAAGTGCAAAGCAGAGGGACAGAGGAGCAGTCCATTGGTCACAGAAAGGTAAGGGACACCCTGATAAATAGCTCCCTGCTACAGCAGAATAGCTGTTGCTTGTAATACAGCCTGGCTGCGCTACGCTGCACAGGTTGGGCTCAGCAATCTGGGTGCTGAGAAAGTTACCCTCAGCCAGACTAACTGCCTGAGCTTCCTTGCAAGACCCCTGAAATGGGAGTAAACTGTTCCCAAGAGAAGACAAAAGCAATAGCATGTGTCAGAAAGCTACGGGCAATGAGGCAGGCTACAAGCTGCCAGCACGGTCAATCCGTGTGTAGAGTTCATCCTCCTCTCTCACTTCTCCAGAGATCCCCAGTCACAAAGCCCTGCTGGAGAATATGAGAGAACTTAATGCACTGTCTGAAAGCAACCCACCTGCTGTTGCCTCTTAACACCAGAGGGAAACAAGCAATTATGAATTCGCCAATAATCAGACACGCATCAGCCCAGGCTCTAACTAATTACCAGACGCAGAGCTTTAAGAGACCAGTGGCCAGGGTGGGGTAGAAACTGTCCTTCTGTAAATCACCAGTGGGTTTCTCCAGCAATAGCTGCTGCTGTGACTCAGCTTCTGAACTCCAGGCTGGCAACAGGGAGGACAAACAGGTGGCTGGGAAGGAGCCAGCTGCTGCCATAAGACAGATAGGAATTTTCACCTAGGCAGCATTTTTCCAGATGAGAATCTCAGGGCATTTTCCAAAGGGTGGGTCAATATCATTCAACTCATTTCACAGAGAGGGAAAGTGAGGCACAAAATGACAGAGGGAACAGTGCTGCTCCACAGGATGGGGACAGTACAAGTAGCAGACACTTTAGAAGGGAGCGTCTGGCACTCGGGCTCCTGAAAGAGATCAGCTGTTGGGCCCAGCCAGCAATACACTTGGCATGTTGAATACCAACCCTCCCAGGACCCAAAGGAGCTTCTTCAGGAAGGACAGAGCCCAGGGACAGCTGTGGCATTTGCACAGATACCAATTGTGGTTGGAGTCATGGGCTCAGCACATGGGGTCTGGAACCGTGAACGCTGTGAGGCAGAGAACCAAACCTCAGAGGAAGCCATGGGCAGCCCCAGCTGTGTTTGTTCAGGGAAAAGCTGGTCTGCAAAACAAAAAACTAAAGGGCGAAAAATAAACGGTTGGGTAAACAAACTTTCAGGCCTCAAAGAAGCAAAGAAAGGAAGGAGCCCAGCTCCCCTCAACCATCCCTACTGCAGGTTACTGTTAAGAGCTTTTTGGTGTGCCAGAGCTGTTTATGAGAAGGATCCTACAACACAGCCGTGTTAGTACAGGCTTGATGCCAGCAAACCATGGGCTGTGAAGCCTTCAAAGCCCTAAGGAAGGGCCATGAACTGCAGTCCCTCCCTGTTAGCTCTTGCTAATGCCAGAATCCGCATGGAGCAGAAGGAAGGAAAGAGACACGCACCAAAAGATCCAGGCCCCTGGGAGCCAATCATAGCCCACACCACAAAGGGCCGCAGCAAGGCCCCCTCCCTCTGTACAAACAGGGAGTGAGCTCAGAGACTGACACCGGACCCTCTTCTGGGGCAGATTTCGTGGCTTCCCCTTTCAGGCATAAGCATGTACAGCACCAGAATGTGGGAATGTCATCCCTTAATCCTTGCTAACTGGGAACGCACGGCCATGAGATGCCCCTTAAACCCCCCAGCAGAATGCCTCTCCACTGCCCAGAAGGGAGCTCTGGGGCAATGTTCCCTCTAATTTTTCATAGGCTGTGTGCGCAAATTTCTTTTGTGCAAATTTTTTGAGCCAGTGTCCAAATTTGTGCACACTTCAGTGTGTGTGGTCAAACTTGAGTGCAATGAAGTAAGTGTGTATGATTCAAATCATATTTGATCTGGTGATGGAAATGATTTTAGAATTACAAAACCTTATTTGAAACATGTTACTTGAAATCACCTTCTTAAAAGTAGTATAAAAATATTGGCACTGTTGAATTTTTTTGTGCATGCTTTATTTTGTTGTGTGCGTGGATTTCACAACCTGTGTACGTGCGCACACGCACACAGCTTAGAGGGAACATAGCTCTGGGGTCTGCTTCCAAAGCGGACACAGCTTTGTAATCTGCTCTGCCTTGTGAGATGTAACGAGCAGCACGGTTCTAGAGCCCATTCACTCAGGCTCCACTTTAGCGTGTTACACCCTGACAGGGTGTTTGTTCTCCTTCTGTGGTCTGCCCAGCTGGGGACAGCGAAGACCACTATGATCTCAGTTAGATCCACGCAAATCCACTGAAGCCAGCAGAACAACACTAGATTTACATTGGGAAAACAGAATCTGGCCCATGTTACACACATGCAGCCTGTACAAACATGGTACGTGGGACTGGATCGGGGGTTTGATTTAGAGCAGGCTGGAGCTCTTTGAGGACCTGCAATGATCTATATCTTGGCAGGTGGATGGCACTTGTCCCAGACACATACTGGCTGGGAGAGTTACTTTCCCCTCCCCGATGGGCATGTTTGAAATAGCAGCAGGGGAGAAGGAGGAAGAGCTATAGATACCCACATATGAAAGTTTGTCCATTAAAATGGGAGAAAAAGAAAGAAGTTATTGTTAAAGAGCAAAAGTGCCCTGGAGCAGGAGCATCAGAAGCAGGGAAGGGGAGGTGGGCTTTGAGAAGAGACCAGAAACAGAAACGATGTGACAGAATTCACTTTGTAAAAGAACACACAAAAAACAGCCAGGCTGGGGCAGACCAAAAAAAAAAAGGCCTGTCTCTAAAGTTTAATGCTCACCAAGCTGGGCTCCTGCTTTAGGAGGGCTTTTCCTGCTGAACACCATACTAAGCCAGGGCAGGGCCTAACTTATAATAGAACACATGAAAAAAACCAGCAGCTTGGCATCAAACAGCCAACAGCACCCTCTTGCGTACACATTAGTGACCTAGCCCAGATGGGACTCCGGCGCCCTCACCTGGACCTGAGGAGTCCACACACCAACCTTCCCACCACCTCCCAGCAGCAGAAACACCACACAAGGGGAGGCTGAGATACACATTACAGCACCAGCAGAGAACAAGACCCCCACAGCATAGGTGCTCTACAGGCACCAGCAAGAGATGATCCCAGCCTGGAGCATGTACCAGCAGCAAGAGTTGAAGGTATGCTGTTCATGGACACCGGGCCTGACCTTTTAAATATAGTAACAACAAGCTTCTTTTTAAACCTATAGAAACCTGGAAACTCTTTCGCAGTGCAAGCAGCTGTTTTAAGAACACGCATCACCAGTCAGCCATTGCTGCTAACAGCCTGAAAGGGAAAGAAATGAACAGCAAGCACTGACTTGAATCACGTTTGTTGCTCTGAGCAGAAAGAAATGCAAAGGAAACAGAATAGTGACTACTGCAATTTACTTTCACTTGTAACAAACCATTCTGGGAGAACAAAGAACAAGAAGGACAACACCCATTTGCCACAGTTTTTTCCTGCCTGTTTTAATTTGAGAGAGCGGCCCTCACATTCAAGGCCTCTTTGCTAGATTTAGCAAACCTCTGTAGGCAGGCTTATTCACAGAGCACCCTCCTCTTCCTATAGTACTAGGATTTGCAAGAGGATTCAATGAAGCATGGACAGGAAAAAGCAGTGACAGCAACCACAGAAAGGGGCATTGCTATTTTTTATCTGCTGTGGGACAACAGTATTAAAAGGATAACATCAGCTGAAAGGATACAAGCCAGCCACACCAAACAGGTTTGGCTGTGAGCACTGTGTTTTACCTGCTCCATCAGGCTGACAGCCACACACAAACAGGATATTGATATTTGCAAGCACTTTAGTCCTTGTAGATTTCCAGCAAGTGCACAGGGATTGCAAATCAACTCACAACCTTGCATTTAACACAGCTAGGATCTCATCCATTGTGCACCCCTCCACTCCCTGCAGAGCTGGTCAATATTTAGATATGGGAGGAGTGGGGCATTTAAGAATTATTTTTTAGAGCAGGAGTTTGACAATCCTGCCCCAAAATCTCCAACCAAATTCTGTTAACCCTTGGCACTTAGAGGGCTTTGCATTCTGAGATCTCGGCTCACTTTACAAAGGTCAGTATTGTTAGTCCTATTTAACAAATGCATAAATGGAGGCAAGGAGACAGGGAAATGGCTGCTGGTTAAATAAGGAGTCAGTGGCAAAAGTGGTCTGATACATGATCTCAGATTCCACATGGTTTCCAGAGCACTTACTTCCACATTGCTTTCAGAGCCAGGCACCTGGCCAGCAGTAGCTGCTCTCCAGCTACCTAGCTCTGAATATACACAGCAAGGTTTATCCGCTAAAGCTTCTCATTGCCGCCCAAATACAGTCCACCCAGCTTGAGAAATTCTGCTGCAGGACATTTTTCAAGGTGACCAGGGGGAGCAGGCTTTGTTTGTCTGGGATGCAGAGAGATGCTGAAGAGGTGACTAGTGGGTATTAATACAAGTTCAGGTCTTCTCTACTAAGCAGTGAGGAAGTGGGCGAATGAGGACACCACACATTCCAAGAGAGTGAATCCCACATGACTCATCGGGCCAGTGATTTTCATCTGCCTGTTCGCCACTGAACAACTTCACAAAGGAATCTTCAAGCTTCACATCACTATGACCACCAGTGAGTCCTCCAGCAAAGCCAAGGGAGACCAAATATTTGAAAGGTAACAGACTATTTAAAAAAAAAAAAAAAAATCTAACCCCAACATAGAACCTCCAGACCTTCGTTAGTAATCCTCAAGGGGCAAAAAGAGAGAATAGTTCCAGAAGGGTGGCCGTATTAGTCTACTGCAGGAAAACCAAACTAAACAAGGAGTCCCATGTCACTTTTCAAGATTAACACATTTATTTATCACATGAGCGGCACTTTTAAAGACTAACATTAATTTATCACAAGTTTTTTGTGCGTGTAACTCTGCTTTGTCAGATGCATGACATGGAAAATGAGGCATGTTACCTGCAAATATCTACATTCAGACAAGGGTGGGTCACAAGGTAAATTAAAAAGAGAATAGATTCAATGTTTGGAAGACCCTTTGCTGCTTTCATTTAGGGCGGGATTAGACTCCCAATTCCACACAATAACTAGGCATCTTAAACAGTTTTTCTGTCTTTCTTAAAGATTTTTAAAACTCCTGCTATGCAGCCTGAATGTCACACTAAGGGAAGGCTTCTTCTAGGAACACAAAGGCAAAGGGGCGATTGCTGTTTGTTAAAGCAATATTCCTCCAACACCAAGTGGATTGCACACAGTGGGTATGTCTTCACTCTTGGTCATTGGTTCAGCACCACCAGATTGATTCTTCCACACAATTGATCCTGAAGTGCAGACCCACCTCATCGAGCTGGAAGCCAACTGAATAAATTCACTTCCCAAAACAGATTAACACTGCATCAGGAGGGCATTTCTCACTAGAACCGCAGAGTGGGGATGCCGCAGTAGTTAGAATTTAGGAAGCTGGCGGAAGATACACAAGCTACATAGACCATGCCAGTGATTCATTAACGACTTTAAAACAAACAAGGAGTCCTGTGGCACTTAAAGGCTAACAAATATATTTATTGCACAAGCTTTCATGGGAGAAAATCCCACTTCGAAAGCTCATGCAATAAATGTGTTTGGTAGTCTTCAAGTGCCATGGGACTCCTTGTTTGTTTTACTGAACTAGACTAACATGGCTGCCCTTTGGATCAAGGACTTTAAAACCCAGAAAGTTCCCTACAGTTGCTGGGAAGCACCAAGATACCCTGTACCTGGGTACTGGATCCTCACATGTTGGGGAATTTAAACTGAGCTTATCTAACTGATAAATCCAGTGACTGGAGGTGAGTGTGTGTTACCACAGCTGATCAGATGGTTATAGACTGGATATGAATGTCTTTGGGTGGGTATGCTTTGTTTCCATAAGTCTTCCTAGAGATTAGGTTACATGCTGAGATTTCCTGCCATGAAAGAGGACTAGAAACACATTAAGGAAATGAACAGTTTTAGTTTTCTCCAACAGGCATTGGACCAAGGTTGACGTCCAGTGATCTACAGAAAGCTGCACAATCGAGAGTAAGAACTTACTAATCACCTGAAATTAGATTTTAAATCAAACCAACTCATTTGGTCACTATGTCTCACTGAGGGAATCCAGCAAGCAAAGTTGTTCTCTTTTTTGCTATGAAGAGCACAAGCTCAGCAAGACTTCTTGAGAGCTAAGCACCTCCTAATCCCAGAAACATCACCCAATTCCCTGCCAGTCTGGTAGAAAAGTTACACTTAAGGTCGCATTGGCCTCAAACAGTAAGTTACTTGGGAAGATTTTAATAACAAGGCCAAAATGCAAAGTCAGCTATAATTTTAATTATGGAGCAATTGCCCTGGGAGTGCCTGCTGAACTAGACTAACATGGCTACAACAATAAAAGGAGAGCTCACTTATTGCAAAATCTACAATTGCCCAAGGGATCCCTTTACACCATATACACACCTGAAGCCTGAGACATGCCAGTGTGTCACCCTGAAGGAGGAAGCAAGGTTCATTATATTTCAAAAGTTTCATCAGCATCTAAGTTCCAAAGGAGCAGCCATGTTAGTCTAGTTCAGCAAAACAAACAAGAAGTCCTGTGGCACTTTAAAAGACTAACAAATTTATTTATTGCATGAGCTTTGTTTCTTCATCTTCAAAGCATCTCACAAAGTGGGATTTTCTCCCACTAAAGCTTAAGCAATAAATAAATTTGTTAGTCTTTTAAAGTGCCACAGGACTCCTTATTTGTTTTATCTAACTATACACTACAGATTATTTTAGTGATTACCCCGTGCAAGTCCTCATCGCTTTCGCACATTCCTTCTGCTCAAAGTAATCACACAACATTATTTATATTGTGGCAAGACTCAAAAGCCTTACTCATCCCAGACCAGGACCCCTTTTTCCTAGGAGCTGCACAAACAAAGAACAAAGAGCTCACAATAACTCTGCAAGTTGCACACTCTCAGGGAAGCTCAAAGTTTGTCTCCCTTTCAAAAAAGTTAGTTGGAATTAGTGTTTCAGAGCTTTCACTACCTTTCTGGGTTTCCCTGATCCTACCAACAAAGCTGCGTGCTTACTAAGGAAAAGAGTAAAGGAACACTACTGTATTTAAATATACAATTGTTAATTACATTCATTTAGTATGATTATAAACGTATCCAGGACAGGACAGGCAGCGGCAACACAACCTTCCCTTGCCTCCAAACATCCTCAGCCTGGATTTGGGACAAGAATGGAGGTCAGTTTTCTGCAGCAGATTTAAATTATTTGAGGACTCCCTTTGGCTTGTGGTCTACAGATCAGACGATGAGATGATCACAGTGAGCCTTCAGGTTTGGAACCATTGCTGAGACACTTTGGAATTTTACATCTGATTTTGTGAGGAAGTAGTTTTTAAATGAGGTGAAGCTTGGGGTATGAGAGACAAGTAAGACAGAGTCCCTGAGCTATGGCATCAGTTAGTTGCCATATGGGGATCTGGGACACGGATATCTGGTCCCCAGGGACTGGGCTGTAATCACACACCATTCACTGACAGCCAGTAAGATAGCACATAAGATTTTTTTTAACTCACTTCCAATCACCTAGATCAGTCCTTGACAAATAACACATTTCTGTTTACCATGGCAACCAGTTTTAGCAGCCTGTTGCCTAGCACCACTGCAGAAATATAATGGTGACCAAAAGTAAACTTGCTGGCACCTAGCTATGAGCCAATTTTGTCCACCCATGACCCAGAATAAGACTCTGTATTCCATTAACACTTCCTGGTTGAATTTTCTTTGCTAGCTGTACCATGCAGATGGAAGAGTGGATTACTCCTGCTACCAAGGAGAAAAAGACTCACTAGACTAGAACAGCAAAACAAACAAGGAGTCCCGTGGCACTTTTAAAAACTAACAAATGTCTTTATTGCATGAGTTTTCTTACTTGAGATTTTCTCTTATGAAAGCTTATGGGATAAATAAATTTGTTAGTCTTTAAAAGTGCCACAGAACTCCTTGTTCATTTTGCTGAACTAGACTAACACAGCTGCCCCTTTGGAACTAGGCTAGAACAATGCCACAAGCATTTTCAGGGCCACAGAGCAATGAGGAGCATCCACTGCATCTTCAGAGGCCCTCACCAGATCACACATCATGCACAATCCCACCCCACCTCTCCAAGATTTCTCTCAACTCATCTGTGATGGGAGTGAAATCTGGGCCTAGAAACTACAGAGACTGACACTGCAAACAGGTGAGACACAGAGGCATTTTCCCCACAGAAGAGAAGGAGTCTCAGGCTATTGCTCTCTTCTTGTAGCTCCAATAAGAAGCACAGCGTGACAGAAGTTCTCTGGCACGTCTAAAGACTAACACATGTATTTATCACATGAGCTTTCATGGGCACAGCCCCACTTCTTCAAATGGAAAATGGAGCATGTTAGCTGTAAATATATACAGAGCCAAACAAACAAGGAGTGCTGTGGCACTTCTAAAAATTAACAAATTTATTTATTTCAGCTAACATGCTCCATTTTCCATTTCATGCAGCTGATGAAGTGGGATTCTGCCCATGAAAGCTTGGGAGATAAATAAATGTGGTAGTCATTAAAAGCGCTGCAAAAGTCCGGGTTTGTTTTGCTGTGATAACCTAGTTACATGCCTCAAACTTAAGCAGGGCACAGACTCCATGGAAAATAAATGCCAGATTCATGCCCCTGGCTTTCATGTTTGCAGGGCTCTGACTGAATCTATGGTGCACTGCTGATCGTCTCAGTGGGTTGACTCAATCTGAGGACACAAACCAAGATTCCCGAATTAGTCTCATTGAGGTGGGCAGAAAGTGATGCCCAGATGCCTGTTTTGTGAACTTCAAATACAACTCCCTTTCGAGGGAGTCCTCGCTGGAGAAGTCCCAGAGATGTTTCCTCCCACTTCTGTGCTCAGGGAGGTGACCCAAAGGGCACACAGCCTTGACAAGGCAATTAAGACAAGCAAAGCAAGCACTGTCCACAGTGGTCTGATGCAGGAGACCTTTGTCCTTTCTGATGTGCGTGCAGATAGCAGACTGCTAGGAACAGCACAAAACCTACCTGTCTTTATGTAGCTTTTAATTTTTACTGTGTAGCTGTCATCTCACCCCTAGAGGTGCCTGCAGCTTTCAGCTACCTGCACCCTCATTAGTAAACTGCCAGGAATCAGTAAACAGACTGGAATAAAAGGTTCAGCTGCCTTTGGCAATAGGTATATGGAGAGGGTGCTAAGACCACAGCTGACCTGCCTGAGATAACCAGCTCTGCCCTTGTCAGCGAATCAGGGGGATCCTGTCAGTGCACAGGAATCTGTCCTTCAGAGTGGGAAGAGTCAGGACAGTACAATGTTTAGTTTGCAGGATGGCTGCTGGTTTCCACATTCTCCTCCCAGATCAACACAGCACATGCGGGGGCTATTAAATCTGCTCCTACTTTGTGCCCCGTATTCACAGTTCTGGTGGGGCAGTTCACCCCACTAAGCACTGGATAAATTGTTGAGTTTGCTAGGACAGCTGTACTTATAGCCAATATTAATAGTCCCACATATCTGGGCATATATCTGTTTACAGGACAGGTGCAAGGTTCTGCTGTGACCTCCCCTCCCCATGGCCATCTGAGCTGATTTCATCAGCCTCTCTTTTCAGGTTTAAGCAGTTTTCTAAACTGGTTTGGAGTCTGCACTCACCCCAGAAACACCACTCAAAACACTGAGGACTTCAGAACTTTTAAGCAGTTTAGGAAAGAAAAAAAAAATACTTTGACATTCACAGGAACAGTTTTTATTTTGAAGGAAACCCCACAGCATGTATACTATATTTAACCAAGGTCTAAAGAGGTAGCCATGTTAGTATAGTCCAGCAAAACAAACAAGGAGTCTGGTGG
>ML682037.1:7087329-7178350 GCA_007922195.1 Podocnemis expansa | reverse complement strand
CTCATGTGAAAAATAAATCTGTTAGTCTTAAAGTGCCACACGACTCCTTATTTTTTTTCGTGTTAGTCTAGCCCAGAAAAACAAATAACGAGTCCTTTCACAGTTTTAATGACTAATAAATTAAAAGCATCTGATGAAGTGGGATTTTCTTCCACAAAAGTGCATATGACAAATAAATTTGTTAGCCGTATAGAAGTGCCACAAGACTCCTTGTTTGTTTTGGATGGATCAAAAGAACGTTAGCAGGAATCCAACTCAAAGCAGATGGGGAGTTCCCATTGGATGCATCCCCAAAGCCTGAAATAGCCCCAGGGACCACGTCACCCTCTACACTGACAGCATCCCTGTCTGGTCAGGAAGGATGCTGGGAGAAGGCTAAGGCTGCCCTGATTCAGGGGGTGACAGGCATTCAACACCCGGCCTTGGCAAGTCAGCACTAAACCCCATCACACACACAGGACGGCTCTGGGAGATGCAAGTGCTTTGCTAGCAACCATGCTTGGCAGCGAATGACCAGGACCCATTTGCCCAGCAGCACCCAACTGGATCTTCAGTCACAGGTGGAGGCAGCCAGTGCTGGGGAGAGGCAGCCACAGCAACACTGCCAAGTGCACAAGACCTGGGAGGAGAGGGGCTGGTGCAGGCGAGGTAAGAGCTGCAGCAATGAAGGACATGCAGCCTGAGAAGGGCGTGCAGGTGGGAGACACTGTACACCCCCCCCCCCCCCACGTGTGATATAAATACATCCACCTCCTACCCATCCCCCTTGGCGCACCATGTGCGCATGTGCGCTCGCTCCCCAGCCAACCCCAGAATACTTATGCGCATGCGCACGCTCCCCACACTTCACTTCTGACGCATGCGCGCCTCTGCCCCTTCATCCCACGCATGCGCACCACCGCATCCAGCGGCCTGGCGCATGCGCAATCGTCACCATCGCCTCAGGGCGGAGCGCTGAAGACCCGGTTCTCTCCCGTTGGGGCAAGACCCGTCAGAGAATGGAGCCCTGCGACCGGGCATTGCGGGGCTGTGGTTAGTGGCTCACCTCGTAGTGCTTCATCGTGCCTCACGCTCCAACCGCCACCGCCGCTGCCTGGCACCCCTTCCCCTCACGTGATACGTCCCCGCCTCGCCGGGGGCGGGGCCAGCGAGCCCGAACGACCAATGGTAGGAGCCCGGCCGTGAAGGTGCCGCCAATCAGAGCCTGGGGAGAGGGCTCTTCTTCCCGCCCTTCGCCTGCGGACTCGCCCCAAGCGTCCCCCTGGAAACTGGAGCGCGTGACCGAGGCGCTGGCCAATCAGGAAGCCAGCTGGGAGGGCCGGAACGGCGGGCCAATCTCGTCAGCGCTTGGCCCAGTGGCAGCCTATCAAGACGCGGGCACCGAGACCGGGTGAGCCAATTAGAGGAGCGGCAGCGACTGCTCCCCTTCCACGTGCTCTTCCCTTGGCTTGGGAGAGTCCTGCGGTTTGGGGAGTGAGCGGGGCGGGGGGTGGTTGGGGGGAGAGGTGGGAGGACAGTGGCAGGATTGGGGGGCACTGACAGGATTAGGAGAACAGTGGCAGGGCTGGGGGAGAGGCAGAGAAGGGCATTGGAATTATTTGGGGGGCAGTGGCAGGGCTGGGGGGCAGAGAAGGGCATTGGCAGGATTGGAGGACAGTGGCAGGGCTGGGGGAGAGGCAGAGAAGGGCATTGGAAGAATTGGGGGCAGTGAGAGGGCTAGGGGGCAGAGAAGGGCACTGGCAGTATTAGGAGAACAGTGGCAGGGCTGGGGAGGGGCAGAGAAGGGCATTGGAAAGATTTGGGGGGCAGTGGCGGGGCTGGGGGAGGGCTAGATTGGTAGTGGTAGCATCTAGGGGGCAAAAGGGCACTGGCTGGATGGGGCAGGCACTGAGTTCTGGGAACTCTGAACTCAGTCCATGCTGTTACGGGCTGGGCAGCGCTGAGGCCCCTGGTGAGCTGTGTCTTGTGCTGACTCCCTCAGGGTGGCACCTGCTGTAGAGAGCGCCAGAGACTCAGGCGCCTGCTGGGTATGGTGGGGGAGGAAGGTGTGGCAGAAGCAGGCCTGGGTAGAAAGGCAAGAAGGCAGCCCCATGGCTCACCTGGGCGCAGGGCTGGAAGTGTCTGGGGGAATCACCGTGTGAGAGTTTCCGTGGCACAGCCAGAGCCTGCTGGAAGATCAGGAGAAGTGGGATGGAGTTCAGTTCTTCTGTCTGGGGAGGTCTCAGTAATGGAAGGAAGGATTCAGATGACCCACTGTGAGCTTCACCTGGTTAACCTTAGCCCAAATCCAGCCCCTAAGAAGACTCCACTACTGGACCAGCCCCTGTAGGCACTTCTTTCTGCCCCCATTGCAACTGTCCCTGATGTTTGCACTTGGCCTAGTGTTGCCTCCCTTTCCTGCCTCAAGCTTGCAGCAAAGGCCTAGGCCAGGTTTTGAAGCATCCCGGAAATACACAAGATTCCCATATGCTGAACTGAATTTGTTGGTTATTCATGCTCTGATCATACCTACCTAAGCCCTCTGAGCTTTAGCTAATTCCTGCTTATTGGGGACTGTCATGGATAAGGATAGGGCTGCTGAACCAGCACAGCTCATTACAGGAACAATGAGTCAGAGGAGTTAGTCTAGTCCAGCAAAAAAAAAAAAAAAAGAGACAACAAGGAGTCCTGTGGCATTTAAAGACTAACAGATTTATTTTTTGCAGGAGCTTTCATAGGAGAAAATCCCACTTTGTCAGATGCTTCAAAGATTCCATTCTGTAAGTTCCCCCATCTTTGAAGTATCTGATGAAGTGGGATTTTTCTCCAACAAAAGCTTATGCGAAAAATAAATCTTTTAGTCTTTAAGTGCCACAGGACTCTTTTTTTTTTTCTTTTTCCCCCCCCTCAGAGATGTTACCCAGTGTATTTCCACACTAACCCTTGAAGAATTTTGCTTGCTTGGTTTCTGGCTGAGATCCCATGATTAGCCCAGATTTTGGGGGGAAGTGTAGGAGAAGGGTGGGGAGGAGAGAGGCAGGAGAATGTCTTGCATTTACTGCATCTCTAAAGTAGTGTCTGGATTTGTAAATCCATGGTCTGTAGTGGGCCCTTGCTTCTTGATGCTGATCTTCAAAACTCCATCCTGTGACAGACCCCTGAGGAACTTCACAGCACTGCTCATCACAGTGGGTCCCATGGTGCTTTGCAGCAATGCCCAAAATGCTGCCACTCTGAGGTTAGCTATTTAGAAGTGGGAAGAGATCTGTCCCCCTATCCCAGATCTGGCCCAGCCTGTTAAGTGCCTAAGATCCCCCATGAAATGGAAATCTCTCCATTCTTGTATAGTCATAAGCTTGGGAAGATTAGATTTTTGTTGGTAAATGGTGATTTCTTCAGACACACAATTCTACCAGAAATACTTCCATTGCTAATAACTGAAATTGACAGAGAGGCAAATGCTGTTTTAGAACTTACTAGAGGCAAAACCTAGTGAGTTAGTGTCCTGCATTTGGCTTATTTTAAGTGACTAGTAAAAGCAGGCATAATTTGTTGATTTAAGGATACTGACACTCTGTGACATGTGAAGGTGACAATTTGTGTTTTAACAGTCTATAAAGTGATAACTTTTTTGAATCTCAGCGTCTGCCATTAATTACTTGTCTGACTGCCTCATAATGCCCTGCAACTGTGAAAATTAGAATTGATGATCTTTTTTTAAAAATCCATGTTTTCTGTATAGATTATGTAGAAATCCAATTCTGCAAGCCTAGATATTCAGTAAGACTGTTTTGCTGTTGTGACTCAAAAGGAGGATGTGAATATGTTTCTCTTGGCAGCGAAGAATGAATGTGCCTGAATGAATGTGCTTCTCTTGGAAGCAAAGGTGCCAGTAGAAGTCAGAACCTTCTTGGGATTACCTGGCAGTACAGTTTTCATTTTATTAATTAAATGAACCTCTGACCTAGTGAGTAGTGAAACGCCTGTCTGGTTTAGCTGTTGCAGCACTGCTGGGACCACACCTCATTGACTCACTCCACATAATGGTATTGGCTCTTTAATAATCCTTTACCAGCAAGGCTCTGAAGGAGCCTTTCAGTTATTAAGTCAGCTTCACAAACACTCACAGGTGTACTCAGAGGGAAACTGAGGCACAGAATGATGACATGCCTTCCCTCTAGTCATGCAGGAAGTCATTGACAAACGTAGCAGCATTGGCTGCTCTTGCCCCATAAATTAGCACGCTTTTCCTACATGGGGTGTAAAAACCACCTGCAGGGTTTTCCCATTTCTTGCTCTTCTTGTGAAGGGCAAAAGTTCAACTGGGTTCAAAAAAGAATTAAATAGATTTCTGGAGGAGAGTCCGTCAATGGCTATTAGCCAAGATGGTCAAGGATGTAATCCCATGCTCTAGGAGTCCTTAAATCTCCAAGGGCTGGAATCTTCTGGCATTGACTGCTGTCAAAGACAGGAGATTGGGCTAGATGAATCATTGGGCTGACCTAGTATGACTTCTCATGGAAGTGCTGACTCCTAGCCCATCCAGCTTTAACCATCAGATCCCACTCCCCTCCCAAAAGCAGGTATAGAATTCAGGCATGCTGACTCCCAGACCCCTTCCGCTAGTCCATTGCTTCTCTGGCACTGGTTTGACAACTGTGGGAACACCTCGTCCAGTTTGTGTCCACAATTCAAGAACAATGTTGATAAATTGGAGAGGGGCTCAGGGATGAGCTACAGGAACGTTTAAAAGACCCCCTTATAAGAAAGACTCAAAGAGCTCGATGTATTTAGCTTCACAAAGAGAAGGTTAAGGAGGGAGGTGTGTAGTCAATACGTACTGGCACAGCAAACAAATATTAGATGATGGACTCACCTGTCTAGCAGAGAGAGACCTAAAATGAGCCAATGACTGGAAGCTGAAGTTAGACAAATTAAGGTTCAGATTTTTAGCAGATGGGTGATTAACCACTGATGGTGGTGGATTTTCTGTCAGAGGTAATATTTAAAACAAGATGGGATTTTTTCTCACAGATTTGCTCTAGCTCAAACAGGAATAGACCCAGGGAAGGTCTCTGGCTGGTGTGATACAGGAGGCGGGCTAAATGATCACAGAGGTCTTTTCTGGCTTGTGCACAGCTGTTTCCCATTATCTGCTGTCCTGGTGATCGACCAGTGCTTTCCTAGGTCAGGGCCTATGTAAGGAAATCTCACCCCATGAAAAACCAGACTGCTGTTGCCTGAGTTGCCCTCTTTGGCCAGAGCAGTTAACCAGTCTCTGGGGCCCTGCTGGGTTGTTCTTGTTTGGGGAGGAATTGTTGTTCAGACTCAGGTCCATTTTCTGAGTGATCTTGTTTCGTTCCTCCTAGCTGAGCTCTGTCTCTCTCTCGCAAAGGTGGCTCAGAAAGGGACTGGGTCAGGGCCCAGGGGACAGGTTGAAGAGAAGCCCCATGAGGTGCAGCAGAAATTTATTTTCCTCCCATTCATCTGTACTTCTCTATCTTCCAGCCACATCTAGCCAAGAGGGATTTTCTCCCATGAAAGCTCATGTGGTAGATTTGTTAGTCTTTAAAAGTGCCACACAACTCCTTGTTCATTTAATTTGTTAGGACATTTTAGGCAGGACTGTTTGTGAGAGCGGGAGGGCTGAGACGCGTCTCTAGCACAGAGTGGCTTGTGAGTTGAAAGCTGAGGAGACCCACCTAGGAGAAAAAAATTGGGGACAAGGGTGTTGGCAAAGCCATGCTCCTCCTTCAGGGAGTACTATGGGATAGCCATGCCCCTATGATAAGATGATATAGGCAGAAAGCAACTTGTCCTGGGGCTGATGTCTCAGCTGTTTTATAAGACCTAGGTGGACCCCTTATCCCTGCCCCCTCAGGCTGGGAAGAAGCTGAGGACAGGACACATGCAACTTGCCCCATCTCCAGGAAGCATCCCTCTGTGACAGTCTTCCCTCCCCAAAGATTTCCTTGCTAGGCTATGTGTGTGTTTCATCACTTGCATTGAGCACTTTTCCCTGCCTGCCACTCCTCCAGCAATTCTTTCAGCAATCTCTGAGATCAAACTTCCCGGCAGGCTTTCTCCATCCTGGAAAGTTGCAGATGAAATTCCTGCACACCATCTTCTGGTAGCAGACTCTGTATTTTTAAAAATTTTCTGCCAACCAGCTCTGACTTCTTCCTCCTCCTCCTATTTCCATGTGATGATTCTCCTTCCCCACTAAAACAAAGAGTCACTTAGACTAACAGATTTAAGTCAACTCCTGCATTGCAGACACAAGGGTCAGGTAGTCACTTACCTTCAAAAAAGGGGGCAGGATTTTGAGCTTGGTTATTTTGGTGCAAATGAACTGGTCTGCACTGATATAACTGAGTTCAGATTCTGGGCCATGCTCTTTGTCCCAAGGAGTTTGCAGTCTAAAAACCTCTCCAAACCTGTCCTGCCCAGCAGGATAGTACCTTGCAATGCCTCTTCATAAAGCTCTCTTCCTTTGTCAAATGCTTTGAACTTGCCTGACGAGAAGCTCGATCAGAGCGAGAAATTACCAATAGTGAAGAAGGCTAACGCCTGTTTTACCCGACACATCCAGCCAGTCGGACAGCACACAATTAGGCCATGATGACACGTGGCCTTTCATTGGAGGATCACAGAGTGCTTGACACATGCAAACTTGACTCATCTCCCATACCAGAGTTGCATCCATTTTCCAGATAAGCAAACTGAGATAGACATGATGTGGTTTGGCTCAGGACAGGCAGCCCAGCTGGGAGTAGTCTTGGTTCCCAGTTTCCTGATCTAAGCATAAAGCGTATTCATAAAATAAGGGATAAAATCTGTATGACCTTGTTCTCACAGTCTTCTATTCTAACTGCTAGAGCAGTGTTCTCAAACTATTTTTTGCTGGTAAGCCTTTTAAAATATTTCATGCTGTGATGACACCCCCTGTCAAGTGACAACCACCCCATGCCATATCAGGCCACACTATGTAACCTCTTCATGACATACCATCCTTGCTTTTGAGCACCTGGCCAAAAACCATTCTGTCATCGAGAGCTGTAGTTTTGAGTAAGGCTGATCACCACAGCCTTGGCATGGGCAGAGACTGACAGCTTGCTGAACCCCCCCCCCCATAACCTTGTGCCTTACCACCACTAAGAGAGGTCCTGTACTGGGCTACCATCCATGATGCCTCCCAGCCAGGAGTAGAACCCAGGAGGCCTGGGTTCTGGGTCTCAGGGTTTTTCAACAGACCATCACAGCTTCCACACTTGCTTTAGTCTTTGCCAGTTCTCCTGTTGCTTATTTGATGTCAGTCAATGATCAAGGGGGGTGGAGGGGATAAGCAGGAACGTTGCTGCCCCCAGGAAAAACCTGGGGCATGGGCACAGGCCCCACTCCCTGGCCATGATCTGGCACCCAGCCCCGATCCGGCATCAGGCTCCTGCTGCTGTTAGCCTGGTCCCAGATCCCTAGCTAGGGATGGGGCCAGGAGAGGCACGCACCACCATGGGCAGCCCAGCTTCAATCCCCAGCCAGAAGAGGCAGGCGCTGCTGTGGGCACCCTGGCCCCAGATTCCTGGTTGGGGACAGGGATGGGAGAGGCAGGGGCCACCCTGGGCACGCAGGGCACATGCCCTGTGTGCCAGGCACCAGCGATGCCCCTGGGGATAAGCAAGCAAAAAGGATGTGAAAATGATCAGGACACATTTGGAGACAAATGGATCTGTGGGAATGTGAGGGACAGAGACAGCATGGAAGCCCCACAAAGGGGCTGAAAATTGTTCCCTTTTCATGTTCCTTCAGTGGCTCTTGCATGGGTACCTCACTCCATTTCCCAGGAAGAAGTCTGCTCACAAAACAGTTACACTTTGCTGGCAATCTCTGCAGAGGTGCCAATGTCTGGACCACAGTAGCTCTCCCGCCTCAAGGGGATTGTCAAGGGTCTCTTTCAGTTCTCTGTTTTGGCCACTTGCTGGGCTGCTGGTATTCAGCTGCTGGATCTGATGTGTTTTAAGGTCTGAATGGAGTCCAGGCAGTGTTCCTGGCTTAAGTTCACTAGGTGTGCTCTCCATGCACAGACCATCTATCTACCATCACCTTGTCCTGAGAGCTTAGGCCATAGCAGCACCAGCCTAGCCCCCTTGTGCTGGGTCCTCGGACTCACTTGGAACATGGATGCATGCTCTCCTCGAAGTACAGTTGGATATGTGAGCCTGCTGGCTCGCCACGTAATTCTCTCAAAGAGCAGGCGTTAGATGTAAAGCACAAAATGCACATACAGACTTTGCACAGCAGTCTAATGCATCATTACCTTCACTTAATCACCTAAGAAATACCCAGATTTATTAAAAAATCACATGCCCTATATGCAGTTCCCTGTCACAGTTTCCTCACTGCTTTGCAGCATCCTTTGGGCTGGGGTCCGAAAATCTTTTGTGCCCTCTAGGACCCTTCTGGCTCGCATGATGTAATGTGGCACCTTCTTCTAAGCTCATTTACTCTGACTGTGGCCGGGGTCCATCCCCTTCTCCAACTTACTGTGCATCTCTCCCTCTTCCATCTGTGAGTCCGTTTGTAATGGTGATGGATGCCTGTGATCAGGGGTGGAGGGGTTGGGATCAGGGTGATGGCTGCCATTGACAGGGGATGCTATGGGACCAGGATAATGGATGTTATTGGAGGGGGGGCTATGGGATTGAGGTGATGGGTGTCCCTGGTTAGGGTGCCCCCCACCCCAAAATGCAGGGTTCATACCCCAGTGGGGGTTTCCCTGTTCCCTGCTCTAAGCCTAAAGCTTTGGGACAGCAGCGTTGATCTCAGCTCCCTTGGGTGCTGCCCGTCCTGGCCTTTGGGGTGCAGGACAGCACCAGCCCCTTTCTGGGGGGGAGGACTGAGGCCCCACCCAAAAGCCAGGTGCCCTGGCATGATAAGAGCTGCCCAGGGGGCGGAGACACGGGCACGGGGGCGTGGCTTATCTGTGGCTCCGCCCAGGACGGGGGCTTGGGAAAGCCCCCAGTGGACTGGAGAGGGAGAGGCGGGGCCTATGCAAAAGAAGGGGCGGGGCTCTGGTGTGTCTATCAGGTGTACCGGGGGCGGGGCTAGTATGAGGAAATGGGCGTGTCCTTGTGTGGTGGGCGGGGCTACTCATCCAAGTTGGGCGGGGTTAGCGTCGCCCCTCCCCGCGGCAGGGGCGTGGCGAGAACCCTCCGCGGCCGAAAGCCGGCGCTCATTGGCTCTGGCAGCGCGCGGGCCGCCAGCTGCTCGCGCCCCGACAGTTGCTCGCGCGCTGCGCGCCCCCCGCCTCGGCCTCTTGCGGCTGAGGGGCGTGGCCTCAGCGACCGTTCAACTGCCGCGGCGGGGCGGGGCTGTGTGCGCTCACATGACGCGCTCCTCCTCCTCATTGGCGGAGGGCGGCTGGCCCCGCGCTGCGATTGGCGGAGGCGGTCGGGAGGCGGGGCCCGGGCGGGGGGAAGGTTCTGGAGAGCGGCGGTGAGCTCTGGAAGGTTCCGCCGCCCGCCGTATAAATGGGGCGAGGCGGCCGCCGCCGCGGTTTTGGTGTCAGAGCGGGCGAGTGAGGGGCCGCTATGGGCAAGGACTATTACCGCATGCTGGGCCTGTCCCGCGGGGCCTCGGACGAGGACATCAAGCGGGCCTACCGCAAGCAGGCGCTGCGCTATCACCCCGACAAAAACAAGGAGCCGGGCGCCGAGGAGCGCTTCAAGGAGATCGCCGAGGCCTACGACGTGCTCAGCGACCCCAAGAAGCGGGAAATCTTCGACAAGTTCGGCGAGGAAGGTGGGTGAGGGGTGGGGGCGGCATGGGGGAGGCACGGTGGGGGAGGGGCTATTGGGCGGAAGTGGGGGTTGACCCCGCAGGGGGGGGGGGGGAGGGGGGGGCGGCCCCAGGAGGGGGGGGGGGAGGAAAGGGAGCTGCCCCAGCAGGGTGAGGCTCCCATGGAGGAGAAATGAGCCCGGGAACTGGGAGGCTGGGCTCTGGGAAGGGCTCCTTTGGGGGCAAAGGGAAAGAGTGGGGCTCAGTTAACCTGAGGCACAGTGGGGTAAGTGAAGGAAACACTTTGGGGGGGGGGGGAGACGGGGGACCAAAAGGGGGGGGGGTCAGCAGGCTGGTGGTCAGCCAGGGTTTTGGGGAGGAGAGACAGCTTGGCCAGGGGAGGAGGAAATTGTGGTGAGGCTCCATGCTATCCCCCCTCCGCCCCCGGGGTGAAAGGGATGGGGTAGTTTGGGGGAGAAGTGTGAGATGCCAAGGTGATGTCTGTTCTGCACGTACTCTCTCTGCAGTGAGGTGAAGGGATTATTGGGGACAGTTGAAGTTTCAGCAGTAAACAGTGGCTCCTCCCTCCAGTCGCAGCTATCATCCTCTCTGTGCACAGCTTGATGGCTCCCTGGGGCAGCCCTGAGAGTGCCAGGCAAGCTGGAGTCTTACTTTTATCCTGTAGTTCAGCTTCTAAAATGCTTCAGGTTTCCTCTGGAGAAGGAGCATCTGGTTGGCATTCAGGGAGCCGTATTGAACCCTTGGAGCAGGCACATTTGTCCCCTTCCTGGGTACAGGCAGTTGGCTGTGTTGCATAGAGCCTGTCACTAGCATAGCACTCGGCTGTGTGTCTGAAAACCACTGTTAACAAAAGAAGAGACGGGAGATCTGGGATGGGGCTAGTTAGGAAAGAAGGTAGAACTAGTTCCTACTTACTGTCTAATTGGATTTGGGAATTGGCCAGTTTCTTTATGATCGCTGAGTGTGTCGTGTGGGCTTAATAACAGCGTGTTAAAACTATAAATAAAACACTGAGAGACCGGCTCTGAAGTCAGTGTTCAAAGCCATGTGGTAATGTACCTCCCTGCCTTACTCTCGATGAAGGAATTAAACTTGTGCATCAAATCTCTAATTTAATATCAGCGGGGGTTGTTCTTCTAGGGTGCAGTCTCATCCCTTTTAGATGACTCAGGCAAGGAAGCTTGCTTGCTTGCTTTGTACTTTTTCAGACTGGGCTAGCTTGGCTAACTCAGCTGAAACAGAAAGAAGAGCAGGGGCTGTTTAAAGTTGGTTGAGTTATTAGTTCCAGTTAATACAAGTGTAGATAATTGTCCTTAGGCGTTCAGACTGTTTTTCCAGTTGTATACCTCTCATTTCCAGTAAATACTTAGTGGTTTCCACTCAGAACAGATTTCTCCATAGCAATATGCTGATTGGTTGCTTTTCTGGGAGAGGCGGAGATCTGGCTAGGAAATGGCTTAGCTTGTTGCTAGAAAATTCTGGCATATTTGTTTGCTTGTGTATGTTGCCTCTAACTGTATTTCTTTGAAGCAAAAGAGCTTGACTTGGTTTCTCCAAGCGCTTAAGGTTAAACTATTTTTGCCTACTGCAGTTTTAAATCAGACTTTCCATGTAAATAGAGATGGGATGTTTACAGGCTAACTAGCTTTACTGTCACATGAATAAACTGCTCTGAGTAAATTCCTCCTTTAGGAAACTCAGCAGTTGTGGGAGATGAGTGCTGTTAAATAAGCCTCTAAATTGCTTTCTGACTAGGGAGGTCACTTTTAGATACCATTTTAAGATGACAGCAAACATCTTTTTGCTGATGTACCCCAAACCTGAATTCATGATTAAAAATGATGTTCCAGGTCTCTTAGGATAGGAGGAGTCTTGCAGTTAAAAGAGCTCTAGGAGGTTGGACTCTTGGTAAGAACCTAGTAGAACTCAAGCTTTGACTAATTACTAAATCATATTTTCCTGTTTCCATAGGACTAAAGGGAGGTGGTCCCACTGGTGGTGGAGGTACCAATGGCCACTCGTTCAGTTACACCTTTCATGGAGACCCTCATGCAATGTTTGCAGAGTTCTTTGGTGGGAAGAATCCATTTGATACCTTCTTTATGCAGAGAAATGGAGATGAAGATATGGATGTCGATGATCCTTTTTCCACTTTTCAGATGGGGGGCTTTAGTAATGTAGGCTTTCCTCGCTCCCGCTCGGGCCATGAAAGTATACGCAGAAAACAAGATCCTCCAGTCATCCATGATCTGAGGGTTTCATTGGAAGAGATATACACTGGCTGCACCAAGAAAATGAAAATCTCTCACAAACGACTCAATGCGGATGGAAAGACCACAAGGAACGAGGACAAGATTCTGACCATTGAAGTCAAACGAGGATGGAAAGAGGGAACAAAGATTACTTTCCCCAAAGAGGGAGACCAAACAGCAAACAACATTCCAGCTGACATTGTCTTTGTTTTAAAAGACAAGCCACACAATGTCTTTAAGAGAGATGGGAGTGACATTATTTTCCCAGCCAAGATCAGCCTCCGTGAGGTAAGTGAAGGTGTCTGGTTCTGTATGGGTCTAGTGGGTGGTTTGGATTAGGCTTTGGATTGTGGAAGTGACAAATGAGAATACTGGGATGTTGCCTCTCCTCTCTGCATTTCAGTCTGGCTTGAATCTGTAATAAGACACCTGCCTAACTGTTGTGTGATCTGCTTTTAAAATAAAATGTTGATTTCCTCAGATGCTTCCTTGTGGAGCCATGCAGAGGGCATAAGCCCTCATTAGAGGTGGCAGATCAGGGGTGAACTTAACTTCCTTGAGAGTGTGAGCTTTCAACATCCAAACTGCCCCACAATGCTCAATCAGCAAGAAAAGTGGCACAAATTTGTTGTGGTATATTTTTTTTAAAAAATTCTTAACGGTATTTATGTGATGCCTGGAATGAAGAGGCCATCCCAATGAAACATTTGCTCTTTGGCTCTTTAGGAAATCTGCTGGAGATTGTGTATGCACACTGTTGTAATTGTCTTGGTTTTTTTACTTAGGCCTTGTGTGGTTGCACAGTGAATGTGCCGACGCTGGATGGCAGGACCATTCCAATGGTATTTAAGGATATCATTAAACCTGGGGTAAAGAGGCGAATCCCTGGAGAGGGTCTCCCATACCCCAAGAACCCAGACCAGCGAGGGGACCTCTTTATTGAATTTGAAGTAAAGTTTCCAGACAGAATTCCACAGTCCTCCAAAACTGTCCTGGAGCAGATTCTGCCAAAATAGCAAGGTTGATTCTGCAGAACTGAAAAAAGATGTTCCCAAAGCAAAGGTTTTTGGACCATAACCAGGACTTCAGGGTTTCTCGTCAGTGGTGACTGTGGACTTTCACACTGTTTTTTCCCCTCCCACCAAGAACAGTGAGTTGTGCATTAGCTTTTCAGTGACTCTAGCATCAGATTATCACTCATCTCTTGAAGTGTTTATGCCAGTGAGCAGCTACTTGTGGGAGGAATCTGCAGAAGATCGCGTGGTCAAACCTTTCTTCTGGTGACCAGTTTCCATCCTATCACTCAAAATGCTGCCTTCCCTCAACTGGTTAAACATGGACTGGGCATCTGTGTTTCACTTCACCTCATGCAGGCCTGTAGTTCCTCCCCTGGAAAGGGTGAAACAAATCTAAAAGTGGACTTGCAAGTAAAACACTCACCAACATCTTGCTTTTGCTGTTGTACTGTGTTGTGTACTTCGTTGCTGTCTATGCTGAAGGACTTAGTATTGGGACATTCTTAAATGTTAACTATTTTCAGTTTCTGTAAGACATCAATTTCTTGCTTAAGGGTGTTCTTAAATTCCACATGTGTCAGCTGTGTTGGGAGAAAGTTACTCTGTGTTTGACCTTCATCTGTGACTTGCTGGAACCATTAGCACTTTTTGTCTTTCCAAATGTTAATCGGAATGAGTAAGCTCTTGAGTTTAAACATCTCCCTATGCTGCTTAACTACCCAAGCTAACATGTTCTGGTCTGAAACACAGATGCAAAAGGAAATGGATCTTAAGTACAATACACTGAATCTTTCCCTATGTGAAAGTCTGCCCCCTCCCACAGACCCTTCAAGGTCTCTTAGCCTGGTTCAGGGTAATGGGCTGTACAAGTATGGGGTAACCATTTCTTATTTGGGGGTGCACTACCTAAAGAGTGAGAGTCTTTCATTAACCTGCATGCAGGTTCAGTGTCAAATCTTAATGTTGGACTCTATCAGTTCACTAGTGGACTCTGGACTTTTTTCAAAAGGACTCTGATCATCTGAATTGGTAGCATTGCCATATTATGCTTTTTCATAAAATGGTTTTTGTTCCTGAGTAAGGAACACCATGGCACTTCCTATATATATATATATTTTATATACATACATGTAAAGTTGTGTGTAATGCAATAGAGGGACTCATTTTATAGGACTGACTCTATTGGTAAAGATTCATGGGAGGATGTGGAAAGCACATTTTTCTGAAATAACAGGCACCATGTGAGTCCTCAATGTACTGGAAACTGCATTTTGCAATGTTACTGCCATGATGCCAGACGATTGTCAAAGAACTGATTTAATTAAAGCCTCTCCTTGACTGAAGGGAAAAATGTCTGAGGCTGGCATGAGGCTTATGTCTCTGGAATGAAGGAGTTTTCTAACCACAGCCTTACAAGTCAGTGGGATGGGAAAATGGGTTTGGGATTAACTCTTGTTAAATAATGACTTTGTTGCTCAATTTCCATCTTCTACACAATGTATTGGTACTGGCATTTTTTTTCTGTGGGGCTAGTGTAGTATCTGTGGTGGAATAACTGGCACTGCTGAGGCAGCTGCAGTAGTCCTAAACTAAGGGTGCTGCACAACTTTGTCAGGGTTTAGTTAGGATTATGAAGCACATGCCTTGCTCAATAAAGCATGGAGCTTGATAGAGGGGAAGAAGCTAGCGCCTCTGTAAACAAGCCAGCCTGTCTTTTCTACTCACACTGTGGAGGGTGTTTCATGCCCCCTGACTCCCTTAGGGGAGAGTTCCCAACTATTAGCCTCATGTCGCTTCATCTGAGTTGTCCCAAGTTAAATTGCTGTATCTTTGGTTTTTCCCCTTTCCTGAAGGATATCCTTTCAAAGGGGATGCCTTAAGTAGAATCCAGGTGTTTGTAGTGGCTTAAAGAGTAAAATGGCTGTGTATGGTGCACCACAACAAAGATGGTACCATTTAAAACTCATGTTTGTCTGTATGTGACCTTTTTACTGACTTGTATCAGGTAGGGGTGTAGTTAAAGCTATGCCATATGATGATGGGATTGTGAGAGAACCAGCTGTGGAAGGGGAATTTAGTTGTACTACTATAACCTTACTAGAGCTAATCTGGTGCATCTGTCCTGTTTTCAGTATAATCTTCCTGAGACACTGGAAAACAGAGTAGAGAAATATAAAGTAATCCCTGCTGGCATCTTGCTTTCTTTATTTTTTTTTTTCCTGTTAAGCTCAACTGTTTTTGGTCTTTTGCTTAAGTTTGCTGTAGGCTCACTTCCATTGCTTTGCTGTGTGATCAGGTACTGGTTTGTGGATGTGATGTTAATTAACCTGTCCTGGTGCCTCTCACTATGTGCTGAGTCTAGTCCTTCAGTGTGGACTCTAGAAGCTACTTGCATTGCCTTCTTCAGAGCAGCATCCTCTGCTGAATGTAGCTAGAATTGACTGCCTTTGCATGGAGTATTCATTATGCAAAATTGACTGGTGCTGCCTGGATTACAGAAAGCTCTGGGTGAGCTAAAGTTCTTCTGTGAATAAGTTTGAGAACTTGCCCTAGCACACTCCTGTTACCTCATTTGTATCTATGGCTAGAAGATGGAAGTCTGCTCCCATGTAAGGTGAGAAAGAGAGGGCTAGCACGGCTACTTTTTCAGTTTTCAGGGCTGCTTCCATCATCAGATTATGGTGTCAGTGTGAGATTGCTAGGTGAAATCTCATGTCCTTGCTCCCTTGCCCAGGGTTCTGTATAACTGCTTTTTAGAGTCCTGAGACCTGACAATCAGGGCTCTTCTATTGAACTAAGCTCTAGTGTCTCACTCTATTCAGCAGTCTTCACTCCTTAAGTTGTTAGTCTTCAGAAATGGAAGGTGTATGCTATGCAGTGGTGCAAACCCAACTCCTGTCAAATATCCCCACTTCATGGATGTTCAAATGTGCTGTAAAGCTAAGGGCTGGGGGAGGGTCCTTGTCATACACTTCAATGGTAGGTTGCTGTAAAAAAGTCTCCTATTCTGCTACTTAGCATACCACAAGCATTTCATGAACATACCCTGAGGAATTGTCCCCTGTTAATAAGGCCCATGGAGACTACATGACCCATTATGCAATATTAGTATTGTAGCTTGAGAACATAGTGGGTGGGGGTTTGTCTCAGATTGTGCCTGCATTTAAAGAATTGAAGGGGTCTATAAGTTGGTCCATTTCACCTAGGTCTGTGTTAGCCCTTAGGGTCTCCTTAATACAGTTACAAAACTGAGAAGCCTTAACATAAACTACAAAGAAGAAGCATAGGGCCCAAATCAGTAGGGTCCCATCTGCTGGGGAGAATGTAAGCTGAAAAGGGAAAACAGAGCCCAACTACACCATGGGGGTGAAAGTCACCAAAATGGACTGCAGGAGGGTAGAAAAATGTCATGTCATTTCCACGAGTAGTTATTTTGGGTGGGTTTAACTGGGAGGGGGTCAGCTGAAGGGGAAGAGGGGTGAGACCAGACCTAAAAAGGGGCAAGTGGGATGTGAAGCTAAGGTGGAGAGACCGGGGGAGTGAAAAGAATGTTGGTGGAAAAAACAAGCAGGTGTTTAGGCACAGAAAATGTTATTAAAAGTTCATCTGAAAAATGTCAAATTAAGTACTCAGCAGTGGAATCTTGAAAATGCAAAACTGTCACAACCTTGAATAATTGGCCTCCCACCTGTTTCTTACATGTGCTGAAACAAAAGACACGAGCTACCTAGTGTGGGACTATCTATTGTTACTAGCTTGTGTTCTTTAATTTATTGCCTAGGATTCTCCAGGTCAGCCAGCTAGAAAAAGGTACCTCATTCAGCTAGTTAAGGCACAGGCATGTGTGCACAAGGCTGTGTATCTATCACTCCCTTAGATGCTGTTCCAAAGGGATAGTCAAGTTAACCTAGTTCAGCAAGACAAGCGAGCCCTGTGGCACTTTTAAAAACACAAATTTAGCGTGAGCTTTTGTGGGAGACAATCCCACTTCATCACAAGCTTTGAAGATGGGGAACTTGCAGAATGGGAGGAAAATAAATGCAAGTATAAAGGCATTTGCTATGTCACACTGTTAACAGCAAGTCAAAGCAGTTGTTTAGATTCAAACACTGGGGAAGGGCACATGGAGGACGCTGAGGTCAGATCACTTTGAGTATATCTACACTTAGCAATTTAGTTTGAATTAACAAAGTTTGACCTTTGTCCCACGGTTCCTGCCTCTTTCTACATTTTGGGTGGGCCATGGCCCTTCTTGGCAATGTTCCTTCTGAAGCAGCTGAGCAACCAGCCTGATTATACCCCAGCCACTCTGATCCCTATCCCCTTCTAACCCCCCCCAGCTGGCTGGATCCCCAACCCTCTGCTCTGTTACCTGGCTGCTGGAGCAGCAGATGTTCTGAGCATGCTCCATCGGAACTTCTCTCAAAGGCAGGAGTTTCAGCCAGCTCTGGAGGAGTGCAGGAAGACAAGAGTCTTCCAGCTGGGCAGGGATACCTGGCAGGGTTTCCTGCAGGGGCTGCTCGCTTATGCTGCTGTGCAGCTTAGAGGGAACATTGCTTCTCAGGGGCCATGTTGCCACACTTATGTTGCTCCCCTCTTAAATTGAATTAGCAAATCCTGTCAGTGGATGTGCTAGTTCAGTCTGGGTTTCTAGTGGGGCCATGTTAGTTTGAATTAGCTTAGTTCAAATTAAACTATGTCAGTGTAGACATAGCCCTTTTGTAATGAGGAAAAAGCCCCTAGTGACTTACATGTCCCTGCATTTATGTGCCTATTCTGTAAGTTCCCCACCTTCAAAACACCTGACAAAGTAGGATTTTCGCTTATGACAGCTCATGCTATAAACATATTTGTTACTCTCTAGAAGTCTCACAAGACTCCTTAACTGCTCTTGATTATAAAGCTTTCATGACAATGATCAGCTGAATGAGCCAGATGTCCCAGCCCAGAAACCAGGACTCCATTGTGCTTTGTAGTCACTGAATATATTCCCTTGCCCAAAGAGCCAAAAATCCCATAATGGTTAGACAGAGGCACATGTAGAAGTGAAGTATAATGCAGAATGCTCTGTGTAAATTTGAAAGCTTCCCCCCCCCCAACTGATTGCATAATCCTTTGTGGGAGAAAATCCCCCTTTGTCAGATTCTTCAAAGCTTTGATGAAGTACGATTTTCTCCCCAACATGCTCAGGTGATAAATTGGTTGGTCTTTCAAAATGCCCCAGGACTTGTGTGTTTTGCTGAAGTAGACTAACAGGGCTGCCCCTTTGGACCTTTTCTTCGCGCAGAAATCGACCCAATAAAAAAATACTGTCTCCCACCTACCCTGAGACCAACATACCTACAACACAACAAAGAAACCTCGAGCCACTATTGACAAGTTAGGGTTAGGCTCTGGGCTGTGCCATGTGCAGCCTTCCCTTTCTTGGGGCCTTTATAGTATAGCTGCCCTCCCTCTGCCTGCTACTTTCTGATTAGCTAACCCTTCAACCTTGCTTGTGATTGGCCAGTGGAAGCTGCTGGGACGGGATTGGTTAGGAGGCATTTCCCGCAGTGGGGGGGTCAGCAACAATTCCTGGGAGCGCGGCTCCTTCCGCAATGGCCTCTCACCATTCCATCTTTGAATGGACTCTCCCTAGAGTCTCGGGATGGTATCTCCCTTGGCTCCGCCTTCCTCTCCTCCCGCGCCCTCCTCAGATGGTATCTCCCCCGCCGCTTTTCCTCCTGGATTGGACGCGTCTATTGCTCTCGGGGAGGGGGGAAGAGAGCTTGGGAAAGCGGATTCCGGATCCATTCTCCCCGCCCCCTCCATCCGAACGAGCTGTGATTGGCCAGCCAGTGTGCGAGGTGTGCTGTGATTGGCTGATAGGCGCGGCGCTGCTCCCGCCCCCTTCTCCCGAGCCACAGGCCCCGGCTGCGCCCGGCTGGAGTTGGCTGGAGGGACAGGAGCGGCTGGGGGCGGCGGACGGGGTGAGCCGGGCACCTCGCGGCGGGGGTGCCCTAGATTGGGGGCAGCTGACGCACATGGGGGGAGGAGAGTGGGGGGCTGCTTGGGGGGATGGGGGTGAGGGAGGTGACAGTGGGGGGGTTGCCCTAGATTAGGGGGAGGGGAGTGGGGAGCAGCTCGTGGGGGAGGTCCCCCAGGTTGGGGGATGGGAGTGGGGGACAGCACTTGAGGGGGGGCTGGGAGTGGGGAGCAGCTTGTGGGGGAGGTGCCATAGATTGGGGGAGCTGTTGGGGGTGGATGTGGGGGAAGTGGCAGACTGAGGGGAGCAGAGTGGGGGACTGTTCTTGGGGGGTGGGAGTGGGGGAGGTGATGTAGATTGGGGGGAGGAGAGTGGGGAGCAGCTCTTGGGATGGGAATGAAGGGGTTGCCCTAGATTTAGGGGGAAAGAGTGGGGAGCAGCTCATGGGGAAACTGCCCTGGATGGGGGGATGGGAGTGGGGGAGATGCTGTAGGCTGGGGGAGGGGAGGGGGCAGTTCAGAGGTGGTGATGGGAGTGGGGAGAATTGTCCTAAATTGGGAGCCGGAGAAGGGAGTTCAGCTCTGAGAAATGAGGGGTTGCCTTGGCTTTAACGGGGAGAGGAGGGTCGGTTGCTTTAAGAACAAAGTGCCCATGTTCTGGGGGTTTCCACCTTTGAGGGATACTGTTGCTTGGAATGGGTTTCCAGCTGGAGCGTGTTTGGGTGGAGCACACGTTCTGTGGGGGAGCATCAGTGGCACTAAAGGATGAGGCGCCTCCTGTGTGGTTTGTGCCATAGAGGGCCTTGGGGAAGGATAGAGACTCATGGTATGTGTGAGAGTCGTTGAAGGCTACAAAGCAGATAGAATAGTGCCCAGGAGTCCTGGCTTCCAGGCCCCTCCTCTTAAATAGGGGCAAAGAGCCCTAACCGCCTGGTCGGATAAGTGGAGATTAATTGGTGAATGTCTGAGGCACTTTGAGTTCTCCCGGTCAGAGGTTCAAGAGATGGGCAGCAAGGTGTTAAAATGTCCAAATTCTCATGCAGAACAGGGGCCCCTAAATTACAGTGGGTTTAGTTTGGCTTTGTCTCCAGTCTAAAGATTCTGACTTAAGGGAAAAGTTTACCATGCAAAATCTACTGGACATTTCGCTTGTTTGCTTTTCTGTATTTTACCCTAGTCCTCCCCTTCCTTACCTTTTCCCACTTGATGAAGGTGGATGCTGAAATTTCTGCTGGGAGAAGGTGTCTCTAGGACATAGCACCAACAGGAATTAACATCACACATGTAGATGTTTTATTCTCCTCTGACTGTGACATGGAGCAGGAGGGCAACACAGTGAAGTAAGACACATGGTACAAAATCAAAAAGAAAATATTGCCATCTGTAAACAGGTGTGATCATCCCTTAAATGAGGTCAACCTCTGCTGCCGAGGAGTTAGGAAAACACACCACAGCCTCTCTGCTGTGTGTGGTAAACCACTGAGTTATCCCCCAAATCAAATCCCATTCCATGGTCTTTTGGACTTCCAGAAAATGGTGGGAAATGCTTGTGGTAGGTACATTCACTGAGGGCAATTCCCTGACTCGGCTGGCTCATGTTATGATCCGTTGTCAGCCAGGGTGGGGATTAGTTTTCTCTCATTACTGCAAGAAACCATTACCAACTGCTGATGTTTGCAGCACTTGGATTTTAGCCTTGAGGAAAAGAAGTGGGCAGAAGTTTGATATGCATGACTGAGCAGTATAGCCTAGTGTCTCAGTGCACAAAATTCCCTCCCTAGCCAGGAAGAAAGTCATGAGTCACTTGGCTCTTCACCTGTGAAGTAGGGAAGTATTGCTCTCTATCTTTCAAATGGGGAAATTGAGGCACAGTTTGGGGAAAATGACTTGTCTAATGTGTTAGTGATTTAGGGTGGAACTGGGAATCTGAACTGAGATCTGAGTCCCTTGTCTGTTCTTGGGCTACAAGACCATGCAAATGTACACACACTGTCCTACCTTTACTGACCAATTTGAAAATCATTTTGTAAAATCCTTTCTGATGTCTCTACTCCCCACTCCAGCTCGGTCATCACAGAGAGGTCACTAGTCACAGATTCCTGTGACAGGAAACTGCTGTCACTTTGATGAGCAGGACTATTTGTTACCTTCTTCCACTTGGCAGCATGCTAGGGAAGGCCCCCCAGACATTTCCAGCCACCTTTATTCATCTGTATGATGGGGAAAAAAAAATTTATCACCTTTCCCTGAAGTTCCAAATGCTCTTTAGTAATTCTGTATTTACTTAACAAACCCTCTGTAACCTAGACAGGAATAGCTTCACCTGCTGCTGAAAATGCAGCCACCTCTGGGGAGGGGCGTGACAACTGTTCAACTGCTCTTTCCATGTGCAAACAACAGAACAAGTGTCTGTATAAAATCTTTATGGTAGTAGCATTTTAAAAGCCAGTCAAGATAGCCACAAGCAAATCTCCAGTTCCTCCTTAAATGCAAAGCCAAGACTATGTATAGCTGCATAAGGAAGTTTGTGCAGCAGATATTGGTGACGTTATCCTTCTGCCCAGCAACTGAAGGTTGTGTCTTGGGTAAATAAGTCACCCGCCGCTTCTGGCAGGTGCAAAAGTTAAGTGTAAAGAGATAGCAACTTGTAAAACGATTTATGGGAGTAATGCTCTGGAGCTGAAACTTTAAAATAGGGGTCAGTTTATCTGGCCACTTGGGTTGGGGAAGACCTTGACCACTTGCATACTGTTTGCTGCTCTTTAGAGCAGGCTGAAGGAGTTAGTTATGCGGGGCCTGGCCATAATAAGATAAGCATTTAGTGCTGAATCTGACTGTTGCTGAACAGGCAGTCTCAGATGCATCCCAAGATCCCCAAAAGTATGTGGTTCTAAATGACTGTTTAGCACCAGGAAGTGGCGAACCACACCTCAGGATTTCAAAAGGGCAGAGAGGGCTAGGGTAGGTTGTGGCTCTCTGTGAGGGGTAGGAAAAGTGTGACAGGAAGCAGAGAACAGTAGGTGAAATTAGTCAGTGTAGTGCGGAGGGGGAAGGAGGGAGCTGGAGCTGGGCACAGAATAGGGTGTAAGGAGATCCTGAGGAGCAGGGGTGAGAACATGGATGTGGTTGAATTCTGCAGCCCAAGCTGAGTCCTGTCCGGGGAGTGATCTTAAGAGCTGTGGATTCTCGGGTGGTCCTGGAGGTGGCTTTCTGCCCTTGCTGGTGCTTGGGATCCACTGGGCCAAGCACGTTCCCGACGTGGAGTAGCCACTGCCAGGCTTGGCTGAGTTCCTTTGCCATTACGCCCTCTGAGGAACGCCCTGTAGCCGGTTTCTCTGCTGTGAATCAGCTTGCCAGGGTGCACTCCACCCTCATTCCAGAACAGAGACTCCGGGCTGGAAGGACTCCTGCTGAGGCTGAGCCTTCCTCCTCCATGTCCTTGCTTCAAGGGTCAGGGCGCTCCTAGCCAGCAGCCCCAGGATCCTCAGTCCTCCTGAGCCCCTCTGGAGTCCCATTTCCCTCGGGGGGTGTCCTTGGAGTGGAAGGGTCAGTATGTGCGCGTCCTGCTGTGTCTAAGAGCAGGGCTTTCTGGGCCGTGGCATGGTTTTTCCTTTGTCTGATGCAGTAGGGCTGTGTTTCCCTGTGGCTGGCTCTCTCTGCTGTGCTCTTGCCAGAGTCTTTGCTCTCCAGCTGGGTTTATATACGTATTTAAGTCCTTACTCGGCAGTCAGGCCTGGTGGGTGTTTCCTGCCTCCCCAATCCCTCGATCCTGAGGAGATGGATGGGAGGTGGGGAGTAACTTTCATTCTCTGCCCACATCCCCCTCCTTCACCCACTGAGTACCAATGAAGGGGCTTTGGCACAAGAAATGCTTCTTCCCCTGTCTCAGCAAGCAGAGGGGAGTTCCCTGGATACTTACTCATTAGAGAGCTCTGTACCGAAGGTGTTTTCACAGCAAGCTAGAAATACCTGTGGCTGCTACTCACCCATGACATAGAGCTACATGCAGAGGGCTGGCAGGAGAGCTCTAGGTGGAGGCCGTGCAGTAGGACTTGTGAGGGGCAGGGAGCTGCCAAGGCTGTCACTGATCTTTGTTGGTTGTTATTGTTTTGGGGTTTTTTTCAAAGTGGTTAAATCTATTCAGCCTGGTCAATATTAAGATAGGCCTTGCTATACCACGGGTGCGAATCCTCTTTCTCCCCAATTTAATACCTCAGAGGACGAGTGCTTCGTGTCCCATTCCCCAGATCCAGTCCTGCTGCCCTGAGGCCAGACTGGACCTGGTTTCCTAGAGGGTGTTACCCCATGTACCATTCCCAGACGGGGCAGCCAGTTAATACCTTTTGGGTTTCGTAGCTGATTCCTATGCTGGTTTCCTACGCTTTCCCCTTTGCTTCCTGCAGGTCTGTCCCGTGAGTGACTGATAATCCCTGCTGTCCAGCTGCTCCTCCCTCATGCCACTCGGACTAGGCCGCCGAAAGAAGGCCCCTCCGCTGGTGGAGAATGAGGAGGCTGAGCCCATTCGTGGCAGCTTGGGTGGGGGGGAGGTGGGCAGCGGCAGCAATGGGGCTGGCCTCCCACCGCCTCCCGCCAGCTTGCGCCCTCGACTGGTGTTCCACACTCAGCTGGCCCATGGCAGCCCCACTGGCAGGATCGAGGGCTTCACCAATGTCAAGGAGCTGTACAACAAAATCGCAGAGGCTTTCAAGATCCCCTCATCTGAGGTAGGTGCTAAGCATCCAGGCTGCAGGGTAGGGACTTGAGGAAGGATCCCCTGCTGCCTGGCAGTGCCTAATGAGCCAGCAGGTGACATTTGTGCCTCCTATGACTCCTTGGGCTGGTGCCTAGTGTTGGGATGTCCCTGTGCCCTTGGTTTTTTTGCAAGCCAGTGAATCTGGGCTCTGTGGATACATGTCCCATGAGGGATGGGCCCAGTGGAGCTGGTGCTAGGCACAAACCTGGGGATCTGGGGCTTTCCCAGCTGAAAGAATGAGTGGGCTGTGAAGGAAACTGTGGTCCCAAGGTTGCTTGCTCATTCTCTCTCTTCCCATCTCCCAGGTGATGTTCTGCACCTTAAACACCCACAAAGTGGACATGGACAAGCTGCTGGGTGGCCAGATCGGCCTGGAGGACTTCATCTTTGCACACACAAAGGGCCAGAGGAAGGAGGTAGAGGTCTTCAAGTCTGAGGAGGCCCTGGGCCTGACCATCACTGATAATGGAGCTGGCTATGCCTTCATTAAGGTACAGGAGACTGGGCTGTGCTCGTACCATCCCAGTGTCGAGGAGAGCCTGTCACTGGCCAAGTGGCCTGAGGGTAGGGTGCGCGGTCTGAGAGGAGGAGTGCTCCCTGCAGACACATGCTACGTCATCTTACCTTGCTCCTTCCCTTCCCTTCCTGTCTGTCCATCCCCAGAGAGCTTCAGTGTAAGCCCCTGAGCATCAGCTTTGCCCTGGATCTTTCTGAGCAACTAGAAACACCAGCATCAAATCTGGCTTCATGTAGCTCCCAGACTCAGGGCCTCTGTTTGAGCCATGGGAACGGTCAGACCAGTGATCTGTCTAGCCCACAATCCTGTCTTCAGACAGTGGCTGATGCTAGGTGCTTCAAAGAGAGTGAACAAAACAGGGCAATTTACAGTAAATCCATCCCCTGTCATCCGGTCCCAGCTTCTGGCAGTCAGAGGTTTAGGGTCATTTGGAGCATCCTTGAGCATCTTGGCAAATAGCTATTGATGGATCTATCCTCTGAACTTACCTAAATCATATATAACCCAGTTATGCTTTTGGCTTTAACAACATCCTCAGGCAAAGAGTTCCACAGGCTGACTTTTAAACCTGCTGCCTATTAGTTTCCTTGGGTGACATCTCATTCTTGTATCATGTGAAGGGGTAAATAACACTTCCATAGTCACTTTCTCCACATTATTCATGATTTTATAGACCTCTATCGCAGGCCTGGAAAAAAATCTGTTTCTGGACACCATGATGACCAGTTTTACTAGCCTGTTGCCTAGCTCCACTTCAGAAATGTAATGGAGGAGCACCATCTGGCAACCAAAAGTAAAATTGCTGGTGCCTAGCTGTGAGCCAATTTTGTCTGCCCCTGCTCTATCACATCCTCCCCGAGTTGTCTGTCTTCTGAACAGTCCCAGTCTTTTTAATACCTCCTCATATAGAAGCTGTTCCGTACCTAATAATTTTCGTGGCTCTTCTAATCTATCTTCTTTGAGATGGCTGGGACCAGAACTTGATATGTGCAAAGTGGGGTGTGCCATGGATTTATATGGTTGCATTAAGATATTTTCTGTCCCTTTCCAATTGGCTCATAACACTTTTTAACTTTATTGCCTGTTGTTGCTCATTGAACAGATGTTTTCGGAGAGCTATCCATTAAGACTCCAAGGCCTCTTTCTTGCATGGTAACAGCTAATTTGAACCCCACAATTTTGTATGTATAGTTGGGACTATGTTTTCTAATGTGCATTACTGTGCATTTATCAACAATGAATTTTATCTGCCATTTTGTTGCCCAATTGCCCAATTTTGTGAGATCCCTTTGTAAACTCTTTGCAGTCAGCTTTGGACTTAACTTTCTTGGGTAATTTTATATCCTCTGCAAATTTTATCACCTCACTGTTGGACCCTTTTTCCAGATCACTTATGATTTTGTTGTACAGTACAGCTCCTTGGGTGACCTGCTATTTATGTGTCTCCACTGTGGGAGAGAGAGTAACCCTTTTGTTTTCTATTTTTTTTTTTAACCAGTTACTGATCCATGAGAGGACCTTCCCTCTTAACCCATGAGTACGTACTTTGCCTAAGAGCTTTTGGTGAGGGACCTGGTCAAAGATTTCTAAAGTCCAAGTACACTATAGCAACTAGATCACTCTTGTCCACATGCTTACTAACCTTCTCCCCAAGGAATTCTTATATATTGGGGAGGCATGATTTCCCTTGCAAAAGCCACGTTGACTCTTTCTCCGTGTATCATGTTCATCAGTGTAAGATAATTCTTTTCTTTCCTCTAGTTTCAACCCATTCGCCTGGCAATGAAGTCAGACTGTAATTGTCGGGATTGCCTCTGAAGGCTTTTTTAAATTGGTGTCCTGTTAGCTATCCATCAATCATCTGGTACAGAGACTGATTTAAGTGGCAGGGTACATACCGCAGTGGGTTAGCTCTGCAATTTTGTATTTGAGTTCCTTCAGAAGTTCTGGGTGAATACCATCTGGTCCTGGTGACTTACAACTGATTTATTTATTGATTTGTTCCAAAAGCTCTTCTTTTGACACAGCCATCTTGGAGAGCACCTCAGACTATTTCCCCCTCAAAAGAATGGTTCAGGTGCAGGAATCTCCCTACATTTTCTTCAGTGAAGACCAATTCAGAGAATTCATTTAGCTTCTCTTAAATGACTTTATCCTTGAGTGCTCTGTTAGCACCTTGATCATCCAGTGACCCCACTGATTGTGGCTTCCAATGTACTTAAAAAACAATTTTTGCTGATAGTTTGTGTGTCTTTTGCTGAGTGCTCTTCACATTCATTTTTGGGCTGCCTGACGGAGTTTGTTCTTTTCTATTTTCTTCAGTAGGATTTAACTTCCAATTTTTAAAAGATGCCTAACTGCCTTTTATTCAGCTTACAGCTCTTCATGCTTCTCATCCCCTGCTCTGATCCTAATCTCACTTGCTGCTGTTCCTCTGTGAAGGAGCTAGGGGATTTGCCTAGCTTGTTGCTTTCTCACATGCTCTGTGTTTCATATGCTTCTTCCAGGTACAGTGCTTCCTTCAGTGTCAAAGAAACCCCTCTGTGCCTACATAGCACAGTGTTAGTGACATCCCTAATCAAACCCTAAACCTGTAGGTAAATGAGAGAGGCCTGACCTAGTATATCTGATTGGAAGAACAGAGCCAAGCCGACAGCAGGGCTGTGGTATTATAGCACAAATCCTCTTTGGAATCTTACAAAAGATCCCCGGTGCTGTGGCACGTTCACTAATTCTGAGCTAATGACGTTTCCTAAGAAACTCCAGTTCCAAAGTCTAAATCACTGCCCAGTGGTGCAGTGTGGGTATTAAGCAGCTGCCGTGTTCCTCCCAAGAGGTGGCTGCATTTCAGTAGTGGGTATAGAGAGGTTGTCTCAAGTGCTTTGGGGTCCTTCGGGGTGATGGGTAAAAGGGAGCCTAATTAAGTATTATTGAGTTAATATAAAAAGGGTATGTTTACACTGAAAAGCTTTTTTTGGATAAGGAGGCTTATCCTGAAATAACTTCTTTGAAAAAAGCCTGCCTATTCTTTACATTGTCTTTTTTTTTTTTTTTAAAGAAAGTCTAGTGTGGACTTTTGTTTGTTAAAAAGCAGCCTTGTTTCAAGACAGAGGCTCTTTTAATGAAAAAACATTTTTCAAAAAAGGTTAATTTGAAAAAAAGTTAATTTGAATTAATTATTTTTGAAAATCTTTTTTTCAAAAAAGGTTTTGCAGTGTAGACATAGCCAAAGACTCTGCAGCAATTCCAACTGGCAAAACCAGAAGGACTCTCAATCATCACGCTTCTTTAGTCCATGATCTTTTGTCTCACGGTTCCGTTTTGTTAGTAAGATGATGTTTTCCTAGTTTTTAGGCCCTTCTGAAGGGATGTGAGATTCCTAGATTGCAAGACCAGAAGGAACCACTATGATCATATATAGCAAAGGCCAGAGAACTGCCCCAAACTAATTCCTAGAGTAGAGCTTTTAGAAAAATACCTAGTATTAATTTCAAAATAGGCAGCGATGGCAAATTCAGCACAGTCCTTACTAAGTTGTTCTGAAAGGTGAAGTGCCTTCATGGTTAAAAATCTGAATTTGGCTTCAACTTCCAGCCATTGGACTGTGTTAGACTTTTCACAGCTTGACCAAAGAGCCTATTATCAAATATTTGTCCCCCATGCAGTTACTTAAAGATTGGAATCAAGCCACCCATGGAGCTTCTCTCTGTTGAGCTAAACCGATTAAGCTCTTCGAATCTGTCGCTATAAGGCAGGTTTGCTAGGCATTGCTGAGGCTCTTCCCTGACCTGTCTCGAGTTTTCCAACATCCTTCTTGCTTTGTGGGCAGCAGAGCTGGACACACAGGATTCCAGCAGGGATCAGACCAGCACTAAACACCAAGGTAACATAACCTCTCTACTGCTGCTCAAGGTTCCCTTCTTTCTGCATCCAAGGATCACATTAGCCCTTTTTTACTTGGGGTGTCATGGTCACTTGATTATGTACTGTGATCCTCAACTCTTCTTTGGAGTCACTGTTTCCCAGGATAGAGTCCCCCGTTGTGTAAGCATGGCCTATCTTTTGCTTGTTCTTAGATGTAATCATTTAGACAATAGAACACACATTTGCTTGAGCCTAGTTTCCCAGATGGTCTAGAGGTCACTCTATCATTGACCTCCGTTCTTCCTTATTTTCCACTCCCCCATTTTGTGTGTCATCTGCAAACTTTATCAAAGAAGATTTTGGTTTCTTCCCGGTCACTAATAAAAGCTTAAACAAGTATAGTGCCAAGAACTAATGCCTGGACCTTACTAGAAACACATCTATGTGGTGGTTATAATTCTCCATTTGTACTTACTTTTGGAGACCTATCAGTTAGCCAGTTTTTAGTCCCATTTTAATGTGTGCCATGTTAATTTTATGTCATTCCAGTCTTTAAATCAAAATACCGAGTCAAATGCTTTAGACATTTCAGTATGTTATGTAAACACTATTGTCTTTGTCAACCGAACTTATTCTCATTTAGAAAAAATCAATAGTTTGTCAGGGTCTATTTTCTATAAACCCATGTTGATTGGCATAAATTATATTGTTCTCCTTTTGGAATCCTAGAATGTTAGGCTTGGAAGGGACCTCAGGCGGTCATTTAGTCCCACTTTTAATTCTTTATTCAAACGCTGTATCACCTGTATCAAATCCCACTCCATTATCTTGCCTGGGATCCATGTCAGACTAATTGACGTGTAACTAACTATGTCACCCTTTATCCTTTTTAAATATTGGCTTATAATTATTATTCTTTGTCTTCTGAAATTTCCCCTGTGTTCTAAGACTTATTAAAAATCAGCATAAGCAGTGCAGTGAGTTTCTCAGCAGCTCTTCTAAAACTCTTGAGTGCAAGTTGTTTGGGTCATATCTATACCTTTAGTAGCTGCTGCTTTAACATTCGTCTGAGATCCTAGTGGCATGGAAAAAGTGTCATCCTATGAAATGAATACATAATCTGCTTTTCTCTGAATACAGAATGCAAATATTTATTGAGCACTTCTGCTTTTCTGACTTATCATTGATAAGTCTACCATTTCTGTCAAGTAATAGACCAGTACTATTGTTAGAATTCTTTTTTTCTTAATATACTTTAAAAAAAAAAAAAAAAAAAAAAAAAAAAAAAAAACCCACAACCCTCTTTTTGTCCTTAACTGTATTGGTGATCGATTTTTGCCTTGTCTCTCTTTGCTTTCCTTTTCGATTTTTTTTTACAGTTCCCAGCTTCTGACTTGCATCCATTACTATCAATTTCCCTTTTCTTTCATTTGTTACATTTCTCTGTCTCTCGCTTTTTTTTTAAATTGCTTACTTTACCTCCCCACTAAACCAGGTTATTTTTTGAACCAATGTGGTCATCTTCCTCGTTTGTGGCTTTTGGGGTCTCTAGTAGAGTTCTTAAACACTCCCAGTATTCCACTCAGCTTCTTGGACTTATAACTGTTTTTAACTTTGTGAAATTGGCCCTTCTAAAGCTCTGAGTGTTAGCTATCATCAGTCTGGATTTCATTCTGTTTGTACTTTGTAAATGGGATCAAGTCATGATCCCTTGATCCTAAGTTAATGTGCTAAGGCAGTTGCTGAGCAAAAATACATATGTGAGGCTAATTACAAAGAGCAAGTCCTGTGCCCTTGTAGAGCCCAGAATGGGGAGATAGGGTGCCAAACATAAATTCCCCGCTCTGCTACTGCTGCACTTTGTGACTCTGGAGATGTCTCTGTGCTTCAGCTTCCCATCTGTCAAATGAGAATAATGACTGTCTGCTGGGGTTCTGGGCAGCTTGACTGAATACAGAGATCCCTGAGCTGAATGGCAGTAGAGCAGGGAAAGTGCTGCTGTTGACCTCCCTTGTCTGTGTGTGTCTGCCCCCCTGGAAACTGGGGGGAGGAGAGTACCATATAAACTGCCCAGGGACCTGCTGTCTGTCCTGGGAGCCAAGATTCCTGCCTCTTGCTTGCAGAGGATCAAGGAAGGGAGCGTCATAGACCGGATCCAGGTCATCAACGTGGGTGACATGATTGACTCCATCAACGGGCAGAGCCTTATTGGGTGCCGGCACTATGAGGTTGCCAAGATGCTCAAGGACCTGCCCAAAGGCCGCACCTTCACGCTGAAGCTTACGGAGCCCCGGAAGGCATTTGGTGAGTGATGGTGCTCAGCTGTGCAAAAGGGAGGGGGAGGAAGGGCTAGCCACTGTCTGGCTCAGTGTGGCTGGAACATGAGGGCTGGTGCTAGGTCCAGTCTCAGGCTGGCTGTGGTCGCAAGTCGGCTCCGCCTGTTGTGTGTCTGCCAGCCTGTGTAAAATTAGCACGGTGGGTCTCGGTTTAGGTTGTCGTGGGGCAGGTGTCCATGTCTCAGGTTAGGTAATTGATTCACCTTATTGATAGCGAGAGCAGAAAGGATTAATCAGGCCTCAGAGACCGAGCTCTCCCATCTCTCTAGAGGGGCTTGCTTCTGTGCAGGGGGAGAAAGCACACAGTGGTGGGCCATGGCGCAGAGACCTTCAGCAGCCAAGGCGGCCAGACCAGCAGAGAACATGCTGGGCTTTGTTTTGCACATTCTGTCCTTCCTTCAGTGAGAAGACACATTGGGTGCTTTTCTGAGAGCCCCAAAGGCCTGCTGAGTGTTATGGGCAAGAAGGGCACTTACCTCCTGTCCTGCTCTATATGAAATGGGCCATGGGGAGGGCAGAAGGGACTTGTTGTCCAGATTTCCCAACCAGTGTGTTTCAGATGGCCCAGTGGGCTGGCTGGCCTTGCTTTCCTGGATTTGCTACTCCAGGCTGAGTGTGTATTCAGCTCTGCAACCTGCTTCAGGGCGACATATGGTCCCACCCTGGCCTGTTTGCTGGGTCGTGGCAGGTCATCAACATTTACACATGGGTCCTGAGCCCCAAGAGTTCCCAAATGTGGGGCTGGGATAGTGTGGTGTCCAGCAGGTGGTGCTGTAACCTCAGTGCAACTGCACACACATGAGCCGCAACTGTAGGGGTGGGGTAGTTGCTTAATTTCAAGGTAGGGTTGCAGCACCCACCTTTTGCCAGGAAGGCATAGGACTTCACCAGCCAGGTTCACCAGAGCTGGGCTTGTTAGCGGTTCCCACATATCACCATCCTTGGGGTATTCCAGCCCTGACAGCTTTGTTCCTGGCAGACTCTTCCCTCTGATCACAATACAACTCTCACTCTGCTGTTGCTGCAGCCTGCTCCTGCTGGAGCTGGTACAGAGAGTCCTTGAATCCTGGTACCATGTCTGTCAAGGGCATCTTCCAACCGAGGCCCTCCAGCCACTCTGCCAGCGCTTCACCAAGCCCTTGTTACTAGTCTTGTAAAAGCAGAGCCCAGGAGGCCCATTTACCTGCCATAACCGCTAGGTGGCACTCCTTCCCTGAGCAGGAGTAGAACCCAGGAGTCCTGGAGCCCTGTTGCTTCATGCTCCTTGCTGCTGGTGTCTCATCTCATTCAGCCAAGCCAGCCTGCCACCATGAATCCCTTCCTCTGTGAGTGACTCACCAGGTTCTGATCTTGGAAGGAAGATCATTTCCCCTTAGCAATTTCCTCCCTGGCTTGTTCTGCTCAGCGTGCACGTCCCTGGTTCCTGGAACTGGCACCTGAGGAGCCCTTGCCCCTTCTCATGCCTTGCGATTCCTTCCAGGCTAAGTGATGATGGTTCTGTGGTGCTGCCCCTGTGTGTGAGCATTGGCTGAGCTGTGCTCTGGTCAATATGCCACATGGCTTGCAGGCCAGACTAGGAACTAAATCTGGACTCGATTCTTCCAGTTCCCAGAACTCACGGGAGAGTCGTTCCAGCCTCCCCACATGCACTGGAGCCTCTGTGGCAGGAGCCGAGGGAAAACAAACCTCACGCTGTTTTCCCAGATGCTGGCGGCTGGCGCACAGGGAAAGCATCACTGGCTGTCAGGAGTTAAGTGGCTTTTAACCCTGGCACCTTCGAGATGCTGGAGGGAGACCTGACTTGGGGAGGGCTGGGGCAGAGCTGGTAGCTTCCAGCAGAGGGAAGTAATATGTTCATGCCCGCCCCCCCCCGCCCCCCCCCCCCAAACACACCTCCACCCACACGGATGTTTCAACCTGTTTGAGGGATGTGCTTGATTCCAGAAAGGGGTGGGAGGCATCTTCTGCATGACACGAAACTGGTCTTAGGGGCTGGGCAGCATCCAACTTAGGGCTGTCTCTGTAAATTGGCCTCCTGGCAGCAGCCTTCTGCCACTCCCGTGTCCCTCTCACTGCTCTTGGCACCTCTGCTGCTGCAGCATCCTGCTGCAACTCATGGATTCCAGCCAAGGACCCAGCTCACCTGCTCCTTGCACAAACACACACGCAGTATCTCACCCTCTGAGCGAAGCAGGGTGGCAGGGCCCTGGCTGGTCCTGTGTCTGCCCCGGTCAGTTCCCACCTCTGGCAGAGACCAGCTGGAAAGGCATCCCCCTGCTTGTTTACATGCCAGCCCTGGATCACAGGCCTGGAGTCATCAGGACAGGCTGGACCGCTGTGAGAGCTGCTGCTAAGGAAAATGCTGGCTCTGAAGTCAGCTCAGTTCATTTCCTCTCTCTGGACAGCCTGGAGTGGCCTCTTCTTTTAACCCCTCTCGCTGGCTATTTCTAGCTTCTGGGCTGTGTGGCTGTGATCTCTCCCTCAGGAACTTCCCTAGCATCAGGGGAGGGCCCCACACCCTATCCCAGCTGGAGGTCTCAATCTGAGACCAGCGTAAAGGGCCACTCCCTTCAGTCCCATCTGTAGCACATCCTACCCCACATCTCCCTGCTGCTGCCCACAGACGCACCAGCTCTGGCAGGGCCTTTGCCATTCCCGTCTTCCACTGGCTGGACAGCGTTGATCCTGTGACCAGTACCACACTTGTGGTCTGTGCGCTTTGCTGGTGCAGACATGCCTTCTCCCTCTGGCGCAGGCCCTGTCCCACCCGCTGCTCTGCCACTGAGTGAATGGAAAGCCTGTTCAATTTCTTGACTGTGAGGCCAGAACGCTGGCTTCCCTCTATGGGGGAACAGCTCCTGCCTGTCCGAAAGGAGCTGGCCTTCCTGGAAAGGCAGAACCGTGCATCTGTGTTCCCAGCTTAAAACAGCCACCCCCTTCTGAACAGCTGGTGTTCTGCCCAGCTCCCAGTCCAGCCCAGCTTCTTGCTCAGGGCTGTCAGTGGGGCTGAGGCAGGCTGATCTGCCATGGCTGTGAGATCTGCTGTTTTGCGTGGGTCTGTGGGGCTAGTGGCTGTGCAAGGACCCGAGGGGTTATGCAGGCTCTGGGCTGATGGGTTGTTGCCTCATCTTCGACCCTCGTGCAGACAGGGGCGGGTGGGTTCTTGGCCTGTGATCCATTAGGAGTCTGCCTGCTCAGCACCTCACGGTGGGGCTCAGTGCAGCGTCTGGAGCCATCCTTTCCCTGCAGGCAGGGAGCTGGATCTCAGTGCCTTAGCTAGACATTTGTGCTTGAGGCGCACATGCGGCAGGGCGGTGCCTGCCTGGCATGCCAGCCTCTGATTGCAGCCCCAGTCTGGACACGTTGAAGCCTGGAGGATATTTGAGGCTGAGTCTTGCACCCTACTGAGCTGTGGCATGCTGGGCTAACCACACCAGCAGTGGGTGGAGTGGGTTGTGGTGGTGGCTGCTTGAAGGAGTTATCCTTGGAACCAGGCAAGGGAAGTGGCGTTTTCCAGTGGAGAGAGACTCATACATGGTTGGAGTGGGTGCTGGGGTCGGCTGTGGGGAGCAGGTGCACGAGGACTGTAAATAACCGACCAGCCAGGGCATCGCCCCCCAGAACTTCTGCACCCGACATCTCCAGAAGAGTAGTTCCAGCCACCTTGTGAGCTGTCAAAGCTACAGGCCCTCCCTTTTGTTCCTGATGCTGAAGGATCCATGCTGACAGGGCTGTGGACACCACTTGCAGAGGCAGCGTTTTCTAGGAATTGTTGCCTAGGTCCCCTGGGCTGTGCATGGTCTTCTCAAGAGATTCGTGACCCATAGGTCACAGATTGCCCATGGTTCCTGTTTCCCTCTTCTTAGAAGTGCCCCAGGTGTGTTCCAGCTCCCCTGACTACCAGGAAGTTCTTTGAGCCGTGACCTAGGTAGCGCCTGCTGCCTGAAGCCATGGCTAACGGTGAAGAACAGCTCTCGCCTCAGTCTCCCAGTGGTGTCATCAGCAGCTGTCCTCACTGACATTTCTACCCCAGCTCTGCCTTTTTCAGCGTTGGTCCAATTTTGGAGGTGGGGAGGGAGCTGGGAGTTGGTGCTGGGAGAAGAAGAGGAAAGAAGCAGAGAGGGGAGGATGTGGACAAGAGAGAAGTGAAGAGCAGTGGGCTGAAGAGTAGCGTTTCTCACTGAACTCAGTAATAAAGTACTCAAGACACAATCCCCAGCCGTGCGGTTGCCACAGAGGCCAGGCCATTCCTTTCATCCCTGGGCGTCTCTCCCAGCCAGCGGGAGATCTGTCAATCCAGGGAAGAACTGACGCCACTGGGCCATAGCTGAACATGGCGTTCTGCCCACCGTGCCGAACAAGTGATACATCAGCCCCTAGAGCAGGAGCCAGCTATTGGGGAGCTCCCCTCCCATGGGCACGGCAAGAGGAATAATCCGCTCCTTCGTGCCACAGCATCAACTGGCTTTGTACCTACTGCAGGATTACAAAAATCCCCAAACAGGTGAGGGCTCTGGGAGGGTTTCTTAGAGCCATTTCTGCACGGCTGTTGAGCCTGTTTCCTAGCAGGGACTTCTGCCTGCACCTGCCGTGGAGACTCGTTCATCTGCCGCCCTTGACGAGGACATTACTGGCCTTGCTGCCACTCACTCTGACAGATGCATTGGCCACTGCAGCAGAGAACCAGGTGGCAGGAGCTGGCACTAGTTGAGCTTTGGAGTAAGGAGTTCAGGCCTCCTCCGTATTTAATGCCTCTTCCGCCTGAGAAGAGCGGAAAGGCAGTAACACGTCAGCTTCTAGGAAGCTTTGTCTGGGCTACTCGTGAAGTGTGTGAGAGCAGCATGAAATTGAATTCAATGCAGAAAGAAACCGGGTTCTCTGGTGTGTGACCAGCCTGCTGCTTTGGGACGGGACAGCGAGGTGGGAAAGCTGTGTTGCTGTCATGCCGCATGGCAGCCTTGGGACCAGCGTTACTCTAATTCACTGAGTCCCCATCCTTTTCCCCATCTGCCATCCCTCTCACTGTGTCTCAGCACACACAGGGAATCTCAAGCTATTTCTGAAGCACAAACTGCAGGTGAAGCAGCCTCTGGCAGGCCTGGGATGAGAAGGCACATCCTGCCCTATTGATTGCCAGCCGGCATCCTACAAGCGGAGTCCGTCTTGAATAATTCTTGTCCTACGTCTATCCTGGCATCTGTGTGCTGCAGACATGTAGAGCAGCTGACATCTTCCCCAGTTATTTTTACTCTGTGGGAAATGTCAGTGGGGCTGGATTTCCAGGGTTCAGTGACCTCTGCCCACAGGCTTTTCCTGGGCTTAACTGGCTAGAGAGACTCATGGCAGGCCGTGAACCTGTTAGCAGGCTGCGGCTCCCTCTGGATTTCCATCAGCTGTTGTTTCCTGCTCAGACCAGTTAGAACATCTCTTGGACCGTAGCAGCTGGGTTGGTTGCCCCAGGAGGGTTTTAATGGGATGATGTTGGAAGTGGCTCTGTCCCTAAGGGGAAGAGGAAGTGGATTGACCAGTGCCCTGTGTCGGCACAAGGGGATGAGACTGTTTGGGAAAACGCTGGTCGCTTGGGCAGTGCACTGGGAACATAGGTCCCTGCCGGCGTGGGAGCTCCTGCAGGATGGAGCATAGCTTTCCTGAGGATTCCCAAGGGCAAGAGGAAACAGATCATATGTGGGAGGAAAGAGGAGCTTATGGGATCCCACTCTGCGGTCAGCAAGAACCTGACCCAGCCAGGGGACTGAGAGATGCGTGGTTTGAGCACAGGCCTTGAACAGTCAAGCTCGTGCTGCGGCTTCTTGGCTCCATGCCTCAGTTTCCCAGCTGTGACGCGGGGACTCTAGCCTTCTGATGCAAGGGAGTGTGTTGTCATTGGGAAAAGGTTCTTTGGCTTCTACAGGACCACGATATTACGCTTAACTCTTCTGGCTAATTCCTTCTGTGCAGAACAGATCCTGAAGTGCTACCCGGCATCTTTCCTCCCAGCACTGACATGCAGCCACCTCTGGGGCCTAGCATGACAGCTGTTTAACAGCTGTTTGGCAGCACTGGGCCCCAGACACGTCACTGGAGTCTCTAATTGGCTTTGGTGCCCAGAATGGATAGGCGCTACTGAGGCCAGGTGAGAGACTGACGTATCAAAGATGCCGATTCTCTCAGGTGCCACCAGGGAGTCAGGTGCAGTAACATCCAGTGTCAGGGATTGCTTGTAACTACTTGCAGCAGCCTCTGCTCCTTCCATATCTGCTAGGTTTCCCTGGGGTGCATTGCGTCTGCTGGCCATGAGCTCAGCTCTTGTCCATGCAGCTGCTGAAAGGTGAATGATACAGCAGGTTCTGGAGAAGCGTGCTGTCCTCCCTGTGCTGCTGCCAGGGCCCTTCTCTGGGAACTGCCTTATCTTCCCTTTCTTGCAGCCCCCTGCCCTCCAGCGGACTTCAGGTGTCCCAGGAGAAGAGGCAGCGTCTCTTCTTCCCCAGCATGGCTGCGGATTGGCATCGAGGCTGGGAAGAAGGCTGTGTGAAGGGCAAGGGTCAGAAACTGCTGTAAACCAATTTCCCAACCTGCACTGCCTTCTGCTCTAAGCAGCCGCTGAGAGAGAGAGATGTCATTTTTCTTGAAGTAGAACCCAGGGCTCTCACTCAAGGCGCTGCTCTCCCCACTAGACTACACTCCCTCCCCATTGCCAGGGATCCAACCCAGGAATCCTGCCACCACCCAGGGCCCTGTTGTCAAAATAGAGCTGCTGAGGCTGGGCGGTAGGGCTGGATCAAGGTTCCTGGAGGCCTGGCACTGCCCACTCTTGTAGTTGTGCTCCTTTGCAGTGGCACCCAATCTGGGGGTGGGCTGGCACTTGCGCCTGTGGATCCACTAGCCATCCTGGGGAGGTGAGCTCTGGGGCAGCCTGGTGGGCGTGCAGACTGGCCAGCCACAGGGGCAGCACTTGATGCTGGCGGGGAATCAAGTTTGCATGGACGCCAGGGTGCTCCAGACTGGCCAGCTGGGGGAGCAGGGTGGCACTGGGGCCTGGCTGGCCAGCCTGCCCCATGTGTGATGGGCATTCAGACTGGCAGGCTTGCAGTATATTTTTTGCTGGGCTGGAGGAGGTGGGGTCTGCATCTGGTGAAGTGGGTTGGAGCCCACAAAAGCTTATGTCTGAAGAAATGTGTTAGTCTTTAAGGTGCCACAGGACTCTTTGTTTTTTCAAGCCCCTTTAATAATCTAGCCCTGCTGGGCCATGCTCTTCCCGTTCCCTCCCAGCACAACTCTGTGATCCAGATGAAGCTCTGCGAGCTCAGAGGGGCAGCCCCTTCTCATTCCCTGCTGATGGTAGGGGAGCAGCAAGAGAGGTGTGCAGGAGGAAACAGAAGGAAATGGGGGGGGGCGCCTGTGGGAGCCCAGAGGCTCAGCCAAACTGGGGCAGGACATGGAGATCTAATCCTCCAGTGGTCACCTTGCCGTGTCTAATGAAGGGTCTCACACCAGCCCTGCCCATCAACTGATATGACATGACCAGGGACTCCTTTCTCTGCCCCATGTGCTGACCTCAGGGTGCCGTCACCAGCCCATGGTGTCAGACTGATGCAGTGGGGTCTTGTGCATCAGAGTCCTGCCCCATGGACACCAGTGGGGCAAATGGGGGGAAGAGAAGGCAGCTGTGCAGCTTCCTCTGGGTAGGGATTTCTGCCGCCACCCCTGAATCCCAACACTGTCTACGTCTCGCAGCCTTGGGCTCTTCCCCCTGCTCTCCTGCCCCCAGCTCTGCTGGTGCCTCTCAATCCTGACCTGACCCACAGCCCTTTGCCTTCCCATCCCAGGGCTTTCCCCACTCCCCAGCTCTGCTGGTCCCTCAATCCCCAGTAGTAACTATTTTAGCCCTCCTCCTCCTCCACCCTGCCCCCCAACCTTTGAGTTGGGATTGAGGCATCAAGCACAACCCGCACCGTCCGGCCATGGCTGCCCCCAGAGCACCCCTTTGATGTGCCTGTGGAGGCTGGGGGGGGCTGATACTTAGAACTACTCCCTGCTTGGAGGGTGGCTGCTGAATTGGTGAGACCAGCTGGGCTGGCTACTGGGATTCTGAGCCATTAGCCCAATGTGCTGACTGCCTGCCCACCACCACCACCACCCCCCAGCGTAGTCTCACGGGGTCGTCTCCTTGCTGTGTTTCAGATATGATCAGCCAGCGGGGAGCAGGGAGCAAGCACAGTGGTAGCTCCCAGCTGGGCACAGGCAGAGGGACCCTCCGGCTGCGGGCCAAGGGTCCGGCCACCGTGGAAGAGCAGGTAGGTGCCAGCCTCAGTGGCTTTGCATGTTGCCCTGAGCCCTGTCCAGAGAGCTGCAAGGCAGCCAGAGCAGGATAAGAAAGGAACTGGGTTCCAGCTATGCCAAGGCTGGGGAGGGGCCTGATCTTCTCCCCACACTACACCCCTTGGGGAGCAGGTGGAATACAGTCCCCCCGTCTTGCTCATGCTCCTGAATCCCAACCTGCAGCCCCCTGATATCCCTGCCCTGAGTCACTCTGCCAAGGAACAGGGAGGGTCCCTCTTCTCCTAAGGTGCATGGGGAGGAGGGTATGTTTTTGCCTCATCTCCTGCTCATCACTTTTTCCACCTGCCAGCTCTCTGCATTTGAGGAGAGAGCCATCGAGAAGGTGGATGACCTGTTGGAGAGCTACATGGGCATCCGTGACACAGAGTTGGGTGAGTCTCCTGCAGAACAGCTGCCAAGTTGCCCCAAAAGGGGTCAGCCCAGGGTCAGCCACTGGGCAGTGTGGGGCCCTCCTGGCCCTCTACAGTGCCCCTGCTGGGAGAGGCAGGATTGGAGTCTCTGGATGCTGCCCTCCCACCCCTGAGCCAGTGCTCCTGTCCTGCTCCCCACAGCAGCCCCTGCTGGGAGAGGCTGGACTGGAAAAGTCTGATGCTCTCCAGCCGTTAACTGCGAGTCCTGCATCCGTGATAGGCAGCATTTAGCAGGAGAATTCTCTCTAGGAAAGATGAGTCAGGCTCCCGAGCACCCTTTGGTGCCCAGGACACGGGACAGCATCTCCAAGGCTGCTGTGGACGTTGCAGTGGGTACAAGGTTATCTGTGTGTTCTGGGAAGCAGAGGCAGGCATTGGTCATTTCGGTCTCAGTGGGCAAGAGCAGCATGTTGACTCTGGCAGGGCTGTGGCTCTGGGCATCTGGGGCTCCTGGTGGTGCTATTGTGATGGGCGAATCACTGGCCCTGTTGGCATGGGGGGGGCCAGCATAGAGCGGCTATAGCAGCAAACTCTCCTCCATTCCCTTCTCTGCCCTCTCTCCCTTCTCTGCAGCTGCCACCATGGTGGAGCTGGGCAAGGACAAGCAGAACCCGGATGAGTTTGCTGAGGCGCTGGATGAGCGGCTGGGTGACTTTGCCTTCCCCGACGAGTTTGTCTTTGACGTCTGGGGCGCTATTGGGGACGCCAAGGTTGGGCGCTAGTAGGACTCTGCCCTCTCTGGGCCGGCCCCGCTGCACACATGCTGGACCCACTGTGCCTTTGGGCCAGATTAGGAAAGCAGCAGGGCCGTTGTCCTGTGGATCAGGGATGGGGTGGGGGTTATACCATAGGCCTGCCGCCCAACACAGCTCCAGCACTGCTCCCCCAGCACAGTTGCTCTGGCTCCTTGCACCTCCTCTCTGCCAAGGTGATATCTGCACCTCTCCTGGGCCTGCTGTACCTGGCACTGGGCAGGAGTCAGTCTCTGGGCTCAAATCCTCAGGCCTCATGGAGCAATAAGCTGAGCCCTTGTGCTCCCCTAAGGAAGTTTGCAGGTCAGGGATGTTGGGCAGACCCTGCACAGAGCATCCTGAGGGGCAACTCCTCCCTAGGTTCCACCCTTCATTTTTGGGTGTTGGTTGTGAGCCATTGTACAGGATCCCTGGCTTGTGCCCTGCTCCCTGGCACTGAAGAGGGTGTGTCCTCACAGGTGCAGGGCCTGGCACCCTTCACTCTCTCCTCCTGGCTTCTTGTCGGGGCATCTCTTGGCTGTACCTCTGCCTGGATGAGTCCTGCTGGGATATCGTAGCTGGGCCCTGGCCCTGGTGCCTTTGAACGAACCTCAGGTGCCTGTGTTCCCCATGTGGGGGTTGACAGCAGAACCTCCCACCCTCTGCCCATATGGTACAGCCCCACTCTCGGCACCCACTTGACCACTAATGTGAGCGAGGCAGGGCAGGGCCTGCACCCTCAGCCTCTGGCTCATCCTCTCCTGTGTTCAGGGGTGAATCTATAACCTCCCCCCCGCTCACTTGGTACAAGAAAATGCCCACTCTGTCCTTCATCCTGTTTTGTCCTTCCTTCCCCATGACTGGGCCTGGCTGCTGGTGGTTCTGCCCTGCTCCTTGCCAGCTGGTGCCCTAAAGGATGATTAGGAAGTCTTGGGAAAACCCCCAGCTGTGCCCAAGATTCCCAGGTAGCATCAGGCTGGCGGCTGCTGTTCCCTTCGGGAGGACAAGCAGCTGCCTTCCTCTCATCCTCTACACCCCCTTTCCTGGGACTGAGAGCATTATCCTTTGTGCACCCGCCCCCAGGAAGAAATTAACAGCATGTAGTGTCCACTTCTGGTGGAGGCCTGACTGGGGTGACCTGGGGTTCCCCCACAGTCCCAGCTCCAACCCCCAGCTGGCAGTCTTGCACCCTTTAATGCAATGTGGTGCAGTGAGGCTGCATCACTGCTCTGCCTTTGGCCTGGTCCCTCTTGCCAGAAATGCTCTTTTCCAAGGCAGGGGCACTGCCCCCTCCCCCCGCAGCAGTGGAATAGTCCCAAGACCCAGGCTGTGCCCTTCTAGGCTCTTTCCCCCTCGCCTGTATCCCAGGGGTGGATACAGACCCATGTGGGGCTGTACAAGATTCCTGTGGAGCAGCTGAGAAATGACTGGTTCTTTTGTCTGCACATCCATTGCCAGGGGGAGGGGAATGCCCTTTAGCGCTCAGACTGCCAGGCACCTGCCACCCCACTTGTGCCCCTAGCCTAGGGCCAGTGGGGTGTGGGTCAGAGGGCTAAATCCGTCCATCACCCCCTTTTCTATCTCCTGCCAAAAACCACACAGAAAGATGGGGCCAGGCAGCCATCCACACCTTCCCTTCCCACCCCTGGGCCCAGACTCCTACAGTCCAACTGGGACTGCCTGCCCTACTCCCTTGCTGGGGTTGGGTTTGAGCTGACCCCTGCCGCAGCAACAAGCATAACAGGCCCTTAGGCCTGTATCAGCCTGCTGAGGGGTTTCCCGCTGTGAGTTGAGCTCCAGGTACCCTGCTTTGTTCCTGCTGCTCTGCTTTCCTGCACAGAGCAGTGGTCACACCCCTATTCTCCTGGGGTGTGGGGTCACTGCACAGCCCCATGCTCAGGGCTAGGCCTCAGCGCCAGCCCTAGTGTCTGATCCATCAGCTAGGCCCAAAGCTCACTGAGCCCTCCTAGTGTTTACCTCGTGTGATGTTTAATTGCCCCAGGAGCCCATTGCGGGGTTCCCCTCGCCTTTCTGAGCCTGTTATAACTGTCCCTACACCAAACACCTCTCTCCTGCACCTTACCCTGCTGGGATGCTCCTGTAGTACCTAGGTGGGGAGGGAGGAAGGAAGTTACCCCCAGACTCTGCCAAGTGACTGGGAGCCCCTTTCCCTGGCTTGGAGTCTTTCCTAAGGAAGCAGTACTGTCTCAGGGCTGGATATCCAGGACTCCTGGGTTCTCTCCCTGCCCAGGGAGTGCCTACAGCTTAAAGCAGGGGTGTGAGGGGCCAGGCCTCCTGATTCTGGTAGCTCTGGGGCCGTCCCCTGGAGCGTGTCCCCTCCCTTCTCTGTCTCGTCATAACTGTTAACTCTGGATCAGACTGACCTACCTCACAGGGCGGCTGTGGGGACACATGCTGTTTGTAAAGCTCCCCCTCCTCTGATATTTATATCCCCTCCTGGCATGTCCCTGGGTGTCTCCACGCCCAGGTCAGGCTGGCTCCTTCAGGCTTTCTTCAGCCCTCATGCCCCTCCTGTATGCAAGACACTAATCCCAGCACTGGCAAGAGGGCGAGAGCATGGGGCTTAGAGGGGAAGTTCACATACAAGGGGCGCCAGGCCCCCAGCAAGGGGAGTAAACCCCTGCTGAGCAGGGCTGGATTGGAGCCTGCCTCCCCGAGAGACCTAGGTGCCCCCTTGTGTGGAGATGGCTGGGAGCTCTTCCCCCTCTGCCTAGCCACGCTCTTGTGGGAGCTGCTGCTGAGGGGCCTGCCCCATCTCCCTCCTCCCAGGGCATATTTTTGTATTTTACATGTAGAGCATCTTTAACATAAAAATATATCGACTCTAGGCAAATGGTTGTGTGTCTGTGGGGTGGGAAGCACTGCCACATGGGCCAGGCCTACGTGTGGGGCTGGCTTCAGCTGCTTGGCAGGGATTGGGCCATGGGGACCCCGGTCCTGCTGCAGGTTGGGCTGTCAGCCCCATGGGAGTCAGCTCCATCTGCAAGAGTTCGTGTCAGAGCCTCCTTCCCTGGGGCCACCTCAGAGGGGCGGCCCCAGCAAGCAGGCTTCAGTGGGGAGACCTCCCCTCCCTGTCTGTGTTGGCTTTGGTGTGGCACTAAGGGGCACTGTACTGCAGGGGGGCGTTGGGAAAGGGTGCCCTCCTCTGGCACCCTGTGAGGCTGCAGAGAGCAGCTGCTTTCCTATACATCACAGCCGCTGTCTTTTGAGTCTGCTGTGGCCATCATGTGATGGTGGGGCTACACCAGGGTACAGCCCCTGCAGCTGTTGGAGTCACAGCCCCTTCAGCCTCAGCTGGGCTCTGCATCCCAGAGTCCAAACAAATGATAAAGTTGACCAGCCTGCGGCCCCCTCCCTCCCGCAGCTGATGCTGGGCTGTGAGGGCATAGCTCTTGGCCCCAATGTGCCCAGGTTCAGCTGAGAGCGGTGCTGGGCCGGCAATGCAGGACGCGAGTGCACAGGCAGGAAAAGGGTGTGGTGAAGACAACCAGGGCATGCCAGTGGGAGCTGCAGGGGTCAGGTCAATGTTTTTCTCTGCAGGCACACGGGCCTCACGTGGCACGTGCATTGCCTCTTTGTCCCAGTGTCGGCCCTTGTCGCCATCCATGCTTGAAGCTTGGTGGCCACATGCTGAAATTTAGGGGTCGGCGTGGGGGTGTGCAGGCCAACATGCATGTCAGATGCTGAAGCATGCTTGAGACAGCTGCTGGTGCTGGGGTGACTGGATCCAGCCCTCGAATCACTGCAGTGCGTATCCCGCTTTCTGTCCCAAGCTCTGGCACAATGTTCCCCTGGGGCTAGATGGACTGTCGGTCTCGTCTGACCCAGTAGTGCTGCTCTTAAAGTTGGCACCATTCTGGTAGATCTGTTGGCTCCCTCTGGCATGTGGGGCAGACCCTGAAGTTGCTGCAGGCTCTTCCCGATACGCAGACTGCGACTTATGGACATAATGAATCAGAGCTTCCCCTTACAAACTGGCAGCCATCAACCAGTTTGGGTGTCCCTGCAGTGGATCCCTGTGAGATCCATTGTAGCTCCTCTCCTTCGCAGCGACCTATCAGCAATGAAACCCAAGGAGTCCCTCTCTGAAAGTGCTGTTTGTCTGTCTGATGTGGATAAAAATCCACGCCACCTGGAGAGGTCACTCAGCTGAGTGATGAATTCTCTGACCACTTCCCAGGGTCATAAAGGGGCTGAAGCTGGTGGCCACAAACTTTCCATCTACTGGCCAGCCTGGGGGGGGGGAGGTGGGCAGGGCTGAGACAGCAGGGGGCTGTGGGTTGAGGACACTGAAGTCTGTATAGGTCCTGTCCTCATTCACTCCCTCCCTTGGCACCGGGGTCCCATCTCAGTGAGTGGTCCTTGGGAGCTGGGCCTGAGCTGAGCGCCTGTGGCTGTGGCCAAGTGATGGGATTTTAATGGGATGCTGGGCCCGGACTCGGGCTGGCTGCTCCCATGGCACTAAGTTGGGTTGAGGGGAGGGTTCCTGTCACCCAACATCTCTGTCACCCCCTGCCCTGGCCAGCATTGACAAATCCCCCTGCAGCACCCCAGGCTTTGTCCTCATCCCCAGTTCCCCCAGGCTATGAATGAGACCTAGGCGTCCAGGCTGGACCCCACTCCTCTCTCAGAGCCAGGGAGTGAACCCAGGAGTCCTAGCTTTAACCAATGGACCTTGCCCCTTCCCGGAACACATCCTGGTGGGAAAAGCAGCAACCCAGAGGGCGGGGGTGAGGGATGGGCAAGGACAACATAGGCCGTGTCTGCAGGAGCAGAAACAAAACAAACATTCCCTCTGCCAAGGGCATGTGGGGCCAGGAAATGGAACAAACGCCAGGAAAGGGGCTGCTCAGGGGGGCCCTGGATGCCCATGGGGGGCAGCTATGCCCTGCTTGGCCTGCCTGAGTGGGGCCTGTTGGCTGCCCCTTCCCTGTGCTATTGGAGTATGGGGGTGGTCAAGGCTTCAGGCTTCCCCACTGACTTAGGGGCAGTGTCTGACCCTCAGGACCTGGGTGCTGTGAGTTTGTGAGTTGTTGGCAGAATGTGGGGGAGTCCCTTAAGGGCATGGCTGTCTCTAAGGGAGGTGACTTGGCTGCTCAGAGCCCCCAGCAGGAGATGCCACCCCTGCCACAGTCAGCTGTGTGTCTGCACATCAGCAATGGCTCTGATTAGCTGCTCTTCCCCCTGGAGGGGGTTGCCCCACTCATCCTAGCAGGGTCTGTAGTCCACGCTAGGGAGGGGACAGTGCTGGGATTCTCCTGCCTCCATTGCTGTGAGGCTGGCAAACTGCCCTCTGCTCCCCACCAGAGGCAGCTGCATCTGAGCACCAGCCTGGGGAGCTCCCTTCTTTCCCCAGCCCATGCCAGGTGGGGGGCCAGGCCTGTGGAGGGGTCCTGGGTGTTAAAACCTCTGGGTTCTGGCAGTGTTGGTGCCTGGAGCCCACAGCCCGAGTCTGGGAGCCCCTTGGTGGCCCCAAATCCAGGCCCCAGCCCTGGAGCACTGTATGCAGAGTTCACTTTGTGACCAGCAGGAGGCGTGGGGACACAGCGAGGGGCTGGGGAGAGGATGTGGGAGGCAGGGGGGGGTGTTAATGCTGGGGAATGGACTTTGCATGCACAAGGAAGGGGTGGCTGGGCATGTATGGGGGGGCCTCTGGACAGAGGCCCAACACTCAGCGGGTACAGCCCCCCCCACTGGGCTACAGCAGCAGAGACCCTGTTGTGCACAAACGCTCCCCACCCCACACACACGGTACAAGGCCACTGGCCCCAACTGCAGCTGCCTGAGGCAAGTCATGCTGTCGGCTGGTTAGTGTGTACAGGCACCCAGCCCCTATGAGCCCACTGGCCATGGGCCCCTGCAAACATTCCCCCTATCCCAAGCCTCCCGCAGGACCCCCCCCCCATCACATTCACTACGGAGCAGGGGCTTGGCTGAGTTGGGCCCTGCTTGGGGTCCCCATGGGATGCAGGCGGAGGCATTGAGGAGGGAGGGGGCCTTCCTTACCCCAGCTGCCTGCTCATAATTAACTCAGACTGAGCCCTACCCAGGCTTCAAGCTCTTAACTTTATTTCTCTCCCCCTTGCAACGGGACACCCCCATTAAAATCAGCCCCCTGCACCCAAAGTCCCAGATCCACACAGTTACTTCAGGCAGAACCTGCCTCTCCGTGACTCCATTCCTGCCCCTCTTTCTCTGGCCCACAACTACCCATTGCTTTCCTAGAGGGGTGTGGGAGGCTGAAAGGAGCAGGCTGGACATCCCCCGGCTTCCAGCTCCTATTAACACAACAGTCCAGGCTCCTACCCCACCCCACAAAGTCTGCTGGTCTCAGGGACTCTCCATCCTCTGCTCCTGCCCCCCCCCCCCGACAGTACAGCTGGGGGGTGAGATGGGGCAGCTGGGGATCAGGTCTAGGAAGGGGGCACAGATCTGACTTGCTGACAACTTGAACCCAGGAATCGGGGACAGGCTGAGAGCTGCATGAACCAGCAGATCCGGCTGCAGAGAGCTGGTTGTGGTGAATCCCCTGCAGCCGGCTCTGAGAGCATCAGCAGCGCCCCAGGCCCAAGCCCTCTGCCCAGCTGGGCCTGGACCAAGAGGTCCCCTGGGCGCCCGCCCCCGGCAGCAGACGCATTTCAGCTCCGTTCTCAGCCTGATGATTCCCACATGAAACAACTTGTGTAGGTCAGAGCCTGGGTGACCCTGGGTCCCTCCAGTGCTCTGTGTCTCCTTCCCCACCACGTCGGATACCTCCTTCTCTCCCCAGTGCCCTTTGTCTTCTTCCATCCCTCCCACGCCCTAGCCCAGCCCCTTCCATGACAACTCCCCCCCCAAAGAAAGTAGTTAGCTAGTGGGGAAGGTCACCTTGGTACTTTTTGCTGCACATAGATGAAAAAACAGCCCAGGTGCGTGTTTGCAACCCGGGGGCACCAGGTGCCAGGGACTTGTGCACCCCCTGCCTGTCCCATCCTGCAGTCTGGGCAGGGTCGGGCCCCCCAACTCTGGGAACGGGAGCAACCACATGTGTAACAATCGGGTACCGCAGCAACTGTAGACACACCAAAGTTTCTGAGCCAAGGACACATTAATCCAGCTGTCAGGTGCTGGGGTTGTGTGTGGTTGAAATGGATGCATGGGGGCGGGTGGGTCTGTCTCCTGGGGCTGGCTGTGTATGGGGTGGGGAGCACAGTGTAGGATGGACACACGTGTCTGTGTGCAGCAGTGGTTGTGAGGACACGAATGATTGTGCCAGCCTCTCCCTGACTGCGCCAGGCGTGTCATGGAGTGGCAGCGTGGGACGATTGGCACACATGCTGTTGGGCACAAATGTGTGAGTGTGGAGCCGTGCACTGGAGGCGTGTTAGGCAGCACACATGTGCACCGTGCAGTGTTGTGGGGAGTGATTGTGGAAGGAGGGCTGAGAGATTGTAGCTGGCACGTGACCGGTTGTGTAAGTGTGTTGTGTAAGGCCAAGAGTGTGCTGGCAGGGGCGCAGCTGCTGCTAGGCGACACCTGGATCCCTGCCCCAGGAGGGGCGTTAAGTCCCAGCCGCCCCCCCACCCCATATCCTGTCGCCTCCTGTTTACATGGAATCAAAACAACCGCGGCTGGTTTTGTTCTTCAAGGAGGCTGCGGGGGAACAAGGAGACGGGGGAATTGAGCCCAAGCCAGGCCCACTCCCCCACTATTCATTATTACTGCTGGGGCCCAGCCGCCTCCAGCAGGAATCCAGGACTTGGGGGGGGGGGTTCAGGGCTAAGAGGGGAGACTTGAGGACTGTGCCCCCACCAGGGAGTGACTGGGACACAATGCTCAGATGTGCCCATGGGGGATGCAGAGAGCCCACGAGGTCTCTGGCACCGATACCCAGGACTGCCCAGCTTGCCCTGTGGGGGAATCGTGGGCTGAGGGAGGGGGCAGTCCCACAGGCTGGCATGGGAGCAATAGGGGACTCTGCCCTGAGGTCTTCCAGGGTCCTGTCTGGGCCCAGGAAGGGATCAGGGTGGCGTGCAATGGCTGGATCCCCCCACAGGCCCAAGTGCCAGGGCAGCAAGCAGAGGAGGGGTGGGCAGGCAGGGAAGCTGCAAGGACGAAGGCTCTTGAACCAGCGGCAGGCAATGGAGGGGGGGCACCAGGCAGGACATGTGGATGGATCCAGGGGTAGGGTTACCAAATACCAAAGCATGGAAAGGAGGACAGGGAAAGAGGACCTTGAAGGACACATTGAAAAAAGATAGTATTAATGTAATATTCTTTTGTTTTTAGGGGGCCCTGGAATGCTTCCCCCCTAAAAATGGGGTGTTCCAGCATACTTTAACCCCTGTAAGTAAAAAGCCAGACCAAATCATATATTTTTAAAATGCCCAATGGACGGAGGACATGAAGGTGAAAAGGAGGACACATTCTCCTTTTGCCTGACATCTGGTAACCCTAACCATGGGCAGCTGCACCAGATGGGGAGGTTCCCAGGACATGGCCACAGCGTAGTGCGGCTGCTGATCTCTCCAGGGCTGGGTGGGTCATTATCTCAGCCCCCCCCACCCCACAGCCCCCAGTGATGCCATCCCCCAGCCAGCCTCTTTTATCAGGTTACATCCCCTGCAAGGACCTGGCTGTCCCCCATTCATGGCTGGACTCTCTCTTCCCATCCAATGTCTGGTTTCCTAGTGTGAATTGCCAGCCTTGCTCTGCCATCACTTGGGATTAAAATCTGTTGCCAGCTGTTCACAGGGGCTAAAAGGGGGCACATTGGCTGGGGGGGGAGCAGAGTTGGTGCAAGAGGTAACATTGACTGGAGGGGTCAAACAGCTGGAGGCTGAGCGAGGTGGAGGCCCAGGGCAAAATCAGGAGCAGGGGGTAGGATCTGGCAAAGGTTAAAGCCTGGGCACAGAGAGAGGCAGAGGGGGTCACACCTGCCATATTTGCAAAAAACAGGACACAAGGTAAAGGGGATTTTTTAGTTCTCTTCTCACAGGCCAGCAGGTTTCAGCACTGCGTCCCAGGGCTCTGTTCTTAAATGCACAGGGCGTCCCCTGTCTGCCAGCAAGCATTTTACTGATTCAGTGAAATGTTTCACATTACCCCCTCACCCCCAAACTGTGTGTCATGGTTTCAGAATTTAAAAGAGTCTTTTATCAGTTTCTCTGTCTGTATGAAGTCCCTTGACAGCTCACAATTTTTTCTTATCTGTCACTGTGATTCCCTGAAGTGTGCTGTTTCTGGTAACCCATTTTAAATATAGGTTTCCTTATAATTAATTGTTTTTAAAAATGTTTATTCGTATGACTCTTCACACTTCATCATTTACCTCCTCTAGCATTGTGCAGATGGAAGCCATCACACTCTGAATTTATGTTTTAATTGCAAAGAATTATTTGAAGTATTTATAAGTAAATAGTCACTGATGATTTCAGCAATACCATCTGCATTTCTAGTACAGCATGGCCTACGGTTTTTAACTGAAATTTTTCATTCTGAAGTTTTCTTTTTCTAGCACAAGTTTATTTTGTTGGAACATGTGACTTCCAGTCTGACGGATTTCCTGGCCTGGTGTCAAAACATGTTCATTTTCCTTTGAGCCACTAGTGCAACTTGCCTTTCTCAGCTGTTTGTTTGCCTCTTGTGCCAGCCCAGTGTGCTTTTTCACACTTCCCTGCTTGTGTGTAGAAGTTGATTCCCAAATATTCACGGAGGGTGCTAAACAATCTCATATGAAATCGTTCTCAAAGGTTTTTCATTTTTACTGAATCGTCATAATGGGTCAGACCAATGGTCCATCTAGCCCAGTTTCTTGGCTTCCGGTGCCAGGTGCTTCAGAGGGAATGAACAGAACAAGCAATTAGCACCTCTGTTGCCCACTCCCAGCTTCTGGCAGCCAGAGCCTAGGATGGGGCTGGCCAGTAGCCCCTGATGGGCCTGACCTCTAGGAAATTCTCTAGTTCTTTTTTGAACCAGTTAACAATCTGGCCTTCTCAACCCAATGAACACCCACCTCCAACCCCAGGATTGCTCAACAAGCCTATGAATGAACAAATCGAGTTCTGCATCCTCGAATCATGATGTTTAGGAGAAGAAAGAAGTGATCTTGGGCTCTTTTATGTGCCTTTTTTGTTCCTGAGCGTTTAGGATGCAAGAGGCCCCGAGTCACACTGGTAGGAACGCAAGCACCAGAATAAATCGTGACTTAGGCTCACACGTTTGCTGGTACCTCTCCCAAATCATCCATAGACCTCAGGCCACAGCTACACCGCAAGCCTCTGTTAACTCAAGTTACAGCAGCATATGGACACCGCAACTAGTACAGCATTTGTGTGTGTGTGCCTGCTTGGTTCGGCGATGAGTGTGCTCACCAGGCGTGCAGGTATCAATTCAGGGTGTGATACGCCACTGTGCAATTCACTCACTGCTATGCAACTGACCACGGTTCTGGGAAATTTTAAAGCCTGCTGGGGCCAGAGGAGTCACACAGGAGTAAATGGAAGCATGGGATCAACTTCGCATAATGCAGTGTTCAGCAGCCCATAGTTATATATGTTGCCCATACTTTGTGCCCCTTTTCCTCAAAGCCTGTGAACCCGTGTGACCTTCTCTCCGTTCAGCCAGGAGCATGTAGCCTGCGTGGCTGTGCACAACTGTGACAAACATCATGAGCTTGAGGTGCACGATGCTGCAGCATTTGCAGATCCACAGGAATAGCCAAGGAGAACACGATGCTTCTGTGTGGAACGGAGCCCTGCCGGACAGAGCAATGGCCAAGTCAAGCTTGGTGGTGACACTCAGGACGCAGCTGCAAAGAGATGGAGCGTCCAGTTCAGGGGCCGAGAGAGACGCACCTAGGGGTGGGATGACATGATAATGCAGGAGGATGGGCAGGGGCTATAGAGGCCTTGAATGTTCAAGGCCACATTTTCAGGTCTGCATGCTAAACTTGCCCCAGCTGCCAGCATCAAGCCACTGAAATGAGCACTGTGCTGACAGGGCAACAGCGAGTGTCCATCACACCGTGGAGACTTCCAATGCCAGATTGATACTGGTTAGTCACAACCCCTCAGCTAAACACAAGGTACAGCAGATTCTCTTAGCGTACATAGTTAACATATATGATAAGAGCCCACTCCATGTTAAATCCCCAATTAACAGCCTGGGTACAGACTCTTGTCTCTTACATACAAGAACCCTGGGAAAAGGGAGTAGGAGCAAAGACTCCTCGGATCCTTTTGCCATCTGATACCACTGGGATAATGCTGGTGCTAGGAAAGGTCGCGTGACAGTATTTCCCTGCTTGCATAACTGGTGTCTTGAACTAGCCATAGGGCCTCCCCATTGGTTTACTGGCTGAGCCCTTGTGGCATTGTCCAGATCTGGCTGAGAAACCCAGAGTGGTTGGAACTGAAGAACTACCGGCCCGGTTTCCTGAACTTCAGGGCAAGTTATTGGAGCAGGCCAAGGCATTACAACCAGCTAGATCTGCGCAGAGAGGTTTTCATCATTGGCCATGGTGGGATTAGCCCAGCAGGTTGCATGGCTGAGACGCCTCCTACCAGTTATGGTCCAAGAGACCAGAGGAGATCTGAGTTCAGCAGCTTCCCAGGGGACGGTAGGCTGGAGGAATGGATTAAATCAGCGGGCATAGCTCCACAAGGTACAGAGAGCACCCAGCAAAGATCATGAGGTTTTTGTGGAAGAAACTCACAAAGGCCACGCCAGATTCCCAGTGATATTTGTGGTGAGAGTTGACACAACAGACCTAGAGAAGGTATTTTAGATTCTCGGAGAAGCATATGGGGACAAAGTGCCCATGGAAACCTGCCTCACTGAATTCTACAAGTGGACGCAGAACCCAGAGAGGACCATTCAGACCTACGCAGAGGCACTCCAGGAGTCAACCAGCACAGTGGCGTGCTGGGATCTGTAACGTGTTCTGGGTGCATACATGGTCCTGAAAGAGTCGCTAGCGCTGGGCACCCCCAACCAGGAGATGAAGAGGAGGTTTACAGAGGAGCCTGGTCAGAAGTTCCAGGGACTCATGCAGGCTGTCGTTATTTGGACCAAAAAAGCAAGGAGTCCTGTGGCGCTTAAAGACTTGCTTTTCTTGCTGGACTAGACTAACACGGCTGCCCCTTTGGAACTTGTTATTTGGACAGAAGAAGAGGAAGTTCCTGTGGAAGAGATGGCCAAGCTCAACCTCCCCCTGCACAAAGCAGGGACCTAGTGAATGCAGCTACCATGGAAAAGGCCTGCCGCAAACACTTAACGCTGGAAAGCCTAAGTGAAGCTGTCCAGAAACAGGCAGTACAGTGGAGGTGATGACTGAGGCAATGAAAGGCAAAATCTCCCCTAAAACGCCAAAGCATCCAAGGGAATTGCGCCCCAGTGGAAGGTACCTTGGCTGCACTTTGGAAGGGCCTTGTCAACTGAGACGAAAACCAGAGTCTCCAGTACTCAGAAACAAAGGGGCAGCAGGAATGGTCCCTATACAGCAGAAGGCCGAGCAACAGCAGAACGGTCCCCAGGCCTGTCCTCAGTGGAAAAATCACTCTGCACGCAGTGCCAAAAGGAACGTGGACAGCACATCTAGCAACTTCCATGAGCGAGCGTTCAGAGACGGGCTAACTGCTGGAGTAGGTGCAACTGGGGTGAAGGGCAGCTGCTTCTTCTGGAGTCATCACCATGACTGAGTCACATTTTCAAAACTGTGAACAAGGAGCCGACTGTGCGTAATGCAGGGTTTGTAAGTCTACCAGCGGTTAACAGATTGGCAAGCCCAGGAGCAGGGTGCCTGGAAGCAGACACAGCCTAGGACCTGATGTGCCTGGAAAATGCAGCTTCCTCCTGATACTCTGTGCAAGAAATGAGGAGTCCTGTGGCACTTAGAGACTAACAAATGTATATATTGCATGAGCTTTTGTGGGAGAAAAATTCCACTTGGTCAGACGCTTTGAAGATGGAGGAAACTTACAGAATGGGAGGAAATAAATGCAGGGACGTGTAAGTCAGGGGAACAAGTCACACTGTAACAGCAAATCAAAACAGTTGTTAAGATTCAAACACTGGGGAACAGCATGTAGAGGGTTTGAGGTCAAATTGTCTGTTGTAATAGGAGAAAAATCCAAAGTCCCTGTTAAGCCCTGAAGCTTTGCAGTCAAATTTGCAAATAAATTCAATCTCAGCAGCTTCTCTTTGAAGCCTTGATCTGGTCTTCGTCTGTCTGAGCACTGCAATTAGTAAATCATCAAGAGCGTGATCAGGAAGATTCAAATGCTGGCCCACTGGTTTGAAAAGATCAGTGGCCTTTGAAGAGACAAGCTGCGGGCAACAAGGAGGGAGAATGGACAACAAGTCACTTCTCAAGAAAACTGCCAGATCTTGCTCACGGTGCCGACAAGCTAACGTCTGGGCAAGTGGCTACCTTAAGGGCCTTGCTACAGAAGCGTGGACAAGCCTTGTCTAACGATGAGGTGACTAATTTGGACGACTGTGTCTTAAGAGAAATATTTTGGTTTTTGTGGATTTATGCAGCTGGAATGTAACTGAATGCGAGCCAGAGACGTTCTCTTGTAACGTACATTTCCGTAAAGGAAAAAAATTTATGTTAACGCAGCATCTAAAAATACGGTTAGATGCTTGTTTTTCACAAAGCAAAGTGAGTTATTCTGGTTTATGTGCATTGCTGACATAGCAAGCTTTTCAAATGCCGAAAAAGCTCTTTTTATTTGTGTCCACATGCACACTGTCACCTTATTGCGACTTAAGGGCTATATTTTTCTAGCCCCTTGTTAACAGGCCCCCAAGACAAGTGGCTCTGAGCATGGGTTGGTTCAGTATTGTCCCCATGACTTGAAATTAGGTGGGGGTTAGGGGAATGTGTTTGGGTGTATTGGGAGTGCTCTTTACATTGGCATAACACTGTTACTAGCTTACAACTGAGGGGGTGTTGGGAAATTCAGGGGGGTTTAAGGGGGTGTAGGAAAATCCCCGGCTTGGTTTCAGTCTCCTACCTCCTTCTCTTGGGGAAATCTTACTGCAGCCTCCTGGATTTCACCATCAGCGGCAAAAGAATAGTGAGTCAGGGCCCCTTGTGCCAGGTGCTGCACGGACACCTAGTAATTGGCAGTCCTTGGCCCAAAGCGCCCCCAATCAAAGCAGAAGAGAGAGGCCGGCAGATCCTTAGCCCTATTTCATGGGCAAGGAGCCAAGGTCCAGAGAGCCGCCCAAGGTCACACAAGGTGTCAGTGGCGCTGAGCCCAAATCTACCAAGGCCTGAGTCACCCTGGACCCTTGTAGACCTTCAGCCTTGAGGGGGAAGGGTGGTGGGTTAGGTGCTGCTCCACATTTGGTTCCCCACTCCCAACCATCTGTGACAGTGCCAGGATTGCACCCAGGCGTCCAGAGGCTGCAGCCATTCTGCCGGAGCCACAGATTTAGGAAGAGACCCAGTGTTCAGCTCCTGACCCACAAAAGGCCTCATCTGCCTGTAGCAGGTTGTCAGTTTTGGGGCCTGGAGTTGATTTTGCCATTTATAAGCTGGGATAGTGGCACTGAAAACACACTTGGGTCACGGGCAATGGCAGATTCCAGCCCTGGCACTTGGCCCAGGGCCTGTTCTTGCAAGAGATCCAGGCGGCCGTGATTCCCACCACTCCATGGGGACCCCTAAGTGCTGACATGTCTGATTAGGGTGGGCATCACCCTCTGTGCCAGCTTGGGGTGTGGCTAGGGTGGGTCATAAGAGGGCACCATGCCTAGAACACGCCTGGTGTTGGTGGGCAACCCAACCCTGTGCATAACTGCCCCAGGGCAGGGAGAGCGGGCGAGGGGGCTTGGTACCATCAGAACCTGGGCCCTGGCAGAGGCGCTGATGGATGCTGGAGAGATGCCAGCCAAAGCCAGATGGGTCCTTCACTGCGCCAGCTATGCTCATGTTCGCCAACCCCTGGGAAACAGAGGGGAGACACAGGCCTGGCTCAGGTGTGGATGGGGGGAAAGGGCTGGCACGGCCAGTCCCGCCGTGGTGCAAAGCAGTCGATTCTTTGCCCACTTCCTCATCCCCCACTATCCTGGAGGAGAGGGTCAACCTTGGGGCTCCACTCCTGTGCTGCTACCCTCCATGCCCTGGGATTTGAATTCTCCTAGGTGAGTCACTTCATGGCTTTGTGCCTTGGTTTCCCCCAGCTGCCAAATAGGGGCAATCATTCTAGACCCTGCGGTCGCTGAGGCTGGGACTGTCGCTGTGTGTCTGTGCAGCACCTAGCACCATGACACACCTGCGGCTTTTCGGTGATGCCATTTAACACCTGACCTATGGAAATGTTTGCAGAGCAGAGTTGGGCCAGGACACATAATAATCTCTGGAGTGCTTTTCCTTAGTTGCTCTCAAAGCACTTTACAAAGCTCAGCATTGTTCCACAGATGGGGAAACTGAGGCCCAAGGCCCCACAAAGAGTCAGGGGCAGAGCCATGAGACTAAGCCCAGGTCTCCAGTGCTGTGCACTGTCCTTTAGACCAAGAAAGCCGGAGGAACTCCAATACAAACGAGGGGAACAACTAAGTGGTATGTGAGCTATCGGAGAATTCAGCCTCTGGACCAGGTGATGAGCTGATAGTTAATGCCATGCTGGTCATTTAAAAAGGCTCCCAGCAATTACAGGCTGGCAAGTCTAATATCAGGCGCATCGACTGAAACTTTAATGAATTCAAGAATGGAATTATCAAACCATAAATGAAGATGGCTTGTTGGGAAAGAGTCAACATGGCTTGAAGGGAAATCACACCTCACCAATTTAGTAGAGGTCTTCGAGGGGGGGGTCAAAGAACATGTGGACACGGACAAGGATGAGCCAGCAGATACAGTGTATGTGGACTTTCAAAAAAAATCTTTGAGGGCTCTTAAGAAATGTAAGTGGTTCTGGGATAAGAGGGAAGGTCCTGTCATGAATCAGTAAGTGGAGGATAGGAAACAAAGGGTAGGAATAAAAGGTCAGTTTTCACAGCAGAGAGATGTAAATAACGGAGGCAGCCAAGGAACTGTATGCTTTGCTGTAGTCATAAAGGAGCTGGAAAATGGGGTAAAGAGTGAAGTGGCAAAGTTTGTGGACGGTATAAAATTACTCAAGATAGAGACCAGAAGTGCCTGGGAAGAATTACAAAGGGATCTCGCAAAATTGGGTGACAGCAAACCTCACAATGCCACTGTATGAATCCAGGGTGCACCCACCCCTTGAATATCAGCTGCAATTCTGGTGGCCCCATTGTAAAGAGGATATATTGGAATTGGAAAACACACTGGACAGGACAGCAAAACAATTAGGGTGGGGGGACTGGGGATGGGTAAAACAGCTTCCATGTAAAGAGAGGTTAAAAGACCTGGATCTGTTCAGCCTGGAAAAGAGACACCTGAGGTGGGTTGTGATAAAGGTCTATGAAATCAGGAACGGGGTGAAGAAAGTGGACAGGGAGTGTTATTTACCCCTTCACCTAACACAAGAACCACAGGCCTCCCCATGAAATTAATAAGCAGCAGGTTTTAAAATAAAAGACGTGTTTCTTCACCCGACACACAATCTGTGGAACTCATTGCCAGAGGATGTTGTGGAGGCGAAAAGCATAACAGGGTTCAGAAACGAATCAGCTAAATTCCAGGAGGGCTGGCCTATTAATAGCTACTAGCCAAGAAAGGCAGGGCTGCGTTGTCTGCTCTGTATGTGGCAGGAGCTGGGACTGGAGGATAGGATGGCTCAAACGACTATTCCTTGGTCTGTTCGTTCCCTCTGAAGTGCCTTGCATTGGCCACCATCGGAAGAGTGGACATTGGGCTAGATGAACACTGGGCTGACCCAGGCTGGTTGTTCTTATGTTCTTACAAAACCCAGAGCTGGGGGCCCTGATGACAGCAGTTTCCACAATGGCTATAGAACGGGTTTGTTCAGAGAACCCCCATCTCAGATCTTCTAATATAATTCAGAGAGGTATTTATACGGGTTGCTTCCACCCATCACTGCAATGCAGCCACTGCTGGGGTGGAACATGGTGGCTTTGAATAGTCATATAACATCACCCACGAGCTTAGGACAGGAAGGGGGAGGCTTCATCCTGGGGTTATCATCTCTGCCGAGGGACATCCCAGCCCAGGTCACAGCATCCCCTCAGCAGGAGGGTCTCAGCCCTTCTGTGCCCCTCAGCTCAGCCGCTTTAATAAATAACAAAAGCAGAGCAGATCACAAAGCGATTTCCAAGGGAATCAGTGTCAATAGCCTGCTTTATAGGCAGGGAAAGTGAGGCACAGCAATGGCAAAATTCACCCAAATGGGGACTAAAACCCAGGTTTTTTGATGATCAGGCCAAGGCACCAGCCACCAGATCATACTGTCTCCCAGCTATATGCATGCTTTCAGTGGCCATCAGCAGGTTGGGCCCGGAGATTTGGCAGGGAGGGGCCATCCCCAATCTGCTATGACCCACACCCTCCCAGAGCCAGTCACTTAGGTCTGGATTCTGCCCTCGGTGCTGGCATTAGAATCCAGCCCATAATAACCTACGTGGTGGGAGACTTTTCATCCCCATGCTTCAGGGCACAAGCTAATCCCCAGCCTGGAAGGGTCAGGAAGAAATCATCACCCCGTCCAGCACACACACACAGCAATCCGGACTGCACGGGCCATGCAGCTGTGGGGTTCACTTGTTGCACCATCCAATGCTGCTCTGCTTCCCAATCCAGAAAGAAACCAAAACTTGGGACACCCTGCTCTCCTCCCCTCCCACTGGCTGCTGCTCCCATGCCAACAACGGGGCCAAATCTGCCTCTCCACCAGTGTCCATTGAAGGCGCCTGTTCGTACCAGCGCAGAATCTGGCCTGAGGCGCGCCCGAGCCCCCGCCCACTGCTGCAGAGGGGGAGGCGATGGGGAAAGGGGATGTGTCTGGCCAAATGGAGCAGCCTTCTTGATAACATCCCAAATTAGGCTCGCGGGGCTGGTGCAAAGCATATTTTCCTAGCAGAAAATATGTTATTTGTTGGCAGGGCTGAAAACATCTGCCTTGCAACACCCCCCCACCACCACACACACTCCATAGCCAGTGACTCAGGCCTTGAATAATCCAGACCAGTCCATGCCCCAAAATAATGGTGTTGTCAGAGGTGTGGAAGAAATTCAGAGGCCAGTGCCTTGCTCCCAGCCTATGTGTGTTTGCCATGACCCCAGCTTTGTCCCTCCCTTAGCACATCTACCCTCTTCCCTCCAGCCATCGCCCTGCAGTGGGGAGCGTGCCGAGGAGGGGGGGCAACTGTCAAAACAACCCAGCGCAACTATGCATCTGTGTCATGGAGGAGCCAGCCCCAGCCACCGACCTGTTCATGTTGATTTTGTTCTTTGGTAGACATGGGAGGGGAAAACATCCGCTCCCCTGGAAGTTTGTGCTGCGTCTGGGGAAAGAAAGGATGACACGAGGCAGAAGGTCTCCACTCTGCGTCCTCCATCCAGGGTCTGTCCCAGGACACAGGGCTAGAGGGGCCGTCCCAGGACGCTGATTCCAGCCCCTGGAGATCCACACTCTCTGGTTGGAAACCTGCTTCTAATCCTCTGCTCCAGTTTATTCCTGCCATTTTGTCCCCGTTCTGCTTGTGCCAATGCCTTTAGCTTCAATAGCTTTTCTTCTACCCAGGTTCTTGTCCCCCCAACCCGCATCAATGTATTCATAGGAGCTCTGCCTGTATTTTAGGCTGAACAAGCCCAGCTGTGTGTCTTTCCTTTCTGCAGAGCAGGGCTCCAGCCCCCTGATTCCCTGGCCTTTCCAGCTTTTGTTTGGTGTTCGTACAGCACCGTGCGCGATAGGGTGCAGAGTCATAACTGGTGCACCTGGATGATACACTGAGCGCATTGCACCAAAGGGCTGTGGGTCCGTCAGCCTCCTCTACACCCAGTCATTCACCCAGCCGCTGAAACCACTGGCCACCTAGCACCCTATGTGCCCCCCTCTGCTTCCTGAGCCAGCCCCATACGTGCCGCTTTCTCTATCCACCCAGGACCTGGTCTCCATGTCTGGCTGATCTGCTTCAATCCATCCTATTCCAGTTCATAAGCCTCCAGTCCAACAGCACCAGTTCTTTCTGGGCCACAGATAGGGCGCTCAGATGTCCCAACATTAAAGCCTTTGTCTTGCCTCTGCAGCTTTGCCTCCTCACTGATCCGAAGAAAACTGTCCTGCTTTTTCACATTGCCTGGATGATCCCAAGCCAATGAGTGCTGTGCGGCCAACCCAGCTTAGACCACCGGCTCCTGAGTCAGTCAGCCACTGCCGCCTTGGAAACACCCAGTGGGCTCAAGCAAGCACAAATAGGCCCCTCCGAAGCCTGATCTGAGCCCCACACATGCCATGAAGGTTGGAAAATGGGTCATGCTGCCTGGCCACCCTGGGCTAAGGATTTGCAAAAGAAAAACCAGACCTCTGCAGTCCTGTCCATCTCCTGCACCCCCCTCTCCCAATTCCCTGCTCTGAGACCATTTCTCCTTAGCACCCCCTTGACACCCCAAACGAGCTGCTCCAAAGAGACCAGCTGGGTGCCGAGGCCCAGCAACTCCTTTTCCCGTGGGCGTGGGGGCTACTCGGAGGCAGCCTTGGCTGACACAGTCACCCAGAGAATATGCAAGATTCCAGGAGAAAAACAAGCCATAAAATATTGTTATCGCAGGATCCCATCCTGTCAACATCAGCCAAGGATCCGCTAGGGCGGAGAGCAACAGGAACAGCCGGCAGGCGAGGTCTCCCTGTGAGTGACATCTACACCTCGCTGCGTGTGCAGGTTGTTGCCTGGGCACGTGTGCACAGATGTGGGTGTGCCTGAGCATTCACATGTGTTCGCACACACTGTGTGTTTGCAAGTGATTGTAGATGCGGGCATGCATGTGAATATCTGTCTTCATGCATGTGAATGTGCCTGAAAGCACGTGGGCGTGTGTGCACGTTTGCGTATATGTTTGCGTGTGCTTGTGTGTAGACATGTGTGCATGCATGTCTCTGCACATGCCTCCATGTCCCTTGAAAGTCTTGCAGAAAGTAGTGCCCAGGATGTCACAGCATCACAGCCCACCCTGGCATTTTCAGGGCTCCGGTCTTGCTGAGGTGGGCATGAGGGAGACACGGAGAGGTGGCAAATTCAGACCTCATCTAAGGAAATGTCATTTCCCACAACATATGATTAGCCTATGGAACGCCCTGATACTGGAAACCGTTGAGGCTAAGAATTTGGCATGCTGCAAAGCAGGGCCAGACATCTCTGGGCGTGATAAGAATGGCCAGAGTTAACGGGAACGAATGTTTGAGAAAGAAGATAAAGCCTGCCTCTTGAGACCTAGGGCGGCGGGGACGGAGGGGGACAGTGGTCTGCCACAGCCCTGCAAGGGATCTGGTGCTGGCCTCTCATGGTGCTGTGACTCTCAGGATTGAGGCAGCCGGGCAGTTTCTGAGCTCTTAGGAGTTGCGGCTTTTCTAATAAATGTCACCAGCTGAGTCCAAGGGAAATCAAGGCTGCATTGGATTGGGCACCAAAAGCACGGTAAGAACCTACCCCTGCCCCAACATGCTTGCAGAGTGGGAGGAGACACTAAGGGGAAGGGATGTGCTCAGGATTACCCAAGACGTCTGTAGCTGAAACAGAACCCAAGAGCCCAAGGCCAGCGCCTGGCCACTAGGCCACACAGCCTCTGCCCTTTAACCCTGGCTGGCCTCATGCTAACCACCCGCTTTACTCCTCCTCTCCCCAAATCCCCTGCCTGCTCCCCTAGGATCTCCTGGCACTGCCCAGCTGGCCCGGCAGATCCTGGGCCAGGCCCCCCAGGTGACATCCCTCCCTAGCGTGAGCCATGCCGGCGCAGTGAGGCAGCCTGTGTTACGGAACAGCCTGGCGTGACAGGGCTAATCCCAGCCGGATACGGCCCCGGCAGCAGGAATTCCTGCACAGGGGAGTGGGGGCGTGAATCAGTCACCCAACAGAGATACCCCTCAGCCAGTCGATCCATCCCCAGACGCAGCCGTTTCACTCTGTAGACATTCCCCGCTGTTATGTGGATGAAGTCATCCCTTTGGCAAAGGCAGGGCTCCGGGCTTCTGTTCCTGGCTTGGAAAGGAGAGTGGGGTCTGGTGTGTTAGCATGAATTTTTTTGGGGTGGAGGGGGGACAGGACTCCTGGGTTCTTCAGGGAATCGGTCAGTAGCAGGACTAGGAATCGGGTCCCCAGCTTCCTCACCCCTGGCTAACCACTCGACCCCACTTCCCTCCCAGAGCCGGGACAAACGGGGAGCCCCGCTCTCTCTCTGTCCCTATTCACCCCCAACCACAAGGCGCCCACCCCACACAGACACAGACTCATGGTCCCGCCAATCCCAGCATCTCGGCTCCAAAGCTGGGCACCCCAGCATCTCCCTCTCCCCTCCACAGGCGATGGGCACTGCCCCTGCCCCCAGGGAGGGCTTGTTCCCCTCCCCACACACCGGGTGCTCCCTGGGGGAGGGCCAGGAGGGGGATTCTCCAAGCCTGGGGACTGGAGTATGTCACTAGCCCAACCTCCCCTTGACGAGATCCAGAGGCCCCGGCAGATCCTGCTGGGGAAGCTCAAGTTGGTGCCTGGCCAGGCACCAACATGTCAGCTGGGTCAGGATGGGCCCTGGCACCGTCCCCCAGGGCAGCCTCTACCTCCACCCCACGGGGCTCAGGATGCCAAATAACAACTGCTGTGGCAAGGGGAGCCGGGGAGGGGCTGTACCCCAAGGGCAGGGAGCGGGTGGCTGGAAAAGGGGGGGCAGGAAGCTATATACCACGAACAGGGAGCTGGCGGAGGACGGTGCTCAGACTGGGGGGCAGCTTGTTACTAGAGTGATGGGGGGCACCCAGAGCAATATGTTGCTCAGAGCTGCCAGTCTCCACCTTCCTGTCCCCACCCACCCAGCAGCTTCCCAGCAGTCCCCACCCTGGCAGGGGTTGCCCAACTGTTGGGGCAACTTCCCGTCCCGCTCAGGTGGTGAAATGTGCAAATGACACAACCCAGCAGCCCAGGTACTCCTGGCCCCTGCCTCGCGCCAGCCAGTCCCCGACCCTTTCCCCCTCTTGCTCAGTTACTTGCAGCCCCTCCCAGCCAGCCCAGGTACCCCCATCCTTCCTGGCCGTCCTGGATTTCAGCCCCCTGCCTGCCTCCTCCCTACCTTGGCCAAATCCTCCCCCAGTCCCGCAGCTCCTACACAGCTTTGCCTCCCCCTGCATCTAGTCAGTAGCCTTGCTCTCTTCACACCCCATTTGGAACCAAGGCCCCACATCCCTGCACCCCACCAGTGAGGACATCTGCCCCCCCTCACCTGTTATGGGACATCAGTTACCTCACTACCGTTGGGGGACGCTCCGGATTGCCACTGCCATCGCTGGACGTAGGATCCGGTGCTGCAGTTCTGCCCCCCCATCAGTGCCATGGGTCCATTTAACCCCATACTCCTCCTTTTCCTTGCCCCTCAACTCAGCCCCATGGGCTCACCAAGCCTAATAACCCCTGAGCCGAAGATGGGGTAACACCCCCCATCTTGAAAGAAAATTCCTGCCTGACCCCAGGCTGTCAGTGAGGCGCCCTGAAACATGGGCGTTCCAGTCCCTGGTACACAATATCCCGGGATAGTGCAACGCCCGCCACGTCTGCCATCCAGCCTGGTGTCTAGGCTCTTCAGTGCCCCTCCACTGCCCTGACCTCGCTGACGCCAAGTGGCAGGAGAGGTGGCTGTGGCATGGCTTAGTCTGAAATCACATCCTGGGACCCTGGGAGGCGTTTGTTACAGGCTTGGGCCTGGCCCCGGGGCTTCGAAGGCCATCAGTGGAAATGCAGAGCTGGAGCTGTGGGCAGGGAGCCCAGCCTGTTTTTTCCAGCGGAGTGACGCCTGTTTACACTAGCTGGGAATCTGGTTGCCCTGATAGCGCTTGCTCTCTGCGCAGAGCTGGGGTGCTGATGTTGTGGGGAGAGGGTGGAGAGGCCTGTGAAGTTCAGGGGATTTGCCCAAGGGCCACAGTAGGTTTAACACAGGAATCCTGAGCCAAGCACAAACCCTGCTCTAACCACTGGACTCCACTCCCCTCCCGCAGCCAGGGGCAGAACCCAGGAGTCCTGACTCCCAGGCGCCCCCCCCCAGCTTTAACCACTAGACCACGCTGCGGTCCAGGCCTGTGCTGGACGCTAGGGAGGCGGGATCCAGGCTGCAACAGACCAACTGGTCGGCCCTCACATCAGCCCGGCTATTGGAGGCTGCTGCTGGGGAGGGGGCCAGGAAAGTGGGGGCTGGGAATTGGTTTCTTGGCATGGCAGCTGGGGAGGAACAGCCAAGTCCCTCCGCCCCCCAGCGACCCGCCTCCCGTCCCTGCCAACTGGGTGTCAGCACTAAACCCCTTGTGTAAACACAGCCGGGTGGTCAGTGCTGCCGCAGCTCCCGCCTCCCCCCCAGCAATCGTCTAACTAACGAGCTCCTCCCAGCCCCATCGGGCCAGCGCAGCCCCTGCTGCGTCACCCCCAGGGGGCATCATCTCCCCCACCCCAAGGGGGACCCAGCGCCAACCGCATCTGCAGCGTCCTACGATTAGCTGCCGTGCTCCTCCCCTGAAGTGGCTGCATTTCCATGGCTAGGGCAGGGGGAACGGGCTTTGGGGCTGGCTGGGTCTTTCACTGTTCACAGAGAGCTCTGGGAAGGGGCCGGATGGGCACAGGTGGGTCACAAAGAACCAGGCCGGGACCAGCTCCCCCTGTACCCCCGAGGGTGCTCGGCGCGGGAGCAGGCAGTGTCCCGAACACAAAACCTGGAGAGCAGCAATACTGGGCTCACAAGCCATTTAAGAAGTGGTCCCCAAACCTTTTACCCTACATCCCACCTGCCCCCCCCCACAGCTGGGGTCAGGGCACAACAGGGGCTGAGAGAGGGGCAGGCCAGACCCAGAGCAAAGCAGGGCTGGGTGATGTTCCCTCCTTGCCCCCTACGGCGGCTGGCCCAATTGCACCTCCCCAAAGTTTCTCCCTCTGATTTAAAGGGATGCAGCGGTATTTGGGTACAGGGCAGGAGCCCAGGGTGGAAGTGCCAGCAGGGCTGTGCGGGTCGGGCGGTCTCCTGAGTTGGGTGGTTTTGGGAAATATACAGGCTGGGTCTCCATGGCCGGCTCTGTTCTCCGCCCGAGATGGGGGAGGTTGAGTTTGAACCCGAGACCCAGGATCTGCTGCATGCAAGGGGTTGGTGCCGCCCGAACACTGGCCGGGAGCTGGTTGCTGTCCTGCGCCAGGAGGAGCCAGCGAGCCCAGCTCCTTAATGCTGGCGTCCAGGAGGGGAAACGCGGGCTGGGGATCTGATGCCATCACTGGGGGAACCCGCTTCAGAGAGATGCTTTTTTGTGTCCCTGTTACATATCCATCCCCCCACCTTCCAGCCCCCCTCCACCCCAGCTGCCTCCCCCCATGTCTCAGGGGCTGCCCCGGGTGGGCTGATGCTCTCAGGGTCCCCCCCACTCAGCTGCCAGGCCTCAGGGCTGCAGCAGCCCTTAAGCACCATTGAGCGAGGTAAATAAACCTGATCTTACAGGCAGCTGGGAAATCTCCCAGGCTGGCACCTGCTTGGCTGGGATTCACATGCCACACACTAAAGACGGCTGGAGAAATCGTCCCACTCAGCTGGGCTGGTGCCTCTCAATGCTGCCTCACAGCCCTCTGCGATCCCAGCTCTGGGCACCCTGCCCTGCCTGCCCATTCATCCACACCCCAGCCCTTAAACCCCGTCTCTCTCCCGGCCATCAGTCCCCCTGTTCCCACACACCTGGCCACTGACCTTTATCTCTACCCCTACTGAGCCCTTTATCTCCCCCCGCAAAAAAGGCCCCAAGAATAGCTGCTCTGGGTCAGCCTCATGGTCCAGTTAGCTCAGCTCCCTGGCTCTGACAGTTGCTTGTGCCTGGGGCTTCAGTGGAGCCAGTCAGACCAGGGCAATTAGTGAGTGATGCAGCCCGTCATCCTGTCCTGCTTGTCCGTCAGAGGTTTAAGGATGCCCAAGGTATGGGGATTCAGCCCCGACCACCTTAGCGAACAGTCATTGATGGGCCTATCTGCCAGGAATTTCTGCTCTTCTTTGACCGCTGTCATATTTTTGCCCTTCACAACATCCTCTGGCAAGGAGTTCCATGGGTTAACTCTGCACAGCGTGATGAAGGAGGTCCATTCGTTTGTTTTAAACCTGCTGCCTGTTAATTTCATTGTGTGACCCTGATGCTTGCCTAATGTGAAGGAGTAAATAAGAACATCTCCCTATTCCCTTTCTTCAACCCATTCTTGATTGCATAAACCTATCACATTGCCCCTTAGTCATCTCTTTCTTTCCCGAATAATCCCAGTCTTTCTAGCCTCTGCTGTGGAAGCTGTTCCAGCCACCTGAACATTTTTGTTGCCCTCTCTGCATTTTCAGGTTCTAAGACATCTTCGTAGATGGGGTAGCCAGACCTGCAGACCATATGCATGTTGTGGGCATACCATGGGTTTACAAAATGGCATTTTGAGATTTACTTGCCATCTTATCTAGCCCTTTCCTAATGGTTCCTGACATTCTCTTTGCCTTTCTGGCTGCCATCACGCCTGGAGCAAATGTTTTCAGAGAAGAGGCCATGATGGCTCCAAGGGCTCTTCCTTGAGCTGTAAGAGCTAACCTAGACCCCCATCATTTTGTGTGTATAGCTAGGATTATATTTTCCAATCTGCATCACTTTGTACTGATCAACATTGAATTCCAGCTGCGATCTTGTTGTCCATTCACCCAGTTCTGTGAAACTCCTCTGTAACTCTTCACTATCAGCCTTGGGCTTAACTATTTTGAGTGTTTTAACTTCATCTGTAAACTTTGGCACCTCACTGTTCATCTCCTTTTCTGGGTCATTTCTGAATATGTCGAACAGCCCGGGTCTTACTACAGCTCCCTGGGGGACCCTGCTATTTATTTCTCTCTGCTCTGAAAACTAACACTTTCTTCCTAGCCTTTATTTCCTATCTTTTAACAGACCAACACAAGAAACAAGGAGTCCTATGGTGCTTTTAAAGACTAACAACTTTATTTATCACATGAGCTTTCATGGGAGAGAATCCCACTTTGTCAGATGCTTGAAGATGAGCTTCTGTAAGTTCTCCATATTCAAGCATCTGACAAAACAGAATTTTTCTACCATGAAAGCTCATGTGATAAATAAATTCGTTAGTCTTTAAAAGTGCCACAGAACGCCTTGTTTGGTTTGCTGATCTAGATGAACCTGGCCAGCCCTTTGGAACTCATCTTTAACATGTCACTAATCCAGGAGAGGACCTTCCCCCTTGCCCCACAATCACTGATTTTGCTTAGGAGCCTTTGAGGGCCTGTCAAAGGTTTTCCAAAAGCCCATGTACCCTGTATCTGCTGAATCACCCTTATCTACATGTTTTTGACCCCTACAAAGAGTCCAATAGATCCATGAGGCGTGGCTTCTGTTTTAAAAAGCCAGATTGACTCTTCCCCAGCAAATCATAGTATCTGATAATTCTGTTCTTTAATGTAGTTTCAACCCATTTGCCTTGGACTGACGTTTTGTTACCAGCCTGTAATTGCCAAGATCGCCTCTGGAGCCCTTTTTCAAAAATCGGCATCACTTTAGCTGTCTGCCAGTCACCTGATCCAGAAGATGATTAAAATGGTAAGTTATGTCTCACAGTTTGTAGTTGTGCAGTTTCCCACCTGAGTTCCTTCAGCACACCTGGCTGGATATCATTTGGTCCTGGTGAATTACTGGTTAATTTATTGATTTGCTCCAAAATCTTCTCGACTGACGTCTCAATCTGGGATGGCTTCTCAAATCTGGCCCATAAAAAGAATGACTCCAGTGTGGGAATCTTGCTCATGATCCTGGCAGCGAGGAGGGAGGCAAAGAATTCATTTAGCTTCTCCATGATGGTCTTGTTTAGCATCTCGCTTGCCCAGTGGCTCTGCTACTTCTGATGTACTTACAGCAATGATCCTGTTAGTTTTTGCGACTTTTGCTAATTTTGGTAATTGCTCTTCCGATTCATTTTTGCCCTGCTTAATGATGCGTGTACACGTGCGTTGCCTGTGTTTATGTTTCTTTCTGCTTTCCTCAGTGGGATCTGACCTCCGACTTTTAAAGCAGGGGTCTCAAACTCAAGGCCTGAGGGCTGCATGCAGCCCCTAAAGTTATTTCTTGCAGCCCGCAATGACACTATTGCTATCAATATTTGCAATACCCTAGTATTAAAAGGTTTCAGTGGTACGGCCCGTGAGCTAACGTACTAGTCTTCACGCGGCCCTTGTGGTGATTTGAATTTGAGACCCCTGCTTTAAAGGACACCTTTGACCTCTAACCACCCCTTTTACTTTGCTGTTTAGCAGATGTGGCAGTTTTGGGGTCCTCACAGAGCTGCTGTTCTGTTTAATTTGGGGCACACATTTAGTCCGAGCCTCTGCGAAAAGTTACGTTTAGAAAAATTATATTTTGTGACCGTCTGATTGCTGATGCTGAGCGAGTCAGCTCTGTTATCCAGCCCTTTAGGAACCTTCTGTTCCTTTTCTGGCCCCATGGGGCTTAGCTGGAAGGTGGGGGTCCTTGTTTGGTCTCCCTCTTCGGCCCCCAGCTCATGCCTGCTCCTCCCCCATCTCAGAACGGGTTGCAGGGTTCAGATTTCCTCAGCATCTCTCTCTGGGGCCCTGACGGGGAGGGTTGGTCCTTACACAACCCCCCAACCCCACATTTCCCCGCCTCCTGCAGCCTGTTGCAATGCATTGAGCTGGGAGGCCGGGGTGGAAGTTGCCCCACAGGGGGCCACATATCCGGCAGTGGGGGGGGACACGGGAAAGGCTGCCCCACGCCGTCCCCTGGACGGGTGAGCAATGGGCTCAGCATGGACTCTTCTGCCTGCTACCCCAAGCGAGCGCTATCCACCGGGATAGGAATGGGGCAGGGCGACACCGGTCACTAGAACCTGCCCCTCCTGCGGTTGGCCCCAGCACCCCACATCCCACCCTGAATACCCTTATCAGAGCTCTCAGCCCCCCCATACCTCACTAGTTCCACCCCCCACATCCGCAGCAGGCAATGGTGGGTTTTAAGGGCCCTCAGCCACACCAGATGCTACCCCAATTACAGAGGTGGGGAAACTGAGGCACCATGAGGGGAAGGGAACTACAGGGCAGGAGCAAAGTGGAATTGAACCCCACTATCCTGATTCCTAGACTGGACAGGGGACCCCAATATAAATAGCTCTCTGACCCACCCCAGAGGTGGCTGCATCTGAGCACTGGGTGAGGGGTCCTGTGTAATGGCTGTTGTGTTGTCTACTGTCTCAGAACCATGTTGTCGTCATTCCCTGCCCCCCCATCCATCCCACTCCCCCCGAGAATCCACCTCGCATCCCCCCCAGCTGAGCCCAGCAGCCTCCCACCTATGCCTTGAGATGTTTGTCTTGAAGAAATGCTCTAACTGGGCCCCTGGCCAGGACCCATCCCCCCCTTTCCCCTGCTCCTCCCCACAAGCCGCTTTTGATCCTCTTGTCTGATGTCGGGAGCCAAGCCGGGGGGGTTCACCCCTTGCAGAGTGATGGAGATCTACCAGAAACAGCCCCTCTGGGTCTGCAGGGCAGGGGCTCTGCAGGGGCTGCTTGCTCCTGGCCCACAGCGCTGGCCCCCAGTGCACCAGCATGACCTTAGGGGACGCTGTGCTTCAAGGAGCATGGAGTCAGTGGGGGCGCCATGGGGCAAGAAGTGGGGAGGGTGCACAGTAGGGGGCACCATGGGGCAGGGAGGTGTGCATATTGTGTCACCTGCATCCCAGGGCATGGCCCCGCAGAAGCTTGCACCCCACCTTCCTTCCGGTGACTTTCATACACGACTTGGGGGGTGTCAGGAGGGCCAGGCCAGGAGTGAGGGGAGTTGGTCAGCCCCGTGCTGTCCCTCCTGGCAAGCCACCCCCAGTTTCCATTGTTTGTATTGGAAACAGTTCATTATTAATCATGTAAATAGCCCCTGGGGCAGCTTCCAAGCTGGGTGCTGGGGCTGGATGAGGATGCAGGCATCCAAGAAAAAGCCGGATTGCTGCTGCAGGGAGGGGTAATGGGAAAGTCGGGGGGGCATTCCCCAACAACACTTCAGCACTGCAGACCCCCTTGCACCCACTCTGGCAGTGCTGTGTGTGCACTATCCCAGCCCAGGCGTCACCGCACTTAATTCCCTTTGGTTCTGCCGCATCCAGCATTTCCCTTTCCTGTCCAATTCTGTTGTGCTGCCGTGGGGCTGCCCCAGCCCAGAGCTGGCTGCATCGCAGGCTGAGTGTCTTTGATTAGGATCCTCATGCACCGAGCTCCGCCAGGACTCTTCTGCAGAGCAGGGAGGTCGGGGCCAGCCCCTTGGAGACAGCTGCAGGACAGGGCTGCTGATCCTGGCTCCAGCACATGGCACTCGGCCAGCTTATGCCACCAGCCCCGGCCCCTCCTCTGCCACCTGCCCCCACCAGATCACCCCCCACCCTGCAACCTGCTCCCAGCCACAGACACCCCTCCCCTCTCTGCCCCTCCCACCTGGGCACAAAATCAAAGGAAACTGGCCGAGTGAATCATTCCCACATTCCAGCTCCCACCGCAGAGGGAATAGGCCGCCGGCAGCCAGACAGAGCGCCTCCCTCCACCAGCTCTGCCGGTGCCCCTCAAGCCTGACCCGCAGCCGCTTTCTTGCTCAGCCCTGACATCCCACCCCACTCGGAGGTCTGTTGGTGGCCCTCACTCCAGGCCGGTCTGTCCTTCTGTGCCCCACTTCAGCCAGCTTGAGTCAGGGTGGCTCAAACAGGCTCTGCGCCCCAGACAGGACGTGTCCCCAGATGGCTCATTTTTTTTGCCTTCCTTAAACATTGCTGAGGTGCAGAAGAACCCAGTTCCCTCTGCCATGGACCATGTGTGCCCGTGTGGCCCTGGCCCCCATGCACGTACCACCCCTTTGTTGGCCCAGGCCCAAGCACCCCTCCATGGCATGAGCCCCCATATTGGCAAGAGGCAGCCCCATGAGTTGTTCATTCCAACACGTGAAAGGCCCTGGGCAGGTGGGTGGGTCCTGCCGGGAGTGGAGCCTGGTGCAGGGGCCCCAACCACCTACTCGCCTGGCCCCGTATGAGCTCACGGCTGAGACAGCAGCGCCGGAGCCAACAGCCGCAGCTCCATCACCTCCGCCAGCAGCCACGGAGCCATTAGCCCTAATGGGTGCTGGGTGGGGCGACTCTGCCGGGAAATGGCGCCGGGAGGGGTGAACCTGCCCCATGCGTGACACCAGCCAAGAGGCTCCTGCCCTACACCCTACAGCGCTACGTGGTGTTCCCTGAGCTGTGGAAAGGGCTACGCCGGGCCAGGCTGGGCTGCCGCTCTGGGCCGTGGCTGGAAACCGAACGATAGCCCTCTCCCGTCCTGGTTTCACCCACCCCAGACCCTTGCAGCTGGCTTCCCTGCCTGCATTGCACCCAGCCTGCCCCACTGCGCCCTGTCCCCTGCTCACCCCACAGGTCAGGAGCCCCAGCCCATATGTACCTCACGTGGACTTAGACGGGGGCCTGTTACCTCTCCCTGCCTCCTCCGAGTTTTCTCCCTCCCCTGTAACTCCATCTTCCCCAGCTCTCCCTGGTCCCCTCACCCCAAGGACAAACGCGTGGTCCCCGGCCCCAAGGACAAACCCCTCCCCAACCCATAGCAGGGTTGGACCAGGCTCAGAGAGATGCCTCTGTGCAGGGCTCAGTCTCAGCAGGAGGTGCCGTGGGGTGAGGGGCAGACGCTCCAGCTGTGGGGTGGGGAGCACCCACATCCTTTCAAAAGCAGCCGCTTCCTCTCAGGCCCCCCCCAAAGTTTTGGTCGAGGGTGAAGCAGCAGGATACTGGCCTAGACTGGTGCTGCTGGTCCCCAGGTCCTGTTCCCAGTTCACCTGCCAATGCATCGCTGCCCCCTTGAGGGGCTCCAACGGGGCTCGCCCTGTCCCTGCTCCCGGTCCCACCCACTGCCATGTCAGGCTCCAAGGGGGCGGCAGGGGTTCCCCTGGCTCCAAGGGGAAGGGGGGGAACCACTGGGCTCCTCTCAGGCAGCTGGGACAACTGGGAGCCATGGCAGCCAAGATGCCTGTGATTGGTGGAGCCCATCAGGGCCGGAGCCATTCGGCTGACACTGGCCTCGGGGTAAACACGGACTGAGGCCACGCAGCCGGCCTCACGCACAGTCGCCTTTCCCTCCTGAGCTGGGGTCATTCATTAGAAAGGGCAACCTGGGGGCCAGGACCCTGGGTTCTCTCCCCAGCGCTGGGTGGCCCAGCAGGGGACGGCAGGGTGCCATGGGGCCACAGATCTCAAAAGCCACCCTGCTTATTCCAGGCATTGTCCTTGGCTGCTGTGCCCCATGGGCAACCAGCCCTTGCACCCCAGCCCCCAGCACTAGATTTCAGCCCTCCCCAGGGCTCTTATCGTTGTGCAGATCCCGGCACTGTGTGCCAGAGGCCAGAGCTCTGAGCTGCCCGGACACCCAGGGGAGAGGCGAAGCTGGACGCTCCAGCCAGCAAAGAAAACTGGCTCATTTTGGCCGGGATTGAACGGGGATAGCAAACTGGCCTTCAGGACACCTGGATTCTGCTCCTGGCTTCACCCATAACCTTGGGTGGGTCTTTGCCTTGCTCAGTCGGGGGCACTGATCTTGGGTGGATCAGCCCAAGCGATCCATCCTGCAGACTCCACACCACGCCATGGACGCTGTGCCCGGCAGGGTGCGCACCAGCGAGCTGGCGCCAGGGCAGCACAGGGTCATGGCTGTGGCAGGGTGACCCAGCCCCTAATTTTGCCCAAAAGCCAGATGGTCCAGCTGGCTCCCGCGCCCGGGAACGGGGCACCAGCCAGGCTCTTCTGCCCGGCACCCGTCCAGCTCAGCGCGGGCATCCCCGGGCACTTCAGAGGCAAGGCTCACCCCAGCCCTGGGGGGCCCTGCTCTGAGCCAGCCACTGCGCCCCACTTCCCTGCCGGGCTTGGGGGCGCCCCCTGGCGGCGGCCCGGCGCTGGCCCCCCCCCGCGGATGGCTGGGGCCCGGCACCGGGGGGCGCTGCGCTGCGCTCGGGTCCCTGCGCGCAGCCGGCCGGGGAGGCAGAGCGCAGCGCAGCGCAGCGCAGCGGGACCCGGAGCGGAGACTCGCCCCGGTGGGGCAGCGGCTGTGGGGCTGGGAGCGGGGCCGGGGCGTTGCCCCCGGGGCCGGGCGGCTCCTTCCCTGCCCGGGCCGGCCGGAGCTGGGGACCCCGAGCTGGGGCTTGGGGAGCCCCTGAGCACGGTAAGGGGGCGCGGGCCCCACGGCTTTTCTGGGGTCACTTTTTGGAGGGCTGGTTGGGAGGGGTGCTGGGGTGTGAGGAGGGTGGAAATGAAACACAACCGGCCTCGTCGGCTAGGTGGGGTGGCCCCGGACTCCTGGGTCCCGCGCGGGGTGGGGTGGGGGCTTGTGAGCAGGAGCGGGGGGGGGGCCGGGGCTCCTGGGTTCTCTCTCTGCTGCACCCCCCGGATCCGTCCAGCCGAGGGGCATTTCGAGGGGGTCGTTCCCTGGGTCCCTGCCCCTTGGGGTCAGCCAGGGGCTTCCTCAAAACTGCCCCGAGGGCCCCGAAACCGGGCACCCCAACTGCACCCCAGCCCCGGGTTTTAACGTCCTGACTCCTGGGCGCCCCTTTGGGGGCCTGGAAACCTGCCCTGAGCCCCACATTTCCCCCCCAGCCTGCAATTGGGGGTGTTGTCCCGGTGTCAGTGGCAGGGCTTCCCCTGGTGCCCATCTCACCCTCTTCTCTTCCACAGATGCCCATGGCTGGCGCCAGCTGCAGACCCCGCTGAGAGATGTTCACCTGCCACCCACCCAATGCCACCCTGTTGGGGGCGGACAGTAGCCCCGGGGTGCCCCTCCCCATGCCCATTGGCACCTCGGTCTTGGATAATTCTTCAGGGGGCTCGCCACAGCCCCGGGAGCATTCCCAACCCTCGCCGGCCATGCCCATCTTCTCCATGACGCTGGGCGCTGTCTCCAACATGGTGGCCCTGGCCATCCTGGCACAATCCTACGCCCGCTTCCGGCGCCGCTCCAAGGCCACCTTCCTGCTCTTTGCCAGCAGCCTGGTCATCACGGACTTCGCCGGGCACATCATCCCGGGCGCCTTCGTGCTGCGGCTCTACGCCACCCGGCTGAACTGGGGGGCCATGGACAGTACCGGCGCCATCTGCCAGTTCTTCGGCGCCTGCATGGTTTTCTTCGGCCTATGTCCGCTCTTCCTGGGCTGCGTCATGGCGGTGGAGCGCTGCGTGGGGGTGACGCGCCCGCTGCTCCACGCCTCACTGGTGACTTCCGTCCGGACCAAACTCACCCTGCTGGGACTCTGGGCCTTCGCTCTGGGCATCGCCCTCCTGCCCATCTTCAGCTTCGGCAGCTACGCCATACAGCACCCAGGCACCTGGTGCTTCATCAAGGTGCAGCCGGCCGAGGGCTGGCACGAGGTGACCTTCGCCTTGCTCTTTTCCCTGCTGGGCCTGGCCTCCCTGCTGGCCGCCTTGGTCTGCAACACCGTGAGCGGGCTCAGCCTGCTGCGGGCACGGCTGCGGGGCCAACGCAAATGCGGGCAGCGGCGCGCCAAGGCCCATGACATCGAGATGGTGGTGCAGCTGTTGGGCATCATGATTGTCTCTTGCATCTGCTGGAGCCCCATCCTGGTGAGTGGGGCCTCCCGGAGCCAAGGCTGCTACAGGGGAAGGGACACCCCAGGAGTGCAGGGATGGGGTGGTCAGGGTGCAGTGGGGGGGTCCACAGAGGTGCCAACTTTGGGGTTCTCTGTGGGGTCACGGTGCAAAGGGCGGGGGTCCCCCGTGGGCACAGGATGCAGGAGGCTTTTCCGCAGGGATGCACCCCTGTGCCAAGGTTTTCTCCCTAGGGGGGGCTGCCCTGGATAGGTGGAGGCTGGCACTGGTGGGGAGGGCAGGTGATTATCCCCTCCAGGAAAGATTTCCCCCTTGCAGTCCATGCACCACCAGTCTCCCCCAACCAGAGATCTCTGCTTACACCCTAGCCCCTGGCATCCTGGAGGTGGGAGGCGTGTGGGTCAGGGCCTCTGGGGGCAGCTGGTTTGGGGACGCCCCAAAGTGAAGCATTGGTGCCCTCATGTGGTTGCTGGTGGGTAATGGCACAATCATGACTGGCACCCAGCTGTCTGTGCCAAGGGGTCCCCTCAAGACTGGGGGGATTAAGTTGTTGGGGGGGGTGCTCAGGATGGGAGGGGAGGATCAGATGGGGAGGTCAGGTTGGGGCCCCTCTTCTCAGTCCCAGGCTTTAGGGCCAAAGCCAGGGTGAGGGGCAGGCATCCAGCTCCCCTGTCACCACCGTGCCCGTCCGTCCCCTGCAGATCTTCGTGGCGCTGGCGGTGGGCGACAAGGCTGGCTCTCTGCATTACCAACATCTGCTGTTCCTGGGCGTGCGCCTGGCCTCCTGGAACCAGATCCTGGACCCCTGGGTGTACATCCTGCTGCGCCGCGCCGTGCTGCGCAAGGTCTACGCCCTGCTGCGCCACCAGCCCCAGGGCAAGGGCAGCCGCTTCGAGCGCTGGGAGGTGAGCTCCTTCCGGAGCTCCGAGCGCAGCATGGGCAGCCGCTTCTAGGCCTGGCCGGATGAGACTTGACCGCTTCTGGGTCGCCAGCACCGGTGCCTCCCGAGATGCGTGCAGGACGCTGGATGTGAGTGGAAGGCTGACAGACCTTTGGGGCACCCCCATGCTGGTTGTGGTGGGCACCGAGCCCCGGTGGTGGGCATAGGGACGGGGGATACGTGGGGGCCAAAAGCCTGTTTCCCCCCAGGCCAACTCTGCTGCTGCTGACTCAACATGCCAGGCCCCTTGGAAATGGGGGGGGGGTCAGTTGCCCAGGTGTTCAGACATGGAGGGGCAGCATGGCTGAGAGGTAGCAGGGGCTAGTGGTTACACCAACAGCCTGTGCATTGAGCCCACAGGCTTCTACCCCTGACAGCTGAGTCAGGGTGGCTTGCAGGGAGCTCAGCGCAGGCCCTGAGGTTCCCCGGGGAGATGGCCCATTGAACCGGCCTGTTTTAACATTTGGGGAAACCTAAGTGCAGTGATGGCACCACTCTGGCAGGCCCCCCCCTGCCTTTGGGGCATTCACTTGCCCTGGCAAGTTGTGGGTGAGTCCATGCTAATTCCTTTAACCCCCCCCCGGTGGGGACTGATCCTCCTGCCCTGGTGGGGACAGTGTTGGGATGAGGCTGTTAGAAAGCTGCTGTGCCCCACCCCAGAGGTGGCTGCATCCTCATGCTGGGCGAGGGATCCTGCTACGCAGAGCCCCCATGGCCCACCCCAGAGGGCTGCATATAGTGCTCAGTGCCCACTGCCTACTTGCTACACAGGAAACAGCGTCTCCCTTCCACCAGGCACGCTGCCCCACTCATTCGTGGGCCTTAGCTGAGTCACCTATCCCTGGCAGGGCTGAAGCAAGGCTGCTGGGAGGTTGGGAATAAGCCCCCATTAGCTATGGGGGTTGAGGCAAAGGGTACCTGGTGGGGGCTCTGGTCTCTTCCCCAAGGGGCTGAGACCCCTGGCCCTGAACTGGTGCCATTCTCAGGATGGCAGGGGAGATGCTCCCCCTCTTCTAGCCCGACCCTCAACTTTGTTCCCCTACCCTGGCAGAATGAACCTGTCAGACCCTGTTCAGGGACAGCCCCAACCTGCAAAGGCCAGGTTGTGGGAGGAACTTGGGGGGGGGTGTCAAGGGTGAGCCCCCGGTGGACACAGGGAAACCTGGGGCGAGGAACATTGGCTGGCCCCAGGCTGGGCATTCATATGCCAGGGGCCAGTCTGCAAGGCAGCACTGGGGGCTCTGGGCAATAAAGAGCTTTTACCAACCATGCTGGCACCCAGGGTTTGGTTCATCTGAGGGGCCCCATTGCTCCCTTCACAGCTGGCAGCCTGAATCCTGTGCCCATCTGTCACTGCCCCCACTCCGTGCCCAGGAGAGACGCCCCCGCCCCCCCCTTAGGCGAGACGGGAGCCCCAGTGCGTCAGCTGCTGTGCTGAGCTAGTGAGAACCGGGCAGAGTCCCAGCAAGCTCAGCCCATGCCACGGCTGCAAACCATTTCGGTAGATGGTCCCCAACACCGCAGCATGGGCAGAGAAAGCCCCCCCCCCAAGGGAAAGGTCCCCATTCCCAGCCTAGTCCCACACCTGGGGGTCAGACGGCTGCCAGCGCCTCCTAGAGGGGAAAATGTGCAATGCCCCATTTCACAGCCCCCTGCTCCCCTTTTCCTGTGCATGGGACCCACAGTGCCCAGGCTCACGCAGACCACGGCTGGCAGAATCCAGCTCTTTACTCAGGACCAAGCTTTAGAGAATCCTCCCGGCACACACAACTGGGATCCTCATCTGGGTTCTCCCATTTCTTCTCCCCTAAAGTGGGGCCCTTTGGCCTGGTGCTTATCGTCAGCTCTGGAGCTGCAGGGGGACGGGGCAGGGGTTCTGGGTGCCCCCAGAGGATGGTGCCCAGGTGCCAGGGCAATCCAGTGTCCACATCCCTTGCCTCCTCCGTGGGGCAAGGAGCTAGTAGGTCTGGCTGGCCTTTGTGTCTCCCCTGGGGCTGACACCCTCAGTGCTACGGCTGCCGGCAGGAGATCAGGATGAGCCGCGTGGCTGGGTGAAGCTGTGGGGGGGGCTGCTGTGGGGATGCAGAGGCGGAGGGTCTCTCTCCAAAGTCACGGGAGTCTGCAGGGTGCTGGGGTCCCCTGATCTCAGGGGCTGGGACACCTGTGCTTATCACCACACAAAAGAAAACAACCAAGAGCAACCAGAGGCAGGCAGGGAGTCAGCTGGCAAGGCGTGCGGGTGTCCTGGTTGAGAAGGCGGAGCTCCTTGGCAAAGGGGGAGGAGCTCCCTGGTGAAGGAGGCGGAGCTTTCCAGCTTCACGGCAGAGGCGATGCTTTGGTACAAGGTGCTCTGGGGCAGCAGGCGGAGCTCTCTGGCACAATGCGTGGGGCCTGTGAGCCGGCCCATCAGTTATAGAGATCATCGTCTCCCTCCTCCTGGAAGAGGCTGCCCCGGCCACTGTCGCCCCCCCGGGAGCCACTTGTGCCATCAGCCCCCGCATCCCCGCTCTGCTTCCCCCCTGGGAACCTGTGGGGAGAGAGCAGGGCCGGTTCAGTGGGGTGGGGGAAAGGAAACCCACCCTTTGCACAGGCAGGGGGAGGTGTCACCGGTGCAGACAGCAGCCCTGGGGGCACCATGTGCTGGCTATGGGTGCCCCATTCTTCCTAGGGCTAAGCACAACATCGGGGGCAGTGGGCAACTAGACAGACAGTCCGGGGCCTGAGGGCAGATAAGGGCATCCCAGGGGTGCTGGTGGAGTGGGGAGATGCCAGGGGCTGGGGTGGGTGACAAGACCCTACAGGCTGCTGGCAGGGCTGGGGGGGTCCCGGGGCTGAGAGCGATGCTGGGGGAATCTGCCCCGTACCTGAAGTTGCCGAAGCCGCGGCTCTGCTGCAGCGTCTGGGCAAACATCTCATACTTGCGGATGTCGTTGTCGCTGACGGAGCGGCGGGCGAAGCGCATGGCCTCCTCAAAGTGATCCCGCCGGATCTCAGGCACCGGGTCATAATCGTCGTCCTAACCAGAGGTGGGGATGACACAGTCACGCCCTACCTGGCCCTACTCAGCCAAACCAGGGCCAGGCCTCTGCATGGCCAACAAGGCCGTGCAATTGCAGCATGCTGCCCTCTCTCTGCCCTGGTCGGGGTGCCCCCGAGGGCAGGAGGCACAGCTTGGGTGATCCCCCAATGAGGGGCACTGCCCCCGTGTTGGAGAGCTTGGGTTTCAAACCCACCCAATGTCTTGGAGCAGGGAAGGGTCTGCCCCCTTGCCCATGGGATCCCCCCATACCATGGCGGTATCCAGGTGGCGCTGGCGTTCCCGCTCCATCTTGATCTCCATCTCGATGGCCTCGCGGATGGCGAGCTTGCAGGCGCGCTGGCAGATCTCAGTGAGATCTGCGCCCGAGAACCCGTGGGTGATCTTGGCCAGGTAGTTCAGGTCCACGTCCTGGGAGAAGGAGAAAGACACAGCCAGTCAAGGTGTTGGGGGGTGGCAGCCCCCTGGCAAGGGGAGAGGGCACTGCTTAGGGGACTGGGGAGACACCCGGCAGTTCAGGGGCTGGGGGGAAAGGGACGGCAGCCATTCCTGGGATCAGCGTGAGGTTGATCAAAACGTTCCATCTGATCTGTTTTCTGACCGGCAGGTTTTGGACAAACCATTCCCCCCTTAACCATGTCCATTTCCTGTGGAAAATCTGGATTATTCATTAAAAAACCAAGCCCATCAAAAAGAGAAATATTTTGATTCTGGAATGGTGCCCTTATGTCCAGCGGGAGTTGTTGCTGGGTTCCATCATGACCCCATTGTCCTCTATGGACCGGCCTCCATGTGCGGACTGCATCTCCCATGACATACTATGCCTACAGCCTCCCATTATGCACCAAGACTGGAGACCACAGTGCACCATGGGAGATGTAGTTTAATAGTCTCATGCTCCCATTCTATTATATAAGCCAGACTTCCTAGTCAGATTATATCTCCCATGCTGCACACGTCCCTTGCCAAGAGAGGACACTATGGTGCATCATGGGAGATGTAGTCTAGCCGGGAACTCTGGTATATAGAATAGCAAGGGAACGTGAGGCTCCTGAACTACTAATCCCATGAGGCACTACAGCAGCCTTTCAGAATCAAAATATTTAGCTTTTTGACTGACATTCTTCAGGTTTCTAATTTCTCCTCAGAAAAAAGAAAAACAAATCCCATGGAATAAATGAGAGGAAAAATGGGAAGTTTTTTCATTTTTACAGAAATTTTTCATGGGTGGTGGGTGTTCCCCACTGCATATGATGTTCTTGCTTGGACTGTAGGGGCCAGGTTCTGCTCCCAGTGCAGCAATCCGGAGGTGCCTCACCAGCCCTAACATATTTACATCAGCCTCGTGCCAAGCTGGATTTAGGTCGTAGCCTCTGGGGAATAGATCTGTGGTGAACACCTCCACTTCTGTGCCCCCAGGCTGTGGACACACATGTGGTCTGCCTTGGGACAGATATACACACAAACACATGTTCTACCAGAGGTATGCATACGCATGTCCGCTTACACACACACAGACACACAAAGTGCCATCTTTCCCACAGGGTGAGTTTAGGAAGCCACCAGTGTTGCCAACCCCAGGCACTGAAACCACAAGTCAGCCCTGGGGAAAAATCCCATGAGACCAACTTAAAAACCTCAAGATTTAAAAACTGACCAGTGCAAGCTGTGTTCTCTTTCTTTGCCTCCTGGGGTCACATTTTCTAGCTTCTTCATACAACCACATGAACTAGAGAATAATTTCTTTGCATACATAAAGGCCGAGTTTTCCCTACTTTCCCAGGCTGCAAGCTGGGGATTTAGGGAACAAAACATTGGTTGCAAATCTCAGAACCCAACGGCAAAGGTGTGCCTGCATGAGACCAGAGAGGTGTGGGGTTGGGACAGGAGGTCCCTCAAGGCATGACGTGGGGTGGCGTGGCGTGGCATGGCTGGTGGGGTGCAATCACTCACCTGGGCAACTGGCGACTTGCGCAGGTTGGCTCTCAGGATGGCTGCGCGGGAAGCGTCATCGGGCAGCGGGATGTAGATGAGCTGGTCCAGCCGCCCAGGGCGCAGGATGGCTGGGTCAATGATGTCTGGCCTGGGTGGGCAAAGAGGGAGACACGGCCTCAACCCCTGCCCGACACCCACCTAGAGGGCATCCTGCCCTAGGGAAACACCCCCCCACTGCTGGCCTCCCCTGCCAACAAAATGAGATAAACCCCAGGAGCCTATGCACCCAAGGGACCCTCCCCAACCATCATGGAGCCTGCTCATCCCTCTGCCCCCATGGACCCAACCCCATCTCACTGGGGGCCCGCTCCACCATCATCCCCCAGGGACGCTGCCCTGTCCCTGCTACACAGGAATCCTTGCCTGCCCCCTTGTTCCCAAGGATCTTGCCCCACCACTGCTCCTTGGAGCCTCCTCCAAGCTATCATAAACAGGATGGGGGTCGGGCTTCTCAGCCCTCCCCACTCCGTGGCAAGGTCTCCCACAGTGCAAGAGCACATAGGAGGGCCAGCGCTGAGGGGCTTGTCCCCCCTGGCCAGGCTCAGGGAGCAGCCTCTCCCCACGGAGGGGCCGGGGCAGGAAGGTGTCACCTGTTGGTGGCGCCGATGATGAAGACAGTCTTCTTGTTGGTCATGCCGTCCATCTCAGTGAGGATCTGGTTGATGACGCGGTCGGCCGCGCCGCCTCCATCCCCTGCACCACCGCCCCGTGCTTTGGCAATGGAGTCCAGTTCGTCGAAGAACAGGATACAGGGGGCGGCCTGGCGGGCCTGGGTGCAGGAGGAGATGAGGGGTAGGTGGGTGAATACAGTGCAGAGGTAAAGTGCAGGGGTCAGTCTTGGGGGGTACTTGGAGAAGGAAGGAAGAGCCTCAAGGAGGGGCAGAGAATGCAATGGGGGGAGCACTGGGGTGGGGGTCCTCGCTGGAGATAGGAGTTCTGGGACAGGAGCTCCCATGCTGCTGTGGCAGGCTGGGGTATCACACAGCTCGCCTCCCCCAGTTAGCAGGAACCCCCAAACTTGCACCCCTTGGGCATTCCCCCTCGATCAATGAGCACATCAGGTTGGGGAGGTCCACGATGACTGAATGAGTAGAAGCAGTGGAGAGGGTTCCCCTTGACCCCCTCCCAGTATCCTGAGGCGTGGCCAGGTGGGAGGGTCCCCCAAAGCCTGGGTGAGTTGGGGGAACCCCCAGGAGGAGGTAACTGGCACTCCACCCCCCCCGCACCTTGTCAAAGACGTCGCGCACATTGGCCTCGGACTCTCCAAACCACATGGTGAGCAGCTCAGGACCCTTGATGGAGACGAAGTTGGCCTGGCACTCGTTGGCGATGGCCTTGGCCAGCAGAGTCTTCCCGCAGCCAGGCGGCCCGTAGAAAAGCACACCCCGCGATGGCGTCATGCCGAACTTCAGGAACTTGTCTGGGTACTCCACTGGGAACTGAGCGGGGGGGGGACAACAACTGTGGGGTCAGGAATGGGGGTACCCAGAAAACCTGCACCGTCTCCTGCCACCATTGCACCCCACTGAGCTCCCCTCCCCGTGCAGCACGGGGCCCTCTACTGAGTCTCTGCCCCATTCCCTGCAGCATGGTGCCCCCACAGTGCCCCTGCCCCACTCCCTGCAGCACAGCGCCCCCTAGTGCCAGGATGTGGCATCAAGGCCAGCAAAGAGTGAAAGGGAAGAGCGCCCTGTACTGAGGCCCCCACCCACAGCACAGCACCCCAGTACCGCAGTGGGGCTGGCATTGAGTGGCGAGAGCATCCTCCATCCTGGGTTAGTCCTTGGGAGGGTCCCCTCAAACCCCAGACAGGCCGATCCTGGCTTAGCCTGGGCAAGGAAAGGAAAGATCCCTGCTCACCTGCACCAGCTCCTGTAGCTCTCGCTTCACGTCCTGGAGCCCCCCAATGTCGTCCCAGCAGACCTGGGGCACCTCCACCACTGTCTCCCGTAGTGCCGACGGGTTGCTCTGGCCGAGAGCCCACTGTGAGCGCGGGAAAAGCAGAGGATGAGGGGCATGGCCTCAGGCTGGGGCCGGGGTCTCCAGCCTGGTGGGCAGGACCCAGGGGAGGGTTTGCCAGGTTACCTGGAAGTCATCCATGGTGACCGCCATGGCATTGAGGATGTCGGCATCGATGGTGTCATCTTCCAGGTCGATGATGCTCATCTTCTTGCGGATGGCCTGCAGCGCCGCCTCGGAGCACAGCGCTGCCAGGTCCGCGCCCACGTGCCCGTGCGTCTCACGAGCAACCTGCAGCCACAGCGCACCTGACACCAGGCCACAGGGGGGACGAGCCAAAGCACAGGGCCACGGAGGGAGGTGCTAGCCACGGACAGCGCCATGGCTCCCCTGGTATACCTGGTACCCAGGTACACGTGATCCTCCATCTATACACACAGACCCCCGGTCCTCCCGTGCACACTTCGCACACACACCACATACACAAACACCATCCAGCTCTGCCCCCTCACCTGCTCCAGGTCCACATCGTCAGCCAGCTTCATGTTCTTGGTGTGGATCTGCAGGATCTCCAGCCGCCCGACTGAGTCTGGGATCCCGATGTCGATCTCCCGGTCAAAGCGCCCTGGGGAAGGGGTGTGTGTGTGTGTGTGAGAGGCCCCAGCTCAACCACCGGCAGACACACACAGTGTGTGGAAACCTCCTGCCCCAGGGGTGGAGGCTGGGGGCTAAAAATCAGAGTGGGGGGGCTGGGTGCCAGGACTCCTCGGTTCCATCCAGCTCTGGGAGGGGAGCGGTGTTTAGTGGTTAGTGCACGAGGCTGGGAGCCAGGATTCCTGGGTTGTATCGCCACGTAGCGCAGGAGCATGGGGAAGACAGCAAGTCAGGACTTCCAATGTAGGGTTTACTTGCCCCTGGGTGGGGGTCCCCAAGTCCCTGATGCAGACACCCCCCCCCCCACTGGCCACTTACCAAACCTTCGCAGAGCAGGGTCAACACTGTTGGGCCGGTTGGTGGCAGCCATGACGATGACATGGGAACGCTGCTTCAGGCCGTCCATGAGCGTCAGCAGCTGGGACACGATCCTGCGCTCCACCTCGCCATGGGTCTGCAACAGAGGGATGGGAGTGTGGGCTGAGAAAGGGGAGACTCACAGCCCCATTGACCAAAGCGCCCCCCTCAGGCACTGGGTTGCAGCGCCCCTTGCTGCCACTGCCAAAAGACTGGAATGTATTGCTCAAAGATGTAATTGTTGGTTTGCAGGCATAAATGTTTTTTTTCCAACTGGGTCCTGAGCAGGGCCAGCTCTACTGTGAGGCAAGAGACAGACATGGCTTCAGGTGACAGTTTTTAGGGGCACCTGGCCCCCCCTGAAGGTCAGACTGGCGCCTGCCTCTTCAACTCTTTCCTAGCAGCTCAGGCACTGTTAGTCAACCTGCAGCTTAAGTCATGGAGGCAGAGTGCACCTTAAATCCCTCTGCAGGCAGACACTGGAGATTTAGGCACTTTGGAAAACCCTTTTCAACCTCCATGAATAAGATGGGGGAGCACCAAATCAAAATTTGGCGTGGGGCGCACAACCCCTTGAGCCAGCCCTGGTCTCGAGGAACAAAGATTGACAACCACTTAGATTCTACTCTAACCCCTGCTAACGCAGGACCAACCCAACTAAACCATCCCAGTCAGGGCTTTGTCCAGTCAGGCCTTAAAAATCTCTAAGGATGGCGATTCCACCACCTCTCTGGGTAACCAAATCCAGCGCTTCACAACCCTCCAAGGAAAAAGATTTTCTTAATATCCAACCTAGACCCCCCCAGACCACATGAGACCATTGCTCCTGGTTCTGTCATTGGCCACCACCTAGAGCAGCCTTTGATAACAACTCTCTGAGTCTGGTGTGTCAATCAGTCATGCATCCACCTTGCATCTAGGACACATTTCCCTAGTTTGTGTGAGACTGTTCTGTGGGTCTGTATCATTAACTAGTACCCTCGGGTTCTTCTGTTCACACAGGGACCTCACACCCAGTGTTGAGATCCAGCTACCTCTGGGGTGGGGCGCAGGAACCATTTATTCAGGGATCCCTCCCTGATGCTGAGATGCAGCTGCCTCTGGGGTGGGACACGGGGCCTGTTTATACAGGGATCCTCCACCCCATCTCACCTTCTCTCTCTTGGGGGCAATGGCATCTAGTTCATCAATGAAGATGATGGCTGGTGCGTTCTTCTCGGCCTCCTCAAAGGCTTTGCGCAGGTTGCTCTCTGACTCGCCCGCCAGCTTGCTCATGATCTCTGGACCTGGGAGGGCACATGGGATCTTTATAAGGGATCCCTTGCCTGGCAGGGAGATGCAGCTGTCTCTGGAGTGGGACACAGGGCGGTTCACAGAGGGAGTGATGATGTAGGGCCATGGTAGGGTCCAGCTACTCACCATTAGAGCAGGAGGAAACCCCAGCAAGGAGTCAGCCTCCATGCCAGCTACCAGGCACTGAACCTGGCAGCATCATGGGAAATCACCAGGGTGAAGGGAAAACTGGGGGGCATCCAGCCCTCTCCTGGCAGAACGCTCTGAGGGAGGGAGAGCAGACACAGACCACAGCGAGGGGCCAATGAGAAATGCTGGATGTGGGGATAGATAGCATGGGATGGACAGACAGACGGCTAGCTGGCCATGTAGGGAAGGACGGACACAGGTAACGATGATCAAAGCTGTGTGGACAGACAGATGGGTGGCCAGGCTCCCCTCCCTTGCCCCCTCCTGCATGGCATCTCTCACCATTGATGAGGAAGAAGAAGGCTCCAGTTTCGTTGGCCACGGCTCGGGCCACCAGCGTTTTCCCAGTGCCGGGCGGGCCGTACAGCAGGATGCCCCGAGGTGGCTGAGCAGGGAACAGACCCGGTTGGCAAGTGGAGCCCCAGGGGGAAAGTTCCCAACTCAGCCTCCCTGGGCAGGTATGAGACACAGGGAGGGGACTCCCCAGAGCCACTGTCCCATAAGGAAGACGGTGACTGCGGTGTTAATTGGGGCTAAAACAGTCCCGTCCTGGGGGTGCGGAGGGAGAGGATCCCTCCAGATTGCTCTGGGGACAACCCAGGCCCAGGGCGATGTCAGGATTGAAGCTTTTGCTAAGAATTACACTGCCAGCCCTCACAGCTGGGAGGAAGAGCTAGAAAATGTGACAAGGTGTGTGATGGACACACGGATGCTGCCTGAGTCTCCAGGCAGCCCGAGCCCGTCATTCTGAGAGGGGAGAGCAGTGCTGAGCCTGGGGCACCAAAGCGGTTTATACCGGGACCACTCACTCAGGGGTGAGATGCAGCCACCTCTGGGGCAGAGCAAAGGGGCTGCCTATACAGGCATATCCCCGCAGCAAGAACTGACCAGCTGTGGGACTGGACGAGTGGCCCCACCCAGCCGGACTCGCAATACCTTGACACCGATGGCTTTGAAGAGCGCAGGGTGGCGCAGGGGCAGCTCCACCATCTCTTTAATCTGAGCCAGCTGCTTCCGGCAGCCCCCGATGTCATCATAGCCCACGTCATTCAGGCTCTCCTCCTCGTCCTGCATGGGCAACGTGGCAGGCTCACAGCGGGCACCCAGAGGTCTGCCCCCCAACACTCCCTGCTCCCCCTAGAGAGTCACCCTGTCCCCCTCTGGAACCCAGCACCTGCTCCCCACTTCTTTCCCCGGTCCCAACACACCACAACACTGGTCCCCCTTCCCTGCACCGCTTGGTCCCCATCCATACCACAGCTCCCTCCGGGACCCAGCCCCCACCCACACTGTTCCCCCAAGACCCAGCCCCATGGACCCTGCTTGCACCATGGACCCCCATCCCAATCCAGCACCATGACATGGGGCAGGGGCTGGACCCACCTCTCTCTTGATAGGCTCGCCCTCGCAGTGGATGATGGTGTCAGGGGCCACGATGCAGTGGGGGCTCGGATCCACCTCCACCACCTTGAACTCCACGGCCCGCATCCCGCCACGGACCAGGAAGATGTCACCTAGGCGGAGGGAGTGGGCAGGGGATGTCATCATGGAGCTGATTTGGGGAGCCCTGAGTCCAACCCAAACCGAGCGAGAGTGCCCCCTATGGGGGGGATGGCTCAGTCCCTCCCCCCTCTGGGGACCAGGCACCCAGCCCCGCGCTGCCCCACACTTTTGACCCAGGAAGGAGGGGATCGGTCTCATGGCTCCCCCGACCCTGGCTCACCTTTGTGCACAGGCCGATAGGCCTCCAGGAAGTAAGGCTTCAGGTACACTTCAAAGAGGTTCCCGGTCAGGCCGACGATGGTGTCGTCAATGGGCAGCACGTGGATCCGCTTGCCGTACTTCACGTCCGGGCAGGCCTGAATGCTGAAGGATGGAGCCCGGCTCAGCCTGGCACCCGCAGCACAGCACCCCAGTGCCGAGCGCCAAAGGAGAGTGCCACCTATGGTGCCCCCCGCTCTCTGCAGTGCAGCCCCCCCACTCCATGCAGCGCAGCGCTCCCTACTGAGTCCCCCTCCAATGGTTCATCCAAGAGCAGCGTGTGAGGGCCCTGTGGAGAGGATACCCGACTGGGAATCATAGATCCTGCAAAACATTTCTTCCTCCAGTCTAGATCTTTGAAATGAAAGGCAGGAAACAAGGATGTGACAAGCCTCAGGCAGGCTCTGTTCAGGCAGGGAGCAGCAGACACTTCGTGCCCTCGCTGATCATTGTGTTTTAAGAACACAAAAATGGCCAGGCTGGGTCAGTCGAACAATTCAGCTAGCCCTGTGCCCACTGACAGTGGCCAGAGCTTGAGGCTTGAGAGGGAATGAACAGAATAGGGCAATTAGCAAGTGACCCCACCGTCCAGTCCCTGCTTCCGGCAGTCAGAGGTTTAGGGACACGTGGAGGTGCCTCCCTGACCATCTTGGCTAACAGCCATCGATGGCGCCGTCCTCCAGACACGGCTGAATTTGTAATGAAAGAAGTCCCGGAGCTCAAGCAATTTCTTTTACTTTCGTAATATATGGCAAGTCCAGAGGTGCTGGGACTATGAACTGCTGAGCCTTGAGGACAAATGAAGTGCCACCTTCAGGAGCTCATCTAACTCTTTTCTGAACCCACTTATCCTTCGGGTCTCCACATCTTCTGGCAACAAGTTGCACAGGCTGTGTGCTGTGAAGCACCACATCCTTGCGTTTCTTTTAAACCTGCTTATTAATTTCACTGGACAACCCGCTGGTTCTTGTGCTATGGTACAGGACAAGTGACACTTCCCTGATCACTTTCTCCACCCCATTCCTGATTTTATAGATAGCTAGCATTTCCCTCTTTAATCACCTCTTTTCTAAGCTGAGCAGTCCCAGGCATCTTAATCTTTTCTTATATGGAAGTTGTTCCAGGCCTGTAATCATTTTTGTTGCCCTTCTCTGAACTTTTGCTGTGTGTGTGTGTGTCTGTCTAGAACTGTAGGCGGTACTCCACATGTAGGCATACCATGGATTTATATAGCCACATTGTGATATTTCCTATCTATTCCTTTCCTAACGCTTCCTAACACTCTTCGCTTTTTTGATGTCTGCTGCACATTTGAGCGGATGTTTTCAGAGAACTAGCTGCAATGCCTCCAAGATCTCTTTTTGAGTGGTAACAGCTAATTACATCCCATCATTGTGTGTATAATGGCAGGTTACTTATTGTCAGTTCTTTTTTTGTATATTTAAAAAAAATGGTGCTGGTACTCCATACCCCTGCGTACCACCACAAAAAACCACGCTTATTGTGTTTCGCCCAAACCATTTGGATGAGGAGCTGCCAACTAAGCAAGACTGCAAAATTGACAAGAGATTGTGAAATCTGCAGGAAGGGACACACTGCAGGAGACTGCCCACCATCCAAGGCCAGTTTTCATATATATTTGGGGCTTAAAGCGCCCCAGCATCCTTTCTCTGGGGGACCAGCCGGCAGCATGTTTTGTCCCATGAAACCACACTTGCAGCCAGGCCTGCCTGAAAAACTCCAGGAGGGCTCTGGGATGGACTTTGATCTTTCCAGTGTGAAAGATTCTAGGTTACTCTTTCCCAATCCATGGCCTGGGGGCCAAAAGTGGCCTGCAGAGTCTTTCAAAGTGGCTTGCAGCTCCCCTTCTGCTGGATGCAGAAGGAAGCCACTGCCTAAAGACCCAGGTGGGGCTCCAAGATGGGTGCATTCTCCTTGCTGCAACCAAGAGAATGGAAAATCAGCACTCCGCTCCCCTGGCTCCAGCAGGAAACATGGCAAAGTGCTCTGCCTGGGTTCCTAGGTGCTGGGGTCTCTGCTGGAGCCAAAGGCAGGGGAGCACTCATCCGCCCCCCTGGCTGCAGAAGACATCTTCGAAGCATCTGAGGAAGTGGGATCTTCTCCCACGAAAGCTCATGCAAAAAATAAATCTGTTAGTCTTAAAGTGCCACACAACTGCTTGTTGTTTTTTTACTGGACTAGACTAACACGGCTATCCCTTTGGAAACTGCAGAAGACAGCCACTGAGCATCTGACTAAGTGGGATTTTCTCCCTTGAAAGCTCATGCGATACATAAATCTGTTAGTCTTTAGGTGCCACAGGATTCCTTGGTTTTGTTGATGGACTAAACTAACACGGCTGCCCCTGAGGAACTCTGTAGGATGAGGGCAGTTTCCCTGCTGCAGCCGGAAGGGTGGGAGATCAGCAAGGAGGCAGCCTCCTCACTGAACTCCTTCCGTCTGTCTGCAGTGCGGAGGAGAGGGGAGCCTGGTGGCAGAACAGCCAGGACCCACCATGCTTGAGGAGAGGGGCAGGACTCTAAAAATGAGCATCCTCTGGTTCAGTCTGTCCTTAACAAGCCACCCACCATGACTTAGCTGCCAGACTGTGTGGTTCTGTGCATAGTGAGAGTCACTCATCTAGTTTGTTGTAATACGCTGTGAGTAATCTGTAGGTGTCAAACAGAGAATGTAAAAATGAGCCTCAAAATGTTTAACTATGCAATGATTTGTAGTCCTTAATGGTGTAGATGTCGACACAGCAGAACAGCAGAGCTGCGCAGTGACCAGTCAATCACATGCCTCATTTGGAACCTGAAGCGCGCAATCAGGCAGCCGCAGAGAAAACGACAAATAGCAAATACAGCACAGTGCTGGGTTAAATGGGCACTACTCAAAATATAAAGAAAAATCAGCATTTTTCTTTTGCATAATAGCGTTTTGAGTGTGTCAAGATAATGTTCAGTTGTAATCGTTTGAAAGAGCCACCGTGACGTTCTGTGCGGCGTTACGAACATTTCCGAGTTATGAACAATCTCCAGTCCCGAGGCACTGGGAACTCAGGCTCTATTGTGCCTTTTTTTATGAGTTGATAGACGGCTGGCCCTTCAGGGGGTTAAAAATGATATTAGGGGCCCTTGAGCCAAAGAGACTGAGAACCACTGATCTACTGAGTAAGTCTAGGCTCTAGAATATGAGTTACAATTTTATTTCCCATGTAACCATTTGTTCCCAATATCCCTACTTGCTACCACTGGAATCTCTTCCCTTTGCTAAATGAGCGACGGCTTGTCACTCTGATGGCGTCAAGCAGGCCGTGATCTGAGGCCAAGCTGGTACACTCACCTCACCACGTCGCCCAAGCGCACGCGGAGGTTGTTGCGGGTGACGCGGTTCATGCGGATCTTCTCGCTGTGGCAGGAGTCATCGGTGAGGACGATGCAGACCGTCTCCCGGCGCTTCTTGCCTTTCAGCAGCACCGTGTCGCCCCGGAACAAGTGCAGCTCCTCCATCTTAGTCTGCAGCAGAAACAGGCAGTGACGGACCCCACGGCAGGAGTGAGACAGACATGTGCACAGCACGTGGCGTCCGTGCACGGTGCTTGTACACACGAGGTCTAGTATGAGGATGTGCAAAGGGGTGCTTGTGAGATTGCAGCGTGTGAGTGCACATAGGTGGATGGGGTAGTATACATGCGTGTGCATAGAGCACGTGCATGTGCATGCTGTGTAGACATGCAGTGCGTGAATAATGAACACGCATGCATGGGGGGTGTGATGCACACCAAGGCGTGCATAAAGCTAGCATATGGGTGTATACGCACATATGTAGAAATGCATACAAGGCATGTGTTGCTTTCTCCCTCTCCTGGCTGGAATTGAACCTGCCCAGCTATGGGTCCTAGCCCCTGTACTGCTGACAGCAGAGGATTCTCCCAGAGCAGCTGATTTAGGAGCAGGAAAATCCAGGTTCAATCTCTTCTGCTTGGTGATTGTCCTGGGGTGCAGCAGGGAGCTCCTGGGGGTCTCAGCTTAGCCACAGAACAAAGGCTGTCCTCACCCAGCACTCCCTGTTGCCTGTCACGGGGCAGGGGAGGCGGTGGCATCAATCCCTAGGCCCTGACGCCTTTGTGCAGTCTCAGCCCACGAGGCTTCCTGTGGGGATAAGGGCTCCAATTTGGGGCGGGCAGTGGGGCACAGGGCCATACCTGGGACAGGCTGACAATGCTGTTATCCTCATTCGCCGCCTCATCCACAAGGAGCCTGTTCGGCCGGTGCTTCTGCCGCAGGATGGCTGTAGAGTAATCCTCCCCCTTGGAGCTGTGGGGAGAAAGGGACAGAGGGGGGCTCTGCACGGGGAACAGACTCAGCCCCCCGTGGGCCGCTCAGACGGGGAGAGCACAGATGCAGGGTCTGGGAGCTGGGATTCCTTGGGGACAGTTAATCTTACACCCCGACCATACCGGCCTGAGTGATCCCAATGCTGGATGAGACTGGACCCCCACTTTGGGACGGTGAAGTTGAGAAGCAAGGAAATCTAGAGCGTCGTGCAGGAGGCGTCTTGTGAGCCAGGCCTGGGGTTCGAGAGGAGGGTCACAGACGGGCATTAATGTGGGGGGGCAGGAAGTGGGGGTTACAGACAGGCCCTAGGGTGTGTGCAGGGAGGAGCAAACAGGGATTGCAGTGCAGCATGGGTGTCTGGGGGAGGGAGTCACAGCCTGACCCTAGGCTTTGGGGGGGGCAGTGTGGGGTGATCACAACTAGGCCACTGGCTTTAGGGGGTCAGTGGGGGGCGTCACAAGCAGGCCACTGGCTTTAGCGGGACAGTGGGGGAGTCATAGCAAGGTCCTAGGGTTTGGGGGGCAGTGTGGGGTAGTCACAGCCAGACCCCTGGCTTTAGGGGCCAGTGGGGGGGTCATAGCCATGTCCTAGCATTTGAAGGGGCAGTGGGGTGGTCACGACCGGGCCTCTGGCTTTATGGGGCTAGTGGGGGGGGGTCACAGCCAGACCCTAGAGTTTGGGGGAGCAGTGTAGGGATCACAACCAGGCCACTGGTTTTAGGGGGTCAGTTGGGGGTCATACTCAGGTTGTAGGGTTTGGAGGGGGG